>CM062820.1:82256215-82933715 GCA_031772625.1 Pinus tabuliformis | reverse complement strand
TCAAGGTAGCAGCACCACAGGGAGCAACAACAATAGCAGAAACAAGCAGAAAACCTATGCAATACAAAGGCAAGAGGAAGATTGTCGAAGGCAGAAAGATGAAGAAAAGCTACAAGTTTAGGAAAGACCCACTTGTGGAAAAGGTAGCTTTGGAGATAGACGTGAAGAGGTGACAGCGCGACAGGAGGATTGTGAAAAAAAAGAGAGAAAAGCAAAGGTTGGATGATACTGAGAGGATGTTTTAGAAAGTATAGCAGAAGCTCAGGAATTAGGGGAATTTTGAGGTCTAAAATGGGTCTCCTAAGGAAATTATAAAATAATAGTGGAAATAATAAAATAATATTAGATTACATCATCAAATTTGAGAGGGCAAAAAGAAAAACCTATTTTTTCAACTCGTTCTTTCAACTTATCTCCCTATGGGTTTACTCAAATTTCAAGCAGAAACACTCATTGGATGAAAAATTTGATTCCTCATCCAAGGAGTACCCATGTTGCATACTTTCAATGGATGCTACTACACAAAAAAAGAGAAATACATGAAAAAAGTGATTTCAATCACGTTTTTTTCATGTATTTCTCATTTTTCGTGTAGCATGGTCCATCGAAAGTATGCAACATGGGTACTCCTTGGATGTGGAATTGAATTTTGTATCCAATAAGTACTCCCGCTCAAAATTTGAGTAAAACTTTAGGGATATAAGTTAAAAATACAAGTTGAAAAAATAGTTTTATAATTTTTTTTTTTTTTTTCTTTTTTACTCCAAAAATGGTGAATTATCCCCCATGGTTGACATCATCATCTTGAATCACATTGGTCCTTATAAAGTTTAATTTGGTTGTACATTTTTCTTAAGAGGCCCATTTTAGACCTCAAAAGTCCCCTAATGGAAGAACAAGAGTCGCACAGAAGAGAGAAGGAAGCGCAGCATGAGCATGAACAGGAACGGGAACATGAACCAGAACAGGATGAAGTGTAAGGCGCGCAGACAGCGCAAATTGCACCAATACAGGTTGAAGACCCTGAACCAGAAATAGATGAGGAACATAGTGAGCATTCGCAGGAATAGGAACTTTCTCTACAAGGTGAACAGATAGTAGAACAATTGGACATGGAGGTGGAGCAGCTAGAATAGGATTAGGATATCGAACCCATGCCAAAATAAACTGAGGTCATTCCACAGGCTTCACCAGCTCCAACAACAGAGCAAGTCCCAAGTGAACGAGGGGATAGCATTCTCCTTGGGGACCATCCAGGAACAGAAATGTACAACATAGTCTTTGATGAATCGCAGCATATAGTTGTACAAGCATGTAGAGTGCACACCCCAAATGAGCATGAATCACCTGCACACTTGGATTAACAAGCGATTGTGTCGGATGTACAGAGACATCCAACCACCTTGGCCGATGCTACAAAGGCTTATGTCAAGGCCACGAGCTCAAGTGTTAGGTTCTTGATAGCAGAAAATGAGTGTGTTGGGAATTGGTCCCCTAGGGTCAATTTTGGGGTTAAAACCCCAAGTTTTGGGGCAAAAGGCCCGAATTTGGTATAAATAAATGTAAAGTCTCCGCATTTTGTGGTTGCGGAGCGTGAAGATATCAAGAGTCAAAAAGGGTTTCGGCCCTTAGTCTAGATAGGTTTGTTGGCATTATGATTCTGGTATGGCTCTATGTTACAAATGTTGTACTTGATGGCAACACCCTCAGGTGGAAATGCTCTGATCAGGCTCTCAAAATGTTGAAAATTAAGAGGTACGCAGGTGAATGGTTCAAAAGGTGCGTACCCACAAGTACGCCGGCCAGGAAGTGCGTTCATACACGCAGGTCACTCGTTCATGAGGTGCGTACACCCAATTCACTCTCTCCAAGGCAGAGAAGCGCGCTCACGTGGGGTTTCTTATATTTGGCCCGTGGTATTTAGCCCGCCATTCTTGATTCTATGGTTTTGGCCAATGGTATAGGATCTAATTTAGCCCCAGTTTGGATCCCTTGTATTGGTTATTGATGGTTTTGCCCCATGGTGTGAATAAGGGCTTGACTATAAATAGGGAAGGAGAACACTTGGCTAATGCATCTTTTGCAAATTGAATATCTTAAGATCTGAAATATTGGGTTATCGGTTTAAAAGCTTGATCTATATAAAAGTGAGGTTGAAAGTGAATCTATAAAGCGTGATCTCTTGGGCGCATGATCAGATCTGGGCATCTGACTATCTGTGGCACACTGGTGGACTGCCAATTCGGCCCTAATCAGAGGTACGCAGGTGATTAACGGTGCAAGTGCGTGGGTATGCAGAGCAGAAGAAGGCGCAGTGGGTGGGTACGTAGAGCAGAAGAAGGTGCAGTACGTGGGTACGCAGCGCGACAGAGGTTCAGGTGCGTAGGCACAGTGAAAGTACGCGGCGCTTCAGAAGCCGCAGGTGCGTAAGTACGCAGCGCGATAGCATCTGTGGGTGCGTGGCAAGAGTAGAAGTACGCGGCACGATAGCATCTGTGGGTGCGTGGCTACAGTAGCAATACGCGGCGTGATTGAAGAAATAGTGCGTGGGTACGCGGTGCAGCAGAAGGTTCTCTGCGGGTATACGCAGGGGAGCAGAACGTGAAGTGCGGAGCCACGCAGGCCAGATAAACAAAAATTGTGTATCTGTCTTAAGGCATTTATTTGGCTGACTTTTCTCTGTTGATAAGGTGTTCTGGGTTTTGTTTACTGTTACTATTGATCTGGTTACTGCAGTTGACTGGGTGATTTACTTGTACTTGATGATCATTTGATATTCTTGGATCCAATTTGAAAATTTATGAAAAGTGGTCCTTGAAAGAAAAAAGGGGGGGTGTAGCTCCCTTCCAGAAGAGACTGGAAAACGAGAGAGAGTTGTAGCTCTCTGCAGGTTGCAGCCTGCGTACTGGTAAAGGACTGCACCAGTACAAAACCATTGTAAAAGGAGTTTCTAAATTGAAAGAAGATAGAGACATATTGCAGTAGGTGGTTTTCACCCACATTGGGTTTCCACCTTATATCTGGTGTTCTTTGGTGTGACTATCTGTTTTTCTTGTTCATGCTCATTATTTTACGGTACTGACATGCAAAAATAATTCAAAGTATAAATAAGGAAGATTTATTAAAAAAACTTGATAATACTGATTCACCCCCCCCCCCTCTCAGTATTATTTCCAACAAGGTTGTGTCGACTTGATGAGATCCGCCCTTGGTCCGTGGACCATGGGATTGTATAAAAAGGAGGTCTTAAGAGGAGTCTAAGTCAGTTTTGGAGTAAGTAAGTTAAGTGCAGTCATTGATGAGTCTGTAAAGGAGCTAAGAGTGAGAGTCTTAGTGCAGGAAGAAGGCTCTACAGCTCAGTGCACAGAGGCCTAGGGTAGAAGTCTGCAGCTGTGTGCGTGGACCCCTGCAGTAGTGTGCACAGGGTAGTCAGAGTCTGTACTGGAAATTTGGATCTTCAATAAAGAAGAGTATGCTTGAATTATTGTGTATTTTACTTCTGTCAATTGCATGTGATCATGTTATGTTAAGCACTTGGTTTATGTTTTATTTCTGAATTGATGTGTGAATCTATGTGTTTTCCTCTGTTATATGAATGCAAGTAGAGATATATGTTTACGCAGAGATAATCTAAATTGCATGATAGAATTGGTGAACATTTAAGATAATTCAGAGTACTATAGAGCAAAGTAGTTACATAGGTGCGTAAGTGTTGAGATCGCTTGTTATGGTTACGTGAAGGACGATCGCATACCTTCGCAAAGGTTGTGAAAGACTAATAGAGAAGTAAATCAATAAGCCCTAAAGGATTATCGATCTGTGTGAAGGTAGGGTTATGTTATAAAACTGACATCACAACCATCTCAAGGTGCAGAAACTTGGTTCCTACATCCCCCCATACTGCTTCGATTGAGACTTCAGTCTGCGCTCCGCAGATTGATGCCGAAAGGACCAGTAGTGTAGGGATTTTCTTGGTTGACTAACGTTGAACCTAGGTCAGGGCCCATCAAGCCAAAAAATGGTTTTGTTGCCAGGACCGGGATCTGCATAACAAGATGTGTGATGTCGAATCATTGGAATCCAACTAGGAAGGAGATTGAAGACTAGTTGGATAGAAAGATCCATGAATTCACGGTGCAAGAAAACAGGAATCCACAATTGACAAAGGAATAGTGGTTGGACAAATATCTGTACACATAAATTCATGAAATCTTCTTCTATTCTTTCCCAATTGAATTATATGAGTGGATCGTGAAGTTGGCAGATGCCCAGGGAAGGTGGAGGCTTGACAATCCGATTGTCTAGACCCCAGAGTTAGTGCAAAGATTGGAAGCCTCTTAAGATAAGATCATGCATGCTATCAATCATTGGCTCAACCGGATCATAGGAGGGTTTGTGACAGAGTTCACGGTTGATACTTTGGTCAGGTACAATAAAGCAGAGCACTGCTTATTCAAGGGGTCACGAGGTAAGTACTTGAAATCACTAAATACTTGGATTAAGATGCTCTTGTGTGAAAAGTGGGTCATGCATTTACCTTGATGTTTGAAGCTATGTGAAGTGGAAGGTCTTTCAAGGACGGAGGAAGAAAAGGTCCTGAGTATAGCCCACTAATTGAGCCTCCTTTGAGTGATGACGAAGGAGCAGTGCGAGCTTCTTCACTGAGTGCTATTCAGCTGATAAGACAAGGGTTCCCATGAATACCTACACTTCCTCCATCCTCATTCCATCCATCAACACCACCTCCATCCTCACCTCCATCACTTACCCCATCGCCCACACCGCTATCACCTCCACCATTGTTCAACATGGTGAACTCCGTAAAGCTACCTGTGTTCAAGGGCATAGGAAATGAAGACCCGGAATAGTTTTGGTTTGTCTCAAAGGTTGTATGGGAAGCTCAAGGTATCATAAATGATCAATTGAAGAAAGAAACATTGGTTAGTGCTTTGCAAGACCGCGCACTATGATGGTACATTAAGTACATTACTGATAACCCGATGTCCGCATTGGCAGATATCCAGACTGCACTGAATAAGGAATTCAATAGACCTAAGCCTCAAGCACAATCCATTGTGGGATTCAAGGAGATCATGATGAAACCTAGGAGATGCCCTGGGATTTGGATCAAATATTGATGTGTATGATCCGTGAAGCCAACATGAACCTAACTGATGGGAAGCACCGCGAATGGTTTTTGGCCTCGCTCCTACCCCACCTAAGGGTTTTGCTATCACAACAGAAGACTGGGACCCAGGGAAAAGCTATGGAAATCATGATGAGACTACATGAGACACCAATGCACGATGCTAATCTAGGGGTTCATCAGATTCAAGCGTAGTTGCAGAACCTTTGCCTCAAAATGAAAAGCCTGAAGAAAGACAGAACATCCCATCCAGAGGCACGCGAAGAAGTATGGTGCCTGAAATGCAAAGATCAGGGGCATGATAAGGATAATTGTCCAGTCTTTGTTAACTATGTTGCAGCAGGGGGACCAATGCCTCTAAGGCCAGAGGCTGCAATAGGGCCAAGTACAGGACTCGCGCTATGGTGTTCTATATGCCAGGTAGTTGGGAAACATACGACTGACAATTTTCATTTGCTGCAGAAATTCGTACAGACACCACAATATCTCTTCTACAATTTCTATGAATCAGTAGGTCATGATGATCGCAATTGTCGAAGTTACGAATTAATGATGGAGAGGAAACCTGCATACAGGATGCAAGCAGAAACGCAACCCCCGAACCAAGGAGTTGGAGGAGCGTGAGGTGAGTATAAGGGGCACGGCTAAGGTGGAGAAGGACCTGGTAGAGATCAAGGGCAGCTTGTTTATTACAATTATGAGGGACCAAGACACTATGCGAGAGACTGCCTGAACCTGATGTGACTTTCGTGTCGCTATTGTACTTAGTTTGACCATGCGACTGAGGATTGTGCTATATTGTTGGCTAAGACTCGCGAAAAGGGGGCGCAGCGTCCGCAACCGACTCAGAACCTACAAATGATGAGGGATGAGCCTCGCGAGGAAGACCCTAAGGTAAATATTATGCTACGAAGTGGAACGCTGATAGGTGAGGATAAGGGGAAGTAGCCTACAAAGGGTGAGTAGGTCAGTAAAGCACCAGAAAAAGAGATCGGTTTTGATATGGAACACGCAAAAGAGACATTTATGGAAGCGAAGAAAATTTTCGCAGAGGCATCTACCTCACGAAGTTAGGAGAAACCGATTGAAGAAATGGACCCATCCATGATTACCACGTTCTTGGAGACCTGTATGAAACTACTCTGCGATAGTAAGGTTGTGAAGGGACTACAAGAACTGATCAATTGGTGCGCTAGCAAGGACAACGCTATTGGAAAACCACACATAGTCAGAAAGCTTGGTAAGCATAAGGCAAGGACTCGACATGAGATGAGACTCACCATGCAGATAGGGGAATACGAAATGGACCAGGTTATCTTGGATCTGGGGTCTGACATGAATGTTTTTTCTGAAACAAACATGGGAAATAATGGGGAGACCTGTGCTCTAGTGGTCTCTGATCCAGCTAAGGATGGCGAATCAACAGAAAATCATCCCAATGGGAAGGTTGCAAGGGGTAACAATTGACATCAAAGGCGCGAGCGCACTGGCATATTTTGAAGTAATAGAGATTGTGGATTACAGCAATCCATACCTTGCGCTCCTTGGGATCGATTGGGCCACTAACATGAATGGGGTAATCAACCTGAAGAAGCAAAAGATGATATTTGAGAAGAAATTTCTCCACGTAGTGGTGCCACTAGATCCTGCAGAAGGACCGTGCTATACAGAACCGGTCCGCAATTATGAAAGTGATGACAATTTGGACCAGATTTACAAGATAACGGCGCTAGACTAGGATTGGGTGAATCCGATAGCAGACGGACGTATTGCATGGGACTGCGAGAGATCCTACACATCAGATTCGGATGAAGAACTAGAGCACTGGAAAAACCGGTTGCATGAAGTATCTACACTGCACTGTAATATGATGACCAAGTCATTGCGCTGCGTATCATCAAAGGTAAGAAATTTTCCTCACTATGATGGGTTAACTGATGTTGATCGCTTTTTGGATGCATTCAAAAGGTAAGTGCCCGAGAATCATCGCTTCTAGGCATTAGATTGGGTGTTGCGCGCTAAACTTGCAATATGGTGGGGTACACACAAGGACAGTTTTGAGGATTAATGCGAATATAGAAGGATGATGAGGATACGCTTTGGCCACCCGAAGGTACAAATGGCAGAAAAGTATGATAGGAGGAATGATCCACACGATCATTTGGCCAAATGGACTAAAGTATATGGACTGAAGCCTCAGCCAGCTGGGTCCATCTATTTTTTCATTCCTTGGATGTCATACCAATGAATTGGTACTTGGAGATAGAACTTTGTCATGGCACTAAAGAATGGGATGTTTTACGCCAAGGATTTCTGATGACATTCAGTTTCGAGGATGGATTTGAATCTATTGATGAAGCATTTGTTGGGTTGTGTTATATTCTTTCCACATAGTTAAAATTTTGATTTTGGACCCTATGTTAGGTTGGGCGGACCCACATATGGTTTTGTGCATGATTTTTGCACATGTTTTTTTGGACGTGATGGTTTTTATGTCCATGGTATTGGACACGATGGTTTTCGGTCCATAGTATTGGATGCTTCGCCATGTATAAATATGTATTGTAACATTGAAAGGAACATAATGAAAAATCAAGCTGGTAGTCCCGGTTTTCAGATCCAATGGGAAAATCTCTGTGTATATGTGTTTTATGTGTTATGCTCTCACATTGTTTTTTTTTCTGTGTTTTAGAATTCGTATGCAGGTAATTTCTGTATGGGTTTAAAACCTACAGCATTGCAGGAGGTGAAGACAGCCATATTTAGGATACCACAGGATCCTCTAGACCTTATTCAACCTGATTGAACTACCCAGCTGAGCCACGCGCTGAAGTGTTACAATGTAATAGCGAAAGAAGAAGACGAAGACCCGAGAAATATTAATATCTTGAAGACTAAAGGTCATTGTGGAGTTGAAGGACCATAGCTAGAGAACCTAAACATAACTAAGCCGCTCAAGACCAGGCAAGTGAACATTGGCACGGAGGCATAACCAAAGTTTGTAAAGATTGGGGACTATTGGGACGATGCGATAGTCGATAAGGTCGTCGAGCTGCTCTGCGAATATCAGGAATTGTTCCCCAAGAAGTTTTCAAATCTAAAAGGGATAATAGGAGACCTGGGTGTCATGCAGATCACCCTAAAGCCAAACACAAAACCTGTGAAACAAAGACCGTACTGCCTCAACCCGAAGTATAAGGAAATGGTCCGTGTTGAGTTAGATAAGATGCTCGCGGTGTGTATTATTGAACCGGTGGAAAAATCTGATTGGGTAAGCCCAATAGTGGTTTAGGAAAAGAAGCAGAAGGAAGAAATAAGGATATGCGTAGACCTCAGGAACTTGAATGATGCCTGCGTGCATGATCCCTTCCCAACCCCGTTCACCGATGAGGTCCTGGGTAATGTTGGCAACCAAGAAGCATATTCGTTCACTGATGGGTTATGTGGATACCATCAGATCAAGATCGCGCCAGAGGATAGAAGTAAGACAACCTTCGTGACCGAATGGGGATGCTTCTAGTATACGATGATTCCTTTTGGGCTAAAGAACAAGTCGGTGATATTTTCGCACATAATCATCGCGGTGTTGAAGGATTTTATTCATAAATTTCTGGAAGTATACTTCGATGATTGGACAGTGTTCGGACTAGTGAAGCGCCATGTAGCAATTTTGCGCTTAATGCTAGATACATGCCAGAAATACCAGATCACGCTCAATTTGAAGAAATGTTTGGTTTTTGTCCCTTTTGGGATCTTGCTAGGCCATGTGGTATGCAAACAAGGCTTGATGGTAGACACAGCTAATATCACAGTCATAATCAACTTGGAGGCATCAAGGAGTGTGAAAAAGTTGTCACAACACTAGGGAATAACAAATACTATAGGAAATTCATCAAGAGCTATGCCCAGATTACCCCGTAGTTGGAAAAAAAATTTAAAAGGATGTTATGTTCTGTTGGAATGAATAATGCCAGAAGAGCTTGGATGTGTTGAAGGAGAAGATGGTCACCGCGTTGATCCTAGTCTTCAGAGATTGGAAGAAGGAATTTCATGTGCATGTGGATGCATCATGTATTGCGCTAGGAGTAGTATTGACAAAGGCCAGAGAAGGGGACTTGGATCATCCTATAGCATTTGCAAGTAGGAAGTTGTCCAAAGCAGAGAAAAATTATTCCACACAGAGCGTGAAGGTTTAGCTATGGTGTACACGCTCCAGAAGTTCAGGAACTATTTGTTGGGCAAACACTTTAAGATGTATACAGACCATTCCTCGTTAAAATACCTGGTCAACAAGCCTATGTTGGGAGGGAAGATATGTAGGTGGTTTTTGTTGTTCCAGGAGTATGATTTTGAAGTTATTGTGAAACCAGGACGTTTGAATGTTGAACCAGATCATCTGTCACACATCGAAATGGGAGAGGAACCTACTAATTTGGAGGAAGGGCTACCTGATGCATAGCTCTTTGTAGTGTGCATCAAGGAGAGTCACTGTGAAGATATTAGATACTTCCTAATGACAGGCATGGTTCCAGAAGGATATGCAAGCCAATAGAAGAAAGAACTGATGGTGCGTGTGGCAGACTTTTCTGTCATTGCAGGGCACTTGTACAAAATGGGGTCAGATGAAATATTGCAACATTATGTGCCAAAGTTTGAAAAAAACAGCATCCTTGCTGGGACCCATGATGGAGCCGTGGGAGGTCATTATGCAAGAAAAGCAACAGCACAGAAGATCCTACGCACTGGGCTATGGTGGCCAACCTTGCATAAGGATTCAAAAGCATATTGTAGGTCATGTGACACATGCCAAAGAATGGGCAGACCATCACGCAAGGATGAGTTGCCACTGAATCCGCAAATGTCACTATAGCCCTTTGAGAAGTGGGTGATTGACTTTGTAGGACCAATTCAGCCTCCAGGAAAGAAGACAGGTGCACGGTACATCATCACTGCAACTGAATATTTAACCAGATGGGCAGAGGCATAGCTTGTGAAAGACTGTACAAGCACGACAGCCACAAAATTTATCTTTGAGTACGTACTGACAAGGTTTGGTTGTCCAAAAATTCTAATGAGTGATTGTGGTACACACTTTCTCAATGAGACGATCAGCGTGATGACAGAGGAATTTCAGGTGTACCATCAAAAGAGCACACCCTATCATCCACAGGCTAATGGGATGGTGGAAGCATTTAATAAAATATTGGAGAGTGTGCTCACGAAGGTTTGAAATGCTCAAAGAAATGATTGGGATGTTCACGTACCCACAGTGCTATGGGCTTATAAGATGACTTGCAAGAAGTTGACTAGACAAACACCGTTCATACTGGTTTATGGCGTGGAAGCTGTGATGTCGATGGAGTACATTGTACCTAGTCAGTGCATAGCAGCATTCATAGGAATGGCAGATCACGAGGCCCTGGAGGAGAGGCTCATGCAGCTAATAGAGCTTGAAGAATATTGATTTCTAGCTGGATTCCATCAACAGGTCCAAAAGGAGCGCGAAAATGCATGGCACAATCGACACATCAAAATGTGCACCTTCAAGGTGAATAATCTGGTTTTGTTATATGACAGCAAGTTTGATAAATTTCCAGGGAAATTTAAGATGCATTGGCTGGGGCCCTATGTCACAAAGGATATTACTGATGGTGGAGCAGTTCAGCTGGTCAAATTGAATGGAGAATCATTCCCAAGACGGGTGAATGGCAGCCGATTGAAGCCATACACCAGTGATCCAGCTAAATGACTACATGATGGAAGCACATTCTTAGCGCTCGAGGCAACTGAAAGGAGGCGTGGGACTATAAACTACACTGCCCTAGTTGGGGAGCTGCGCGATTGGGGAACTGCGCTACATGAAGGAATGTCACACTATGAGTAGACACGTGCAAGTAGTTACGCTACCTGAGAAGGGAACGTGCAGAGTAGCCAAAAAGTGACTGTTGTGGTCATTGTTCATGACTCGATGGTCAGAAAACATCCAAATGGAGAAGGGGGCGGCATTTAAGTCAAAATTTAAGGACAAAATCTATGAAAATCTACCGCCAATCCAACATTTATGAATGAGTTATGGGGGGAATGATCGGATTTGAATTCGAAAATGCCTATAAATTACAGGTGGTCACCCAGTGAAAAACACTTGGCATTTTGAGAATTGAGGTATTAAGCTATCAAGCGCGTATGAACCCTAAGCTCTTTGAAGCCCTTAGAGTGAATTCTGTCTTTGAGAAGTTGTCGATAGAGACACAAGTGTTGTTTTCTAACATAATGTTGGCGCCCGCAGAGACCCTGAGTGCAGGAGAAGCAATGGCAATCAAAGGAACTGGCTCGGAGGTCGTAATGGTAGCTAAGGGAGCTACCCCGAAGGTTGGAAGTGTAGAAGTACCAGCAGAAGTGCCTAAATCCCCCAGGACACCTAGTCTGAGGCCTACGCCTACCCAGGAGAGTCCAAAATCAAAGAAGGATCAGAATAAATCACAATGGCTGGTGTGCACATCACCCAAAAATCACCCATAGACAGGAAAGCCCACTGCGTAGGAAAAGGGTAAGGTGATTGACCTAGAGACTGAAGCCAAGGTTGAAGAACTCCATGTTGGCACAGATGATATTGATATGGATGAGGTGGAGGACATTGATGTGGACCCATTTCTAAACTGCCTGAGTACATTCCTTCGTGCAAAGGCAAGGCAAAGTTTCCAAAGGATATTGATGAAAGTAAGGTCACACTACACACACCCTTGCTCCCGGACCAGATTGTATTTGAAGGACTGCACCTGGTGTTGTGGGGAAAAATGGCTATGCAAGACGATTCTATCCACCTAAGGTGTGACAGTGCCTTAGCAACAAACGAGTACAGCTATTCTTGTTTTTTCCTTTATGAAATGTGAAAGAAGGGAGATCAATAGACTTACCGGTGTCTTCCGTTTGTCCCTCGATCCGGTCTCTCTTCTCTTTGGGAGTTCACAGCTACTTGCCTTCCTACTTATCCAGCTTCAACTTCCTGCAAGATCACAAGAGAACAGCTACTTGCGACAAGAGAAGAACTCTACTCAAAGACAGATGTTCACATTCATAACTAGTTTAGGATTAGAAATAAACTAAACATGCTAATACATTCATACATCAAAAATACATCAGCATATAGGAGAAACCAAGATAGCTTTATTGATGAATAACAAGGTTCAGGAAGAGATACAACCCAGAAGGCTCCAATCCAGCATCTCCTTCCCAGCAAATGGAATTCCTCTCTTTTCCCCCTTCAAAGCATTAAGCACCCAATGATTCCAGTCTCAAACCAACAGCAATTCTTTGCAATAACAAAATTCCAGCCTCCCGATCTCATGGAGGAGAGATCCATATATAGATGTTTGGAGAGAGGATGAGTCAGCTTGAGATCTGACTAGTGTCCTCTCCCTCTGTCAGTTCTTGAGTCCACTTGGAGGTTCTTGCTTCCACTTGGAGAAATGGAACCTCTTACTCATCACCAGTCGAATTCCCTGAGGCAAGTGTCATTTTGGAAGCTTCCTGGGTTTTGACACCTTGAGGAATGAGCATGCCACTTGTCCACTCTCGTTCAGTGTAGGTAGCCTTTGTTCCAGTTGACATTCAATGCAGGTAGCCAGTGTTGGCTTTGACATTCAGCGCAAACAGCTAGTGTAGCCACTGACATGATCCTGAATTGACTTGTTTTTTAGCAGTTTCAGGTGGAGAACTTCTGTGAATTGTTGTGGTTTGTTAGCCTTGTTCCTCTAGGGGTAGGAACAACATGTTTAGGGACTTTGGATCCCTTAGATTATGGACATTTCATGCTCAATGCTGTAAGGCACAAAAATGTCTATAACAGTTGCCCCCTAAAGTATGAGGTTGTTTATCGGGCGAAATGCTTTATCAGGGGGATCCGAAGTTCATCCAATGCTGGGAGGAGACCTATAATAAGATACAATACAATACATTATTTTTCATACTGCTTTCATGATCTAGCTGAGGCGGGCATTCCCATGCTCAGCTTTATAAATTCATTTTTCTGTACATAGAACAGACAATCGTCTGATGGTAGACTGATAATTTTTATGAAATTATCATCCTTTGAGTAGGATGATTATCTGTTGCAATGATGTACATGTCAATGTCTTTATCTTTCCTGAATATATATCGCAGCCCGGATGGATGGAACTAGATCCGGGGTCTTCAAACTCGTTCGATCTTCACTCTAAGTACAAGTCGATCCATGTGAGGAATGTTCTGAAGTCGAACATGGAAAGACATCGCTTGATTACCGGTCAATGATGAAAACCGTTAACAAGCGCGAGAGGAATCACCGATAATGATAATGACCCTCAAGGTACTGTAGTACAATTCACGTGGTGTGAATAAAGGACTTGGCGTTGAACACCACGCAAAATCTTTCGGTCGAAGGTCATTGATGTATACCTGTCGCCGGAAGTGAGAAACTTGCCATTGTGGCATGCAAGCTTCAAAGTACTGAAGGGGTTGTTCCTAGATCAACGTCTTGGATAATGAGCCGATGTCGACAAGAAACGATCCGTCACAGGAGGGCCTTAATCAATCCCACATCAGTGACACGGAACGAAGCTAATGATTTTAATGGAGGTGAAAACGATCTGTGACATATGATTCAGGGTGGCGGTCATGAAAGGATGAAGGATAATGTATGGTAGTGGATGGGACACGGTTGACTTTTCTGAACGACTTCTCTTGAACATATGGCGACACTGATACGATGGATCGGTAGCATTACCCCAAATATGTATGGTATGGCGAGACCATGGATGTGACCGGTGAATGAAACAACCCAACCCGATTGTGGTACGGAGGAAAAGTGTCATGTTCAAGAGCGACTTGCTACCATCAAAGTTTTCTTTAGTTTCTCCCAATTTTTCCCCAGTCATTGCTGACCAGTACCTCTTTATTTTTGTCAAGCTTGAGGAGGATAACATATGCTTTTTCTATAACCTACCCTTCGGGCAAGCCCATCGCTATGTTTTAACGAGCCTAGCGATAGTGAAACTCGTTCTCGTCTAAAGACAAGTTTGTCGCTATTTAATGATTTTAACGAGTCTAACGACAAAGATAACTCGGTCCTTTTCATTTTTAGAGAGTCTGAAAAGGTACATAAAGTTAACTCCAAAAAGTCCTTTTTCGTCATCTAATCCCTTAGGTCCGAAAAAGTATAAAACCATACAGAAGGGATGAGTTTTCGATATTTTTAACGAGCCGAACAAAACAAGCGCTCGATCTTTTTGTGCAATAATCCCTCAGGTTCAAAAAGATTAAAATCTAGAGGAGGGATAGCTCTTCCGGTCGCTTTTAATGAGCTGGAAGGCCAAAACTCGGCAATCTTTTCATATTTTACGAGTCAGTTGAAAAGAGCTTAAAGAAGACTCATCTTTTGAGGAACGAGTGATAAACAGGGTTAGCAGCTGATTCCAGGTACAGGTTGGAATTTTCCAATCACGGCAGTGTCACAAGGATGGCTAGGTGAAATCACTCTTCGCAGCTGTTCCTCAAAATGGGTAAACAAACATATGGAGGTGAACGATCGGCCAAATGAAAAGTGGAGGTGACGGTGCAAACACGACCAAGGCTTTAATGGCTGATGATATTTCATTCACAGTGGTTATTTACCGGGTAGTTCATTTTTTAACGAGCTTAAACGCGGGTGGAAACATTTGCTCGATCTTATGTTTATTTTTTAACGAGCATGAACTATGCGCTAAAACTGCTCGGATCTTGCATTTATTTTTTAACGAGCATGAACTTTGTGCTAAAACTGCTCGATATTATATGGTCAAATTTTGGTTTTTACCATGACTAGCTTTGCCCTTTTCAAAGATAGTACTGTATCCTCAATTGCTGCATCAAACTAGTTAGAAATGAATAACATTTGCTTGAAAATGAGATTATAACCCTAATATTTTGCTTTGAACTACGTAAAAAGCCATTAAAAGGTGTTTTTACCTCTCATTTTACCATTTCATTTGAACTTGGTTCGTTGGAGCTTTGGAGATGCCTCTTCCCCCTTGATTTTCACCAGCTGATTCCGGGAGATTCTGCGGACGATTTTCGGCGCCGTCTGGACCAGGTAGGAGCTAAACTCTAGCTCTTTCTTTTCATGGTTTCCTTTTTCCATTCCGTGCCTGTTTTCCTGCTCCCATGAGCCGATGGGGTTTTGTTAGGGCGCTCTGCCATCAGCGCAGGCAGTCCATTCGAAACCTGCGTTGAATGTCAAGCTGCATGAGGGCAGTTTGACCTTCAACGCAGGTAGGACACTAGCCATCTGCGTTGAGCATAGAAAAACAGTCCTGGAAGCGACAATGTGGCCATATGGGGCACACCAACATCTCCCCGAGAGGAGAAGGGACTAGGATTTCCACCAAGGGGAATTCCTTGGTTGGTGTGCTCCATTTTTTCAACCTAAAGATCAACGCATGAATAAAGGGTGATTGTTCCGTTTAAAATAAATTTTAGCGACGCTTTAGACACAACTTGCTTTTTCAGTTTTAAAGAGTCGAGAAAAAGCTAAAGATGACTCTAGTCTCCTTCGATGTTTTAACGAGCCCGAAGTGACAAATGCTCGGATGGACTTTTTCTGTTATAGAGTCTGAAAAAGGCCAAAAGGAACTGCTCTAGAGTTCTAGGCAGAGGGTGTGCCAAAATTTTCGCAAAACCGTAGAATACTTTTTAGGGTACGGGCAGTCGATCTTCCTGAATGCTGTGTTCAGTGCATTGCGATCAGTAGGGCAGCCGACACGGCTTCCTAAGGATAAAGGTTTTATGCCTATCGGGGTCTCCCAATATATACGCGACGGTACGTGGGAGCACAATCCGTACTTGCGCTATCGTCCCTCAGGAGGAATCACCCACCATCCACGAGATCGACAGTCACCAGGCTTAACGACGCCGGAACACGTCTCTAGCCTAGACCTCTATGTTGTGCGTTATGTTGCAAAGCGTTGTTAAGTTCATTCAATTTATTTTAGGTTGATCTTTTTAAAGTTTGCCTTTCAAGGTTCACCATGAGATGTATGATACAAATTCCTAAATGCAGTCTAAAGATGATAAGCAAGCTTTATATCTTTTCAACTTTGAAAATCCTAGCTACTAAGGGAAAAGAAAGACACCATCTTTTCTCAAAGAGCAATCAGCACACTCTAATGCACTTTTCCTAAATCCAACATGCAAACTATCAAATGAAAATGCACAATGCAGGTGTTTGTTTTCCGATTTCTTAGTATTGATGCCTACAAAGAAAGCTTTTTGTACAACTTTGAATTTGCTTTTAAATGATCAATACAAACAAGTTTACTTTTTCGAAATCAGAGAGGGTAGAAGAGATTACAACACTTAACGATTTTCGAAATAAAGACTTGTTTCGACACTTAAAAGAGACAAATTCAAACCAATAAGCAAAAGTAAATGTATAATCAATCTGCAAACAGCCAATGAACTCTCTTCTAAGATCACAATCAACAGATCTGAATCAAGGGCTACAGGATGACTATTTCACTCATGCAAAGGAAAACTGTAAATGACGCCACAAACACATAAAAACACTCACAGTCTTTTTGTACAAAAGGAGGCGGAATGTAAGCAGAGAAAAGGGGTTATTAGACTGGTACCTATGCTGGTTACAGGCTGCAAAAATCAGAGATCAAAACAAGGCAAAACAGAGCAGAGAACCCCAGCTGCACAAGGACAAACTGGTTCAGTGCAACCTCAACACAGGGGTTTTGACATTCAGCACAGGTAGCCTTCACGGGACCTGCGTTGAAATGCAGAATCCCTTCACTGGGTCTGCGCTGAAGGAGAAACTCTCGTTTCCCTCAGGTTCTGGGTCACAGATTGCTCTTTAATTCACTGTTTTAGGCCAAATAAAAGCAACAATCAAGGTGTAATCAAAGGGATGCTTTGAAAGGCTACTAAGATCTATCACAAGGATCATCAAATCATTTGTGAATCCATTGTTCAGATCATAGACAAGTCCAGCAATTAGATCAAAGCAGCAACTTTCTACTTTGCATCCAGGAAAGATGCAGTTCGATTGTTGCTGTCAAGTCTATGATGCAAATAATGATAGAAACACAAATAAAATGACTAAACAGATCTCCCCAGTGGAGTCGCCAATTTGTTGTGGGGAAAAATGCCTATGCAGGACGATCCTATCCACCTAAGGTGTGACAGTGCCTTAGCAACAAACGAGTACAGCTATTCTTGTTTCTTCCTTTATGAAATGTGAAAGAAGGGAGATCAATAGACTTACCGGTGTCTTCTGTTTGTCCCTCGATCCGGTCTCTCTTCTCTTTGGGAGTTCATAGCTACTTGCCTTCCTGCTTATCCAGCTTCAACTTCCTGCAAGATCACAAGAGAACAGCTACTTGCGACAAGAGAAGAACTCTACTCAAAGACAGATGTTCACATTCATAACTAGTTTAGGATTAGAAATAAACTAAACATGCTAATACATTCATACATCAAAAATACATCAGCATATAGGAGAAACCAAGATAGATTTATTGATGAATAACAAGGTTCAGGAAGAGATACAACCCAGAAGGCTCCAATCCAGCATCTCCTTCCCAGCAAATGGAATTCCTCTCTTTTCCCCCTTCAAAGCATTAAGCACCCAATGATTCCAGTCTCAAACCAACAGCAATTCTTTGCAATAACAAAATTCCAGCCTCCCGATCTCATGGAGGAGAGATCCATATATAGATGTTTGGAGAGAGGATGAGTCAGCTTGAGATCTGACTAGTGTCCTCTCCCTCTGACAGTTCTTGAGTCCACTTGGAGGTTCTTGCTTCCACTTGGAGAAATGGAACCTCTTACTCATCACCAGTCGAATTCCCTGAGGCAAGTGTCATTTTGGAAGCTTCCTGGGTTTTGACACCTTGAGAAATGAGCCTGCCACTTGTCCACTCTCGTTCAGCGTAGGTAGCCTTTGTTCCAGTTGACATTCAACGCAGGTAGCCAGTGTTGGCTTTGACATTCAGCGCAAATAGCTAGTGTAGCCACTGAAATGATCCTGAATTGACTTGTTTTTGAGCAGTTTCAGGTGGAGAACTTCTGTGAATTGCTGTGGTTTGTTAGCCTTGTTCCTCTAGGGGTAGGAACAACATGTTTAGGGACTTTGGATCCCTTAGATTATGGACATTTCATGCTCAATGCTGTAAGGCACAAAAATGTCTATAACAGTTGCCCCTTAAAGTATGAGGCTGTTTATCGGGCGAAATGCTTTATCAGGGGGATCCGAAGTTCATCCAATGCTGGGAGGAGACCTATAATAAGATACAATACAATACATTATTTTTCATACTGCTTTCATGATCTAGCTGAGGCGGGCATTCCCATGCTCAGCTTTATAAATTCATTTTTCTGTACATAGAACAGACAATCGTCTGATGGTAGACTGATAATTTTTATGAAATTATCATCCTTTGAGTAGGATGATTATCTGTTGCAATGATGTACATGTCAATGTCTTTATCTTTCCTGAATATATATCGCAGCCCGGATGGATGGAACTAGATCCGGGGTCTTCAAACTCGTTCAATCTTCACTCTAAGTACAAGTCGATCCATGTGAGGAATGTTCTGAAGTCGAACATGGAAAGACATCGCTTGATTACCGGTCAATGATGAAAACCGTTAACAAGCGCGAGAGGAATCACCGATAATGATAATGACCCTCAAGGTACTGTAGTACAATTCACGTGGTGTGAATAAAGGGCTTGGCGTCAAACACCACGCAAAATCTTTCGGTCGAAGGTCATTGATGTATACCTGTCGCCGGAAGTGAGAAACTTGCCATTGTGGCATGCAAGCTTCAAAGTACTGAAGGGGTTGTTCCTAGATCAACGTCTTGGATAATGAGCCGATGTCGACAAGAAACGATCCGTCACAGGAGGGCCTTAATGAATCCCACATCAGTGACACGGAACGAAGCTAATGATATTAATGGAGGTGAAAACGATCTGTGACATATGATTCAGGGTGGCGGTCATGAAAGGATGAAGGATAATGTATGGTAGTGGATGGGACACGGTTGACTTTTCTGAACGACTTCTCTTGAACATATGGCGACACTGATACGATGGATCGGTAGCATTACCCCAAATATGGATGGTATGGCGAGACCATGGATGTGACCGGTGAATGAAACAACCCAGCCCGATTGTGGTACGGAGGAAAAGTGTCATGTTCAAGAGCGACTTGCTACCATCAAAGTTTTCTTTAGTTTCTCCCAATTTTTCCCCAGTCATTGCTGACCAGTACCTCTTTATTTTTGTCAAGCTTGAGGAGGATAACATATGCTTGTTCTATAACCTGCCCTTCGGGCAAGCCCATCGCTATGTTTTAACGAGCCTAGCGATAGTGAAACTCGTTCTCGTCTAAAGACAAGTTTGTCGCTATTTAATGATTTTAACGAGTCTAACGACAAAGATAACTCGGTCCTTTTCATTATTAGAGAGTCTGAAAAGGTACATAAAGTTAACTCCAAAAAGTCCTTTTTCGTCATCTAATCCCTTAGGTCCGAAAAAGTATAAAACCATACAGAAGGGATGAGTTTTCGATAGTTTTAACGAGCCGAACAAAACAAGCGCTCGATCTTTTTGTGCAATAATCCCTCAGGTTCAAAAAGATTAAAATCTAGAGGAGGGATAGTGTTAGGACTCCAATATGTATCATTTTGTTATATACTTTCATATCATTTTACTCTCAAAACCATAAGCTCCAATGTCTTTTTCATTCACTATATCCTAAGGTATATGGAAACCTTCTCTTTATTATATGATTAATCTGTCTTACATTTAATTCCATAATACTCTTATATTTTATCAATTATTGAAGTGCATTGTTGCTAACACAAGTCAAAGATCGCAGATAATATATGCCTTATTGGGAATGAGCGGTCGTTGCTGAAACAGCTGAACTTCATTGCTGAAACAGTCAACTCCGTTGCTGAAACAGCTGTCCCGTTGCTGCAACAGCCAACGCAGTTGCTGAAACAACCGTCAAAGCACGCAACTCCCGCTATGCGTTTTGCGATTCTGGAAGAACTTTTTGTGGATAATAGCAGCAGCCAGAAGATACGGTTACCTGAATCATCTTGAAGATAGCATCTCTGTTGTCTCGGTTGTAACAGTATCTCTTTTTAAGAAAGAACAGAATAGTTTTGTTTAGAACAGAATCGAGATCTCCGTTCTTGTGTAAAATTGTAAATGATGCCTCCTCTTTAAAAAGAGGAGACATCATCATTAGAGGGGATCGATCAAATTGTAATTTTTGAGAACAGCATCGTGTGAGACAGGAGCTAGTCTCCTCTTTTGTATGTACCAGTTTTCTAGACAGATGAATAAAGACCTGTTTTGAGCATTCCAGTTTAATTCTTTCTCTTGGGGAATCTTGTGAGAAGGAAAGGGCCCGCCTTCCTCACAAGATTCACCCCTTCATTCCTGTAGTTGTTCATTTCTTATGTATTTGCGTTGTGTTTGGTTCTGTTGCTGAAACACTAGTTACATGGTTTGTGATACTCTGTTTCTTAGCGCTACATGTATTGATTGCACGAGTGGATGATGAGAGCATGTGCTGAAGATCCCGGTACAGAGGGATAGGGTCTTGCTCCATTGATTGCTTTCTTTTACTTGCAGTGTGATTAGAACAGAGAGGCCAAGTGCTGAAGATTCCTGTTCCTGGGAATAGGGTCTTGACCTCTCGAGATTACTTCTTTTGCAGTGTGATTAGTGCCAGGCAGCAGGTGCTGAAGTTCCCACCAAGGAATAGGGTCCTGTTCCTGCTATAGTTGAATGATTTCTTTCTTTATACATTTATTTTCCTTTTGCTGTAACAGAGAAATCGTGTCTGCTATAAGTTAATTGACTTCAGCTTTAATTAAGTAGACTGTAAATTGATAGATTACTGAATTTAACAATTGTGTGTGATTTTCTTTTACTACAACATTGAACTGCTTTTGAAATTGAGCACATACAGTGCGCTATTACCTTTGGAATAAAAAGACCTTCTCGGGTTGACAATTTATGTGGAGCTCGAATTGTGAAAACAATTAAAGCGACCAACATTTTGGCGCCGTTGCCGGGGAAGGTAATTATAGATTTCAAAAAGCATTTATCTATTTTTTTCTAATGTGCAGATTGTATGAGAGGACGAGGAAACCAGAAGAAAAATAACCGCGCAGGTGGCAAGGGCTGGGGAGGACGAAAAACGTTTATTGACGAAATTGTATCAAAGGCTGAATCATCACAAAGACTGAGTTCTCGGAAGTCAAAATTTCAGCGTTCCCCTCAGTCAGATTACAGAACAGAAGAAGTTGTGGGTCCTGAACATACAGAAGAAGTTGTGGGTCCTGAAAATACAGAAGAATCAGCAGGCAGCGCTGAAGAGTCAGAGGAAAGTAACAGAATAGAAGAACATATCGAGGAGATAGTAGAAA
The DNA here is from genome assembly GCA_031772625.1 of Pinus tabuliformis. Taxonomy (NCBI): domain Eukaryota; kingdom Viridiplantae; phylum Streptophyta; class Pinopsida; order Pinales; family Pinaceae; genus Pinus; species Pinus tabuliformis. The sequence goes on along the minus strand of CM062820.1, from coordinate 82,912,099 downwards.
GCGTTGGACGACCGGTAGGAAATATTGAAGAACCAATAGAGGATTCTGACGATCGAGAAAGTGCAGTAGGAGGACCAACAATGGAAGACAACAATGATAATCTCCTCTTTGGAGGAGGACGTATAGGTCCTGAAGAAGAAAGAAGGGATGAAAATTCTCTTTCTACCTTGGGATTTCCCATCAGTGATCTTCCTGCAGGAACAATGAAAAATATCCCATTGTCTGCCCTACCTAACTTTCATGGTTTATCTACTGAGGATCCTGACGAGTTTCTTTTTGAATTTGATATTTTATGCAGAAGCTATGATTATGTTACTAATGCTCAAAAGTTGAAACTGTTTCCAGCCACCTTAAAAGGAAATGCCTTGAGATGGTTCATGAGCTTTGGGAGCCAGGTAATCACAACATGGGAGCAAATGAAACAAAAATTTCTGCTTAAATATCAGGACTACTGCCGGACAAGAGAGAAGAAGGATGAATTATTCAATATGGCACAAAAATCGGATGAAAGCTTGGAGGACTACATCGAAAGATTGCAATACAACATACAAAGATCCGATCATCCAGATATAAGTAAGGAAATTCGTAAAACAATATTACTTAGAGGGTTAAGGGATGATTGTTTAAATATGTTAAATATGCTTGCTAAGGGAGACATATCTAAAGAATCATATGATGAGATTTGTGAACTTGCTAAAAGATGTTCTAGGGGAGCTGCAAGAAACAGAATAAGAGATTCCACCTATTCAAGGGTACAGAAATCAGCCAATGGAGGAGCAACAAGAGCAGAGATAGGTAATTTGCTTGAAGAATTTAAAACCGAAATGCTAAGTTCTTTTGCTTCGCAGATTGACACTTTGCAGGTTAAGAAGAAGCAGGCTGAGGCAGAAGCAACTCTGGCTGTCTACTGCCCGAAATGTAGAGATAAACATCCACTAAGGGAGTGCCCAAGAGAAAAATTACCAGTTTGCACCCTTTGTGAGAAAGATCATGAGACAGAACAATGTCCATCTCTACGGGGATAAAAGCAGCGATGCAGCCAACGGAGGAAGAAGCTGAAGCCATCTACCTGCTAACTCAAAGAAGACAATGGCCATCTAAAGGGCAAGGTACGAATTCTGGTATGCCATTTAATCGTTGGAATAATCATTCAGCTTTTGGCCAAACAAGCTACCCCTCCTTCAACCAAATGCAATATCCACTTTTCAATCAAATGAGCTTCCCACCCATGCAAATGCAAAACCCTCCCTTTGTTGATCCTTCAATGTGGACTCCTTGGCCTCCACAGCAACCACCTCCTTTCAATCCTTGGAACCTAAGTTGGAATAATCAATCATTTCCATACCCAAATCAGATGCCTCAATTCCAACAATCACTCTCTCTGCCATCAAATGCCCCACCAAACAACCAAATGAGACCCCAACTACCCGCGCAACCAAATCCTAACCCCAACAATAAAGCTGTGCAAGTTATTGAAATTCAGAATCAGTCTATATCCCCTACTATGCAATGTAATGATATTCATTTGAGATCTGGAAGAGTAGTAGAGCCTATTATTGATGATATAACTGATTCAGATAAAAATGAAACCGAAAAGCAAAAAGAAGCTCAACCACCTTCTAACAAAAATACTGAATCAACAGAACCTCCATTCCCCGAGCGTTTGGTTTTAACCAAAACAACTGAAACTCCTGCTTTTAATTTTATGGGGGAATTGCAAAATTTGTATATTAAGATTCCACTTTTACAAGCATTAAAAGATGTACCAATTTATGCCAAAACATTAAGGGATATTTGTGTGAAGAAACCTGGTAGGAAAACCAAGGATCCCCTTACAGTACATGTGATGGGAGACTTGTCTGCATTAATGTCTGGAAAAACCCCTCCTGTAAAATACGGTGATCCTGGCCATCCTACTGTTACAGTTCAGATTGGTAAAGCAGTAATCCCCCGGGTTTTGGTAGATTTAGGTGCAGCAATTAATATAATGACTCTGGAAACTTCACAATTGCTACAGCTGAATAACACAATCAGAGAAACACCCACCATTTTAGAGTTAGCTGACCGTTCCACAATTAAACCAGAAGGGGTTGTCGAAGACCTGCTCATTTCAGTTGAATCCTGGAAATATCCAGCTGATTTTGTTGTATTGCAAACCAAAACAAAGCTGGGGGGACATCCCTTAATTCTAGGAAGGCCATGGTTGGCCACAGCTGATGCATTTATAAGTTGCAGATCTGGTTCAATGACAATTTCTAATGGTTATGAAAAAAAACAGTTAACTCTTTATCCTCACGCTACGCCAGTAGTTAATAATGAAGATTCTTTATGGATGGATTATGATGATAATGCTGTTCAGCCGATTCTAACTATAGGACAAGCTTTAACTCTTAAGGACAATACAGAAGATGAAATAATCAATAATTTTATTTGTGAACCTTCTTCTGTTATTGCTGAAACACACAACCAATTGACTGCAATTTTCGAAACTGATATGCAAGAAAAGATTGAACCTGAAGATTCATCTCAAACTTTAAACACGATCCCATCTAAGAGCGTAACAGTTGAGATTGAGCCCGGTAAGACATTAAACATAAATCCTGATTTAACAGACACTGAAACAGAGCAGCTAATGAAGCTATTACACAAATATAAGGAGGCATTTGCCTGGGATTACACGGACATGAAAGGTATTTCTTCTGAATTATGTACTCATAGAATTTACATTAAAGAAGGATGCCGACCTGTTTGTCAACCCCAAAGACGGATGAATCCTAATTTACGAGAAATTGTTAAAGAAGAACTTCAAAAATTGCTTAATGCAGGGTTTATATACCCCATATCTGACAGTGAATGGGTTTCCCCGTTAGTAATTGTTCCTAAGAAAAACGGGAAATGGAGGGTATGTGTTGACTATAGAGCTTTAAACAAAGCTACCCAAAAGGATCACTTTCCCTTACCGTTCATTGATCAGGTGTTGGACAGTCTTGCAGGGAAGAAATTCTTCTCTTTTCTAGACGGATTCAGTGGTTATAATCAGATAAAAATTGCGCCCCAGGATCAAGACAAAACCACTTTCACCAGTCCTTGGGGAACTTTCGCCTATAGAGTTCTCCCATTTGGATTATGCAATGCACCAGCAACCTTTCAAAGAGCTGTTATAGGAATTTTCTCAGATATGCTGAATGACTGTATGGAAATATTTATGGATGATTTTACCCCCTATGGTGTGTCTTTTGAAGAGGGATTACAAAACCTTGAGAAAGTACTAGAAAGATGTATTCAAGCTCACCTTTCCTTAAGTACAGAAAAATGTCACATGATGATGAGTGAGGGAATAGTGCTTGGACATTTTATTTCAGCTCTAGGTATTCAGGTAGATCCATCTAAAATATTAGTCATTCAGAATCTTCCTATTCCTAAAACTCAAACTGATGTGAGAAGTTTTTTAGGACATGCTGGTTATTATAGGAGATTTATTAAAGATTTCTCTAAAATAGTTTCTCCATTGTTTGTATTGCTTATGAAAAATGCTGAATTCAAGTGGAATAGTCTTTGTCAAAAAGCTTTTGAAGAACTGAAGCAGCAGCTGTCTACTGCTCCTATTTTGAGGGGGCCTGACTGGAATCTTCCATTTCACATATCTTCTGATGCTTCAGACAGTGCTATTGGAGCAGTCCTGGGACAAGAGGAAAATCATCTTCCTTATGCTATATACTTTATCAGTAAGAACATGACCTCTGCTGAGCTTAACTATACAGTTACCGAGAAAGAGTTCCTTGCAGTAATCTATGCCATTAATAAATTCAGACACTATATTACTGGTTATCCTACGTTTGTGCACACTGATCATTCAGCTATTAAATACTTAATGAACAAATCTGTCACAAATGCTAGAGTTACCAGATGGCTATTACTATTGCAGGAATTTGATATTACAATTATAGATCGGCCTGGTAAAGAAAATGTGGTGGCTGACTTTCTTTCACGGTTAAAAACTGATAATAATATTCCAGTAGATGATAGTTTTCCTGACGAATATTTGTTTGCAGTTTCTGCTCATTCCCCATGGTATGCAGATATTGCTAACTACTTGGTTGCAGGAAAACTACCAGCACACCTGTCATACAGGGAAAAAAGAAGAATTGTTCAACAAAGTGCCAGGTATAGCTGGATCAGCGGATGTCTCTTCTATACTGGGCTTGATCAGGAGATTCGAAGATGCATTAGAGAAGATGAAGTGTATGACATACTCAAAGCTTGTCATGATGGTCCTTGCGGAGGCCATTTTGCTGATAAAAGAACAGCGCATAAAATTCTGAGGATGGGCTACTATTGGCCCTCATTATTCAGAGATGCAAAGAAGTATGTAAGAGCTTGTGATAGCTGCCAGAGAATGGGTCAACCCAATCATAGAGACCAAATGCCACTAAACCCCCAGGTAGTTTCTGAACCATTTGAAAGATGGGCCTTGGACTTCATAGGACCCATTAACCCTCCATCCAATCAAAGAACCTATATATTAGTCTGCACAGACTATATGACTAAGTGGGTGGAAGCCAAAGCACTTATTAGAGCCAATGAAGAGGCTGTTTTGTCTTTCTTGTTTGAAGATATTTTCACTAGATTTGGAATCCCCAGAGAGCTAGTTACTGATGGAGGACCTCCATTCAATTCTCATGATTTCAAATCTACTCTCCACAAATATCATATTCAACATAGAATGACCACACCATACCACCCCCAGGCCAATGGGCAGGTGGAAAGCACAAACAAAGTTTTAGAGGCCATTCTAACTAAAACAGTCAAGGACAACCGAAAGGATTGGTCCCAAAGGCTCCCTGAGGCATTATGGGCTTACAGGACTACTTGGAGAAACACTACCGGTTTTTCTCCCTATGAATTGGTTTACGGTAAAAATGCTATTTTTCCTGTGGAATTTGAAATTAAAACTTTAAAGACTGCCTTAGCTGTTAATCTTGATTTGAATGATGTGCAGACAGCTAGATTGCAGCAACTTTTGGAGTTGGATGAAAAGAGATTGGATGCCATTCACCAAACAAACATGATTCAACAACAAAGAATGAAATGGCATGACAAAATTATCAAACACAAGCAGTTCCAAAAAGGTAATTGGGCCTTGCTGTATGATTCTCGGTTTGAAAATTTTCAGGGAAAGCTACGTACACGTTGGCTTGGACCATATGAAGTAGAAGATGTCTTTCCAAACGGAACGGTAAGACTTGTAACAATTGATGATGCTAAAACACCTCTACTAGTCAATGGCCATAGGCTCCGTTTATATGAACGCCCTGTTTCTAAAGAAGATTTCAAGACTGCTTGCATGACTGATATTCATTATCTTTTTCCAGGGGAGTCTTCTGCTCCTCACAGCACTTAATTTTCTGCACTATATTTTTTAGTAGTAGATTAGATTTAGCACTAATAATCCCTGTCAAGGATTGGCATATTACAATTGAATTTTGCAGATTCTGGAAAGGCAATAAGGAGGACAGATTCATCCTGAGAAGATCTGGAGTTTTAAATCAAGAAGCTCTTCCATTCATTTTACCCCTTTTTCCTAAAAAGGCAATATTCCCCCATACCCACATTATTTCTATCACTTCCACCACTCCTGAAACATCCTCCTTCAGTCAGTATTTTCCACTCCTTACTGCTGAAATAATCCCTTACCATTCACAGACCTAAGTCAGTTATCCCAATTCTCTGATTTTTCCCGTTGCTGAAACACCTGTTTTAGCAACGTAACACCAGAGTTTTCCCGTTGCTGAAACACCTGTTTCAGCAACGTAACACCAGATTTTTCCCGTGCTAAAACACCAGATTTTTCCCGTTGCTGAAACACCTGTTTCAGCAACATATCATTGATTCCACTCGTTGCTGAAACACCTGGTTTAGCAATACATGATCAATTTCTCCGGTTGCTGAAACACTTACCTCAGCAATGCATTGTTCATTTTTCAGTTGCTTAAATAACAGTTTCAGCAATTGATTATCATCAAAGTAATATCCCTTCTGGTTCTTACAGAAGCTTTCTGGTTCTTCACAATACTCCTGGTGAAAATTATTTGTCATATGCCAGACTCAGTTACACCTTCAATCCACAGACCCTTCCATGATCACGCAAGGCTATTGCAACCGACACTTCGAATTATTAATTAAAGGTAAAGTATAAGGTATATGGTTTTATGTAATTCGGTTAAATCATATTAAAGGAGAGGATTTCATTTCATAATGATTGCATATCTCCCCACGTCCAATCATAATTATACCATACGTAAGGGGGGGAATTCCAAAAATGGAATGATTATTTCGCATGCACCAACCTGCCGCCTGTTATCGTATCCATTTTTGCCGTCATTTAGACTTCGCAGCCATTGTTGCAACAACTAAGTCTGATCAGGGTCTGAGAATACTGAATTGTGCCTCTGCGGAAAAACTCAGAGCTTTAGCCATGGGAAAGGCGGCCATTAGAAGTGAGCCCGGCTCCATAAGTCTTCTACAGTTCTTTCCGGAAGCATATCAGATCTTCCAACAAGCAGGGTGGACAGCATATTTTGAAAGGTTGGGAGATTTTAACGCAGAAGAAGTATTAGAATTCGCACAGAACTTTGAAGGCAATTTCTCAGTGGTCCGGGGGGTTCGCATTTCAGTGACAGAGGATGACATAGTTCAGGTATCAGGGTTGCCAGCTGAGGGCATTCGCTGGTTCAGCAGGAAGACGGTCGTTCTTAACGCCCAACAAGACTTTTTGCGCCCGGACGAGCAAGTGGAATCTAGAGGCCGCGGGGTCAGTCTGCATTCACTTCCTCAACCATGGCCATCAGTGGCAGAATTCGTCAAACACTACCTCACATGCGAAGGGCGTTATCAGGTAGTGTACAACCACGACTTTGTTCTGCTGAATCATTTGAGAAATGGAAGATTGGTTAATATCCCTTATTATCTGCTTGGTTGTATTAAGAACATGTCGTATTATTGTAAGCAAGCCAAAACTCCCATGACATCCCTTACCCACCATCGCTTATGTCAGCTGCTAATACAGAGGGGTTTTGCTCAGCAAAATCCTCCTCTGCAGGCCCTACCTGAAATTCCTTCGCAGGCCCCACCTGAAGTCCCTTTGCAAACCCCACCCGAAACTCCTCAACAAGAGAAAACGTCCCAATTGTCTGAAAATCCTCATGAAGAACAACAGGAGGAAATCCTGAATTCTCCCGTCAACCCAACCCCGAGCTCGCCACAGTTAGCAGAGCTAACACCCTCTATTATTCCTGTCCCTAGTGACGACTCTCCAACACCCCCTTCTTCACCCATCAAGAAAAAAAGGAAAACCCCAGCAGTCACAAGTTCCAAACCACGGACAAGGTCCACATCCCAAATTCCTACCTCTCCGCAAAACCCTGTCCTGAAGAAAAAGCACTCCCATTCAAGAAAAAGGAAAGGCAGCGATTTTGCTGCCTTCCTACCAAAAAGAAAGAGGACAAAGACTGTTGAGGCAGAATCTACCTCCATTTTCCCTAACCCTGCCACTATTGTATTGAAACCCTTATCCCCATCCCGAACTCCTCAGCCGGCTTCATCCGAGGACACAGTCCCACAAAAATCAGTACCTCGGGATAATACGACAATGATTCTGGATCAAGAAGTGACTGCTCCACAAGAACCAGTCACTTGCCCCGCGACTGTAACACAAGAACCAGTCACTAAGGAAGAAGAATACACCAAGCAGGTTGATGAGGGGAAACGCCCAGTGACTGTCCCACAAGAACCAGTCACTGAAGCAGAGGAATTTACAGAGCAGGTTGTTAGTGAAGAATGTCCAGTGACTGCCCCACAAGAACCAGTCACTGAAACAGAGGAATTTACGGAGCAGATTGTTAGTGAAGAATGTCCAGTGACTGCCCCACAAGAACCAGTCACTGAAACAGAGGAATTTACGGAGCAGATTGTTAGTGAAGAATGTCCAGTGACTGCCCCACAAGAACCAGTCACTGAAGCAGAGGAATTTACGGAGCAGATTGTTAGTGAAGAATGTCCAGTGACTGTCCCACAAGAACCAGTCACTGAGGCAGCAGAATTTACAGAGCAGGATATTGAAAAACGCCAAGTGACTGTCCCACAAGAACCAGTCACTAAGGCAGAAGAATTCACAGAGCAGATCAATACTGAAGAATGCCCAGTGACTGTTCCACAAGAACCAGTCACTAAGTCACAAGAACACAACAAGCAAGATGATAGTCGGAAATGCCCAGAGATTCAAATGTCAGAACTAGTAGCTGAGGAACAAGGATTCATTCCTGACAGAGCACGAGGACTATTTACTGTGGTATCAGAACTAGTTTCTGACAAACAAGAATCCATTCCTGGCATAATGGATGAAACACCAGAGGCACCCATTGTGGTGCAGCAACCAGCCACCACTATGCACCACCAAAATATTCCAGCAGAAACAACTAGCATACAAGGCCCACATACAATGGCATCCCTACTACAGGAAAATGAATTCCTGAAGACTGAAATAGAAGCCTACAAAGCTGAGTTAGCCATGGCTCGAGAAGCTTTTGAAAAAGAACTCAATCTCCATACATTAGCACAAGTAGCCTCAATGCAGAACAGGGAAACATGTATAGAATATATGTGCAAAGAGTGTGGCATTATTTATCAGAATGCAGGCTATAAAATAGTTGAAATTTCACTCCCTGAGACAATTATGACAAAGGAAACACAAGAGGAATGCCCCACTGCTCCACAAGAACCAGTGGGACCTCCTGCGGTGCAAGAAGAAGAAGAAGAAACCGAACAAGAGATATCTCATCCCTTGGGGACAGATGCAGCAATCCCGGCAGAAGAAACACTGCCAGAGCACACCACTATTGATTTAGATATTCCAGAAGAAGCAACATTGCCAGAACACATGATTACTGATTCAGATATTCCAGCTGAGGAAACATCACCAGAGCATACTACTACTGAAACAGTTGTTTCGGCAGAAGAGACACTGCCTCAGCACACTACTGGTGCAAGTATTCCAACAGAAGAAATAATGCCTCAGTGCATTTCTTCTGAGGCAGCCACACAAACAGAGGAAATAGCGCCCAAGCCTACTACTTCTCTTAAAAAGACACAGACTCGGCCATGGGACCCATTGGAACAATTCAACAGATGGAAGAAGGAACATGCCGAGAACCAGGATATAATATTACAACAGCATAAGTTGCAATGGCAAAACTTTGTATACACTAACTGGGAGAATTTGGAACAATTACTGCAAGAGCACAGGGAATATAAGAAGGAAGCCAGACGGTCTAAGGAACGGATAGCCCTGATATTTTCATTGGTGCGAAAGTTGATGGTTACACGGAAACCTTCTGTAAACTATGCTCTTTTTCTTGCTGAACGATTAGCTTACTTTCAAATTAAATCAATTGCACATGGTAGACCACATGAAGTACTGACTTCAGAAAAATTTGTTGAGACCTTCAAGGAGGCCCCTGAAAGCGACCAGCATCTGCTGTGCGAACTCTACTTGCATAATGAAGCCATGCCTGAAGAAAGAAGAGTTAATCTTACTCCAATTGCAGGAGATATACAAATAAGGGCATTCGCTTCATTCTTGTCTAATCAGCTCACTTGGCAGACTGCGTTCAATACAAGCAGTCATAATGAGGAGAATAAACTCCTGTGGATTAGGCCAGAGCCGGTAAGCCCAGCCATGTTCATAGCACAGTACTATGAATACTTGCAGAAGCCAGGTATGAGCGAGCACATAGAACAATTACAGGCTTCCATCCTTTTTAATTGTCAAGAGCATATTCGACTGAAGGGTCCTGCTGCACTGAAGGCCAATGATCTCTTTTGGCAGCAATCAGATAAGGAAAGACAGGATTATCATCCTCTTAACCCTCTCAATTTTCACGCTGCATTGTATAGAGTCCCTAAGTATGTCAATTGCATTCAGCATTGCGGAGTCAACTGGATTGGGTATCATTTCCGTTTTCCCATCTTATGGCTGCCGTCAGAGAAATATCAAAATCATTACCTGTTGACTGACGAAGAGGAAGCCTCGGCATGGCAACGGTTACAGCTCAACAACGGATTCCGAGCTCCTACAGACGCCACTTTCTCCAGCTACTGCTTGAGTAATCTGCATTGCCAGTCCCAGTACTCAGACTCTGATTCAGACGAAGGGGTTGCCTGAGGACATGCAACATTTTTAGCTGGGGGGGATGTTAGGACTCCAATATGTATCATTTTGTTATATACTTTCATATCATTTTACTCTCAAAACCATAAGCTCCAATGTCTTTTTCATTCACTATATCCTAAGGTATATGGAAACCTTCTCTTTATTATATGATTAATCTGTCTTACATTTAATTCCATAATACTCTTATATTTTATCAATTATTGAAGTGCATTGTTGCTAACACAAGTCAAAGATCGCAGATAATATATGCCTTATTGGGAATGAGCGGTCGTTGCTGAAACAGCTGAACTTCATTGCTGAAACAGTCAACTCCGTTGCTGAAACAGCTGTCCCGTTGCTGCAACAGCCAACGCAGTTGCTGAAACAACCGTCAAAGCACGCAACTCCCGCTATGCGTTTTGCGATTCTGGAAGAACTTTTTGTGGATAATAGCAGCAGCCAGAAGATACGGTTACCTGAATCATCTTGAAGATAGCATCTCTGTTGTCTCGGTTGTAACAGTATCTCTTTTTAAGAAAGAACAGAATAGTTTTGTTTAGAACAGAATCGAGATCTCCGTTCTTGTGTAAAATTGTAAATGATGCCTCCTCTTTAAAAAGAGGAGACATCATCATTAGAGGGGATCGATCAAATTGTAATTTTTGAGAACAGCATCGTGTGAGACAGGAGCTAGTCTCCTCTTTTGTATGTACCAGTTTTCTAGACAGATGAATAAAGACCTGTTTTGAGCATTCCAGTTTAATTCTTTCTCTTGGGGAATCTTGTGAGAAGGAAAGGGCCCGCCTTCCTCACAAGATTCACCCCTTCATTCCTGTAGTTGTTCATTTCTTATGTATTTGCGTTGTGTTTGGTTCTGTTGCTGAAACACTAGTTACATGGTTTGTGATACTCTGTTTCTTAGCGCTACATGTATTGATTGCACGAGTGGATGATGAGAGCATGTGCTGAAGATCCCGGTACAGAGGGATAGGGTCTTGCTCCATTGATTGCTTTCTTTTACTTGCAGTGTGATTAGAACAGAGAGGCCAAGTGCTGAAGATTCCTGTTCCTGGGAATAGGGTCTTGACCTCTCGAGATTACTTCTTTTGCAGTGTGATTAGTGCCAGGCAGCAGGTGCTGAAGTTCCCACCAAGGAATAGGGTCCTGTTCCTGCTATAGTTGAATGATTTCTTTCTTTATACATTTATTTTCCTTTTGCTGTAACAGAGAAATCGTGTCTGCTATAAGTTAATTGACTTCAGCTTTAATTAAGTAGACTGTAAATTGATAGATTACTGAATTTAACAATTGTGTGTGATTTTCTTTTACTACAACATTGAACTGCTTTTGAAATTGAGCACATACAGTGCGCTATTACCTTTGGAATAAAAAGACCTTCTCGGGTTGACAATTTATGTGGAGCTCGAATTGTGAAAACAATTAAAGCGACCAACAGATAGCTCTTCCGGTCGCTTTTAATGAGCTGGAAGGCCAAAACTCGGCAATCTTTTCATATTTTACGAGTCAGTTGAAAAGAGCTTAAAGAAGACTCATCTTTTGAGGAACGAGTGATAAACAGGGTTAGCAGCTGATTCCAGGTACAGGTTGGAATTTTCCAATCACGGCAGTGTCACAAGGATGGCTAGGTGAAATCACTCTTCGCAGTTGTTCCTCAAAATGGGTAAACAAACATATGGAGGTGAACGATCGGCCAAATGAAAAGTGGAGGTGATGGTGCAAACACGACCAAGGCTTTAATGGCTGATGATATTTCATTCACAGTGGTTATTTACCGGGTAGTTCATTTTTTAACGAGCTTAAACGCGGGTGGAAACATTTGCTCGATCTTATGTTTATTTTTTAACGAGCATGAACTATGCGCTAAAACTTCTCGGATCTTGCATTTATTTTTTAACGAGCATGAACTTTGTGCTAAAACTGCTCGATATTATATGGTCAAATTTTGGTTTTTACCATGACTAGCTTTGCCCTTTTCAAAGATAGTACTATATCCTCAATTGCTGCATCAAACTAGTTAGAAATGAATAACATTTGCTTGAAAATGAGATTATAACCCTAATATTTCGCTTTGAACTACGTAAAAAGCCATTAAAAGGTGTTTTTACCTCTCATTTTACCATTTCATTTGAACTTGGTTCGTTGGAGCTTTGGAGATGCCTCTTCCCCCTTGATTTTCACCAGCTGATTCCGGGAGATTCTGCGGACGATTTTCGGCGCCGTCTGGACCAGGTAGGAGCTAAACTCTAGCTCTTTCTTTTCATGGTTTCCTTTTTCCATTCTGTGCCTGTTTTCCTGCTCCCATGAGCCCCTGGGGTTTTGCTAGGGCGCTCTGCCATCAGCGCAGGCAGTCCATTCGAAACCTGCGTTGAATGTCAAGCTGCATGAGGGCAGTTTGACCTTCAACGCAGGTAGGACACTAGCCATCTGCGTTGAGCATAGAAAAACAGTCCTGGAAGCGACAATGTGGCCATATGTGGCACACCAACATCTCCCCGAGAGGAGAAGGGACTAGGATTTCCACCAAGGGGAATTCCTTGGTTGGTGTGCTCCATTTTTTCAACCTAAAGATCAACGCATGAATAAAGGGTGATTGTTCCGTTTAAAATAAATTTTAACGACGCTTTAGACACAACTTGCTTTTTCAGTTTTAAAGAGTCGAGAAAAAGCTAAAGATGACTCTAGTCTCCTTCGATGTTTTAACGAGCCCGAAGTGACAAATGCTCGGATGGACTTTTTCTATTATAGAGTCTGAAAAAGGCCAAAAGGAACTGCTCTGGAGTTCTAGGCAGAGGGTGTGGCAAACTTTTCGCAAAACCGCAGAATACTTTTTAGGGTACGGGCAGTCGATCTTCCTGAATGCTGTGTTCAGTGCATTGCGATCAGTAGGGCGGCCGACACGGCTTCCTAAGGATAAAGGTTTTATGCCTATCGGGGTCTCCCAATATATACGCGACGGTACGTGGGAGCACAATCCGTACTTGCGCTATCGTCCCTCAGGAGGAATCACCCACCATCCACGAGAGCGACAGTCACCAGGCTTAACGACGCCGGAACACGTCTCTAGCCTAGACCTCTATGTTGTGCGTTATGTTGCAAAGCGTTGTTAAGTTCATTCAATTTATTTTAGGTTGATCTTTTTAAAGTTTGCCTTTCAAGGTTCACCATGAGATGTATCATACAAATTCCTAAATGCAGTCTAAAGATGATAAGCAAGCTTTATATCTTTTCAACTTTGAAAATCCTAGCTACTAAGGGAAAAGAAAGACACCATCTTTTCTCAAAGAGCAATCAGCACACTCTAATGCACTTTTCCTAAATCCAACATGCAAACTATCAAATGAAAATGCACAATGCAGGTGTTTGTTTTCCGCTTTCTTAGTATTGATGCCTACAAAGAAAGCTTTTTGTACAACTTTGAATTTGCTTTTAAATGATCAATACAAACAAGTTTACTTTTTCGAAATCAGAGAGGGTAGAAGAAATTACAACACTTAACGATTTTCGAAATAAAGACTTGTTTCGACACTTAAAAGAGACAAATTCAAACCAATAAGCAAAAGTAAATGTATAATCAATCTGCAAACAGCCAATGAACTCTCTTCTAAGATCACAATCAACAGATCTGAATCAAGGGCTACAGGATGACTATTTCACTCATGCAAAGGAAAACTGTAAATGACGCCACAAACACATAAAAACACTCACAGTCTTTTTGTACAAAAGGAGGCGGAATGTAAGCAGAGAAAATGGGTTATTAGACTGGTACCTATGCTGGTTACAGGCTGCAAAAATTAGAGATCAAAACAAGGCAAAACAGAGCAGAGAACCCCAGCTGCACAAGGACAAACTGGTTCAGTGCAACCTCAACACAGGGGTTTTGACATTCAGCACAGGTAGCCTTCACGGGACCTGCATTGAAATGCAGAATCCCTTCACTGGGTCTGCGCTGAAGGAGAAACTCTCGTTTCCCTCAGGTTCTGGGTCACAGATTGCTCTTTAATTCACTGTTTTAGGCCAAATAAAAGCAACAAGCAAGGTGTAATCAAAGGGATGCTTTGAAAGGCTACTAAGATCTATCACAAGGATCATCAAATCATTTGTGAATCCATTGTTCAGATCATAGACAAGTCCAGCAATTGGATCAAAGCAGCAACTTTCTACTTTGCATCCGGGAAAGATGCAGTTCGATTGTTGCTGTCAAGTCTATGATGCAAACAATGATAGAAACACAAATAAAATGACTAAACAGATCTCCCCAGTGGAGTCGCCAATTTGTTGTGGGGAAAAATGCCTATGCAGGACGATCCTATCCACCTTAGGTGTGACAGTGCCTTAGCAACAAACGAGTACAGCTATTCTTGTTTCTTCCTTTATGAAATGTGAAAGAAGGGAGATCAATAGACTTACCGGTGTCTTCCGTTTGTCCCTCGATCCGGTCTCTCTTCTCTTTGGGAGTTCACAGCTACTTTCCTTCCTGCTTATCCAGCTTCAACTTCCTACAAGATCACAAGAGAACAGCTACTTGCGACAAGAGAAGAACTCTACTCAAAGACAGATGTTCACATTCATAACTAGTTTAGGATTAGAAATAAACTAAACATGCTAATACATTCATACATCAAAAATACATCAGCATATAGGAGAAACCAAGATAGATTTATTGATGAATAACAAGGTTCAGGAAGAGATACAACCCAGAAGGCTCCAATCCAGCGTCTCCTTCCCAGCAAATGGAATTCCTCTCTTTTCCCCCTTCAAAGCATTAAGCACCCAATGATTCCAGTCTCAAACCAACAGCAATTCTTTGCAATAACAAAATTCCAGCCTCCCGATCTCATGGAGGAGAGATCCATATATAGATGTTTGGAGAGAGGATGAGTCAGCTTGATATCTGACTAGTGTCCTCTCCCTCTGTCAGTTCTTGAGTCCACTTGGAGGTTCTTGCTTCCACTTGGAGAAATGGAACCTCTTACTCATCACCAGTCGAATTCCCTGAGGCAAGTGTCATTTTGGAAGCTTCCTGGGTTTTGACACCTTGAGAAATGAGCCTGCCACTTGTCCACTCTCGTTCAGCGTAGGTAGCCTTTGTTCCAGTTGACATTCAACACAGGTAGCCAATGTTGGCTTTGGCATTCAGCGCAAACAGCTAGTGTAGCCACTGAAATGATCCTGAATTGACTTGTTTTTGAGCAGTTTCAGGTGGATAACTTCTGTGAATTGCTGTGGTTTGTTAGCCTTGTTCCTCTAGGGGTAGGAACAACATGTTTAGGGACTTTGGATCCCTTAGATTATGGACATTTCATGCTCAATGTTGTAAGGCACAAAAATGTCTATAACACCTGGGGTGCATCCCCTATTAAAATTGGAGGACTTGGATTTGGCTTATGTAGAACACTTTCCCCATTTAGTGACAGACCATCTCATGCATCACATCTTCTATGAAGACTTGGGTGTGACCGCGTTGGAGCCAAGGAAGTGGGTAAAATGGGTGGATAAGGTGGGTCTATTAAACATGTTGTGGGTACCGTATTATAACTGCACACTCATAAACATGGTTATGATCAAGCAGTTGTTGTGTTTGATGCACGATGGGTGTCTGTGGCTAGAAGAGTTGATACCCATCACTGACATGCTGATCCATAGGATCACTCGGCTGCTGTACTCGGGAGAAAATATGGCCATGGCGTTTGGTGGAAAGCTAGGTGAGCACGATCTCGCTGAAGCAATGAAGGACAAATTCAAACTCGCTAAGAAGCTGAGTGGTTGTGCCATCACAAGTAAATTTGACCCCCGGTAAAAGTCACAACGCAAATCTTGGCAGGAAAGATTATGCGAAAGTGGCGCGTAGATGAAGTTTTGGCACCAGTAGTAGCCTTAGAAGCCCAATGCATGGAGGGTGTGCATTTTAACTGGGTGCGCTACCTCTGTGGAGAGTTATTTTCGAACTACAGAGAGGCGTAGGATCACAGCAAAATATTCCACTATGCTTGGCTGTTGTTTTCCATAGTGTTGGTCGCGTGGGAGTTGTTATTAGAAAATTATATATTACAGAGAAATGGAACACATAAAATATATTGCAAAAATATAAACACATAAAACAAGAGAGACACAGACATACGTAGTTCACCCAATTTGGGCTACGTCCACGAGAAATAGTCAATCCTTCCTTTTATATTAATCCAGCAAAATGAAGAGATACAACCTACAACAGATCCGTTGTAATTCCCTCTTCGCTCTCACACAATCTCCTCTCTCTTTCTCATTCAAAATATAGATCTACATAGACGCAATACGATTCCCTCATATATAGCGAGGGGTTGCTTTCTAGGGAAAAAAACCCTAAATTAAACATAACTTCTACAGTCAGATCTTCACCTAATGAATGGCCTAGATTAACTACAAAATTACAACATTTTACAAGGCAACTGCCCCCCCCCCCCCAAAGACCCCCCTTGCATCGCAAATATTACGGGGGGTGTTACCGCCACATTATGAACTGGGGTCCAATGCAGTGATACCTTTGGAGAAAGAAGATAATCAGGCTCCACACCCAACAATATCCCACTTGGAGACTGATTATAGAAACTCCACTGCTACTTCATTTGTCAGACAATGACTCCACTTTGGACTTGGTTGTTTCTCATCTTCTTCATCATACTTGAAGACCAATTGAAACCAAGAAAAATCTCAGTTTCTCCCTGGTTACAACTCGTTTTAACATATCTGCAAGATTCTAGCTAGTGTGTATCTTTTCCAACTTCAATTGTCCATCTTCCAAAACTGACCGTACGAAATGATACTTGAGTTGTATATGTTTTGTCATGGAATGAAATGCAGAGTTCTTTGCAAGATGTATGGCACTCTAGCTATCACTGTATAACCTGCCCAACTTCTGTTTCTTACCCAATTCATCCAGAAACCTTTGTAACCAAATCATTTCTTTACTAGCCTCTATAGTAGCAACATACTCTACTTCTATTGTTGAGAGTGCAACAACACTTTGCAGTTTTGAAACCCAACTGACAGTTGTTCCACCTACAGTAAACACATACCCTGTGGTGCTCCTCATGTTATCTCTATCACCCACCATATCTACATCAACATATCCCTGTAGAGCAATGTTTGAACCACCAAAGCATAATGCTTGATTTGTGGTACCTCTCAAATACCTGAGAATCCACTTCACCACCATCCAATGTTCTTTTCCTAGATTGTTCATGTACCTGCTTACAACTCCCACTGCATGTGCAATATCATGCCTTGTGCAGACCATTGCATACATTAAGCTTCCAACTGCTGATGCATATGGAACTTTAGACATATAAGCCATTTCTTCCTGAGTCTTTGGACACACCTCCTTACTTAGTTTTAAATGGCTAGCCAAAGGTATACTAATTAGTTTTTCATTTTGCAAATTAAATCTTTTCAACACCTTTTCTATGTACTCACTCTGAGACAATGTTAATTTTCTATTCTTCCTATCTCTAGTTATTCTCATACCAAGGATTTGTTTTGTAGCACCCAAATGCTTCATTGCAATTGAGTTTGCCAATTTTATTTTCAGCACATTCATTTCCTATATGTTAGAACCTGCAACAAGCATGTCATCTACATACAATAACAATATAATATTTTTGCCATCATTTTTCCTTTTGAGATAAACACAATGATTAGAGTGACATCTAGTATAACCTTGTTCAGACATAAACCTGTCAAATTTTAAATACCATTGCCTTGGAGCCTGTTTTAAGCCATACAAGCTCTTCTTCAACCTGCACACTAGTTTCTTCTTCCCTTTTACCTCATATCCTTGTGGTTGTTGCATATATATCTCTTCCTCCAAATCCCCATGGAGAAAGGTTGTCTTTACATCTAACTACTCAAGTTGCAAATCTTCAATTGCTACTAGATTTAAAATAGTTCTGATTGAAGTCATTTTAACAATAGGAGAAAATATCTCATCAAAATATATACCCTTTTTCTATGAAAACCCCTTCACCACAAGTCTATCTTTATACCTTTTTCTAACTCCATCTTCTTCCTTCAACCTATAAACCCATTTATTCTGCAATGTTGTTTTACTTGCAGGAAACCTGGCTAAGTCCCAAGTCTGGTTATGTGCTAAGAATTCCATCTCTTCTTTCATGGCTTGCTTCCACTTATTCTTGGTTTCTACCTACACTACTTCTTCATAACATTCTGGTTCACCAGAATCAGTCAACAATACATAATATAATGAAGGAGAGTATCGTTCAGAGGGTATACTTATCTTGGTAGATATTCTAACACCACTTTCAGGCATTTGAGTTTCTTGTTGTTGTTGTGGTTTTTGTTGTTGTTTTGGCTGTTTATCATTATGATTTTCAAGCACCTTCACCTTTTCTATGATCTCATCAAGCATTGTGTATTCTCTATTTTATTTTTCATGTTTCTTTTCCTGCAACTGATCCTTATAAAAAACCTTTTCATTGAATATGACATCTCTGCTCCTAATGATTTTGTGTTTTTCATAATCATAAAAGCAATAACCAAAATCATTAACACCATATCCAATAAAGGTACATTTCTTTGATTTTGCCTCAAGCTTTGTTCTATTTTCTTTATTAATATGGACAAAGACTTCACAACCAAAAGTCTTTAAAAATGAGTAGTTTACATTTTTACCTTTCCATGCCTCCTCTAGAATACCACCATCCAAGGAACTTGAAGGCCCTCTTTTTATTAGATAAACAGTAGTATCTACAACATCTGCCAAAAATTGCAAAGGAAATCATGCATGCAATCTCATGCACCTTGCATGCTCCATGATTGTCATGTTCATCCTTTCTGACACACCATTTTCTTGTGGTGTTCCTGGAACTATCTTCTCTTTGCGAATTCCATTCTCTGAATAATACCTATCAAAATCTTTGCTACAATATTCACCTCCATTGTTTGATTTGAGACACTTCAACCTTTTTCCTGTCTCATTTTCAACCAAATCTTTCCATTTCTTGAAAGTATCAAATACATCATATTTATTTCGAATACAATAAATCTAGGTTTTTCTGGTTACATCATCAATAAAAGTAACATAATAACGAGAGCCACCGAGAGATGATACCTGAGCAGGTCCCCATACATCTGTATGCACAAGCTCTATTTTTCACTCTTCTTTTCTTTCCCAACTCTGAGGAATCTGAATCTCTTCTGTTTTCCATAAACACAATTCTCACAGAATTTTAAATCAACATGCTTCAAACCTAGCAACAAATTTCTTGAGTGAAGAATCTGCATCCCCTTCTCATTCATGTGCCCAAGCCTATGATGCCACAATGTCGTATCTTCTCCTGTAGAGGTTAAAGCATTAACAGAATTAGAAATACCATTGCATAAATACAATGTACCAACCTTTTCTCCTTTTGATATTACCAAGGCTCCTTTAGTGACCTTCCAAGTTTTATCAATAAAAGTAGTTACACAACCTTCACCTCCCAACTGGCCTATTGAAAACATATTTTTCTTCAAATCTGGAACATGCCTTACCTCCTTCAATAGCCATTGATTTCCATTTTGTTTTTTTATGAAAATTATACCCATTCCAATGATTTTACAGGGTTTATCATCACCCAATCGAACCTGTCCAAAATATCCTTAAACATAATCATGAAAATGTTTCCTATCAAGTGTGGCATGGAATGAGGCCCCTGAATCTACCACCCAGGCATCAATAATATTTTCTAATGAAATAATCAAAGCATCTTGCAACACATCACCTGTCACATTCGCTTCATGATTGTTTTCTTGTTGTGTGTCTCCTTCTTTTCCCTTCCGAGACTTGCAGTCTTTCTTCAGGTGTCCTTTCTTCCCACATTTCCAGCACACTATCCCCGATCTGGACTTGTATCTTCCTTTCCTTGACTTACTACGATATCTTGGGTTCTTTCCTCTTTCCATTTTTCCTCCCCTAGTCTCTGCAGTCAAAGCATTACCGGATGTCTCACTAGAGCTTTTCTGTCACATTTCCTCGCTAAGGATTACGTCGATAACATCATCAAACTTTAAAGTACCAGTTCCAGAGATAGAGTTACTAATGGCCATAACTAAACCATTCCAACTTTCTGGCAATGAGCACAGAAATAACAGAGCCCTAACTTCATCATCAAAAGTTACCCCTACAGAACTTAACTGACTGGTAACTGTATTAGATTCATTGAAATGATCAGCAACAGATCCACCTTTTGACATCATCATATTAAATAAACGTTTCATAATAAATACCTTATTTGAGGTTTTCAGTTGTGTGGGGCCTGACCGAGGGTCAGCGTTAGTTAGCCAAACAAATCCCTACACTACTAGCTCTTTTGGCATCAGCGCACAGAACGCGGACCGAAGTCTCACCCGAAGCAGTATGGGGGGATGCTGGAACCAAGTTTCTGCACTCTAAGATGGTCATGATGTCAGTTTGTACCCTTTGTTCCTACTTCCATGCAGGTCGCTAAGTTCTAGGCTCTGCCAGTGTAGCCCTTTATTCCGCTGTTCAGTACATTCGTGGAGTACGATTGGCCTTCACGCAGCCCTATCCTACAGTTCAGGTGCTTTCGTGCTGCTATGGCAGCGTATTGTACGAGTTCCAAAGTTATCTTTAAGTGTTTTATTTATCTTACTAAACAATCACAGTT
The DNA here is from genome assembly GCA_031772625.1 of Pinus tabuliformis. Taxonomy (NCBI): domain Eukaryota; kingdom Viridiplantae; phylum Streptophyta; class Pinopsida; order Pinales; family Pinaceae; genus Pinus; species Pinus tabuliformis. The sequence continues at coordinate 82,891,210 of CM062820.1, read as the reverse complement.
AGCACCGTGTAAACAGATATTATTACTTGCGTTTAATTAACCAATGTAATTACATACATTCGCGCATCACATAAGCATTGTAAATGAAATCCATACACAATATGACAAGATGCATTAATAGGAAATAAAGACACAAAATTTGTAGAATGCTTCTCTTTATTGATATCTTCAGATGATTACAGACTTTGTCTTCCCTGCACACACAGTTTCAGGGGTCCGTGCACTCAGCTACAGAATTCCACCCTAGGCCTCTGCACACTCAGCTGCAAAACCTCTACCTATGCTATGACCTGAAACTTAGACTTCTCTAAAGACTTCCTCCTTATCGCTTAAGACTTCTTACTTCTAAATCTACTTAGAGCTTACTTACTTAGCTCTTTTTATACAATCCCATGGTCCATGGACCATGGGTAGATCTTTATAGCCGACTTTAAACTTTAAAAAATAAGGGCGGACAACCCTTTATGACTCATGACACCTTCACACTCCACGGCCACAAAATGCAAAGACTTTACAACTTTATTACAACATCTGATGCAAAACATGGGCTTTTAGCCCCAAAACTGTCCTTGGGGGGTTTCACTCCCAATAGTCCCCCAACACAAAGATCGTGACTCGCCCTCGAGTCACTCTGTGGGCGTGGAGATCTTAGCGCAAAGACCTCCCAGCTCAACCTGTATGACCGCAACCTTGGCAGTGCACTATGCGGCCACCTGCTTTGCTTCTTCAACCATCTGCTCGGTCACTACTCTTGAACTGTTGGCCTGAAGCTTTTGTTGAGTTGCTTCTAGAGTCGCAAGATTTCCTTCAATAGAGGTCATAACCACATAAGCCTCATCTAGCCAGGGCTTCATTCGTGCCTTTAGCACTGATTCCTTGTGTTGCTTTGCATCCACCTATTCTTTCAGCTACTTGGCCTCCTGCATCTTTTCCAATCTCTATGTGAGTGCAATGGTTCGCATTGTGCCTTTTACCTCATCATAGAGCTGCTTCAGTTCCCGTGCTTCTATCTCTAGTCATTGTACATTAGGGTCCTCCTGCAGGCTCGTCAGGACCTCGAACCACTGCTAAAAAAGTTGTGTGCAGTCTACTACTGCACTATCAACTGTCATTATTGCCTCTGTGACAGTGGTTGCACGATGCTCCTTTACTTCAGGCAGGGTTGAAAGCTAGGCCTTCAACTGTAATTCAGTAATATGAAGGTTCAACTCTAGTTGAACCCTTGCCATCTCTGTGCAAGCATTGCACACCCCTGCAGCTAGCTTGCGGACGCGCACCTTGATTAGTTCTTCCCCAGGAATGGCCAACTCTGGGACCATTCGGCATGCCTCCTCCATGACCTGAATTATACGCTTGTTTTGGTCGATTACCTCAGTCATGGTGGTGATGGTAGAGTCTTGTTGTAGTGCCATCTGCTCATTGTTAATCCACTGCTTGTTGATCACTTGTAGGGCACAGTGCTCATGGGACCTCAACTCTGTAATCACTCCATCCTACAATAGGTGGAGTGCCTCACCGGAGAGCGCTTCCAGATTCGACCCTACTCCCTTGAGGGCGCTGATAGTGGGTCTATCAGCTTCATTCTCCATGGTCAGTGCTTGTTGGCTTATATGGGCTTGACCCAGGTTCGGAAGAATTATTTAGCTAAGCAAATCCCGCAGCTACCGGGCCTTTCGGCAACAGCCCGCGGAGCGCGGACTGAGGTCTCACCCAAGGTAGTAGGGGAGGGTGCTAGAACTAGGTTTCCGCACCCTTGGGATGTCTAGATGTGGTTCAGAGGCATCGCGCACCATTCTCCAGCCTCACACTGCTCTTCTTCCGCGCAGATCCAACCCCAGGCTACTTTCCAATACTAATTACTAAATGATGTATTATAGAGTAAATCTACTTAAAAGGGTCTTTAAGAAAAAATTTAATGAAGGTAACCAGTGTGCGCACTTAACAGAAAGATAGATTTTCCTTAAACCATAACATAAGAATATAAATATTCAATAGATTGACCAGATCTGCAACAGTTAAAATAACACAGTAATTCAACAGCAACTTATCTTTATTTCCACTTAATCACCGTTACATCCAGATCTACCCCGCACACATAGTTGTAGGGGTCCGCGCACTCAGCTGCGGACTCTACTAGGCCTCTGCGCACACAACTGCAAAGTCTCTACCCCGAAACCCTCGACTCAGACTTACAAACGCTCCAAAACTTCTTAGCTCATAAACCCATTACAATTCAGTTCCTTCATCACCAAGAACTAGCTCCCTCTACCCATAGAGCCTCACTCTATTTATACATTTCCTTGGCCCACAATCCATGGGTGGGCTGACTCCACTTACATTTCTTTACATATTTTTGGGCGGACTACCCCTTGACTCAACTTATTAGACCTCGCGGTCCACGCATTCCGCGGAGTCTTTACCCTATATTTTCCCAAAATTTTGGGCTTTGTGCCCTATAATCGTTACGCGGGGCTTCAGCTACCCAACAGTCCCCCAACACAATCATCGTGACTCATCCCGAGTCACTCAGTTGGTGCGGAAATCTTCCCGCGGAGGTCAGTTAGCAGCCTTTATGCTTCACTTGTACCTGCAGCAAACTCTTCCATCATCCGTTGCATCACTTCCACGCGTGTTGCCGTCACATCAGTCTCTGTCACTGCTGTCTCCATGGTGGCATATTCTTTCTGCATGTGTGCTACCTTGCGCTCTATGGTGGTCGAGACTACAAATGCCTCATCCAGCCACAGCTGGAGATGGGCTTTAATCACTACTGCCTTCTGTAGAGCCATGTCAGCTTGAATTTTTATGTCCTAAGCCTCCCTTATCTTAGCCAGGCACTGTGTAATAGCAACAGTCGGCACGGTTCCTTTGATCATATCATAGGCTTGGTGAAGCTCCCTGGCTTCAGTTTCCAGTTGCTGAAGGGTTGGATCCTCTTGGAGGGAGGTGAGCGTGACAATCGACTGGGTTAATAGATCGGTACATTCCTTCATTGACCTCGTGAGCATCTTGCGCCCAACGGTAATGATGTTTTTGCGTTGCTCGATGACCTCAAGTGGTGTTGACAGCTGAGCCCGCAGTTTTAAGTCCACGATCTGCAAACTGAGATCCAGCTGGATCTGTGGGCCTCCTCTTTTGCTTGACAGAACCCAGTAGCCAACCTCTGAATTCATGTCTCAATAGGGAGCTCAGCCCCAATCTCCAGCTCAGGGGCACCTGAGCAGGCTTCTGCTACTCTCTGCTCCACTTGTTGATCCTATGTGACGGCTTCGTCCCATTGGAGGCACAGCTGTTCAAGATTTATTTTCTGTTCTCGGAGTACCTGTTTGGCGCGGCCTTCCTGGGCACAGAGCTCCATTGTGGCACTGTCCTGGAGCTGTTGCAAACTTTCTCGTGGTAAGCCATCCATGTTTAGTCCCAGCCCTGTAAGCTGTCCTAGCACAGCTTGGTCCTCTGCATTCTCGGTGATCAATGTGCCTGCTGGAATCGCGATGGAATGAGCCACTTGGGCCTTTAGCAATGGCTCCATGGTTAACATCATGGGAACCCCTTGAGCAGCGCTTGCGCCCGTTGGCACGACCCGGATTCCCAGTGCATGTAGCTGCATATGGAGCTCCCCCAACACAATTTGCTGCTCTGACATGGCCTCGTCGACTACATCCTGAGTGGCATCCCGAACGGTGTTTTCTATGTCATTCAAGTCACCCTCGGTTAAGGTGGTCACTTCACTATCTGCTTTAGACGCCTTCACCTTCTTTCGTGGCTTCGGTCGTTTTGGTTGCACTGGCCGCTTTAAAGGGGCACCCGTAGCAGTTGATGGTGCTTCTTTTGTGGTCTTCGTAGTGGGTGCCTTCTGAATGCTTTTGTCCATTGTCAATGCAGCCCCTCCTGGTGGTGTCTTTCCTGCCATCGTCTGTGCCGCCTCCCAAGCTGCCTGAACCTCTGCTACAAGCTATTCATTTCACTTTTGTTGCACGGCGTTCTTAGCTTCCTCCTTTTGTTTCCAGATAGCGGCCTCATTGTGCTCTACTACCTCTAGTCTGCACCATGTCGCTGGCCAGGTATCTATCACCACGTCGACAGCATCATCGCTGGCAACAAAGGGGAGTGAGGTCCATGTGCGGATTGGGTCCTTGCGTGCCCTGATGTAGATATAATGCATGTCCGCTTTAAACTCGGCAATATGCTTCATGCTTTCATAGATCTCATTGGACAGGTGGGGTTGCTCATTAATCCATTGGCTCACATTCGCATCCATCAGTATCCAAAAGATTTTGATGTTTCAGATTCGTCTTGCATCCCTTGTTGCCCACAGGGAAGTGTATCTGGCAGCTTCTAACCATTCCTGGTCCAAAACAGGAAACTGACTGTCTGCGGGTAACTCAGTGGCAACCAACATAATGGATAGGAGCAGCCATACATAATGGAAAGTCTTGCCCTCCTCCTGGACTTTTCGGCAGTTGGTCAGAAATTCTTCACAAAGGAACTGTGACCAATTGAACCATTCTCCAGCTATGCATTCCTCAACGAGTGCAATGACTACTATTGGAACCTCAATGCCACGACATTTCCGCATTACTTTCCCTACCAGCAACTGGGTGGTGACGCGGACTGCATTATCTGAAATGCTATCAATGATGTATCCTCGCTGCCCTTTCTCAAGCTTATACTTCTGTTCCAGGTTGTCTATCATTGTGAAATCACCACTTTTATCCACAATTTCCCAGGGGTCTTCCCTGTCGGGGAAACTGCAAAACTCGATGAACAAGTTCGGCTATGATGCAGATGGGTTTGCTGACCCATAATATTTCCTCATGGATCAAATAGAGCAACTGCCTTATGACCAACATTGTGATAGGGGGTCGGAGGAAGTGAGGAATCGACAAGAGACAGAGCAACCCGGCTTTTTCCACCTTTCGCAGCCACTCCTTTGGCTGTAGTGTTGTCACCATCCCTTCTGCACTCTACTCCATCAGTGCGTCAATCGCTAAGTGGGGAAATTTTACTATATCTGCCAGGTCCCAGCCTTCGAATTTCATTGTCGCAATATGGCCAACCACCGAGCTTTCCATTGGGACTGCTTTTGGAAGACATGGGGTAAGGAGTATAGTGTCGACTTCATCCAGATTTGTAGGTACCTTCGCCTTCCCCTTGCTTGGAGACAAACACTTGGGCCGTCGTACTGGCTGGATAGGATCTTCTTCAGGGATGACTTCTTCGACGTATGTGGGAGAGCCCTCTTCATCTTCCTCACTTTTAATTATGACAGTTTTAGCCTTTTCCTCCATCGTGAACTTGCTAAATTGCAGGTGTCGCCGTGACCTCCTTATTGGGTCTGGACTCTGGGGATCTTTCTTGGTCTGTGACATCCAGGAAGATTTAGGGAGCTCAGCTATCTGCGACGTGGCTTTCTGCGGATTATCTGCGGTAGGATTTGTCGCCTTAAGGATTGCTTCCTGGTAATGCTTTGGCAATGCCTGAAACCACGGAGTCTTTTCTAGTGGCTCGTCGCTCATTTTTCGTTCGGTTTGGACCTAGGGCATCATCTGTGTGGAAAGGTAAAACAAGAGTGTGTGACCCTTGCCATGCTTATATATGCTTTCAATTTTAAAATCGGTCATTCGCCCTTGTTGGGGCTCATAAATGCAATTTTGGCGGTTAATTTTACGCCTTAATTGCATGTCGCCCGCTCCAATGTGTCTTAATTGGGCCATAATATCATGAACAGTACCTACAACGGTCGCTTTCCACCCCGTCCCCGCGGTAGTGGAACCCTCTATACGTAGGTGTGTTTCTAGTAATTGATTGAGCTCGTGCGCAGCGATCATATAGCGGAGCTTTTCAGCAACTTGTTTTATAGTCTCACACCCTCTTTCAACTGCGCGGGGCATTGGGACTGGGCCTCCTACAGATAGTCAGGTGGGCGCACCCGTCGTGCGGATCTTCCCTTTCCAAACTAGCCTGGGTTGCAGGCACCCTTCATGGTCTCTTGATTTTGATAGCAGATTGAGGTTTGTGCGTCCTTGTGCTCCAGGGTGGAATTGCAACCATGCTAGTAGGGTCGTGTCTTGGCGTAGTAGTGTAGGAGAGCTAGCCATGTCGGATCCCTTTACTAGTTCCTTCGTGCAACCCATGTGGGTAACTTCTAACTGTAGCTTATCAATTTCTTCATCCAGCCGTGCACTTTGTTCACGAATTCGGGCCCTCGTTTTTGTATTTTTCTGTGCCCTACGGCTGCCCAGAGCTGCTGGATCTTTTCGCAGAAGTCATCATAGGTACGTGTTTGTTCGGTCATGGAGGTAGTTTCCTATCTAGCTCCACAAGCCCTCATTCCGCGCCAATCCAATGGAGTTGATGGTCGCGTGATGTGCATCTGTATCCTCCGTTGTTGATGGATGACCACATTGTACTAGCATGGCTGCCACATACGTCCTCCAATCCGTACTTGGAACCGCCTCTTGCACCTCAATTTCTGCACCCTCCCTCTGGGTGTGCGTAGTGCGTCTTCTGTCACACCAGGCTGCTCCTGTGGCACGAGTTGTTCCTCATTAATTGCTTCATTTTCCACTAGCCGTTGTCTTTCTTTTGTGGTCATGCATCGTAATGCTTGAGTCATCATATTACATTTAAGTGTCGTGACTTTCTGCAATCAGTTCTGCCATCGCTTAGTCTCCTCATCTGAATCAGTTGTGCAGATGCTATCACGTTTCCATGAGATTCTCCCAGTGTTTGTGGGATGCACCCGATCCTGGTTATGCGCTGTTATTTGGTAGATGCAGTCCAGTTCGTCGTCAATCTCCTCATCGCGCACTGGTTCAGTGTAGCACTCTCCTTCAGCTGGGTCCAACGGGACTATTACCCGCAGTGACTTCTTTTCAAACATCATTTTCCGTCTTTTTAAATTGATGATCCCGTTCATGTCCGTGGCCCAATCGATTCCAAGCAATGCATGGTAAGGATTATTGTCATCAACCATTTCTATTACCTCAAAATCGGCCTGTGTGCTTACACCTTCCAAGTCCATGGTCACCCCTTGCAGTCAGCCCAGCGATAGGATCTTTTTTTGGTTGGCCATTCTTAGTTGAATTGGGGACCATTGTAACATGGGCCTGCCCATGTGTTCCCATGTTTTTTAGGCAAGACGTTCGCATCCGATTCTAAGTCTAGAATGACTTGATTGATCTTGTACTTGCCGATTTGTGCTGCTAGTCTCATTTCTTGTCTAGTGCGTAGAGCATGTCTCCCTATTTTCTGGACTACGCGGGGCTCACCCAATCCAACGCACCTAGTAATCAGCTCCTTTAGTCCTTTAACAGCTTTTCTATCTCACAACAACTTCATGCAAGTCTCGAGAAAGGTAGTTATCATTTAGGGATCCATGCCTTGCTCAATCTAGTCCCTCCAACCTAGAGAAGAAATGTCCAAGAAGCTCTTTTGAGCTTCCTTAGGTGCCCTCTTCCCTTCTTCCTACTGAGCTTCAGGTTCTTTTAGAGTGGCATCGCGCTCCTTCCTGTGTTCTACAAGCTCTTTTTGCATATCACCTCTTATGATTGTGCCACTCCATAATACCATGTTTATGCTGGGGTCCTCTTCGTGTGGTTCTGATCGCATCATTTGGACATTTTGAGTTGGTGTAGGTGGTAACACTCCCTTCTCACGCATCTATGCAATCAACGTCAAACAATCTACCATTTTGTGATCAAACTGCTCACAATATGGGCAAGAGACCCTGGTCGGATTAGCACAGTCGCGTGCGTAGTGTCCTAGCCCTCCGCAATTATAGAAGATCAGTTGTCCATGGCCCCACCCGATCCCCATTCCTCTTCCTCGACCACGTCCTTGAAATCTTCTGCATGGCCCTACGGCTGGATCAAACCCTCGCGCTTCAGTCTGTACTTGGTAGGCCAGGGTTCTTTCCATCTAGTGGGCTCCAGTATTGCAGCAATAATGCTGCAACTCCTGGGACTCTTGTCTTTACTTTTATCAACCCAGTAGTTCGTAACAAACTTGGAAGCGACGGCGTTGTATGCACAAGTACTAGCTCTTGCCGCAGCTGTCACTTGGTCAGCTGGCACAAGTCCGCTAGGAGCTTAAGCCAACTTCTATGAGCTCTTAGAAGAAGCTTTTTAATTGATGGATGAAAGCTAACTCGAAAGAAGCTAATCTATTTGCGAAAATAAACTGAAAGCCAAAAAGAAACGCAAACCCTAATTTTACCACCTAACCCTACTAGTGAAAGAAGAATGATGAAAGCTACAGAAAGAGATGCCATTGATTTCTAAGAAGGTGAAATGCATGTGTCTAAGTTATCACTATCTGAAGAAAACATATTTTTGTATTTTTGAATAAGTTATTAGAATTATCATGCATGTACTTTTAACTGGCTTTTTACTGTGCAAGGGTGTATCAAGGAGGAGAAATGCTTGGAAAAGGTTGGGAAGGTTCAGAGAGGGTCTAAGGAGTCCCTAACACCCTTCCATAGAGTTTCACAGAGTTTGGCTATCAAGAAACCTCATTCGTGAGCTTCTACAGGAAGTCTGCAGTGGTTCTACAGGATGTTTCAGGAATTTCTACAGGATGTTTAAAAACTGGATTTTGGAGGATGGGTGAGTGAGGGAAGATGCATGGATGGATATGGAGGTAGGATAGGGGTCTGAAGTGGCCCAGGGACTGGTGGATGGAGTGGTGAGGAGGTGTAGATGGCTAAATTGGCTCAAAGAAGGCTGAAACAATGATTGCACAAAAAGGTAGGGTTACGTGGGCAAGAGGACAGATGTGAGATGAGGAACCTAGCTAGGAGATGGATCAGATGGCTCTGATGAAGCTTAGGTGGATGAGAGAGTGGTAGAGATACCCTACACAATGTACATTTAACCGAATCAACAATGTCTTACAAATAATCAAAGTCATAGCTAATCTAATCTAACTGTCAATAAAATGAATGAACAGCAGCTTTATTTGGAAAGAAAACCATGTACATCAATCATGCAAAGAAACATTTCAGAGATCTGAACCCATAACTAACTTCTGCAAATGAAACAGTACACTAAGGATTGCATGGTCAAGCAAACTAGTGTTTTTGTTGGGGCAGCACTGTTTCTTCAATTCCAGCCCCTGATCCAATAAGGATGAGGCGAAACAGAGAGTGTTGTTGACCCTTTTCTTGGAGATTTTTTCTGTTATTATCCTACCAACTAGATCTGAACATGAAAAGCCTTTTTTACCATCAAAAGCAATCTAAATAACAAAGAAAAATTTAAATCTAAATAGCAGATTTTATTCTAAGAATGCAGCAAAAACACATGAAGATAAACAAAGGAGGTATTGGGCACTTGAGATGGGCCCAACCCCAAGAGCTACAGCCTCCTAAGAGAGATTTAGAGCTGGTGCAAAGCTGGATTCATCTTTATTGAGCAAGAAATGTTACATTCCAAAAACTGTCCACAAGGAGAACTTGAAAATGTGCTGAAAGCAAAGCTAATCTACTGCCTAAAAATGACTAAAAAAATGACTACAAAATGACTATAAAGTGACTAACTGAAATGAGGCCCTAAGCCCTCTTATTTATACAAATTGAGGACCCCAACAGTCCTCCTAAACTTTAGGGACTCGGCTGCCCAAAACTTGCAGTTAACAGCAGTCCTACTTGACTTGCTTGGCTGCCCTTGTGATAATTGATTTGGTGGCCCTTGAACTCTGAGCTGATGGTGGAGAATTCGAGGTAAGGGCCCATAAATGAAGGGGACACCTTCCTAAAAATCCTCTCCCTTGTTCTCCCACGAATTTGGCTGCCAAGTGCTCATTAAGACCTTTGATTTTGTCTCCAAATTGACCAAAAAGACTACACAAAGCACACATTAGACTTGTTGGCATAATGACTAACCCAATTCACTCTATTAGCATAAATATAATCAAAAACATGCAATAAACTAATGAGAATGGTGGATTAAGTCGAATTAGGAGGTTGAATGAGCCCATATAATTATCCATTTTTGGGGCTCATCATCACCCCCCTACTGAAAGTGTTGCTCATCCTCTGAGCAACCAATTCTATCTCCTCATCTTTGATGGCCTTGGTGGCCTCCCTGTCATGCCAAGCTCTGAAGTGATGTCCTCTTCTCGGTCATGAAACCATGCTTTTCTCTCTGCTTCTTCCCACTGCCTGCTCCTTTTCCTAGAGAATTCTCAGCTTTGGTATGATTGTGCAAGTATATTCAATCAGATGGTGCAATGGTGGTGAAAGGAGATGAAACCAGTGGAGGATGGAAGAAAAGAGTGATTGCATGCCTCCTCAATAGACTTCATGCTTCAAATCCCTCTCCATAATCGATTCTGGCCTGCCCAAATGCTCTACAGGATGTTTCTGGTAGAAATACAGAACTTCCTGTAGAAAATCCTGTAGCTTCCTGTAGAAGGTTGAACCATGACTAGGTTGTGTCCGAACCCTAAAAAAATGAGTGTCCATGGAGGGGATGGATGTGAGGATGCCTGGGAACTTGGTAGGGACCCTTCTGCTTGTGTTGGGAGGCCCCCTTTCCGCATTGTGTTCCTACAACCTGCAACAATTTCCAGGGATTAAACTTGTTTTTTCCTCTCTGTTTCTTCCTTCTTTTTCTTTCTTGCTTTTCCTCTTTCTTTTCTGGTGATGATTTGCCCTAGGTTTTCTTTCCCTTAGTTTCCTTACCCTTAGTTTTCTTCTCTGCCTCAATATCTTGCTTCCTCACGCTCTGTTTTGGCTTGTGCACTGATCAGAATGGGAATTCTGTATATGGTTTCCTCCCCAGAACGTGGAGGATAATATCCCTCAAGTGTTTGTTCTTTGCAAACCATTCAACCAGTCCTGTCATGTTTTTCACTCTATTGAGTCTTGCCATAGAAAAGATAATGGGCTTTTTACGGTCATTCAAAATACACATGTGTTCAGCTGTCTGTTCAGGATTGAACAAGAGTTCCTCAATTGAACCATGTAAAGCAGTAAGACGATGTTGCTTCTCTGTATAAGGGAAATAAATCTGCATGTCTGCTCCAGGAGAAACAATGTTGAATTTGGGATCAAAAACATCAATTCCATGAACCACACGATAAAGACCAGGAAGGGTGAAAGTAGTGTGGCTCTCATACTGGCCAACAATATCCTTTCTTCCAGCAATCTCTTGATATGTGCTAGTGATAATAAAATCTGCATGATTCATTGCAATTAGATCTGCAGTAAACTGGCAAGAGAAATGGTATTTTCCTTATTATTTTTTTAGTATATGTCTGAATCTGAGTATTTGGTCTTCTCCAAAGCATGGGCTATGTTGCACTGAAGACAATTCTAGGCAGCAATAAGAAAACGGGTTTTGAGTTCATAGACAGACTTGCATTCACATTTTCCCTACCCCCTCAACACGTCGAATTCACCACCTTTTGAATTATTTGCATGGGAAAGTTATGTTTAGGCCTACCTCACTGAGAATTTCCACCCTCGACGTGAACAGTCCAAGCTTCTTCGTATGTTGGGTCTCCTGTAGCGCAGCTTCCTGTAGAAATGCCTGTAGAGTGCCCCTGCACCTCTGAGCGAGCCTGATATGCAGTATAATATCGAAGATAGGTAGAAAAACTCAGTGGAGGACGATAGGTTAACCGATTGTGCACACTTCAGTTGAGGATGTGGAAAGTGCAGATGAACAGCAGTTCGTGAGTTTCAGCTAAGCCGTCTTTAATTGCTGCGTGATTTGTGGTGAGGTGGCAAAAACATGTGCGCTGGCTTTTTTCGAACTGCAGTGATGTTATGAACTGCATGTCTTCTTCTATCTGTTAATCATTTGATGTCCTGTGCGCTGGAGTTCAACACGTCTACCACTGCCTGTGTTTTTCAACTTCCACATGAATGACTATACACGCATGCTGCGTGATTTTTGCCTGGATGAGTGCAATCGAATATGGCTAGCTTCCTAGTTGAATCCCCCCATCTCATTCGTTCATGCAGTTCTTAGATTGGATTCATGCAATAGAGGAACAAGTTTTAGTCACGTACCTGAAGTCAAATGGTTGTTGTGAGGTGCTTTTTGTTGCTGCATGCATCTATTTTGGTGGTTGCATGATGGCTCCTTTGTGCTATAAGCTCTTTTCTATCTGATGTGTGGTTATTTTGCTTGTGCAGGTATCCTCTAGCCGGATCTAAGCTGCAGGAGTTCATTTCCACGTTCAGATCTGCACCCTCAAGCTGCTACTGCTGAATTTTCACAGGACCGAAACTTGTTTTCGCCATTGCTCCCGAACGATAGATCGGATCGATCTAAAACTTGCTGAGCATGTTCCTATCATCATGATGCACCTCCCATAGCAAAATTGCGATCAATGGATGCATAGATTTTGAGAAAAATGGAAAATGGCTGAATATTTCAGAGATCAATTTCTCAGAAACCATGCATCGGAATTGGCTGAAACTACTTGGGTAGGTTACTATCACCCATATGCATCTCCCCATGAAACAGGTTTTGAAACGAATGCACGGATATGGAGAAAATGCAAAAATGGCTGAAGGTGATGGAGGCTGATTTCTTGGAAACCGTGCACCAGAATTGGCTGAAACTGCTCAGGCATGTTGCCATCACCCTTGTACAATTCCCCATAAAATGGTTTTGCAAATGGATGCACGGTTTTCATGTTATGGAAAAAACAAATTTTGTTCTATGTATTTTTTCTTCAAAGCATTCTGCAAGTTTTTGCATGGTGAAAAAGAATGAGCTTGGGCTGTGATGCAGGCATGGAGATGATGGAGGAGGAGTTTGAAAAGTGCAGGAGGACTTCTGAACCCTTGAGGAAGCTCTCATGTTTGCCAAAAGACCTTTTTCATATCCATTTCTAGCTTCCTATAGAAATCCTGTAATTTCTACAGGAACTTCCTATAGAACACACAATTTTGAGGAAAGAAGCACAATGAGAAGGAGAAATTGATGGAGAAGGGTGAGGGATGGAGACATGGATGCTTGCAGGCCTCATCGATAGGTTCTCGGCCTTCAGGTCCTCTTCAGAGATCAATTTTGGCTCGTTTGTAGGCTTCCTGTAGAAGACACAGAACTTCCTGTAGAAGACACAGAACTTCCTGTAGAAGACACAGAACTTCCTGTAGAAGGCATAGAACTTCCTTTGTCTTTGTTTTGAGCGATCCTCCTGACCTGCAATGTCCTTCTTGCAACCTGCAATTATTCAATGGAAATTAGCTTTATTTTTCTTTTCTTTTTCTCTTTTTTTTTTTGAAAAACAACTAGGGCGCCTCATGGAGGTTTTCACCCTAATTTCCTGCCCTGGGCGCCTCCAAGGGGAGGTTTTCACCCAAAGATCTTATTCTCTTTCCTCTTTTTTTCCAACCCATTGACCACCTCAAGGAGGTTTTCAATCAATGAGCCAATCTAAGGTGCCTCCAAAGAGGTTTTCACCTTAGATTTTTATTTTCATCTTATTTTCATTTTTTCTTTTTCTTTTTTTTTCTTTTTCTTTTTTTTTCTTTTTTTTTCTACCCTACCCTACTTGAAAAACAAAATTCTTTTCAAGTATAAGAATACTTCCAATGGAGCCAGGTGCACATCGAGATTAGAGATAAAATTATGTGGAAGCTTGAAATGCATGCTTTGACAGCTATCCGGATTTCAGAGACCAAATGATCTGACTTTGAAGGGATCAAACATAGCTGAGGAAGATAGTACCGCTGCAACTTAGTGACCGTCTGAAACCATATCTCAATATAGCTCTGATATCCTTGGTCCTTTTGCTGATCTAGATCATTCTCCATATCTTCTTCTATCATGACCTTCACATCTTCCTCTTTGTGCTGATTTTTCTCTTGACTACATGGAGGGTTTGATGGTAGCCATGAGGGAGCTTTCTTGATTTCTGCTTCTGATGTTTTCTCTTCATCAAGTGCAGCCCATGGTGCTTTGATCTCCTCTTTTGACTCTTCTTTTGCCTTTGGTCCTTCAACGTTGTCAATATAATCTCTACTTTGCAACACTCTTCCTGAGCTATGGTGAAGATCATTGAGCTCAAGAGGAGTCATTTGGACATGTTGTGTCTCAACATTGCAATTGTGTTGAGCTACTCCAATGGACAGGTTTGGAAATGGTGGTATGGGTAGCTGAGTGGGGGCATAGATTTGAGATGGATGTGGATGGGGTTGTGGTTGGGTAGGCATTTGGGGTTGCCTTGGTGGAGCAGGAAGCGATGGTTGTGGATGAGTAGGTGGTGGAGGAAAAGAAGCGGGAGGAGTGTTGTATTGGGGCCTCCACTCCTGATGAGGTGCATTCCACTGAGGCTATGGTTGAGCATAAGAGTGAAATGAATGAGCAACTGGTTGGGCATAATATGGATCTAGGAAGGAACAAGGAGGAGATGTGAACCAGGAAGGATGAGCAGGGGAACCCCAAGAAGGCATGAAAGTGGCTTGATAGGGGTCATAATAGGTCTCGAATGTCCCTTGCAGTTCCTGCTGGTAAGATCTAGGTCCATGTGGCCTCCTTTGGTTCATATAATAGAGTGGTTCAGTGGTTCCTTTAGCCCTCTGATAGGCAGCTTTGATTCCGGGCAAGGAAGGGCATTGATTCGTAGGATGGTATTCTTCACAGACGAAACACACTTCTAGGGAGTGCATTGGACATTCGTTCCTAGGATGCTTTCTAGTGCACCTCATACAAAAGATGACCAAAGCCCTCTTGGATTCCTCTTGCTTCCTTCGGATCTGTAAGGTATCCAGTTGCATGGCAAGAAACTGCCTTATATCACTCTTGAAATCTTCCATCTGATTTGCAAATTCATTTTTGGACAAGGTACTACTCCCAACATTTCTGCTTGTAGCCATTTGCTCCAGAGGAATGTTTTCTTCTTCTTCTTCCCTTGAGGTTCTTCAAATATGTCTTGCTATCCACTTAAGGGTTCTTTAATCACAGCCATCGAAGAAGAGAGAATGTTGGTTGTGTGAAGCAGTGGGGGTGTTGTGCAATCATTTTTCTAACTTATCTCTACTCCTACAAGGCATGAAATGAAATCTTTTTGGTTGATTTTTGTTTTTTTCTACTTCTACCTGCAAAACTGAAATAGATTGAACTGCAACTAACTATCTTGCTGAAATGAAAATGCGGAATTGAAATGAAAGCAGGAAAGGACTAATCTATTTTGATCAAATGAAATTGCGGGAATGAAATGTTAGGCTACGCTTGCGGAATTGAAATGCTAATCTATGAAAGCAGGAAATGTATACTCTACTTTTGCGGAAATGAAACTGCAGAATGGAAATGAAATAAACTACTTAGCAGAAGGTTGTAGTAGAAAATAGAAGAAACACAGCAATCACCAATACTCTGACGCTTCCCCGGCAACGGCGCCAAAAATATGGTGGGCTCCAGTATTGCAGCAATAATGTTGTAACTCCTGGGACTCCTGTCTTTACTTTTATCAACCCGATAGTTCGTAACAAACTTGGAAGCGACGGTGTTGTATGCACAAGTACTAGCTCTTGCCGCAGCTGGCACTTGGTCAGCTGGCACAAGTCTGCTAGGAGCTTAAGCCAACTTCTATGAGCTCTTAGAAGAAGCTTTTTAATTGACGGATGAAAGCTAACTCGAAAGAAGCTAATCTATTTTCGAAAAGAAACTGAAAGCCAAAAAGAAACGCAAACCCTAGAAAACCCTAATTTTACCGCCTAATCCTACTAGTGCAAGAAGAATGATGAAAGCTACAGAAAGAGATGCCATTGACTTCTAAGAAGGTGAAATGCATGTGTCTCAGTTATCACTATTTGAATAAAACATCTTTTTGTATTTTTGAATAAGTTATTAGAATTATCATGCATGTGCTTTTAACTAGTTTTTTACTGTGCAGGGGTGGATCAAGGAGGAGAAATGCTTGGAAAAGGTTGGGAAGGTTCAGAGAGGGTCTAAGGAGTCCCTAACACCCTTCCATAGAGTTTCACAGAGTTTGGCTATCAAGAAACCTCATTCGTGAGCTTCTACAGGAAGTCTGCAGGGGTTCTACAGGATGTTTCAGGAATTTCTACAGGATGTTCAGAAATTTCTACAGGATGTTTAAAAATTGGATTTTGGAGGATGGGTGAGTGAGGGAAGATGCATGGATGGATATGGAGGTAGGATAGGGGTCTGAAGTGGCCCAGGGACTGGTGGATGGAGTGGTGAGGAGGTGTAGATGGCTAAATTGGCTCAAAGAAGGCTGAAACAATGATTGCACAAAAAGGTAGGGTTACGTGGGCAAGAGGACAGATGTGAGATGAGGAACCTAGCTAAGAGATGGATCAGATGGCTCAAATGAAGCTTAGGTGGATGAGAGAGTGGTAGAGATGCCCTGCAGAGAGTGGTAGAGATGCCCTGCACAATGTACATTTAACCGAATCAACAACGTCTTACAAATAATCAAAGTCCTAGCTAATCTAATCTAATTGTCAATAAAACGAATGAACAACAGCTTTATTTGGAAAGAAAACCATGTACATCAATCATGCAAAGAAACATTTCAGAGATTTGAACCCATAACTAAATTCTGCAAATGAAATAGTACACTAAGGATTGCATGGTCAAGCAAACTAGTGTTTTTGTTGGGGCAGCACTATTTCTTCAATTCCAGCCCCTGGTCCAATAAGGATGAGGTGAAACAGAGAGTGTTGTTGACCCTTTTCCTGGAGATTTTTTCTGTTATTATCCTACCAACTAGATCTGAACATGAAAAGCCTTTTTTACCATCAAAAGCAATCTAAATAACACAGCAAAATTTAAATCTAAATAGCATATTTTATTCTAAGAATGCAACAAAAACACATCAAGATAAACAAAGGAGGTACTGGGCACTTGAGATGGGCCCAACCCCAAGAGCTACAGCCTCCTAAGAGAGATTTAGAGCTGGTGCAAAGCTGGATTCATCTTTATTGAGTGAGAAATGTTACATTCCAAAAACTGTCCACAAGGAGAACTTGAAAATGTGCTGAAAACAAAGCTAATCTGCTGCCTAAAAATGACTAAAAAAATGACTACAAAATGACTATAAAGTGACTAACTGAAATGAGGCCCTAAGCCCTCTTATTTATACAAATTGAGGACCCCAATAGTCCTCCTAAACTTTAGGGACTCGGCTGCCCAAAACTTGCAGTTAACAGCAGTCCTACTTGACTTGCTTGGCTGCCCTTGTGATAATTGATTTGGTGGCCCTTGAACTCCGAGCTGATGGTGGAGAATTCAAGGTAAGGGCCCATAAATGAAGGGGACACCTTCCTAAAAATCCTCTCCCTTGTTCTCCCATGAATTTGGCTGCCAAGTGCTCATTAAGACCTTTGATTTTTTCTCCAAATTGACCAAAAAGACTACACAAAGCACACATTACACTTGTTGGCATAATGACTAACCCAATTCACTCTATTAGCATAAATATAATCAAAAATATGCAATAAACTAATGAGAATGGTGGATTAAGTTGAATTAGGAGGTTGAATGAGCCCATATAATTATCCATTTTTGGGGCTCATCACCATCATTAAATCATAACTCTGGCACGTTTGCTCATCGTGACCTACTGATCGACAGAAGTTGCAATGCAGCTACTATGGGGTTTGGGTATACTTCTGCAATAGGTGACAGTTATCTATTGCATGTTTTCCACCTAATTGACAAATCGCGCACCAGAGTGCAAGTGCAGTACTTAGTCCAGCGTGTATCTCCACTTTTAACGTCATCGGGCCCCCCCTCCCCCCGCTAAATAATTCGCAAATACGGGGTTGTGGTCCTTATCGTGCCCTTGACTTTTGCATTGAATACAGCCTACCTCTACACACGCATCTAGTCGAGGCACCCTTTCTTGCTTCAAGCTCTGCATTTCTAAACTCAAGTTTTGTAGTTGCGCATGGATTTGCTGAACTCCCAACCCCGGATCCAGTATTGGGGTTTCATGCAACCTCATTGTTGTCTCCAGCGCTTCAGCTTGGGTTGAGATCTTTTTTTGTGACAAAGTCATCCTTAGATGTGGTGTCAATGATGCCACAAACCACGCGCAATGTTGCGCATCCATTAATGTCATATTTGCCTCGCAGATGGTGCTTTTTAACCTTTGATCCAGATCCCACGGAGTTTCACGAGGCAACATTGCAATTTCCTTGAACCCAATAACCGACTGAGTTTCTGATTTTGGTCAGCCAAACTCTTTATTTAGTGCCTCCTGGATGGCTACTATCCCCTCATTCAGATGATCGGTTGAGTATTTTATGTACCACGTCAACGCGTGGTCTTGTAGTGCACTAACTAGGGTAGCCTTTTTGATGTTTTCATCTGTTATGCCTTGAGTGTCCCATACAGACTTTATCACAATCTAGAACCAGCTTGGTTCCTCATTTCCTACACCTTTGAATATCGATAGCTGGACCGCACTCGCCATCCTAACTTTTGGTGGGGGAGGTGGGGTTGGTGTCAGTGCGGATGGGTTTGATGTAGGTGACGTGGGTGGTGGTGTGGATGGAGGTGGTATTAGTGGGAAGTGCTCCTTAATCAACTGGACTGCACTTCTTGGTGAGAACCTCGTGAGCTCCTCCTCACTTTCCCGTGAGATAGAAATCAGAGGGTTGTTCTCTACTCCTTCCATTCCTCGATAGCCTCTTCCACTCCACGTTACTCTAGACATCAATATACGCGCATAATCTATTTTTCACACAGCAGAACCTTAATCCAGGTATTCAATGATTTGATATACTTACCCCGTGGTCCTTGGAGAAATCACCTTTCCACTTCACTGTAACTCACGGTTGTATCTATCGCGAACTCAGTGATAAATCCTCCTATGATCCAATCCAACCAGTGATCTACCGTGTGTGCGAGTTTATCTTCAGTGGCTTCTAGCCTGCGCACCAGTTCTGGAGTCCACACAATAGGCTGATCTAATCTGCACCTTCCCACGTTATCAGCTAACTTCGCGATCCACTCGTACAATTCTATAGGAAATGTCGTGAAGAAGATCTCATGGATATCTATGAATATATAACGGTCCAACCAATCTTCCTCCGATATCTGCGAGTTTCTATTTTCTTGAACTGCGAACTCATGAAGCTTCAGATCCCACCACTCTTCAAGCTCTTTCTTTGTAGGATTCCAATGTTCCCACATTAGAAACCCCCTTAGGCAGATCCTGGTTCCGGCAACAGAACCATTTGTTGGCTTATATGGGCCTAACCCAGGTTCGAAAGAATTATTTAACCAAGAAAATCCCGCAGCTACCGGCCCTTTCAGCAATAGCCCGCAGAGCGCGAACTGAGGTCTCACCTAAGGTAGCAGGGGAGGGTTTTGAACCATGTTTCCACACCCTTGGGATGTCTAGATGTGGTCTGGAGGCTTCACACACCGTTCTGTAGCCTCGCATTGCTCTACTTACACGCATATCCAACCCTAGGCTACTTTCCAATACTAATTACTGGATGATGTATTATAGAGTAAAGCTACTTAAAAGGGTCTTTAAGTAAACATTTAATCAAGGTAACCAGTGTGCGCACTTAACAGAAAGACAGATTTGCCTTAAACCATAACGTAAGCATATAAATATTCAATAAATTGACCAGATCTGCAACAATCAAAATAACACAGTAATTCAACAGCAACTTATCTTTATTTCCACTTAATCATCGTTACATCTAGATCTACCCTTCGCACTCAGTTGCAAGGGTCCGCGCACTCAGCTACAGACTCTACCAGGCCTCTGCTCACACAGCTGTAGAGCCTCTACCCAGAAACCCTCAACTCAGACTTACAAATCCTCCAAAAATTCTTAGCTCATAAACCCATTACAATACAGTTCCTTCATCACCAAGAACTAACTCCCTCTACCCATAGAGCCTTGCTCTATTTATACATTTCCCTGGCCCGCGATCCATTGGCGGGCCGACTCTACTTACATTTCTTTACATTATTTTTGGGCGGACTACCCTTTGACTCAACTTATTACACCTCGCGCTCCGCGCATTCCGCAGAGTCTTTACCCTATCTTTTCCCAATATTTCGGGCTTTGTGCCCTATGACCATTACGCAGGGCTTCTGCTACCCAATAGTCCTCCATCGGGCAGTGTTAGTATCGGTATCTTCATCCCTCCATCAAAGATCAAATCCTCTTGTTGCATTGCATATTAGGTGTCCCACCCAGTCGGCTGGATTCCATTAGGAGCATGGATCATCTGACAGTAGTGGCTTCTCCTACATTTTCCCTCATGTCCTTTACCTGCTGGCTTATTTTTACTCATCAAGATCATTTGCAGTCACTTCTTGTCTTTAAAATTTGCAAAAGGTTTTTCTAGGGTTTCACTATCATTAGGTCTAGGGTTTCATCAAATAGGTGTTCAAAATGTCTAATAACAGTCAGCAGGTGCATGAGGAGGTTCCAGTACCAATAAATCTCATAATCAATTGCTCAGAGATGTATTTTTCCTCAAAACTCTGTTTTGAGGAAAAACATAGTATTTCAGGTTTTATTATATAAATTCATGTAATTTCATTTCCTTCATATGTAAATCAATTCAATGGCAACCCTGGTCTCTTTCCCTGGCCTCAGTAGCTCCAATCCCCTGCAAAACAAACAAAACATAAGTCATTCAGTTCATCAAAATCTCAGATAAAGTCAAAAACTCAAAAAACAGAGTTAAAAAAAATAAAATAAAGTCATATTCCAAACGTTGTAAAAGTGGGTTTTTATGAATCAAAAATTTAAAAGCTCCTTGTATATAAATTATGTTTTCAATTCAAAAGCTCATTTCATCCAACAAGAAGAATTGAAGTAAGGCAAGGTCGTGTGTGAGCAGACAAGTGAAATGGAGAAATATTGTCCAAATTCAGAGACGCAGCGCACTGGGTGAGTGGCATGGCACACATAAAGGGCGCGGAGCATTGGGTTTGAGGCACGGCACATAGAGCTGCCAAGCCTGTTTCGCTCAAAAACTTCCTCAAGTCGCCTAAATTGCCCAAAACCTCCAGTGAACAAGTAAGTTAAGCTCACCTCTTGGCTAGTGAATGAATTTGTCATAAAGTTTATGGTGGTTATGTGAAGAAAATCAAACCCTACCTTCTTGCTATTTCCCAAGAAACTGTTGTCTAGGGTTTGCATTGTTGTTTTGGCTACCAAGTTCATTCTGCCACTTTCCACTCCCACACTCATTTTCTTAGTTTATTCCCCTATTCCCTAAACTCCCATATTCCCAAAAATCATCTACCCCTTATCCCTAAATCCCATTTTCCCAAATCCTAAATATAAATTCCCAAACCCTAGTGCTATACCCAAAACTCCCAAATCACTCCCTAATCCCCTATTTCCCTAACTAAACCCTGTCCTAACAGTCCCAAAATCCCTCATTTTTCCCTCCCTCTATAGTCCCTCATATTACTTTTCCCTTGGTGGCAGAAAATCAAAAAACACCATAAATTTCTTATTCTTCATCAAGAAAGCTCACTCACTAGCAGAAATGGAGTCTGATCCTTCATATGATCATGAAGAGGAGACACACAGTGACTCTCCTACAGAGGTACATGCACCCAGGAGGCCTCATAGAGGTGGCAAACATATTCGAGAAGAACCTACTACTCTTGCTGAGCTACAGGCCTGCCCTCTCGCCATGACATGTTTCCAACATCAGTCCTGCTATGAGTTCTGTGAGATGGTTGCTAGAATTCAGTTTCACCATGAGTTGGCCCGTTTGTTTGTGCTTCATTTACATGATGGTCAAGCTACTCTAGCTGGTGTAACATTCACTTTAACACCAGAATCTATTTCTCTAGCAACCGGTATTCCTAATATTGGAGAGCAATGGAACAAAAGGCAGCAAATTGATAGGCAACATTATGAACCATACATCAAGCCCAGTTATTTGAGACAACTCAGCAGAGTTTTTCCTTTTCGGTACCTGAAAGATTCTTATGCTCCTTTGATGAAACTGATAATGAAGTATTTCAGCTGTGAGGGTCGGTTTTCTCGTTTATATGCCTATCATATCAGGTTGCTGATGCATTTTACCAGGGTGAGGATGATGAATCTCCCCTACTTCATGTGTCAAAATATTGAGAATATGACCACCCTAGTACAGCAAAAGACTCCTCAGCAACAGTTCAACAGTATTTACCATTTTGCTCTCATTAAGATTGTGGTCATCCATCAGCTTGGTTTGCAGGGCATCACTTGGGATGATTTCATTTCTCGTGAGTTCTTCACAACTCCTCAAGGACCTCCAGAGGCTTTGCATGAGACAGGTGAACCTTCATATCAACATGAGGGTCATGAGACACAGACCGCTAGTATGCCGGTGTTTATCACTTATCAGAAGGGCACTAGACAGTTGTTCGCAGCAGCAAAGCGAGTATTATCTCCACCCGGGGTGGAAGGGATCTCGTTTCCTACATCAGCATAGTAGGTTCAGGACAAAGGAAAGAGGCCATTCTAGGATGAGGGACCATTAGGCGAGTAGGAGACTGAGTTCATTCTCATTGAAGGTGATGATACTGATGCGGGCCCACAAAGCTCCAATCTCAAAGAAATCATCCAAGAGCAGCAGGCGGACATCAATGCCTTGTCCCTCAATTGGGAAAGAGCTAAGTGGATCATAAATTACCTGGAGCAGAGGAACAAATAGTTAGAGGATCAGCAAGCTATGATGGAATTACAAAACATTAAAGAAAACCAGCAAAAAATCAACAGGGCACAAGGCAAGTTGACACCCATTGAGCAAAAGGACGAGGACCAGGAATATGTGTTGGAGAAAGTGAGTATTTATTTGCAGAAATTTCTGGAGAAGGCCAATAGGGAGAAAACAATGTTGAGGCGCATGGCCTACCATTACATGGCGAGGAATATGAGTTGCAAGGCAAGAATCAGAAGCTTGAAAGCAAAATTGGAGAGGGCATCAAGGAGGCGAAAGGAGCAAAATAGACTTCAAATATTGGCTGAGGCTTCCTTGGCCCAACACAACACTTGATGGAGAAGACTCAACCCAAATTTCAAAAAAATTGGGGCACTTTTTGCATTTTTGAAATTTTTGGCACAAAAAACATAATTTTCTGCCCTATGCGCCGCGCCACCTGGCGCTCGCTTTTGATGGGAGCCTCCAAATGACAAAAAATCAACATTTTTGGATTTGGCATGAAATAATATGCTTTTCTACCAATGGCCAAGAAATTTTGACAGGTTTTGAGCCCTCAAAAAGGTAAAAAACACTCAAAATATGACCTTACTGCCCCTATTTTGACACACAGGAAGCAGTGTTGGGAGAACTCAGTTTTGGAGGGGAAAATGGAGGCAAAATTAAAAAATTCCACTTGGATTGGAAAGTTGACAGGTGGAAATTTTCAAAAAGCACACTTGGAGAAAATTTGGACACCGGGAAGGCCTCCAAAAGTGGCTGCAAACAGGCGCTACGCATAGGTAAATCAGCGCGGCGCATTGGAGAAATTTTGCTCAGTTTGACCAGGAATACTTTGTTTTTCGCCTAGTTACTTGATAGTTTGAATTTTTTCTTTCTTAATGTCAAACATATGATGTAATTTAATGTAAATTGATGGATCTTGATGTAATTATGTCAAATATTCACTCACGAAGGTAGATTCATCTATCAAAAAGTTGTTTAAAACTGAATGAATCAGTTCCCTAGTTTCTAGAGGCAAGCTGTTACATTGCCTAATTTGTAGTTCTCAGTTTAGAATTAGTTGGAACAACTCCTAAACTTGTGAGCTCGACCCCTAGAGGCTAGGATGAGTTATGGTTTGTCTATATCTTGTAATTCTTCAGTCATTAGCATGGTTGGACTTTTGAGAAATCCTTGAGCTTCATTGTATACTCATATCAACATTTTGGCTAAGGAATTGAGATCAGGGTTTGCAGCACTCTTTGGGATTCATGTGGTAATTTGTCTTGGTATAGTGCTTTCTTCTGTAATTGTGAATTTTCTTATGTGTTATGTATGTCATTATTTATCTTTCTTATTTCTTCTTAACTAACACAAACAAGGGAAAGGGTAGAATCCTTTGAAATGGCAGTGCTCTACCTTGGGTTTGCTTTATTCTTTTATGTTTTCAGTTGTTTGAAGAGGATCCATGAGTTTTCTTGCCCTCTTCAGCTCCTCACCTGTCTAATCCTTCCATATCATTCGATTTGAATTGCTAAATCAGTTGCCTACATTGCCCCATCGAGATCTCTACAAAACTGAGCCTCATTCCCCGCATCCAAAATCTGCCTTTCCATTTGAGCCAACAAAAACATCATTTTATTCAATCAAACTCTTTTACACACATACCTAGCCTAAAATCAATCAGCATATTAGTCATCTCAAGCCCTTATTGACCATATTTTTTCTGAGATTGACCAGGAGAGAGCCCTCTCCTGACCTGGTAGGGCTAGCTACCAAGTTAAGCGTGGTTTGATGTTACCCTAGATCCTACCTTTCTCAGCCTGAGGTAGATTTAGGCTCTAACAGGCAGCACTATCATGTTGGAGACCTTTGCGCGCAGCATCTCGACAGCTTCTGAAGTGCCGATGGCAAGGCTGGTGGACACCGTCTCAACCTGTGACGAGCGGGTTTGCAACTCCTGCAGACCTATTTGGATAGCCCCCAATATTAGTTTGTGTTGCTGCTCAAACTGTTCTAGGGCCTCCGCAATGACATCCTGCACCATGTGGCCAATGTCATGCAAATCGCCCTCTGTGAGGGTGATTGGGTCCAGCGATGTCTTAGTGGCCTTGGATTTCTTCTTGGACCCTCCTTTCTCTTTCTCCCTTGGACATTTGATGCGGGTTAACATTGCATATGGGTCTGCATTGTGCCACTCTGTCTGCTTGTCCATCTCTTCCTCTGTCTCAGGTGAAGGCGACCTCGCGCCTTTGTCAAAGCTCCACTCTGTTCCACCTGTTTTCTTCTTCGTCTGTTGAGCGGCATTGCACTCCGCCTGGGCCATGTCAGCGACCTCTTTATTTCTCTTTTCGGCCAACTACATCATCTTCAGCATGGCCTCCTCCTTCTTGTGCTACACATGGACTTACTCCCTCCCACCGCCAAGTCTGCTGTAGTGTGCCATTATACCAATTAGCGATCAAGTACTGCATCAATGGCATCATCTGTTACCAAGTAAGGCAAGTCATACCATGTCTATGCAGGGTCCTTCCGCGCCCTGATGGACACATGGTGAAAATCTGCCTTAAACTCTGTGTAGCCCTGCAGGTTGGCAAACACCATAGGCGACAACCGCAGTTTGTGATTGATGGCCATGCGGATGTTCATCTCCATCAAGATCCATAAGATCTTGTTGTCCTTGATGCGTTGCACATCCTTGGTCACCCATAGCGATCAAGTACTGCATCAATGGCATCATCTGTTGCCAAGTAAGGCAAGTCATGCCATGTCTGTGCAGGGTCCTTCCGCGCCTTGATGGACACATGGTGAAAATATGCCTTAAACTCTACGTAGCCCTTCAGGTTGGTAAACACCATAGGCGACAACTGCAGTTTATGATTGATGGCCATGCGGATGTTCATCTCCATCAAGATCCATAATATCTTGTTGTCCTTGATGCGTTGGGCATCCTTGGTTGCCCACAGCAAGGCGTACTTCACTACTTCAAGTAGGTCTGGCACGACCGAAGGGAATTGAATGTCCTTTGGCAGCTCCCATGCTACCAGCACAATAGATAGAAAGAGCCACATGTAGTGGAACATCTTGCTGAGCTCCTGTGCCTTGCAGCAGTTCGCAAGGAACTCACCAGAGAGATAGTGCACCCAATTGAACTAGACTCCTTTGACGCACTAGGCTGCTAGCATGACGACAGGCGCTAGCACCTCATCAGCACGACACTTCCTCATCACCTTCCCTGCCAAAATCTGCATAGCCACCTTTACAGCAGGGTCACTAATGCTTGATATGGCATATCCACGCGGCTTCTTCACAAGCTTAAATTTCTCCTTCATGGCCTCCACAAGGGCCTACTCACCACCTTTTCTACAAACATCATGGCCAAATTTTCTCCTGTGTAGGGCAACCGTGTGATCCTGTGGATCAATCTGTCAATGATGGGTATTGGCTCCTCTAGCCACAGACACCCATCATGCACCAAGAATAGCAGCTGCTTGATGACCAAGACTGTAATCAGGGTGCGGTTGTAGTGTGGCATCCATAGCAGGTTGAGCAGACCTGCCTTGTCTACTCCTCTAAGCCACTTCCATAGCTCTAATGCGGTCATCCTGGTGGTTGTGTCAATAATGCGGCGCATTAGCTGCTCGGTTGCCAAGTGTAGGAACTTCTCATGGTCAGCTAAGTCCCAGTCTTCAAGCTTTAACAGAGGAACCTGCCCCAAGCGCGGTCCTTTGAAGACAATCTCATTCAGCAGCAGAGGGGTTTGTAAGGGGACCTTCCTCTCATCGATATATTTTGGCACATTGGTCTTGCCCTTGCATGGATGGAAGTATTCAGGCAACCGATTGATAGTGTCAGCACCCTGGACTTCAACTTCCTCCACATCTATTCCCACGTCCTCATCATCCATTGGGATGTCTTCGATTTCTTCCTCCTCCAGCTCCAAATTGATGGCTTTGCCCATTTTTTGTGCGGTGGGCTTGTCCTTCGGTGGTTTTATTCTCAATGATGTGTGCACTGGTATTGCAGGATGCTTGCCCTTCTTATCCTTCACGCTCTCCTTGGTTGGGGTCGGCTTTGGTCTCGGTGTCCTTGGTGATTTGGTAACTTCAGCTAATATTTTGGCAACCTCTGGAGCAGCTTCTTCTCCCTCCATAACATTTTTTGGCACTGACTCCTTTGTTGTCGCTACTTCAATATATATAGCTTCTACGGGTGCTAACATGACTCTATTCAACAATTCTCATGTTGTCTCTGGTAACTGCTCAAACGCCAAACTCATTATCAGAGCCTTGAAGAAATCTTCGTTCATGTGCACCTGAGAGCTTAACAACTCAATTCTCAAAATGCCAAGTGTTTTTTTCTGGGCAGCCACCTGTAATTTATAGGGCATTTTGAATTCAAATCTGACAGTTCCCCCACATCTGGTTCATTAATGCCGGATTGGTGGCAGATTTTCAAGGATCTGGCCCATAAATTTTGTCTTAAATTCTAGCCTCTCGCTCCATTTGTTCGTATTTCTACCATAAAATCACGAACAATGACTTTAACAGTCACTTTCTGGTTGACCTACGTGATTTCTCCCTAGGTAGCGTAGCTCCCTTTGTGTTGCCGCAAACCCTATGACACTTCCTTGCTTCGTACGATCCTCCAATCGCGCAGATCCCCAACCCAGGTAGTGCAATTTATAGTCTCGCACCTCCTTTCAGCTTCCTGGAGCGCTAAGACTATGCTACCTTCATATAGTCACATGGCCGAACCATCGTTGTATGGCTTCAATCGACTTCCATTCACCTTTCCTAGGAAGGGATCTCCATTCAATTTGACCAACTGAACTGCTCCTTCGTCAATAATCTCCTTAATGACATAGAGCCCTAACCAGGGCATTCTGAATTTCCCTAGAAATTTATCAAACATGTTGTCATATAACAAAACTAGGTCATTTACCTTAAAGGTGTGCAGCTTAATGTGTCGATCATGCCATGCTTTTTCGCGCTACTTTTGGACCTGTTGGTGAAATCCAGCTAGAAATCTCTCTTCCTCAAGCTCATTCAGTTGCACGAGCCTCTCTTCAAGGGCTCCACAATCCATCATACGCATGAGTGCCGTTATGCATAGACTAGGCACAATGTATTCCATGGGCATCATTGCTTCAACACCATATACAAGCCTAAAGGGTGTTTGTCTAGTCAACTTCTTGCATGTCGCCTGATAGGCCCATAGTACTGATAGGCCCATAGTACCCAAATCAAGTCAGTACATACTCAAAGAGGAAATTTGTAGCAGTCGTGCCTATGCAATCCTTCATAGGCTGCACCTCCGCCCATCAAGTCAAATACTATGTCACAGTGATAATGCATCTCACTCTTGTCTTCTTCCCTTGGGCGTGAATGGGTCCCACAAAATCTATCACCCATTTCTCAAAGGGTTGTAATGTCATCTATGGATTTAGAGGTAGCTCATCCCTCCACGATGGCTTGCCAGTCCTTTGACACACATTACATGCTTTACAATAAACTTTTGAATCTTGATGGAGGGTTGGCCACCACAACCCTGCACGTAGAATCTTCTGCATGGTCGCTTTCCCTACATAATGTCCTCCCATGGTGCCCCCATGAGCGTCTACAAAGATACTACTCCTTTCAAACTCCAGTACATATCGTCGCAATATCTCATCTGACCCCATTTTGTACAGATGCCTAGCAATGACAGAAAATTTTGTCGCGTGCAACACTAACTCCTTCTTCTATTGGATGGTGTAACCTTCCAAGGTAGTTCCTGTTGTTAGGAAGTGTATGATATCTTCAAAATGACCATCCGCGATGTGCACTACAAATAGCTACACGTTAGGTAATCCCTCCTCCAAATTAGTGGGCTCTTCCCCTGTTTCGATGCACGACAGATGGTTTGGTCCCACGTTTAGTCATCCAGGCTTCACAATAACTTCAAAATCATACTCCTGGAACAATAAAAACCACCTGTAGATTCTCACCCCCAACATAGGCTTATTGACCAAGTATTTCAACATGGAATGATCCGTATACATCTTAAAATGGCCACCTAACAAATAGGGTCTAAACTTCTAGAGCACGTATACCATGGCTAACCCTTCGCGCTCAATCGTGGAATAGTTCTTCTCTGCCTTGGATAACCTTCTTCTTGTGAATGCTATAGGATGGTCCAAGTATCCTCCGCCATCCTGTGTCAATACTACTCCCAGCGCTATACATGACGTGTTGACATGTACATGAAACTCCTTCCAATCCAAGAAGACTAGAATCGACGCGATGACCATCTTTTCTTTCAATACATCAAAGATTTTCTTACAATCCTCATTCCAGCAGAACGTGAAGTCCTTTTCAATAAATTTTCCATAGGTGCGGTGATCTGGGCATAGCCCTTGATAAACTTCCTGTAATTCCCAGTATGTCCTAAGGTTGTGTGCAGCTGTTTCACACTCCTCGGTGCTTCCAAGTTAAGTATCACTGTGATCTTCGCAGGATCTACCATCATTCCCTATCTACAAACCACATGACCCAACAGAGTCCCAAAGGAACACAAAACAGGAATTTCTTCATATTGAGCGTGATTTGGTATTTTCGACAAGTATCTAGCATCAGGCGCAAACTTTCCACATGGAGTTTCACCAGCCCAAACATAGTCTAGAAACTTGTGAATAAATTCCTTGAACGCAGCAATGACTACGCGCGAAAAAATCGCAGGTGCATTCTTCAATCCAAACGGCATTACAGTGTACTTAAAACATCCACACTAAGTCACGAAGGTTGTCTTGCTTCTATCCTCCGGCGTGATTTTGATCTGCTGGTACCCAAAGAACCCATTAGTGAAGGAATATGCTTCCTGGCCACCTATATTGTCCAACACTTCATCAGTGAACGAAGTCGGGAAATGATCATTTACACAAGTGTCATTCAACTTCCTGAGATCTACACATATCCTTATTTCATCCTTCTTCTTCTTTTCCTGTACCATCATTGGGCTTACCTAATCAGATTCTTCTACAGGATCAATGATGCCTGTCACAATCATCTTGTCTAGCTCTAAGCAGACCTTCTCCTTATACTTCGGATTGAGACGGTAAGGTCTTTTCTTAACCGGTTTCGCATTTGGCTTCAACATGATCTTCATAATTCCCAGGTCACCTATTATGCCTTTTAGATCCATAAAATTGGTAGGGAAAAAATCTTGTTATTTGCGGAGAAATTTAGCGACCTTATCCACCATCCCGTCATCCCAGTAATCTCTAATCTTCGCGAATTTGGGCTCTGCCTCCATATCAATATTTACCTGTTTCTTTTTTAGTGGCACGGTTATATCAGGATTCTCGATCTGCAGTCCCTCAACCTCACGGTGACCTTTTTTTCAGGTATGTTAATATTTCGCGGATCCTCGTCTTCTTCTTCAGCATTCACGTTATAGCATTCCAGCACGTGGCTCAGATGAGTAGTCCAATCAGGTTGAATCAAGTCCAACGAATCCTGCGGTATCCTAAAGATTGTTGCTTTCACTTCTTGTAGCACCTCGTCAATATAGTCAAACACGTCTTCAAAGTTGAATGTCATTATGAATCCTTCGCACAGAATATCCCATTCAGAATATCATGACATCTAAGGTGTGACAGAACAAGTGCACCCATTCAGGTTGGGGCTTTGCTCTGTAAGCCTCATCCCATTTGGACAAGTTTGCGCGTGGATCGTCCTTCCCATCATACTTGTCTGTCATTCATACCTTTGGCTTCCCAAAGTGTGTTCTCATCATCCTCCTACATTCAATCTAGTCATCAAAGTTACCTTTGTGCGTACCCCACCATCTTGTAGGCGTAGCGCACAGTGCCCAGTCCAAAGCCTGGAAGAGCTGCTTCTCTGGTACTTCCCTATCAAATGCATCCAAAAATATATCCACATCATTCAGGCCATCATAAATGGGTAGATTTCTTACCTCTGATGACACATAGCGTAGTGACTGGGTCATCATGTTATAACTCAGTGTGGTTACTTCATGTAACCGATTCTTCCAACGCTATAATTCTTCATCAAAGTCTGAGATGCGGGAACTCTTGCAATCCCATGTAATTCGTCCATTCACTATTGGATTCACCCAATATTGGTCTCGTGTTGTTATCTTATAGATACATTCCATATCATTATCGCTCTCATAATCGCAGACTGCTTCGGTATAGCACGATCCTTCGGTAGGATCTAGGGGTACTATTACGCAGAGTAATTTCTTTTCAAATATCATCTTTCGCTTCTTTAGGTTGATTACCTCATTCATATCAGTAGCCCAATCAATGCCAAGGATTGCAGGGTAGGGGTTGTTGTCATCCGCAATTTTTATTACTTCAAATTCAGCCAACGTGCTCGCGCCTTCAATATCTATAGTCACCCCTTGCAGCTACCCCATGGGGATGATCTTTTGTTGATTTTCCATCCTTAACTGAATCGTAGACCATTGCACGGTGGGTATTCCCATCCGTTCCCAAGTCTGCTTTGTTAGGACGTTCACATCTGACCCTAGATCCAAAATAACCTGATCTCTTTCGTATTCTCCTATCTGTAAGGTCAGCCTCATCTCTAGGTCAGTCCTTGTTTTATGCTTACCAATCTTTCATACCACGTGCAATTCACCGGGAGCCTTCTTCGTTGGAGCTTTGCAAACCCATGCACTATCTTCGGGTTGTTTCCCCTTATCATCCCTTGTTGCAATTCCACTTCAGAGCGCTAGATTCACATTCGGATCCTCTCCGCAAGGCTCAGACCTCATCATCTACACGTTCTAAGTCAGTTGCGGTGGTAGTGCCCATTTGTCGTGTATCCTCGCTATCAGCGTAGGACAGTCCTCCATTTCATGATGAAACAGAGTGCAATATTTTCATTACGGATGCGTTGGGTTAGTGTAATCACGAGAGTAGTGTCCTGGTCCCCCGCAATTGTAGCAGATTAGTTGTCCCCGACCTCTCCTAGGTCCTCCTCCACCTTGCCCTCGTCCACGCCATTGAAAGCATGTTTACGCCATCCCTGCACTCTGGTCAGGGGGCCGTGTTTCTGCCTGAACCCTATAGGTGGGTGTTCTGTCAATCATCAATTCATAACTTTTGTAGATGCACTCATCATGCCCTACTGACCTACAGAAGTTGCAGAACAGTCGTTGCGGTGTTTGTACAAACTTCTGTAGCAAATGACAGTTATCTGTCGTATGCTTTCCTGCTACCTGACATATAGAGCACCACAATGCAGGCCCCACACTTGGTCTTGCTTAAGCTTCTGGCCTAAAAGACATCAGTCCTCCTCCTACAATATAGTTCACAAAGACCGAGCAATGGTCTTTGTCATGCCCCTGACCTTTACATTTCAGGCACCATACCTCTTCACACACCTCTGACTGAATTGTTTTGTCCTGCTTCAAACTTTTCATTTCAAGGCAAAGATTTTGCAACTACGCATGGATCTGTTGAACCCCCATATTCGAATCCTGCATCAGTGTTTCATGTAGTCTCATTGAAATCTCCAAAGCCTCTACCTGAGTCGTTATCTTCTGTTGCAACAACGCAACCCTTAGGTGTGACAGGAGTGAGGCCACGAACCATTCGTGGTGTTTTCCATCTGTTAAGTTCATATTAGCTTCATGGATTTTACACTTCAATCTCTGATCTAATTCCCAAGGTGTCTCACCTAGTTTCATTGCGATTTCCTTGAACCCCACAATCGACTTTGCCTCATATTTAGGGCTATTGAATTCTCTATTCATCGTGGTCTGGATGTCTGCCACTCTAGTGTTTGGGTTATCATTAGAGTATTTAATGTACCAGGTTAGCGCACGATCCTGCAGAGCACTAACCAGTGTTTCCTTCTTCATGTGATCATTTGTAATGCCTTGAGATTCCCATACATCTTTCACAACAAACCAAAACTGGTATGGGTCCTCATTTCCCAAGCCTTTGAACAAAGGAAGCTTCATTGAATTTTCCATGCTGAATTGTGGTGGAGGTGGAGGTGGTATGGGTGAAGTCGCAGGTCATGGCAGTGAAGTTGGAGGTGGTGTGGGTGGAGGTGGAAGTCGTGGGAATCCTTGTCTTATTAACTGAATTTCACTTCATGGAGAAGCTTGCGCTACTCCCTCTTCGTCACCTAGTAGAGGTGAAATTAATGGACTATATTCAGGTTCCTTTCTCCCTTCGTTCCTGTAAGTCTTTTCACTTCATGTAGCTCCAAACATCAAGGTAGCTGCATAACCCATTTTTCGCACAATAACATCTTAATCCAGGTATTCAAAGACTTCAAGTACTTACCTCGCGAACCTTTGAAAAAACGTCTCTCCACTTCGTTGTAGCTAACTGAGGTATTGACCGTGAATTCAGTCACAAATCCTCCTATGATGCAATCAAGCCAATGATCAAAAGCACTGGAAATCTTATCCTCAAAGGCTTCTAATCTCTGTACTAACTCCAAAGTCCAGACAATAGGACCGTCAAGTCTCCACCTTCCTTGGCTATCCGCTAGCTTCGCAATCCACTCGCATAGCTCAATCGGAAAGGAACAGAAAAAGATCTCGTGGATCTCTGTACATAGGTACCTGTCTAGCCACTGTTCCTTTGTCAGTCACAGATTTTTTTTCTCCTGTGCCGCGAATTCGTGGATCTTCCTGTTAGCCCTGAGATGTAGCACTGCTATTTTTGAAGGCTAAAAGAAGGAAATGGTCTATTCTGCTATCATGGGGAGTTTCCCACATGGTCCATCACCCCACTTTTCTCACTCATCCACTCCCATTCTCGTTCGCTCATATCCTAACCTAACCCTCACATCCTAACAAAACCCACTTTCGCCTTGGCCCTATGTAAATTAACCCATGCACTAATGTGCAAAAACCCCTGGAAACCTTACCTTTCCACCTATAAGTGCCCTTCGCACATTTCTCTAGGACATCCCGTACCTCTGTGTCCCCCCGCCGTCGATCTTCCCACCAATCTGACGGCCGCACTTCACCCAATTGATGAGATATGCTCGATCAATCATCGCCATTAGATCATTCCCGCCAGCTCTAACAGCTATTGCGCATATCGCTCGTGCAACAAGTGAGAGGGATACCCACACAATAAAGGTGGTTTCCTCTCTCTCCTCCACTGCTACGTGGCACCCATTGAATGGCATCGGGTGGGCTCTGACCTTTACTGCTTACCGCCTGATTGACCGCCTGATAGAAACCATTTCCGCTCAAATGAAACTGCTCCCAGGCGTTATCTTTCGAGCACCTCCTCCTCCTGATAGTCGTTCGATATGCCCATCCAAGATCTAATGGATTGGACTTATTCCGCTCCCGCCATGACTTCAAGCCTCTAGCGATTGATCTCCACTGTCGATCCATCCCATCCAACGGCCCATATGCCCCTATACCCCACTTCCCATCAATCACCTGGGGAGGAAAGTTGTTGGCTTTGTCAGTGTTTGTGACAGTCGGACAGTTGAACTGAAATAACGAAATCCATGGCCGAAAGGGGAAAAAACAGCAGCACGATGCAGCCGAATTAACAGAAATGATCATGGAACATCACAACACATGCGAGCCACCTAACAGTGCAGCGAAGTGACCAGAATTTGGTTACTTTGTTTGTTAGAAACAGAGCCCCTATGCTCATGCTTGTCTAATTATGGCATCAAGTAGTTAGAAGCCAGAGGGGATAGATTAAGACATCTCGAGCCCTAGAGAGCCCGAGAGCATTGTAAAAAGCCTATAAATGGCTAAAAGTTAGAAGGAATAGAGGTTCAACTTTTGGAGACTGTGGATACTCTGTTCCTCTCAACGTCTCATCTTCATTCCATTAATACAAACTTCTTTTGATGTTACATGTTCAATTACAATTTTCTCCTCTGTTCTAAGCTTGCACTTGAATAGATTATTCAGGTTTTCTTCTGTGTCTAATGCCAGATAACTATCATCTTATCTCTACGTTGATAAATTAGATTTGCAATCTTCATTTACTTTTTGTATCTAACCATTCATATGTGTTTATGTATGCATCTGCTGGTACAGTCAGTATTCTCCATCTATCCATTGAATCTATAAACTATTGAGCATTAGTGGTCTCAAGCCTTGTCAAGCTGAGGGTATTCATGCATGTCTGGAGTGAAAACAGAGTTGAAACAGTCATCTGACTTGATCCAAACCTTAATCCATTCCTATAGTTCAGAGAACAATATTGAAGATTTATATGTTACAAGGCATCTTTGAACTACAACCTAGGAGAGTTTCTTGGAATGATAACATAATTGGCGTCGTTAATGGGGAGAGGAGGCTAAAGCTCTGCTTCCCTGGGGGAAAACAAAAATCCAGTTTTGATGATAGACAAAGTCTGGACACTATTTGGTTTGTAATCATCTATCTGGCGACTCTACTGGAGGACGAACCTCTTGGCAACTCCACTCCATAGTGCTGGCTCAGTTTGTGAGGCATACTCGAAGAAATCCTCAGAAGCCACAAGCTGACCCAGTACCTGACCCTGAAAGAATCATCAAAGAAAGAAAGACATTGGAGAAAGGAGCATCAGGTTCAGGTAGTTCTAAACAATATTTTATACCTCTTCAAGAAAATCTTGTAATATAACAAATACATGTTGAGAGTATAGCATCTAATACTATCAGTGAAGAAAAAATCTCAGAGATCCATAGGGCTCCTTATTCTTTAGGTTCTTCTTTTGTTGTAAGCCCAAAGGAAACCTCTCCTCCTATCCATCATACTTCTTTAGTCCTATCAGTTACTCCTCAACCCTCTGTCATTCAGACTTCCAGTACCCTCGTAGCCACCACAGCTATAGCAAGACCACAAGCACCTACCAAAATGGAAAGAATCATAGCTGCTAGGTATGGACCTTTAGTACTACCCACTCTTGTGAATGCCATGCCTACTATAGAATATCAGAAGTATATGCCTAATTTCACAGGGACTGAAGGTGTTACGGCTAAGGATCATCTTGAATCATTCTATAGCTATGCTAATAACCTGGACATTAATGAAGATGATGTGTGGATGAGAGTCTTTGTCCAAAGCCTGGATGGGGAGGCTAGAAAATGGTTTAGAGAACTGACCCCAAGGTCTATAGCATATATTGAGGCTTTAGATGTTGTATTCCTAAAGAATTGGGGGGATAAGAAGGATCTACTCTAATATCACACCGAGTTTGGCAACTTAAAGAGGGAAAATAGTCAGTTGTTGTCTGATTTTAATAAGAGGTTCAACTGTATGTATAGAAAGATACTAGCCGAAGTAAAACCCACCACTACCTCTGCTAAACTCACCTATGCCAGTGCATTTGACTCTGACTTATGTCTATTGTTGAGGGAGAGGCGATGTGCTACCTTGGCTGATATGCAGGATGCAGCCTTGGAAGTAGAATCAGACATCATGGTTGCAGAGAAGCTCAAGGGGAATGTTGATAGAAGGAGACAGAGGGGAAAATCTTCATCATCGTCAGACCCTAAGATAGATTAAATGACCAAGATGATAGAGTCATTAGCCTCTGAAATCTCCAAATTAAATGTTGAGCAACACACTGGGAAAGGAAGAGTTCCTAATACCTTTTCTCCTAGAAATCCAAATCCATATAGAAGAGATGATGAGTAGTTG
The DNA here is from genome assembly GCA_031772625.1 of Pinus tabuliformis. Classification (NCBI taxonomy): domain Eukaryota; kingdom Viridiplantae; phylum Streptophyta; class Pinopsida; order Pinales; family Pinaceae; genus Pinus; species Pinus tabuliformis. The sequence continues at coordinate 82,854,960 of CM062820.1, read as the reverse complement.
CATATTCTGCAAAGAAACAAAGATGCCAATGAAGACCAAAGGGTGAAGACCCCTTTTCAAAATGTAGTCATGGAAGAAGAGTAGTTTGAAGAAGATGATGAGATCCATTGTATGGAAGACAAAGGCAGTGCCTCCTTTTTTACCTTAGCTGCCTATGAAAAGTCTTTATTCAATGACCAGATCAGCTAAGAGTGGGATGGTGGAGTTGTTCTACAAACTGGTGATCAACACAGATATGATCTGAGTTCGAAGATGAATAATGTCAAGGAAACTCCTATTCAGAAAGTTTTTGTCCCTGCAATATGGCAATCTAATAAGCAAAAATGACTGGCAGTTGATCCCATCATCCTCAAAGATCCAACTCACGAGGTAAAAGGCCTTGACAAGTCTCCTTCTCCTTTCAGTTTTGAATCAGAAATTCAGAAGCTAAGAATACCTATACCTCTGATTGAGCTAGTGAAGAATGAGTCCTTCAAGAGATCTATCCTCGAGGCCCTTGAGGCTAATGCCATCCAAGCCTCCACTGACTATGTAAATCTACAAGATGAAAAACCAATCGTTGTTCTTAGCCCCATGATTGAAAATTATGATGACAACTCCCCATCATTCTATGTCTCTTTGACTATTCATGACAAGATCCTTCATAACTGCCTTCTTGACACAAGATCCAGCCATAATCTAATTCCCAAGGTTGTCATGGATGAGTTGGGCCTTGACATTACCAAGCCTTATCATGACCTATTCTCTTTTGGCTCTAGAAAGGTGAAATGTTTGGGATTAATCAAAGACCTAGCCATCACCTTGTCTCAGTTGCCCATGAAGAGCATGATGATGAATATTGTGGTAGCAGATGTACCCCCCAAGTTTGGCATGTTTCTTTCTAGAGGTTGGATCAATATATTAGGTGGAACATTGCAAAATGATCTGTCCTATGCTATTGTCCCAATTTTTGGAGGTGAGAGTAGGAGATTATACAGAGAAGCTCAGTTGGCTTATATCATCAGTGATGAAAGGAATCCCACTAATAATCCCATCTATGCTATAGACACTAATTTTGGAGCCTGTATTCTTCAAATTGAAGAATCCCAGTTGGCCTCCATGCAGCTTAGGAAACCGGTTTGCCAGATCACAAAGGAAGAAGGCCCAAAAATTTGGGACATGTTCTTTGATGGAACTTGCTCTAAGGAAACTGCAGGGGCAGGTGTACTCCTTGTATCCCCCACACAAGAGTGCATTAATTTATCTTTCAAGTTAACTTTTTGGGTTACAAATAACATCGTAGAGTATGAAGCCTTGACATTGTGCTTAAACACCACTAAAGAAATGGGCATCAAAGGATTGAAGGTGTTTTGGAGATGCAGACCTTATCATTCAGTAGGTGAATAAAACTTTCCAAGCAAAGCATCCAAGGCTGAAAGCATACAGAGGTGAGGTATGGAAGCTCAAGGGTTCTTTTAATAGTTTCAGCATTTCTTACATCCCTAGAATGAAGAACCAGCTTGCTAATTCCCTTGTTGTGTCTGCTAGCACGTTTATCCCTCATTTGCCTCCTAAATTGACTTATGAAGTTCAGGTGAAATATAGACCATCTCTACTTGACAATGTCAAATGCTAGAAAGTTTTTGAAGATGACAATGAAATTAATAGGTTTTTACAAGTCATTGATGAATTTTCTGAAATGCACATTGGCCAAGAAAACGAAACCATTGAAGAGTGCAACCAGTCCAAGCTAAAGAACGAAATTGGTCAGGATAACATTGTTCAGCTGCCTAGTAACCATATACCCAAAGGATCAGTTCCCCTAGAGAAGTTGTTTGATCATAATGATGTACCTTATAATTCTTCCAAAAAATAAAATGAGTCTGCAATTCATAGACATAATGTAGGGAGTCCAGACCATCCAAAGTACATAAATCTGTCCACCCACTTGTCTTCTGCCCAAAGTTCTAAGTATTGCACCCTGATGAAACAATTCGTTGATATTATTTCTTGGGAGTACAGTGATATTAATACCTATGACACAAATATCATTCAGCATAAGATTCCACTAGAGAAGAACACCATCCTTTTTAAGCAGAAGTTAAGACCTATCAGCCCTCTCTTACTACCTTTGATCGAAAAGGAAATTAAGAAACTGTTGGATGCCAAGATCATAGTTCCCCTAAGGTATTCAAAGTGGATAGCTAACCTTGTGGTAATAAGAAAGAAGAATGGAGAAATCAGGCTTTGTGTTGACTTCAGGAATCTGAACAAATGCTCTAGAAAAGACAACTACCCCCTGCCTAAGATGGAACACTTGCTGTAAAAAGTTTCAGGGGCTAGAGTCATGTCTTTCTTAGATGGATTTTCAGGTTACAATCAGGTTGTTTTACATCCAGAAGATCAAGAAAAGACTGTCGTCACTACTCCCTGGGGCACTTTCATGTACTCCAAGATGCCTTTTGGACTGATAAATGCTAGGGCTACTTTTCAAAGGGCCATGGACATAGCCTTTGTGGGAGAGAAGGACAAGTTTGTCCTCATTTACCTTAATGACATAATAGTCTTTTCCAGCAGTCACAAGGACCATTTGCTGCATTTGAAGAAGGTGTTTTTAAAGTGCAGACAGTTTGGAATTTCTGTTAACCCAAAGAAGTCACAGTTTGCTCTAGAAGAAGGAAAAATTCTGGGACATATTGTTTCTACTGAAGGTGTGAAGATTGATCCAGCAAGAGTTCAAGAAATTCAGACATTGTCCATCCCAAGATCAAAAAGGGACTTTTAAACATATACATGGCAACAACAATATATTAAAGATAAGAATGAGAGTGCACTTATTATTAACAAATGATATACATTTATAGTACATTCATATGACCTTGGTTTTGTATTCCAAGGTCTCTTGGACTTCCTTAGTCTATTCGGCTTCCACACCAACCCTTAGAGGATTAGGTGTCCAACATTCCCCCCTTAATCCGAAGGGTTATGTATGAGTCCAAGAAGAGAGCTATAATACAAAACATGCAAAAATGCATGGTAGCACTAGGCTGAATGTGCTCTCTGAAATGTTGGTATAAAGGGTGGTGGTTTAAGGATGACCACCAACGCTGGAACTCTTAGTGCACTTCCCAGAACTCTTCCAAGTCTGGCATGAAGCTCAAGTCTTCTACTAGAGGAAGTGTTTCTGATGTTTTGAAGAGGGGAACCTTCCACCATGAAAGGGAGGTCTCACCCCGCATAAAAGGGATAACTTCAACCTGAAAAGGGAAGTCTCAACCTGTGATGGTTTAAGGATGACCAACAACTCTGGAATGCTTAATGCAATTCCTGGAACTATTCCAAAACTAGCAAGAAGTTGAAGTCTTGTGCTAGAGGAAGTGTCCTCAATTCTTTGAAGAGGTGTCACAAACTGAAGTCATGCTCAGGGGCATCTTTGTCTCTGGCTACAAATTTGAATCTGGTGTGGCAAGTTATGGCTCAGGATCGCTTGATGTGGCTTTGAATCTTGTAGATGACCATCATTTCCCCCCCATCAAATACAAGGTAAGATGATGGAGAAAACTCAACTGCAAGATTGTTCAATACTCTAGAACAAGTTCTGACATATGACTGGAATATCTTCTTGGCTATCAATGCCCATTGCCAAGAAGCTAACCATCCAAAATGAATCTTTGTTCTTACAGGAGGTTTGTTTCTGAAGCATATGTTTGAAGAATGACTAGTTTTATGACAGTGCTTACATGGATGAAGATCAAAATAGAGATCTTTCATATGGCCAAGTCAGTCACAATGTTGGCATTTCACAATTTGTTGTTAATGTTGTGGAAGAGGAACAGAATCTAAAATAGCTGAAGATGAATTGTTATGAAGGAATCCAGCACTCTGAAACTAAATGGGCTTTGAGTAGTCTAGAATGTGAAAGGACATGTCCTTGCCATATCCAAGACCAGTTATGTGCTTGTTGTGGACAAGCTCTTCCCAAGGTCTAATGAACAACTTGGGAAGTGCAGGCTGAATTTCTGCTTTTGCATGAAAATTTGTTGTTGCATTAGGCAATGAATCTGAATTATTGACTTGTTTTTATGGGAGTCTATTTCATTGTTCTGAACAGAAACAGGTTCAGAATGACGACTCCATTGTTGTAATTCTGCTTTTTGTAGCTGAGATTCAAGCTACAAAAATTCAATCTTGTCTTGTGCATTTTGCAGACATATTTTAATGTCGAAAAGATTTCCCTTGGTGATGTTTACTGTTGGTCACTTTAATTGTTTAATAATAAAACAGTCGAGTGCCACATTAATTATCAACCCAGGAAATTTTGATTATTCCAAAGGTGACTACGTACTGTATGTACTCAATCTTAATGGTATTAAAAGCTGTAGTATAAACAGTCTACTTATCTATTAAATCCCTACTCTGTGTTACAGTAGTTACAGTAGTTACAGCCTATTGTAGAAAATGAAGTAAGAACAAATAACTTAAAGGAAACAAATCTGCAAAAGGGAGTGATGGTTGTCTTGCAACAAAGGATCAGGACCCTATCCTCAGAGTAAGGACTTTTAGCACCTACCTCTGTTGTTCAGTTTACCAATTCACTCTGTAATTCCTAATCACCGGTGAGGCACTCATATGCAACATCAATCAGTTAAAAAGGAAAACAGAGTTTCAACAAAAGTAAATATCATTAGAAGCAGTAACTATGATATAAACAGAGATCACACACACACCACACAACAGAAAGAAGATGGGTGAATCTTGTGATCAAGGTGGGCCCTGTCCTTCTCACAAGATTCCCCAGAACACAGGAATTAAGAGAAAATACTCAGAACAGGATTGTATTCATCTACCAATAAACCATATTACAAAAAGAGATTCAGTCTCATCCCTTCACTACAAGTTCTGTGTTACAATTTTTTTCCCTCCTTTCTGTCCCCCTCTCTAATGTAGATGTCTCCTCTTTATAGAGGAGACATCTATTACAACAGATTTTCATACATTCGGATTCAACCCTTTTGTACCAAAAATAAGAAAGTCGGTTCTTGATAACAAAATATTGTTACAGCCATGAGGATCATGATCATTACGACGAATATAGTAATCGGTCAGACTCCTTTGCTGATGCAGATTTGTTACGCAAATCCCAACTGTTCCTCAAAGTGCGCGTGCTATTCGTGTTGTTTCAGCTTCAAGGTTCATGCTATTCTTGTTGTTTTAGCTTCACAGTTTGCGTTGTTTCTGCTGTTTCAGCAACGGCAAAATGTGATCCTACCAGTTAGGAAGTTTCAGCAATTAGTCAACACTTTAATCAACTTCAGGGAATAATTATAAAGATAGCATGATTACGTGTTGAATAGTTAAACATGTAGCAATGAGGAAAGTTATTCTGTACCTCTTGGAGTGATTAAGCCAAAACACTAGCAAAGGCTTTCAATTAAGGGTTGAAGAGGATAATACAATGGCAAAATATACAGTCAAAAATAGACAAAATGGGAACCTAACATCCCCCCCAACTGAAAATGTTGCATGTCCGCATGCAACACCTAATCTGAATCGGAATCAGAATACTGGGCTGAACAGTGTAGATTGCTTATACAGTAAGTGTAGAAAGTGATGTCAACCATGTCTCTGAACCCTTGGGCATTCTGAAGTCTTTTCCATGCTGCCAATTCTTCCTTTTTAGTCAATTTAAATTGAGCCTTGTATTGTTCTCCAAGAAGCCATAAGGGAGGGAAATGAAAACGGTAACCAATCCACCGTTCAGCACATTGTCTCATACATTTTACATAAGCAGGTATCCTTGAGATTGCTGCCTGCAGATTGAGGGGATTGTAGGGATGATATTCCCTTCTTTCTTTGGGACAGTGTTCCCAGAAAAATTCATTTTATTTTATGGCCAGAGGTCCTTTAGCTTTGACATAATGCTGGCAGTCTTCCAAGACTGTTGCTTGCAGATTCCTAATGTGATCAGCCATGCTTGGCTCTCGTAGATTCCGTTGATGTTCCATGAGGAAGATGGTTGCATTCTGTGGTTCCGGACGAATCCAGAGAAGACAGTTCTCCTTATTGTGTTGTGCAGACATGAAAGCATTCTGCCAAGTGAATTGGTTGGCCAAAAAGGAAATAAAAGCTCTTATTTGAATATCACCACAAATAGGAAGTAAATTAATCTTTCTATCTTTAGGTATAGCCTCATTGTGAAGATAGAGTTTGCACAACAAATTCTGATCATTGTTTGGTGCTTCTGCAAAAGTTTCAATGAATTGTTGTGGTGTAGAGACCTGGTGTGGTCTTCCATCCTTTATTGCTTTCAATTGGAGGAACGCTGAGCGTTCTCTCAAGAATACAGAATAATTAAAAGAAGGCTTCCTTGTAGCCAGTAAGCGCTGAACCAAATCAAAGATAAGGGACAATTTGACCTTTAATTGCTTATTTTCTTTGTGTTGTGCACGAGACTGTTCCATTGCTTCCCAATTCCTATAGGCATAGTTAAACCATAATGACTTCTGCTGTTGAAATGCTTTTCCTTGGGAAAGCTCGTATTTTTCTCTCCATGTGTTGCTTAATTCTTGAAAAGTAGAAGTCTGTGCATGAGCATCGCTAACACAGGGAGGTTCAGTTTGTATATGCACAGTTGTAAAAGATTTTGATTCTGGTTCCTGCTCATCAATGACTTGGGTAGGCCGGGGTGGTTCCATTTCTTCCTCTGATTTCTGCTCATCAATAACTTGGGTAGGCCGGGGTGGTTCCATTTCTTCCTCTGAAATCCTTGAATACCCTGTTGGTTCTTGTGTAACAGTAGGGTGTTCCTTTTTAAATATAAAAGGGTTGGCTCCAGTCAATGGGACTGCAATTATTTTATATCCTGCTTGAGTATAGATATCCCCACATTCACTGCACATGTATTCACTGTATTGCTCTTTCTCTACACTCTTTTCAACTTGAGATGCTACTTGAGCTAACATGTACATATTGAGTTCTTCTTTATAGGCTTCCCTAGCCATTGCTAATTCTTTCTGATAGGCCTTAATTTCTGATTTTAAGAACTCATTTTCTTCTTGTAGGACGGCTAGAGTGATCGGGGCTTCTACAGTTACAGATTCCAAAGGAAAAGAAAATTGTTGTTCAGCATTATCTTCATCATGTGCGTCCCCAACAGGTGGTTCTTATGTTTCACCTATTGGGTCAGTTTGTGTATCAGTTTCACCTAGGGCATCTTCTTCTTGCTCCCCAACAGGGGGTTCTTGTGTGGAACCTATTGGGTCAGTGGCTGGTTCTTGTGTAACAGCCACATGCAAGTTGTCTTTTTTTTTCTCCCCAACAGGTGGTTCTTATGTGGCACCTGTTGGGTCAGTGGCTGGTTCTTGTGTAACAGCCACATGCAGGTCGTCTTATTTTTGCTCCCCAACAGGTGGTTCTTGTGTGGCACCTATTGGGTCAGTGGCTGGTTCTTGTGTAACAACCACATGTCCTATATCAGCTTGGATGTCTAGTTTGAATTTGTCGGCAGCTGGTTCTTGTGGAGCAGCTGCCTCTGTTGAGAAAAATGATGTTACAAAATCGTGAACACTTTGAATTTTGGCATCTGAGGGTGAAGGAGGTGAAGGTTCAGGGCTATGGGGAATACGGGGATTTAAAATGATAGGAGGAACGGCCTCAGTTGCTGCAAACAACCTTGTTCGTTGCCGAGGTAGGGAACCAGGAGAGACAGTAGTTTTCCTCTTGCAAGGACTTTTACTCAGGGAATCATCAGAAATAATAGCTGCCTTTACTGAGGCCCTAGTACTTCTTTTTGACGGGGTTGCAGTTTTCTGTTGCTTTTTCCTTTTAAGGAAAGTGATGAGGGTGTCCTCGTCTAAATCATCGGTAGAGATGTGAACTATGGGAGTGGACGGTTCGGCTTCATCATGGGGTGAGGACTGCAGCAGATTTTCAGTGCTTAATTGGGGTGTTCCTACTGCTGGTTACTGAGTTTCAGCATCTTGCTGGGAATTTTCTTCATTTTGCTGAGGATTTTCCTCAGCTTGCTGGGGAGGGTTAATGAGGGGAGGTGGATTATGCAGGGCGAAGCCTCTATTTATCAGAAGTTGGACCAAACGATGGTGCGTGAGACAGAGGAGTTGATGCCTAGCGTTCACAGTGTAATGTGCCATATTTTTCAGACATCCAAGGAGATAATAAGGCATATTTACTAGACGACCATGCCGCAAATGATTTAATAAGACGAAGTCATGTTGATAGACTACCTGATAGCGGCCCTCGCAAGTGAAGTAGTGCTTGACGAATTCTGCAACTTTAGGCCAAGGCGGTGGTAATGACCGAAGCGCAACACCCCTGCCTTTGGCTTCCACCTGCTCCCCAGGTAACAGGAAATCTTGCTGCGCATTGAGGATAAGATGCTTCCTGCTGAACCAGCGAATGCCGTTGGTTGGAAGCCCTGAAACTTGTGCTATGTCTTCTTCTGTTACTGGGATTCTCACCTCTTGGACAGTAGAATACCCCTCCCTCAAATTGCATGCAAATTCGAGAACTTGCTGCAAATCAAATTCCGGAAGTCTTCTAAAATAGTCCACCCATCCTGCCTGTAGGAAGATTTGGTATGCGTCTGGGTAAAGTTCCAGTAATGCCGTCGAGCCCAGCTCATGTCTAACAGCATCTCCACCCATGGTTACTGTTTTAGGCAGAATACAAAGTGCAGAGCCGAGTTGCCGAAGTCAAAACAGAGCAGAACGTTGCAAAATGAAATTATGACGTGGTAAGGCATAAATGGGGTGGATTAGACACAACCGAGAGGAATAGGGATGGCGGTGATGGGCGTGTCCTGTAATGATTATGATATTTCGGTAATCCCCCCAACTGCGGCTGAATGATATGGTTGGCAGTACGACGCTTTTAGCGGTCATGTCAACTATCTCCTCATTAACTACAATTTAATATTCACACATAACATGCATACCTTTACAATTACCTTTGGTTGTTGCACCGAAAAGTGTTATCTCGTCCTTAATAGGTCAATGATCATTATAGAAAGGGTTTGTAAGGTGTGAGGGTTTTTATCCATGAGGTTTTTATTATTCACGAGAGGCAGTAGTGAAGGGGTATTATTAACAGGATAAATGGTTGATTCCTTTGAATAAAGAATGATATGTTTCTTTTTGAAATAATACTTCATTCTCGGGAGTAAAAATGGGAATATTTAGGAAAATAGAAAAGATTGGTGTTTAAGAAGTGGGATTTGGTGTTTCGACACTGGAAAGTAGTGTATCAGCAACGCGAAATGGTGTATCAGCAACGGAAATGGTGTATCAGCGACGGGAGATGGTGTATCAGTAACGAGAAATGGTGTATCAGCAACGGGAAATGGTGTATCAGAAACGGGAAATGGTGTATCAGCGACGGGAAATGGTGTATCAGCAGCGGGAAATGGTGTATCAGCAGTGGGAAATGGTGTATCAGCAGCGGGAAATGGTGTATCAGCAACGGGAAATGGATTATGATCTGGAATGACATGGCAATGCTTTTCCAATCTGCAGATTAATTCTTCCTATACTGGGATTTTTCTTTTCAGCCACCATCCAAAGCTAAGATCTGCAAAATAATTAATTGTAACATGGCAACCCTTGACACGGATTATTAGTTTAAGAAATCTAATCTAAAAATAAATACATAAACAGGAAATTAAGTGCATTGAGGGATAGTTGGTTCCCCCAAAAAGGTATAGTGTATGTCTGTCATGCAAGTAGCTTTGAAATCCTCTTTAGAAACAGGTCGTTGATACAAACAGAGTCGATATCCATTTACTAATAATGGTGTTCTACTATCATCAATCGTTAGGAGTCTGACTGTTCCATTTGGAAAAACAACATCTACTTCATAAGGTCCTAGCCACCTTGTTCTTAATTTCCCCTGAAAATTTTCAAAACGGGAGTCATACAGTAAGGCCCAATTACCTTTTTGGAACTTCTTGTGCTTAATAGTTTTGTCATGCCACCTGGTTCTTTGCTGTTGTATCATGGTTGTTTGATGGATGGCATCCAACCTCTTTTCATCCAATTCCTGAAGCTGCTGCAACCTAGCTGTCTGTGCATCAGTCAAATCAAGGTTAATAGCTAAAGCAATTCTTAAGGTTTTGATTTCAAATTCCATAGGAAAAACAACGTTTTTACCATAAACTAATTCATAAGGTGAAAAACCCGTAGTGTTCCTTCAAGTAGTTCTGTAAGCCCGTAATGCTTCAGGCAACCTTTGAAACCAGTCCCTTCTATTCTCTTTGACTGTCTTTGTTAAAATGGCTTCTATGACTTTATTTGTACTTTCCACTTGCCCATTTTCTCTGGGGTGATAAGGTGTAGTCAGCTTATGCTTAATGTGATATTTCTGGAGTGTATATTTGAAGCCATGAGAATTAAAAGGAGGTCCTCCATCTGTGACTAGTTCTCTAGGTAAACCAAACCTAACAAAGATTTCTTCAAATAGAAAAGTTAACACTCATTCTTCATTAGCTTTGATGAGTGCCTTAGCTTCTACCCACTTAGTCATATAATCTGTACAAACCAGTATATAAACTCTTTGATTGGATGGAGGATTAATGGGAACTATAAAATCTAGTGCCCATCTTTCAAAAGGTTCAAGTATTACTTGTGGGTTAAGTGGCATTTCATCCCTATGATTAGGCTGGCCCATTCTCTGACAGCTATCGCAGGCCTTAACATATTTCTTTGCATCCTTGAAAAGTGAGGGCCAATAGTAACCCATTCTGAGAACTTTGTGTGTTGTTCTTTTGTCTGCAAAATGCCCTCCACAAGGGCCATCATGGCAAGCCTTCAATATATCATAAACTTCATCTTCTCTGATGCATCTTCGAATTTCCTGATCGAGTCTTGTGTGAAAGAGACACCCACTTATCCAACTGTACCTAGCACTTTGCTGAACGATCTTTCTTTTCTCTCTGTGTGATAGGTGTGATGGTAGTTTTCCTGCAACTAAGTAATTGGCAATGTCTGCATACCAAGGAGAGTGAGCAGATACTGCAAATAAATATTCATCAGGAAAAGAATCATCCACTGGAATATTTTCATCATTTTTTAACCGAAAAAGAAAATCAGCAACTACATTTTCTTTACCTGGTCGATCTACAATTGTGATATCAAATTCTTGCAATAATAATAACCATCTGGTAACTCGAGCATTTGTAACTGATTTGTTCATTAAATATTTAATGGTCGAGTGATCAGTGTGCACAAAAGTAGTGTAACCAGTAATATAATGTCGAAACGTATTAATAGCATAAATAACTGCTAAGAATTCTTTCTCGGTGACTGTATAATTAAGTTCAACAGGAGTCATATTTTTACTAATAAAGTAGATAGCATAGGGAAGATTGTTTTCTTCTTGACCCAAGACAGCTCCAATTGCAGTATCTGAAGCATTAGAGGATATATGAAAGGGGAGTGCCTAGTCAGGTCCTCTTAAAATGGGAGCTGTAGACAATTGATGTTTAATTTCATTGAATGCTTTTTGACAACCATCAGTCCACTTAAATTCAACATTTTTCATAAGTAACACAAACAAAGGAGAAGCTATTTTAGAAAAATCCTTGATAAACCTTCTATAATATCCAGCATGTCCTAAAAAACTTCTTACATCGGTTTGTGTTTTAGGGATAGGCAGAGTCTGAATTACTTGTACTTTAGCTGGATCAACTTGAATTCCTAGGAATGAAATGAAGTGTCCCAAAACAATACCTTGATTCATCATCATATGACATTTTTCAGTACTTAAGGCAAGATGTACTTCTATACACCATTTAAGTACTTTTTCAAGGTTTTGTAAAGCATCTTCAAAAGTCACACCACAAGGAGTAAAGTCATCCATAAATATTTCTAAGGAATCATTAAGCATATCAGAAAAAATTCCTATCACCACTCTTTGAAATGTTGTTGGGGCATTACATAGTCCAAATGGAAGAACTCTATAGGCAAAAGTCCCCCATGGACTAGTAAAAGTGGTCTTGTCCTGATCTTGAGGTGCAATCTTGATCTGATTGTATCCACTAAATCCATCCAAAAAAGAAAAGAATCTCTTACCTGCCAAATTATCTAGTACCTGATCAATAAATGGTAAGGGAAAATGATGGTAGCCTTATTCAGAACTCTATAATCCACACACTCTCTCCATTTCCCATTTTTCTTAGGTACTATTACTAATGGTGAAACCCATTCACTATCAGATATAGGATATATAAATCCTGCATTCAACAGTTTTTGAAGTTCTTCCTTCACAATTTCCCTTAAATTGGGATTCATTCGTCGTTGGGGTTGGCAGACTGGGTGGGATCCTTCTTTAATATAAATACGGTGAGTACATAATTCAGAATAAATTCCCTTCATATCTGTGTAATCCCATGCAAATGCTTGTTTATTCTCATGGAGTAACTTCATTAACTGTTGTGTTTCAGCATCTGTTAGGTTAGGGTTTATATTTAATGTTTTGTCAGGCTTGATTTCAACTGTTATACTTTTGGAGGGGGTGTCAGCTGATGTCTGAGATAAGTCTTCAGTTTTAAGATTTTCCTGTGATTCAGATTCCAAGATTGTAGTCAAGTGATCATGTATTTCAGAGTTAACCAAAGAACGTTCAGAAATAAAGCTAATTAATTCATCTTCGATTGAACCTTTAAAGGTTAGGGCTTGTCCGACAGTCAAGATAGGTTGAGTCTCATCATTCTCATAATCTAACCACACAAAGTTATCATTGTTAATCATAGGTGTGGCATGAGGGTACAGAGTATGTTGTTTGGTCTCACATCCATTAGAAATTGTCATTGAACCTGACCTACAGCTGATGAAGGCATCTGCTGTAACCAGCCAAGGTCTCCCTAAAATCAATGGATGACCCCCCAACTTATTTTTGGTCTGTAACACCACAAAATCAGCTGGGTAGTTCCAAGATTCGACTAAAATTATCAGGTCTTCAATGACTCCTTCAGGCTTGATTGTGGAGCAGTCAGCCAGCTCTAGAATGGTTGGGGTTTCCCTAATAAAAAATTTTAACTGCAGTAACTGTGTTGTTTCAAGTGTCATGATGTTTATTGCAGCACCCAGATCTACTAGAACTCTAGAAACAAAGGTTTTACCAACCTGAACTGTGACTGTAGGGTGACCAGGGTCACCATATTTCACAGGGGGATTTTTTTATGTCATTAGAGCAGCTAGATCACCCATCACATGAACTGTGAGGGGGTCCTTAGCTTTTCTTCCAGGTTTCTTAATACAAATATCTCTAACCGTTCTAGCATAAATCGGTACATCTCTCAGTGCTTGTAAGAGTGGAATTTTAACATATAAATTCTGCAGCTCTCCTAACAGATTAAAAGCAGGTGGCTCAAGTGTTTTGGTAAGAACCAAACGTTCAGGGAATGGTGGCTCTGCTGCTTCAGCAGTCTTTTTAGAGGATGTTTCAACTGTTTCAGCATTGTTATTAGAAGATGATCCAACTATTTCAGCATTAGATGACTTTTCTTTTCCGATTTCTTCTTTATCAGAATCGGAAGTAATGTCATCAATAATGGGTTCAACTATTCTTCCAGAGCGTAAATGAATGTCATTACATTGCATAGGGGAAACCAGTTGGTTTTGAATATCAATTACTTGCAGAGCTTTATTATTATTTGGGTTGGGGTTAGGTTGTACAGGCAGCTGGGGTCTCATTGTCTGATTATTTGGTGGAGCATTTGATGGTAAGGAGAGAGATTGCTGATACTGAGGTAATTGGTTTGGAAATGGGGTCTGTGGAGCTGTCCAATTTGGGTTCCATTGATTAAAATAGGGTTGTTGTAAAGCCCAGGGATTCCACATTGTAGGATCAACAAAAGGAGGACTCGGTTTCTGCATGGGTGGGAAATTCATTTGATTAAAGGGTGGGTACTGCATTTGATTGAAGAGTGGGTAATTTGTCTGAAAAGGAGGATGATTATTCCAACGATTAAACGACATGTTAGAATTCTTACCTTGTCCTCGTGGTTGCCATTGTCTTCTTTGTGTGAGGAGGTACACTGCTTCAGCTTTTTCTTCAATTGGCTTCAGTGCTGCTTTTATTCCTGGCAAAGAAGGGCATTGTTGAGTCTCATGGTCCTTTTCATAGATAGTGCAGATTGGTACCTTGTCCAGGGGGCATTCCCTTAGTGGGTGTTTTTCCCTGCATTTAGAGCAGAAAATAGCCAGAGCAGCTTCTGCTTCTGCTTGCTTCGTTTTAACCTGCAAGGTATCAATTTGTGAAGCAAAAAACCTTAACATTTCAGTTTTAAATTCTTCAAGTAAGTTACCTATTTTGGCCCGTGTTGCTCCTCCACTTGCTGATTTCTGGACTCTTGAGTATGTACTGTCTTTTCTCTTTGGTCTGCTTGCTACTCCTCTCGAACATCTTTTACAGAGATTGATAATCTCATCATAGGATTCCTTAGATATGTCTCCTTTTCCAAGCATATTCAACATATCTAAATAATCATCTCATACCCCTTTTAGCAATATTGACTTGAGAATATCCTTACTCATATCAGGATGATCAAATCGCTGTAAGTTATATTATAGCCTTTCCACGAAGTCCTCTAGACTTTCGTCCTCCTTTTGAGTCATCTTGAATAATTCCTCCTTCCTTTCTCTTGTTCGACAATAATCTTGGTATTTAGCCAAAAATTTCTCCTTCATCTGGTCCCATGTTGTAATCACATGAGCTCCCAAGCTCATGAACCATCTTAATGCATTCCCTTTTAATGTAGCTGGAAACAACTTTAATTTCTGAGCAGAATTAACATAGTCATAGCTTCTACACAGTATATCAAATTCAAAAAGAAATTCATCAGGATCTTCTATGGATAACCCATGGAAATTTGGTAATGCTGAAAGTGGGATATTCTCCATAGGAGTTGCTCCTCTGGGGATATCTCCAATGGGGAATTCCAGGGTGGAGAGAGAATTTTCTCCCCTTCCCTCTATTCTGCGACCTCCACCGAAAAGTCCTTCATTGTTATCCTCCATTGGTTGTTTTCCTGATGCGCTTGCCCGGTCTTCAGAATTTTTTGTTGGGATTTCAATGTCCTGCACTGGTTCCTCCACCTTAACTTCCTCTATTGGTTCTTCTACTGGTTGTTTGTCTTCTTCCACCGGTTCCTCAGTATATTCTGATGGTTCTATAACCCTCTCTGGCCCCACTACTTCCTATGTCTGAAAGTCTGTCTGGGAAGAGTGTTGGGTATGTGGCCTCCGAGAGCTTAACCTCTGGGATGTCTCAGCTTTTGAAATAATATTGTCAAAAAAAAAATTTCTTCCTCCTCCTTTGCCTTTGCCGCCTGAATGGTTAACCTTCTTGCGTCCTCTCATGCATCCTGCATTTCTAAAGAAAAACGTTAATACCCTTAAAATCTTCAGTCGCCTTCCCCGGCAACGGCGCCAAAATGTTGGTCACTTTAATTGTTTAATAATAAAATAGTTGAGTGCCACATTAATTATCAACCCGGGAAAGTCTGATTATTCCAAAGGTGACTACGTACTGTATGTACTCAATCTTAATGGTATTAAAAGTTGTAGTATAAACAGTCTACTTATCTATTAAATCCCTACTCTGTGTTACAGTAGTTATAGTAGTTACAGCCTATTGCAGAAAATGAAGTAAGAACAAATAACTTAAAGGAAACAAATCTGCAAAAGGGAGTGATGGCTGTCCTGCAACAAAGGATCAGGACCCTATCCTCAGAGTAAGGACTTTCAGCACCTGCCTCTATTGTTCAGTTTACCAATTCACTCTGTAATTCCTAATCACCGGTGAGGCACTCATATGCAACATCAATTAGTTAAAAAGGAAAACAGAGTTTCAAAAAAAGTAAATATCATTATAAGCAGTAACTGTGATATAAACAGAGATCACACACACACCACACAACAGAAAGAAGATGGGTGAATCTTGTGATGAAGCTGGGACCTGTCCTTCTCATAAGATTCCCCAGAACATAGGAATTAAGAGAAAATACTCAGAACAGGATTGTATTCATCTGCCAATAAACCATATTACAAAAAGAGATTCAGTCTCATCCCTTCACTACAAGTTCTGTGTTACAATTTTTTTCCCTCCTTTCTGTCCCCCTCTCTAGTGTAGATGTCTCCTCTTTATAGAGGAGACATCTATTACAACAGATTTTCATGCATTCAGATTCAACCCTTTTGTACCAAAAATAAGAAAGTCAGTTCTTGATAACAAAATATTGTTACAGCCATGAGGATCATGATCATTACGACCAATATAGTAATCGGTCAGACTCCTTTGCCGATGTAGATTTGTTACGCAAATCCCAACTGTTCCTCAAAGTGCGCGTGTTGTTCGTGCTATTTCAGCTTCGAGGTTCATGTTGTTCTTGTTGTTTCAGCTTCACAGTTTGCGTTGTTTCCACTGTTTCAGCAACGGCAAAATGTGATCCTACCAGTTAGGTAGTTTCAGCAATTAGTCAACACTTTAATCAACTTCAGGGAATAATTATAAATATAGCATGATTACGTGTTGAATAATTAAACATGTAGCAATGAGGAAATTTATTCTGTACCTCTTGGAGTGATTAAGCCAAAACACTAGCAAAGGCTTTCAACTAAGGGTTGAAGAGGATAATACAATGGCAAAATATACAGTCAAAAATAGACAAAATGGGAACCTAACATTTACCATCTCATCTATAGTGGAGTGTATCAAGGTATTTAATAAACTTAATACATCACCAATTAGAGCCATTTTTACTTACAACAAAAAAGTATTGAAGTAGCTCTGTTTTTTTTGTAAGCTAGAAAAATAGAAATTAATAGAGTGGTTTGGATAATAGTGTCTAGATTGTCAAAATCTGCAGCAATGTCTCTGAAAAAGGACCAAACGATCATACAACTTGTTTTCAGTTATCTTCAAAATAAATCAAAAAACAATGTTGGAATAAAGCTTCAACATTCAACCTTTTCTTTCTGCTTCTGGATTGTGTCGAACTCTTAAATGTATTGCATGGAAGAGTAGGCTTGCAAGTTGACTAAGTAGTTGTTTCACAATATGTCGCTGAGCAACAAAAAGATGTGAATCACACACAAACTCTTTTCTGGGCTAAGAATAATTTCGTAGATGTATACTATGGTGAGCTACACCTTGTTTCAGGTGCAAGATGGGTATATTGAAATGGTGGACACTATCAATTCTATAAGATTTTCCAGATTATAAAGTGCTTTGCTATAGTAGACCTATCGAATATCTACTTTGATGTAGCTAAATATCAACTATATGTTCGGGTAAAAATAGCCAAACATACATCTAGAATTGCAAAACTGACAGTTATACATAAAACAGTTGTGCAGAGTATCAGATCAAGGCAGCAACATACCATGGCTGGATCCGCCAAGAAGCGCAAGGGAAATAGTGAAGAAGGCAAGGGTAAGAAGCTATCACCATACTTCAATTCCTGCAACCTGAACAGAGAAAAGGTCAAGCAATCACACCCTAACATCCCTGCAACAAAATATCTCTTCAGCTATGGAAATCCCTCACAAATGCACAAAAGGCAAAATATAATCAACCTCATCCTCATCTGGAGCCCTCAAAAGAGGATAAGCAATTACAACGGCAACAAGAGCAGGAATCTCATTCAGTCGAAGCATATTCCCCCACAAAATGGTGATACCTAGAAGGAGAACGAAGATGAAGAGGCCAGGGATCCCTTCAAATCCAATTGTGTTTCATCTGTTTGGGTATTTTTGCAGAGTGACCCAAAACGCATAAGTTGATGAAGTACCTCAGTAGGTTTGCACACAACTTCTCTATGGATTACACGCAGATAGACTCAAAGCGCATGAGCTATTGAAGGACTTCAATTGGAGCAGATATCATACACTACTACCTTCAAAGCATACTAACCAGAGGTCATACGCACCAACAGAAGTAAAACCCTGAACCATAAGACATGAACGACTGAGCCAAGTGTTATGTGCAAGAAACAATTAGATGCACCATCATTTAGAAAATGAATTCAATCATCTCATAGAAATTACCATCGTTTAAGCACACTAATGTACCATACCTAACATTTAAACAGCCATCCATAGAAAACACTTTCTCAATCTTTCACAGGGTTTCAATACTCCAACTAGCTCGAAATCAATGTAGATCCATGCCATATATACGACGTTCAATAAAATAGTCATGTCGACGCTCCAATATTAGGTTCCAAACGTTGTGTTCGTACCATTTCGGCCTCTTCATACATAGCACAAGCTCATTGAAATGAATGGAATGAGCACTATTACACAGCATTAAACAACACATAGAATGGATACCAGCATGAACATGCAACTATGCATTAGTAACTCTATGACCAACGTACGCACTGTAATACCAACCAATTAACAGAGAAAACAATCCCCACTGGAAGAGTGAAGAAGCGTCACAAGACAACGCCCAGGTTCAGTGAGACACACACAGAGGAAGGCCACAAGAAAACAATGGCTCAGAACGCAGAAATATTGTAACGGTTTCTTCAGGGTCGACAAAACCACAAACTTGAGAAAGGTAATGGGTTTGTGTGTTGACTGGTAACACATGCAGGAAGATAGGTTATGTTATGGACAGAATGTTCATTTGAAAAATCAAAATGCTCATAACTGATATCAAACGCATATGCCAAAGATATGATTTCACTCGGACTTCAGGATGCACAAAATTTCAATGGCCAGTAGATTGAAACTTCCCACAGAGATGCACCAGTGTATTGGCTACAATGCAACCAGAGGGACACTCATTAGACAAACATAATTGGTAATATTCCTCTTTGCAATCTAAGGAGCAGGTATGCTAGGGATAGAGGAATGGAAGAGCTGAGAGACGTTACCTCTATTCTGACAAATGCTCTGAAAGGCACAAAACCCATACACAACCAACATAATTTTGAGTAGGTTAAGAACCAACCAGATCTGATACCATGTTAAACACATACATGGCAGCAACAATATATTAAAGATAAGCATGAGAGTGCACTTATTATTAAAAAATTATATACATTTATAGTACATTCATATGACCTTTGGTTTCATATTCCAAGGTCTCTTGGACTTCCTTAGTCTATTTGGCTTCCACACCAACCCTTAGAGGATTAGGTTTCCAACAGGGACATTCAATCTTTCCTGGGTAAGATTAACTTTGTCAGGAGGTTTGTTCCAAAATTTGCAGGGCTAGTGAAGCACATCACTTCCATGCTAAAGAAAGGATCATAAATAAAATAGACAGATGTTGCAAGAAGCTCTTTTGATGCCATCAAATAAGCTATCATGGAAGCTCCCACTCTAATCAATCCATATTACACCAAGGAGTTTTATATCTTCTCTTTTTACTCTTATGATACATTTGCAGCAGTTCTATTGCAGAAAAATAATGAAGGTGTAGAGCATGTTGTGGCCATTTTCAACAAAAATCTGAGGGATACTGAACTAAGGTATGACCTTATTGAAAAACAAGCTTATGCTCTCATAAAATATTTAAAAGCATTCAGAATTTATATTATGCATTCCAAAGTGGTTCCTTATGTACCTTCAGCCTCAGTAAAAGATGTCCTTACTCAGCCAAATATTGATGGAAAGAGATCTAAATGGATTGCAAAATTCATAGAGTTCAACATAGAGGTGAAGCCCACCAAGCTGGTCAAAGGCCAGGGCTTGGCTAAGCTCATGGCTGAGGAAAATTGCAGTTTGCTAGACATAAATTGCATGGGTTCAAATTCAGGTGGTGAGAAGACAGAGGAAGCAACAGAAGAGCAAGAGCAGAATCAGTCTTTGGCTGAAAATCTAGCCACCTATGAATGGTATTCCAGTATAGTTCATTTTTTGTAGAAGCTAGAAGTCCCTCCAGGGCTTAGCTCAAATCAAACCCAGGCCATTAAGCTCAAAGCAACCAAATTTTGCATTACTAAAAACCTGCTTTATTGGAGAGACCCATCAAGGATCCTCTTAAGATGTCTAGACAAAGGACAATCTGTGGAAGTCATGCACCAGTTCCATTCTAGCATCTGTGGAGGGCATCATTATTGGAAAACCACAGCCTACAAGATCCTGAGAGCTGGGTATTATTGGCCTACTCTGTTCTCTGATTTGTTTTCTTTTGTGAGGTCTTGTGACAAATGTCAGAGGTTTGCAGGAAGACAACATCTAAAATCTCTGCCCTTGAAGCCAGTACACGACGATGGTCCCTTCCAACAGTGGGGCTTGGACTTCAGAGGTGAAATTAATCCACATTCCAGTGGCCAAAACAAATGGATCTTGGTAGCCACTGATTATTTCACCAAATGGATTGAGGCTATACCCACTAAAAATGCTAATCATCAGGTCATCATAAAGTTCTTGAATGAGAATATTTTCACTAGATTTGGTTGCCCAACCAAACTAGTCACTGATAATGCAGCAGCTTTCAGGGCAAAATAATTGGTGAACATGTGTGAATCCATGGGCATTCAGTTGGTGCATTCTACCTCATATTATCCTCAAGGCAATGGCCTAGTAGAATCATCTAACGGAGTCTTGTAAGGATAATCAAAACATTGTTGGAGGACAACAAAAAGAGATGGGATTCTAAATTGAATTTTTCATTATGGGCTAACAGGGTTACCAACAAGAAGTCCATAGGAAATTCTCCATTTAAGTTGGTTTATGGCGTTGATGTTGTTTTTCCTATCCATCTGGTTCTCTCTGTGGCCAAATTATTGCAAGAAGAACAGGATGAAGAGAATGACATGGCAAGGAGGATGAGTATCTTGGTTGAATTACAGCTGATCAGAGAACAACTGGTTGAGAAGTCAAGAATTCATCAGAAGAAGATCAAAGAAACCTTTGATAGAAAAGAAATGGTGAACAGTTTTCAGGTTGGTGATTGGGTTCTCAAATGGGATGCATTGAAGGAAAAGAAGGGCAACCATGGTAAATCTGATGCCATATGGACAGGACCATTTGTCATTTCTCAAGATCAGATGAACAATACTTTCATTCCACACAATTTGGAGGGGGAAGGTGTCTTTGATGGCCCAGTCAATGGGTGGTTTTTGAAACTTAACTTCATATGAGGCATTAGGGCCTTAATATTGTAATAGGTTTTTTAGTTTTTGTTTTTATTCAAATAAACTCCATGCCCAATGGAACACTAGGATATAGGTTTGTTTTTGTCAGGAAAGGAAGTAGTCTGCAGTTCTTGAAACCTCATAGGGAGGCTTTCATCCCCATAAGGAGCCAGTGTTAGCCCTGAGATGCAGCACTGCTATTTTTGAAGGCTAAAAGAAGGAAATGGTATGTTTTTCTGTCATGGAGAGGTTCCCACACAGTCCATCACCCCACTTTTCTCACTCATTCACTCCCATTCTCGTTCGCTCATATCCTAACCCAACCCTCACATCCTAACAAAACCCACTTTCACCTTGGCCCTACATAAATTAACCCATGCACTAATGCGCAAAAACCCTCGAGAACCGTACCTTTCCGCCCATATGCGCCCTTTGCACATTTCTCAAGGACATCCCGTACCTCCGTGTCCCCCCTCCGTCGATCTTCCCACCGATCTGACGGCCCTCACTTCACCCAACTGACGAGATATGCTTGATCAATCATCGTCATTAGATCATTCCAACCAAATCTAACGGTTATCGCGCATATCACTCGGGCAACAAGCAAGAGGGATACCCGCCCGATAAAGGTGGTTTCCTCTCTCTCCTCCACTGCTACGTGGCTCCTGATGAATGGCATCGAGTGGGCTCCGACCTTTACTGCTTACCTCTCAACTGACCGCCCTATAGAAACCATTTCCACTCAAATGAAACTGCCCCTGGGCATTATCTTTCGAGCACCTCCTCCGCCCGATAGTCGTTCGATCTGCCCATCCAAGATCTAACGGCTCGGACTTATTCCGCTCCCGCCACGACTTTATGCCTCCGGTGATTGATCTCCACCATTGATCCATCCCATCCAACAGCCCATATGCCCCCATACCCCACTTCCCATCAGTCACCCAGGGAGGAACGTTGTTGGCTCTGTCAGTGTTTGTGACAGTCGGACAGTAGAAATGAAATAACAGAATCCATGGTCGAAAGGGGAAAAACAGAATCATGATGCAGCCGAATTAACAGAAATGATCGTGGAACATCATAGCACGTGTGAGCCACCTGACAGCGCGGTGAAGTGACCAAAATTTGGTTACTTTGTTTGTTAGAAACAAATCCCCTATGCTCATGCTTGTCTAATTATGGCATCAAGTAGTTAGAAGCTAGAGGAGATAGATTAAGACATCTTGAGCCCTAGAGAACTCAAGAGCATTGTAAAAATCCTATAAATGGCTGAAAGTTAGAAGGAATAGAGGTTCAACTTTTGAAGATTGTGGATATTATGTTCCTCTCAATGTCTCCTCTTCATTCTAGTAACACAAGTTTTTTTTGTTGTTACATGTTCAATTACCATTTTCTCCTATGTTCTAAGCTTGCACTTGAATAGGTTATTCAAGTTTTCTTCTATGTCTAATGCCATATAACTATCATCTTATCTCTGCGTTGATAAATTAGATTTGCAAGCTTCATTTACTTTCTGTAGCTAGCCAATCATATGTGTTTATGTATGCATTTGCTGGTACAGTTAGTATTTCCATCTATCCATTAAATCTATAAACTATTGAGCATTAGTGGTCTAAAGCCTTGTCAAGATGAGGGTGTTCAGCATGTTTGGAGTGAAAACATAGTTGAAACGGTCATCTGACTTGATCTAAACCTTAATCCATTCCAATAGTTCAAAGAACAATATTGAAGATTTATATGTTACTAGGAATCTCCGAGCTACAACCTAGGAGAGTTTCCTAGAGTGATAACACTTCCTATCCAACCAGTCTCTGATTTCTTTCTTCGTTGGATTCCAGTGATACGACATCACACATCTCTTATGCAGATTCTGGTCCCGGTGACAAAACCATTTGCTGGCTACATGGGGCCTCAATGTTATAGACATATTTGGGCACTGAAACCCCAATCACATATGTCGATAAACCAAGGGATCTTAAACCCCTAAAAGTGTTGTTTCATACCCTAAAGGATCATGGTCAACTGATTACATCATTTCCCATAAGTTCCACCTGAAAAACCACTCAGAACTGGCCAAAACTGACCCATACAGACTGCTCCATGCTTAGGGTGTGATGCATACTGGCTGCTACACTAGCCAGGTGTGATGCATATTGAAAGAGCCTTCTGTGGGGTGCGATGGGTGAGAGTAGACAAATGGCAGAGACAGTTTGCTAAGTGGAAACCCAGAGAATCTTCTAGAAACTTCTCATATGACACTTGCCTCTCTGAATTCGCCCAGGGATGAGTAAGAGATCATGAAATATCCAAGTGGAACCAAGAACTATCAGTGAAATGACACTAATCAAAAACCCAGAAGCTGACTCACCCCTCTGCAAATATCTATAAATGGATCCCTCATCTGAGAGATCTAGAGGCTGGAATTTTGTAATTTGTAAGGAAGTGTTGTTGGTTTCTCTTTGAGACATTGTATTGTTGGGTGATCTTGCTTTTCATGAGGTGAAGAGGGCTTTCATGCTGGGAGGATGATGCTAGATCAGACAGTTGGGTTGTAATCCTCTCTTCTACTTCTACTATAAATAAAGTTATTTGAGTTTTCCTCCATATACTTGTGTATTTGTGAATCTTGTATTTGTGAATGAAATTGTATAGTTAATGTACTTCTAATTCTACAGTGTTTATGGTATTATAGATCTCTATGCTTTGATGGTGTTTTGTTGCTTTGCCTCTACAGGTGTTATTTAAAGCAGGACAAGTGAGAAAGGAGTGACAAGATCTATCAAAGGAGAGAGGAAAAAAGCAAGGAGCCAAGTGAAAGATTAAGGTTGGTGCTCTCTGCTTCTCTCTTATCTATCATACATAAAGGAAAACACAAGTTACTTTGAATTGTTTGTTTCTAAGATAGCTCCCCGTCTTAGTGGGACTAGCAGATCAAATAGACACTAGTTTTCCTGGAAACACTAACCCAGGTTCAGCGTTAGTTAGCCAAAAAAATCCCTACACTACTGGCCCTTTCGGGATTAGCCCACAGAGCGTAGACCAAAGTCTCACCCGAAGTAATATGGGGGGATGCTGGAATCAAGTTTCCACACCCTAATATGGTCGTGATGTCGGTTTGTACCCTCTGTTCTCGCTTCTGCATAGGTCGCTAAGTTCTAGGTTCTATCAGTCTAGCCCTTTATTTCGCTCTTCAGTACCTCTGCAAAGGAGTACAATTGGCCTTCGTGTAGCCCTATCCTGTAGTTCAGGTACTTTCGCGCTGCTATGACAGCGTATTGTACGAGTTCCCAAGTTATCTTTAAGTGTTTTATTTATCTTACTAAAAAATCATAGTTAGCACCGTGTAAACATATATTCTTACTTGTGTTCAATTAACCAACGTAATTACATACATTCGCGCATCACATAAGCATTGTAAATGAAATCCATACACAATATGACAAGATGCATTAATAGGAAACAAAGACACATAATTTGTAGAATGCTTCTCTTTATTGATATCTTCAGATGATTACAGACTCTATCCACCCTGCGCACACAGCTATAGGGGTCTGTGCACTCAGCTACAAAGCCTCTACCTACGCTATGACCCGAAACTTAGACTTATCTAAAGACTTCCTCCTTATCTCTTAAGACTTATTACTTCTAAAGCTACTTAGAGCTTACTTACTTATCTCTTTTTATACAATCCCATGGTCCGCGAACCATGGGTAGATATTTACAGCTAACTTTACACTTTACAAAATAAGGGTAGACAACCCTTTATGACTCATGATGCCTTTGTGCTCCGCGACCACAAAATGCGGAGACTTTACAACTTTATTACAAAATTTGACCCAAAACATGGGCTTTTAGCCCCAAAACTATCCTTGGGGGATTCCATTCCCAACAGAGGCCGAGGGTTTTTCATATAGTTTGGGTAATGCTGACATTAAACCCTATGTTTTCGCTTCCTTTGAAATATTAAAGGCTACCGACGCTGCTAGGCACATCCATATTGTTCCAAGTGCCTTTCTGTCAAGAATATCCCATTCTGTGTCTATCATACTCATCGTCTTCTTTGTCTTTTCGCTCAATGGTTGGTACAGATCTTTTTGGTACAAATAATCTTCCATCTGCATCTTCCATAACTGGTAGTTTTGGTCTTTAAATTTTTCAACCCTAAACCTACCATCTTTCACCATTTCTCCTTCTCTCCTGCAATTTTATCAACCAAATAGACCTTCAGCTCTGATACCAGTTGTTAGAAAATCATATATTACAGAGCAATGGAACACATAGAATATATTGCAGAAATGTAAACACATAAAACAAGAGAGACACGGATATATGTGGTTCACCCAATTTGGGCTATATCCACGGGAAACGGCCAGTCCTTCCTTTTATATTATCCAACAACCTGAAGAGATACAACCTAAAATAGATCCGTTGTAGTTCCCTCTTCGCTCTCACACAATCTCCTCTCTCTTTCTCATTCAGAATACAGATCTACATAGACTCAATACAATTCCCTCATATATAGCAAGGGGTTGCCTTCTACGGCAAAAAACCCCAAATTAAACATAACTTCTACCGTCAAATCTCCGCCTAATGAACGGACCAAATTGACTACGAAATTACAACATTTTACAAGGCAATTTTACATCTAATTTTAGCTCTGGGGGTGTTGTCCCCGATCCCCCACCAAGGGGGGCTCTCAAAGATCGCAGTTGTCCCCCCTTGGACCCCCCTTTCAGTGAAAATATTACAGGCGCCGTTGCCGCCACATTACGAACTGGGGTCCAATGTGGTGATACCTTTGGATAAAGAAGATAATCCGGCTCCAAACCCAACAGTTGCCAGAGGATAGCCAATTTCCTCCGGTCACACCCGACCTACCAAGGGCAGCGAAGTTCACTTCATTGTGGGCTACGAAGGACCATCAAAGGGTCAAGGATAGCAAGGTATTTTGGATCTTGATGGAGATGAGCATCCATATGGCCATCAACCACAAACTGCAACTGTCGCCAACTATGTACGAGATGCTGCAGGAGTATGTGGAATTCAAGGCCGACTTCCACTGGGTCTCAATATGTGCACACAAGGAACCTTAGCAAAAATGGTATGACCTGCCATACTTGGCCACAGACGAAGCAATTAGAGCGGTCCTCGACCACTGGCCAGCAAATTGGCACATTGCCTCGGACTTGACAGTTGGGTCTAGCAAGACTGCAACATAGTGAAAAAAGGAGGAGGCCAAGATGAAGATGGAGCAGTTGGCCGCAAAAAGAAAAAGGGAGGCTGAGGACAAGGCCAAGGCAGAGTGCACCACCAAAAAGCAAATGGGAGGATAGGCAGAAGAAGAGGACCATGGCTCTGAAAAGAGTCAGAAGTCACCTTCTCCGGAGATAGAGGAGGAGGAATAGCAATCGGACCAGGGAGGAGTGGACCTAGAGACCACTCTGTTTCGTGTTAAGGGTAACAGAGATCCGCAAAAGGTAGGGTCGCGTAAGAAGTTTAAGGCCAGCAAGACTTCTCTCAATCCAATCACCTTAACAGAAGGTGATTTAAATGATATTGATGATACGGTCAGAGATACCACCACGGAATTGTTGTAGCAGTTTTAGCTACAATAGAAGCAGGCCTTGGGGGCCATTCAGATGGGTCTGTGCAAGCTACAGATCTAGGCATCGCAGGTCCATACCAGCATGGGATGAAGCAGTGCAGCGTCAACTAGTTTGGCACCCGGCACATTGGAAGCAGTAGGGATGGTGTGTACCCTGGATCCTCGGGAAATACTACTACCGAAGGGAGTGCTAACCACAGAGACTGAAGCTAACAGGCCCACTGTCAGCGCCCTTAAAGGAATTGGGCTCAATTTGGCCATGCTTCCCAATGAGGTGCTTCATAATTTGAAGGATGGTGTGATTACAAAACTTTGGGCCCGCGAACAGCGCACGTTACAGGTAATCAGTGAGAAAAAATTCAACAACGCTCAGATGATGGTACAAAGAGATTCTATTGTCAACCTCATCAAAGTCGTCACAGACAAAAATGAGCACATGACCAAGGTGGTGGCTGAGGCATGCAGGTCTGTCCCAGAGCTGGCCATTCTGGATGATGAGCCAATAGATGTGCAGATTCGGAAGCTTGTTGCTGGAGTACGCGACACCAGAATAGAGTTGGAGAAAGTTAAGTTTGACCTGAACCTCAAGATCACAAAACTACAGTTGAAGGCCCAGCCTTCAACCCCCCAGAAGTCAGAGAGCAGTGCGAGACAGCTGTGAAGGACATCGTGGCAGCAGTAAACAGCGTCATAATGGAGTGTACTACACTCTTCGAGCAGGTGCTCGAAGTGGTTACCAATTTGTAGGAAGATCCCACCTTGCAAAGGTTGGAAATGGAGGCCCAAGAGCTGCAGCAGCGATATGATGAAGTCAAAGTGACGGTGCGCACCATCGCCCTTACACAGAGGCTAGCCAAACTGCAGGAGGCAAAGGTACTAAAGGAGCAGGTGGATGTAACGCAACACAAAGAGAGCGTCCTCAAGGCTAGAATAGGACCTTGGCTTAATGAAGCATATGCGCTCACCACCATCATTGAAGGGAAGCTGGCTGGTCTGTAAGCGACTCAGCAGAAGATACAATCAGATAGTGCAGGGCCAGCGACGGAGCAGTTGGTTGAGGAGATGGCACAAGCAGCAACACAGTGCACTTCCAAATTTGCAGTAGTCCAAGTAGAGATGGGAGGTATTCGTGACAAGATCTTCGCGCCGGTCGAGTGACTCAAGGGCAAGTCACCATCTTTGTGTTGGGGGCTATTGGGAACAGGTCCCCTAGGGTCAATTTTGGGGTTAAAAACCTAATTTTTCTGGCATAAGGCCCAAATTTTGTATAAAGAAATGTAAAGTTTCCGCATTTTGTGGTCACGGAGCGTGAATATATCAAGAGTCAAAAAGGGTTTCTGCCCTTAGTCTAGATAAGTTGTGTCGCCTTGATGAGATTCGTCCTTGGTCCGCGGACCATAGGATTGTATGAAAAGGAGGTCTTAATAGGAGTCTAAGTCAGTTTGGAGTAAGTAAGTTAAGTGGAGTCATTTATGAGTCTGTAAAGGAGCTAAGAGCAAGAGTCTTAACATAGGAATAAGGCTCTGTAGCTGAGTGCGCAGAGGCCTAGGGTAGAAGTCCACAGTTGAGTGTGCAGACCCCTGTAGCTGTGTGCATAGGGTAGTCAGAGTCTGTACTGGAAATTTGGATCATCAATAAAGAAGAGTATTTTGGAATTATTGTGTATTTTACCTCTGTCAATTGCATGTGATTATGTTATGCTAAGCACTAGGTTTATGTTTTATTGTTGAATTGATGCGTGAATCTATATGTTTTCCTCTATTATATGAACACAAGTAGAGATATATGTTTATGCATAGATAATCTAAATTACATGATAGAATTGGTGAACATTAAGATAATTTGGAGGACTATACAGCAAAGTAGTTACAAAGGCGTTTAAGTGCCAAGATCGCTTGTTAGGGTTACGCGAAGGATGATCGAAAACCTTCACGAAGGTTCTAAAAGCATAATAGAGAAGTAAATAGATAAGCCCTAAAGGCTTATCGATCTACGTGAAGGCGGGGTTAAGGTATAAAACTGACATCACAACCATCTCAGGGTGTGGAAACTTGGTTTCTGCATCCCCCCATATTGCTTTGGGTGAGACTTCAGTCTGCACTTCGCAGATTGATGCCGAAAGGGCCAGTAGTGTAGGGATTTGGTTGGCTGACTAATGTTGAACCTGGGTTAGGGCCCATCAAGCCAACAAAGTGCGCGGCTAAGGAATTTCAAGCGGCCAAGCAGAGAGAGGAACAATCAATAGGAACTTCCAGAGCAGAGATGAAGATGGCCATACTTGCTGAGGTATCGGCTCTTGAGAGAGTCACACGGAGACTATATGACAAGTTTGTCACCGAGCACAAGGCAGTTTTCCACCTACATGGTAATCAGCAGTGCTGCACCAAGATAACACGAACACTCGCAGACATACACACCACAGTTGATCGTGTACAGACATGGAAAATGAGATACAAGGGAGCCATGCTTCACTTGCATAAGATGATGAAGCCACGGGTGGAGTTGGACAAAGCGTGCATCCAGAGTCAAATTTGGACCTATGAGGAACTCCCATCACTCATCACTAGTATCGAGGCTTCGTATGCACATTTGTATAGGAGTTTGAATTTTGTGGTGAGTAAGTATGGCACCCCATCGATTGGTACGCTCACTGAGGCCAAAGAGAAGAACCAAGTTAGAATGGAGCTCGATACGTACTTCGATCAGTTGATGCTCATGGCCACCAACACAAATTTTCAATTCAGC
Source organism: Pinus tabuliformis (assembly GCA_031772625.1). Taxonomy (NCBI): domain Eukaryota; kingdom Viridiplantae; phylum Streptophyta; class Pinopsida; order Pinales; family Pinaceae; genus Pinus; species Pinus tabuliformis. Next base: position 82,825,525 of record CM062820.1, on the reverse strand, counting down.
GTATATAACATGTGGATGTACATCATCAGTCCCGCCATGCTCAAGACTAAGTTGTGCATGTTAAGGATGATTTGGACCGAGGTTCCAAATCAATATACCTTAAGGAAATGGAGGCAAGAGTTTGTTTTCAGAAGGACTTCATCAAAGAGTACACGAACATCATTGCACACTATCAAGCATGGTATAAGTTCATCACCGGGGATCACAGAGAGAAGGTTGATGAGTTGTTCTTCTCATAGTCATCTGAGTCTTAGTGTTGTCTTGTCTGGCTAACTCAATCCAATTTTGTCCTACATGGGTATATGTGGAAAATCTATCACTTTTGTAAAACATGATGTAAAGTAAAATTCCAAGTGTCACTAGTGGAATACAAAGAGCCATATGTAATGTAAAGAGTCATGAGGGTATTCCAAGAGTCACAAAGGGGAATGTCAAGGGTTACCCCACCCTTTGTTATAAATAGAACCTCATAACTCATAGAACAGGCTTTTGGGAGCCAAGCTTTTGCTAGGCATTGCTTAGAGAGGGCTTGGAGAGTATTGTGATGATCCTTGGCTTCTCCACAGTGCAGAGTGAGTGTGTCTTTTTGGAGGAGCACGTGGTATCGACTGTAGCGTTCCAATATTGGGGCTAAATATTTTCATGGTTGTATGTATGGATGGAACTTTCACTTTATATCATATAATAAAGCCAGTACTTTCATGCATATGTTGTTACTATAGTTTGATTATTTTGTTTACTTTAGCAATGTTTGTAGTTTTACTTACGCATTGATATATGGACTATTCCATATGTGATTGTATGAATCTTATTGAAGTGTGTTTTTGGTTTAGCGTATCACTTTGGATTGTCGACTATTCTTCTTGCCAATTTGTGATGTCATTCATCTCGTGTTCTCCTTTCAGGATGTGTACTATTACAGGCTTCTAAGGGATACACCTCTTTTCCCCCTACCTGTATTAGAACCTCCCCATGCATCTCTCCTAACTTGCCGCAATGTCACACACTTGCTTCCAACAAGGATATCTTGGTTACCTCTATGTGCTACCAGAGTCAAGGCATAGCGTTACTACCCACTACTGGGACTCCTACTCCAAATGGTTTGAGGTCTAGTTGGGATTTCTTACTGGGGAGATCCCCCGACATGTTGGCGAGTCTAGCACCGTCAAAATTTATGGTGCTAGAAGGAGGGCCAAATGAAAAGCTGAGCTCTTGAAATCTCTTTTGAATCTTCACACATCTATCATGTCTTATGTTACTCTTTGTCCTCTGAGATGTTTGTCTTATGGAGATGACTTTGAAATCCCAGAGGAGTTCTGGAATCTCTTGTCACATAACACATATGTAGGTGAAGGCCTAACAGCTTGGGATAAGCATAGTCTTGCTTTTTCAAATCTATGTGAACACATCGAGTCCCATGAGGATTATGTGATATGCACGTTGTTCACATTCACGCTTCGTGGGCATCCATTGGAATGGCTTAACACACTACCTGAAAGATATATTCACTCATTTGGTCACCTTGTTTTAGATTTATGTCATGCTTTCCATAACTTTGACCATCAAGAACTTAATAAAAAAATTCTTCAATTACGGAAAGCTCCTAATGAATATGTGGTGCAATTCTAGTATCATTTTCGTAATCTCGCATTTCAATTCCCACAGGATGAAATTGATTGGGAGTTTCTCAATGGAATATTTCAGTATCTTCTTCACATATCTAAGAATTTGCATATCTTAGAATCATTTGAACCCCTCCCAGCATACCTTAGTGTTAGAGATTCCAAATCCAAGGTGGACACATTCGTTGTCACAAGTGACCATGTGTCCTCACCTCACCAAACAGATCTGGCCTTGTAGTGTGAGGAGGGATAAGTTGTGCATCCATCTGTTGAACTATCACATCCTCCCACCCCACCTGATCTTGATATTTACACATATTTGGCTAACAAGATTGTTGGTTATCACGTGGATTTATTTCCTCAACCTTTGTCCCCACGTTTTGTTGGTCCTTCGGATTGTATTGTATTATGTTCTCTTATTATGGACTCCACACTTGTTGTTCATGAGGATCAAGTTGTTGACAGAATTCATGTTGAGCAGTCAACCTGCACTATCATTTATGATGAGTATATGTGGGAATCTGAAGAAGAACCCATGATGAAGGATGGCCTCCTTTTGTCCATACCTCATCCTTTTTTTCTTGACATCTTTGGTGATTATTCCTTTGTTGATTTTCCATGTGAGAATACATTCCTCGATCCATCTATTTTCAATCATTCAGAGGATATATCAAATGTCAATCTATCATTACATAGTGTAGAAGACACATCTATGTTCACAAACCACACAATATTTCATCTGTCTTTTCTGAAAATGTAGAGGGTGAACATTCTTGCTTCTCATCAACCCCTTTGTACGATTCATTAGCTCATGAGGATTTCAATGAGCATATCTAATTTTTTGATCATGGTGGTCATGATCTCTTTTCTCATTCATTCGATCACAATGATGATTCATTCACTTTCGATCTTTCTAAGCCACCTAACTTTGATGATCTACCTGTTTATGAAGTGGAAACCCCAAAAGCTATTGAGGCACTTCAGCCCAAGCTGGTGGTTATGTCAATCCCTTGCTGTCTTGAGATCGATTCCACTCCCGATTAGAAATTCCCAAGGCTTCTCATCACTCACCTATTTGCATTGAAGATCAATATACTTCACAGAAATCACATCCTCCACTTGAATCACATGATCCCATCGCTCATGCATTGGAGGAATCATACACAGCGAGCACTCTTGTTGAGTGTAATTTGTCTTTCTTTCTCATGTTTGCTCATTTTTCACGATCTAAAGATTGTACATGTTTGTCATCTGTATGCTGTGTGAAGTATGACCATGATACGTCCACAGAATTCTTGTCTTGTGCCTTTATTATTTTCTTTTTTGTGGATATTTTTAAACTCGGAGTGTGTTGGTCTTCACTATTATATCTTTCATGTTTATTGGTTTACACATTTATCATTCTTGTAGACCACTCTTTCACCAACATGGGTCAACCAATGCGCTGATGGCTACATTGGAAATATGACTTCATGTGATCCAGCCCATGCACTGTTTAGATTAGGAGTAGGAGTAGAGTTTGCTTTATTGTTTTCTGTGTTTGCATGCTTGCTTTATTTATTTTGTTTGTATTTCTTATTTACTTACTTCCTTTTCTTTCTTTGCTTTTGTTTACTTTTTCCCTTTTCTTTCTGTTCGTTTTCTTGTTTTTCACCCATAGGTTTAGTTTCGCATGAAACCGTGTGTGTCTCTTGAGAAAGCAAGGTAAGGTACAAGAGGACTTGTATTGCTATCAACACTTGGTTATCTATTGTCCTCTCTCTTTATGAAAGAACTGGTTGTTTTCATTTGATGATAACCTGATGGAAAATGTGTTTTGTTCAAGTGAGTCTTGGTGAAAACACAATGCTTGCACTTTAACTAGTACCACCTACTATAATCAGTTCTTTTGGGTTAACCCTTGTCAACTCAGTCAAGTAGAGTAAGGTGAGGGGAGAAACTTAACATGTATTGTTAGAGATATATATAAAATACTTCTCTGAAGGGACAACCTTTTCTGCTCTCAATAAGTTGGGATCCCTCTTCCACCTCTGAAAATAAATAAGTGCCTATGCACAGTTCTTTGAAAATACAAAAATAAAAATGAAAAATGAATAAGGAGAAAGAAGAGAAAGGCTTCCTATGCAAAGAAGTGATGCAAGTAACTCCGCAAGGGCACTGACCAGGCTCACTAGCAGCGGAGTGATGCTTGTGTCCCTGTGTGACACCGCCAAGGTACTGTCTAGGCCTTCTGGCAATAGAGCAACACCATAGATGAAACTAAGACTCAGACATCTCTACTGATTGTGTGCCAATATACCCCTCATCTCCAATCAAAACAACTAACTTGACTTGGCTTGGAATGTGTGTTGACCGATCAAGAGAATGGTAAGGAACTATATATTTAACTCAAGCTTAGTGTTGGAGCCATGACGATCAAAGAATCAAACATTACTTCTAGAGGAGTTAGACTCGCTTTTCATGAAAAAGGTCCATACAGAGAGCTAGAGTTCTACCAGTGTGTTACCAATGTTGTAGCAGCTACAACCACCCTCCAAAAATTTCCCTTCGCTTTGTTTTGGAGCCTCTCTCCTTGAAATCATTGTAACTACCCTGCCCTAATCAGGTACTTGTGTTTATTAGAGTTCATCAATCATTTCACAGCTTGTGTTTAACTCACATGTCCCAGCGGTCAACCACAAGCACACCCAGCACTTAGTTCACATCCGGTCAACCAGATGTTGGGAAAAACTACACAAATCTGGAGAGAAACTTGTCTTCCCCTCCAAAAATGCACAGAGCAACACAACAGCTACCCTACACTCAGAAATTACGCAGAGCAGGCCAGGTAGCCTTACTCTGGAAATTACATAGAACATGCTAGCCGCTATTACTCTAGAAATTTGTGCATTTTCATCCAGTTGTACTACCTCTAGGAATTGTGCAGAAACTAACCCCGTTGTAATGCATTCCAGAAATGCACAGAGTAGCCAAGCTAGCTGCATTGTTCTCTGGAATTGCATAGAACTGGCCATCTGCTCCTCTCAGGAAATGCATAGAACATCCCATCATCGTTTCTCCAGAAAATTATGCCTAGTTGGCCAGTCAGCCAAGGCCCCTCAGTCCAGAAAAAGTGCAGAAGCTCTCCCTCACTGAATGTTCGTCGCATGTGTTGGCAGGTTGTCCAGTTCACTCTAGAATTGTGTAATCCTTCCTTACATGCCGAGCAGCTTTTTCCAAGAAATAAAAAAATAAAAAGTGAAAAAGCATCCCTAGATTATAGGGATCTATTTTTAGCAGCATGAGTTACATGCAAAACCGCTTTTAGAAGCTTCCTGCCAAGTGTTGTTTTTCCTATATTTGTGGCATGCGTGTCATAAACCCTAATTTCACCAAATCTATTTAATCAACACCTTAGAGCTCATTCTTCACATCCGATCTTAGAACTCTAGCGACAACGCAACTAGGAACCTTCAGCACAATCAGTGCAGATTTTCCAAGTAATTTTTACTTTTCATGCCTTTCGCCGCTTTTTTTGTAGCTTTTTAGTTTTTAGCTTGTATGAGTGTTGTTTCCTTGGTTTTATTGAACAACCATTGGCATTTCAATGCATTTTAGTTTGTAGAAGTGTTGTTTTAAGTTTTAAATTAACTTTCCTTAGTGTCACACGCATAACACTGTTTTTGCACCCAAAGTCGTCGTTTCGGCGACTTGCTTCTTGAGCTTCTTGGTTTTATTGATTGATCAATTTCTACACTTGCCTGAATCGAAGTTATTTCACTTAGATCTACACTATATTTTCACATGCATTCAGCACTTTGTGATTTTCAGTCGCCCATCGACAGCTCTAAGTTGCCTTGGCCCAGACCTTGCCTTGCCCAGCTTGCACTGCGCATTTATGGGATGGAAGGCTCTACCTTGCTCCCAAAAATTGCATAGAATTTTCCTCTCAGTGGCTTCCTAGTCTATGCTTTGGGATTTTTTGGATACAGTGCCCTAGTTGGCCCCCAGGATTGTGTAGTGCATTTTTCCCGGGAAGCACTCATGCTGACTAAAACTGTGCATTGTGTAGTTCCAATCCTTAGCAGACCAAGATGGATTGTGCTCTAAGAAATTCCAGCTATCAGTCTCCCAACCTCTCCAAGAAAAAACTGCGCAATTTCCCAAGCAATCAACCAAGTGTGTTACATGTCAGTCCTCAAGTTGCTTTTGGTTTTCAACTGATTTTTTCTTGCCATGAGTGTTTCTTTGTCTCTAGTACCACAGGTGTTCATCAGTCTCTTAGCAGTACAGGTACAATGGCTTCTAAAAAATCAGGATCAAAAAACACAATTGAGAGAAGTATCGGCGACGTGGTTGAACAGGGGTCATTGAGCTTTCCTATGTACACAGACGCACACTTCTTCATCGAGAAGGATATCAAGATAATATGGCAATACATCAATGCCATATTTTCAGGCAACTTTGACAAGAATCTGGAGGACAGACAAGTCTATGTGAACATCCATAAGTCAGGACTATACAAGGTTGCATGCAGGTTTCTTGTGTTCCCTTGCGTAGATGTGATCCACTGGATTGTCTCACATATTGATCCTAAGACAATGACAATGAGAAGTGTCAATGGAACAAGGCTTGCTTCCTTCAGGATGGAGGATTATCAGGAGATATATCATTTTCCATTTCTATTGAGTAGGATGGATGCACCATTTTACACTCCCAATAGCAGCACAAACACAAGAGATATCTTGAAGTGTTGGGTAAAGGATCCAGCAAAGTTTAGGATGGCACCCAACTAGATATACAAGACGAAGACACTCAGGAAGGCATATCAATTCTTGGTCATCTTTGCATGCCACTTGTATGGCTAAGGGAGTATAGAAACCTTCCCGTAGAGTTGGTTTGCTATGTTGGATTAGCTGGAAAATTAAGGAAAACCATTCAAATGGTCTAACATGTTGGCCCTCTAGTTGAAAGTGCATCTCTCCAATGCTCGGAGTCCGCCCAAGGATCGGCAAGCAAATTTCTTCATGTCTACATACTTGCTTGATGCAATATGTGCCCGTTAATAGTTTCCTGGCATGGATTGGGCATGGACACCTTCAAAAAGTTTTGTGAACATATATTACAAGTTGCTCTCAAATTGCAGCTACCAAGGAGTCATGGCTAGAATATGTGACCATTTCATTGCCCCTCTGTACACAATGATCTTTGAACAAGATCCACCCTGCATGTCCCATGCAATAATGGAGGTGTTGCTAAACATTGCAAATTGGTACACCTCACCTAAGGGAACCTTGATCAGGATGTACAATGCGAAGAAATCTTTATATGTGTTGTCGAGGATCATCACAGATAAGTTGGTCATGCAGGAGATTGCATACCGCATCTCGACAGGGTTGTCAACTGGATTGCATAGGAGGAATAAGGCACCATGGCCCATGCTTCCCATGTGAATTGTTTTATACGTGGTTGGGAGTTTGAAAGAAGAAGATATTGAATTGGAAGACTTCAAGAATTTTAAGTTTGGCACCAGGAGTTTCAGCCCATACAACCCACATGATTTATGTAGGGACCACCGTGCGAAAGCGTATTATGCTTGGATCCACAAGACGTGTCATTAGCTAGAGGAAGACCCATGGAGGTATTGTTACAACTCCTCTAAGCTCAATGAACTGATCAGCATTGCAGTGGAGTGGCTAGTAGCACTCAAGGTAGAAGCACCATAGGGAGAAGCAACAACAGCAACAGCAAGCAAAAAACATGTGTAATACAAAGGCAAGAGGAAGATTGTCGAAGGCACAGAGATAGAGCAAAGCTACAAGTTTAAGGAAGACCCACTTGTGGAAAAAGTAGATTTGGATATAAACGCGAAGAGTCACTAGTGCGACAGGAGGATTGAGCAAAGAAAGAGAGAAAATAAAAGGCTGGAAGATACTAGGAGGATGTTGTAGGAAGTCCAGCAGAAGCTCAGGGAAGAACAAGAGTTGCCTAGAAGAGAGAAGGAAGTGTAGATGAGCATAAACAGGAACAGGAACAGGTACCCAAACAGGATGGAGTACAAGGCGCGTAGACAGTGAAAACTGTAACAATACAGGTTGAAGACATTGAACTAACAGCAGATGAGGAATAGGGTGAGCAGTCGCAGGAACAGGAACTTGCTCTACAAGGTGAACATATAGTAGAACAAATGGACATGGAGCTGGAGAAGACAGAACACGATCAGGATACCGACCTCATGCCAAAAGAAACCAAGGTCACTCCACAAGCTTCACCAACTCCAACAGCAACAAGTATCGAGTGAACAAGGGGATACCATTCTCTTTGGGGACCGTCCGAGAATAGAGATATACAACACCTTTGATGAGTTGTAGCACAGAGTTGTGCAAGCACGTAGAGTGCACACCTCAAATGAGTATGCATCAGTTGCACACTTGGAAGAATGGTTGATTGTGTCAAATGTACAGAGACATCCAGCCACCTCGGATACATCAAGCCACCTTGGCTGATGCTTCAAAGGTTTATGTCAAAGCCATGAGCTTGAGTGTTAGGTTCTTGGTAGCAGAAAACGAGTGCATGGCTAAGGAATTTCAAGTGACCAAGCAGAGAGAGGAATAATCAAAAGGATCCACCAGATCATAGATGAAGAAGACCATACTTGCTGAGGTATCATCTCTTGAGACAGTCACGTGAAGACTGTATGACAGGTTCATCACCATGCACAAGGCAGTTGTCCACCTACATGGTCATCAGCAGTGCTGCACCAAGATAGTGTTAACACTCGCAGACATACACACCACAGTTGATCATTTACACACATGGACAATGAGGTACAAGGGATCCCTTCTTCACTTGCACAAGATGATGAAGCCACAAGTGGAGTTGGACAAAGCGTGCATCTAGAGTCTGGTCTATAACTATGAGGAACTCTCATCGCTCATCATTAGTATTGAGGATTCATATACATGGTTGCACAGGAGTTTGGATGTCATGGTGAGGAAGTATGGCACCCCATCGATTGGTATGCTCACCGAGGCTAAAGAGAAGAACCAAGTCAGATTGGAGTTTGATGTGTACTTCGATTAGTTGATGCTCATGACCACCAGCGTATATTTACAAGTCAATGCAGATAACATGCGGATGTACATCTTCGGTCCAGCCATGCTCAATACTAAGTTGTGCATGTTATAGGATGAGTTGGACCGAGGTTCCAAATCAATATACCCGAAAGAAATGGAGGCTAGAGTTCGTTTCCAGAAGAACTCCATCAAAGAGTACACGGACACCATTGCACATTATCAAGCATGGTATCAGTTCATCACTGAGGATCAAAAAGAGAAGGTTGATGAGATGTTCTTCCCACAGTCGTCCAAATCTTAGTTGTTTCTTGTCTAGCTGACTCAAACCAATTTTTTCCCACATGGGTATATGTGGAAAATGTATCATTTTTGTAAAACATGACGTAAAGTGAAATTCCAAGTGTCACTAGTGGAATACAAATAGCCATATGTAATGTAAAGAGTCATGAGGGTAGTCCAAGAGTCACAAAGGGGAATGTAAAAGGCCACCCCACCCTTTGTTATAAATAGAACCTCTTAACTCATAGAACAAGATTTTGGGAGCCAATCTTTTGCTAATCATTGCTTAGAGAGGGCTTGGAGAGTATTGTGGCAAACCTTGGCTTCTCCACATTGTAGAGTGAGTATGTCTCTTTGGAGGAGCAGGTAGTGTCGACTGTAACATTCCACGATTCGGGCTAATGGATGTCATGGTTGTATGTATGGATGGAACTTTCACTTTATATAATATAACAGAGTCAGCATGTTTCATGCATATGTTGTTATTGTAGTTTGACTATTCTGGTTACTTTAGCAATGTATGTAGTTTTACTTATGCATTGATGTATGGACTATTATGTATATGATAGAATGAATCTTATTGAAGCGTGTTCTTGGTTTAACGTATCACTTTGGATTGTTCACTATTCTTCTTTCCAGTTTGTGATGTCATTCATCTCATGTATTCCTTTCAGGTTGCATACTATTACAAGCTTCTAAGGGATACACCTATTTTCCCCCTCCATGTGTTAGAAACTCCTCATACATCTCTCTTGACTTGTTGTAAGGTCACACACTTGCTTCCGACAAGGATATATTTCTTACCTCTATGCACTACCGCAGTCAAAGCATAGATTTACTACCCACTGTTAGGACTCCTACTCCAAACAGTCCAAGGTCTAGTTGTGACTTCTTACCGAGAAATCCCCAGACTTGTTGGAAGGTTCATCACTATCAACAGGATCTCAACTTCCATTCTTTCCCTATAAGTGCAATGCACTCAAAGAGAGATTGGTTGTAATTTTTCACTTTTGAACTATACCCACATGTTATCCAATAAGTCATTGGGGACTTCTTGATTACAAGGGTTTGGATTGAGGATCATTGGAAGGAGGCTTCCAACATCAAGGTCTAGTTGTAATTATCCTTTTCTTCATTATTAATACAAATATATGTTTCTTTCCCATATACATTTGTGATGATGTTTATTGTAATATTCCTTGATCACTTACATAGTTTATGATTGAATTATTGATGTGTTATGTGTTTTGATCACTTGTTTGTTTTTGTCATTGCAAGTCTCTTCTCTGAGCATCAAGAGAGAGAGGTTGAAATCTACAAAGGACAACATAAAGGATCATCATCAAGCATTTCATAAAAAATGTATGAGTTATGCATCCCACTTACATGTATGATTTAATCATAAATTAGGGAATGTTTTCATATGTTTGTTTATTTGTTTCTAGACTTGGTTTTCGAGTCTAGGGAGATCTATCCTATTAGCAGGATAATATTTTTTCTCCAAACAAATAGGTGACTCCACTGGAGAGACATATGCTCTTCAGTTTCCCTTGTTTTTGAAAAGTCGAATTGTGTTCTGAGTTTTTGGTCAACCTTCATTAATTTGGAAAAACCTAGAACTATGAGATCTTTTAAAAAAAAGTCTTCGTTTTTGTGCCCATTGCATCCTACTATGAAAGATAATGCATTGACATTTCACTTTTCTTCTCAACAGCTATGACCATCACACTGGTGTATACTATTGAACTGTGAAGATCAATGAAAAATTGAAATTTCTTTGAGTCTTTCTCTATTTTATTTTCAATCAAAGGATCAATTTGGTTTCTAGATTAAGTGTTAATCTATTATAAGTGAAATTTTTGGGTTTAGTTTCATTTCACTGCTTTTTTTTAAAATCTCCATTATTATGATTGTTTTGATTTGATTACTTTGTTCACCTATTGAGGTAAGTGTCACTGTTGTAGATGATTATTCTGTTAGATATTTTTTCTATGTCCACAGTAATCATTTTCAAAAATGTTGTTGTCCATACTTTAGAAAAAAAATTATTACTTTCCATAAGATATTTCTTTTCACAAAAAGAAAAATCATGTATTGGAGTTCAAGGGTGAATTATTTTTTAGCTTTCATTTCTAATCAAAGTAAGTTGCATTTTTAAAACGAATTCCCCCTCATGGCTGGGAGGGGCCAAGAATCAGGTGTTATGTAGTTTCTTGAATTCCATTTAAAAAAAAGGTTCATGTTTCTTTCTTTGAATGTTATACTTGTTTCTTTGCTTGAAACCTCTCACTTCTCACTCTAGTTAGTATCCATTGAATTGAAAAAGATTAAATTTTCATATTTGTTGCGTCATATTTGGATTCGATTCATAATATCATTGTTTTCATCTCTATGGACCCTATTGACTAAATAAATACTTTAAAAATAAACGCTATTAAAATCAATTATATTTTTTTTATCTTTCTATCATAGTCACATCTACATTAGACCAATTGTAGCGCTTTGGAATGGGAGTGAAAGTTAACTTTCCAAAGCTACAAACAAACATAGAAGCTTGTGGTAGGGAGTAAATCCATTTGCTACAATTTGACTCTGGGAAGCTCCTCTTAATAGGAGTTAAGCACGAGGTCATATTGAACCCAGTGAAGTAATTGACCCTACTTCATTGGTTATGGTAGTTTTGGTGTGCACGCATTACAAACGATATTGAAATACACTTGGGGATCACTTGGGAGGAAACTCCCAAGGGGATTACGGGCCTTACGGTTTCTTACCCTTGCATGTACGTCACCTGTAGACCCTGTTCAGTGGGAGATCTGCGAGATCGATTCTGGTGCTGAAAGAAGATGGCGAGCAGTGGAAATATAGAGATTGAGAAGTTCAATGGTCAGAATTTTGAGTTGTGGAAACTCAAGATGGAGGATCTGTTGGTGGATAAAGATCAGTGGATCGTGGTAGATCCGGGTACTAAACCATCGAGAGTGACCGATGAAGAATGGAAGAAGTTGGATCGGAAGGCAAAGAGCACAATACGATTGTGTGTCTCGGATTCAGTATTGTTGAATGTATCAGGGGAAGCTACGGCAAAGGCTTTGTGGGTCAAGTTAGGGACTTTGTACCAATCTAAGTCTCTGGTGAATAAACTGTTCCTGTGGAAAAAGCTGTATAACCTGAGGATGAAAGATGGAGACTCGGTGACAGAGCATCTGAATGCGTTTAATATTGTGGTAATTCAGTTATTATCTGTTGATATTAAAATTTCAGATGAAGATAAGTGCATCAATCTGTTGTGTTCTCTACCAGATTCATGGGATAGTCTGGTTATTGCAATAGGTAGCAATGCAACTGCTTTGCAGTTTGATGAAATAGTCTTAGCCTTGCTGACGGAGGAGATGAGACGGAAAAATATGGACAACCAGAATGGTGATGCCTTGTCTGTACGAGGACGGTCCCAGAACAGAAACAAAAATAAGTCATCGAGTGGGAGATCTAAATCTAGAGGGAGATCTAAATCTCCAGGAAAACCTATAAAGTGGTGTGCTGGAAATGCGGAAAGGAAGGGCACTTCAGAAGGGATTGTAAATCTAAAGCTCCTGATAAAGGAAAGGGATCTGATGATGCTCCTTCTGCAGAGGCGAAAACCACCTCAGATGAAGGTGGGGATGTGTACTTGGCTTCTTCAAGTACACATGTAGATCATGAGGCATGGTTGATTGACTCAGGTGCATCCTTTCACTTCACTCCCCATAGAGAGTGGTTCTGCGAGTATGAGAAATACGATGGTGGTGATGTCTTCTTAGGAGATGATAGGAAGGCTAGAATCATTGGTCGGGGAAAAGTAAAGTTGAAGTTGCAAGGTGGAAGGGTTAGAACACTTCCAGGTGTTCTACATATTCCTGCATTGGCCAGAAATCTGATTTCTATAAGCAAGTTGGATGATGCAGGTGTAAAGACAGTGTTCGAGAAAGATACCTGCAAGATAGTTCGAGGAGCACTGATATTAATGCGGGGAGTTCGGATTGGAACCATGTACAAGCTGCAAGGTAGCACTATTGTTGATGGGTGCAATAGTTCTATGGTTCCTGAAAATGGAGTAGAGAATCTAGTGGTCTCTGGAGAGAAGACCATGTTGTGGCATCAAAGGCTTGGACATATTGGAGAGAAGGGCCTTCGAATACTTCATGGTAAAGGTATGGTAGAAGGTATGAATAATAGCTCTCTGGATTTTGATTTCTGTGAAAATTGTGTATATGGGAAGCAGAATCGGGTGAGTTTCCCCTCTGGTGGTAAGAGGACGAAACAGATATTAGAGCTTGTGCACAGTGATGTGTTTGGACCTGTGAAGGTTCCATCACTGGGTAAGTCTGTGTACTATGTATCATTCATAGATGACTTCTCAAGGAATACATGGATATATTTTATTAAGAAGAAATCTGAAGTCTTTGATAGGTTTAAAGAATTTAAGGCTCTAGTGGAAAATCAGACAGAGAAGAAGATAAAGGTGCTGAGGATAGATAATGGTGGAGAATTTTGCAGCAAGGAATTTGAATAATTTTGTAAGAAGTGTGGTATAGCACGGCATAAGACTACTCCATATACACCTCAGCAAAATGGAGTCGCAGAAAGAATGAACAAGACGTTGATGGAAAGGGCAAGAAGCATGCTCAGTGGTGCCGGGTTAGGACGGGAATTCTGGGTAGAGGCGGTGGATACTGCATGTTACCTGATTAACAGATCACCTTCATCAGCGTTGGAGGATAAGACTCCACAAGAAGTATGGACTGGTAAGAAACCCTCTCTTTCACATCTAAGGGTATTTGGATGTGATGCATATGTACATTTTCCAAAGGAGAAACGAATCAAGTTGGATAGTAAATCTGAAAAGTGCATCTTTATTGGGTATAAGGATGGTTTAAAGGGTTATAAGCTTTGGAACCCAGTCACACGGAAGGTTGTGTACAGCCGAGATGTGTTGTTCAGAGAGGTAAAAGATGTTATTCAACATGAAGTCCAACCAAAGGAACCTGAGAAGATAGAGTTTGAGCCAAAGGAGGAAGAATCAGACTCTGCAACAGAGGAGGAATCAGAAGATGAAGAGCCACAAACTCCGGCTGTGAGAAGATCAGTTCAAGAAAGAAGGCAGCTAGAAAGGTATAGTCCATCTGCTTTCAGTTCAAATTTTGCTTTGTCTGTTACTGATAATGATCCCAGAACTGTGAAGGAAGCAGTGGATTCAGAGGATGGAAAACTCTGGAAAGAGGCCATGGTCGATGAAATGGCATCTTTGCACAAAAATGAGGCTTGGGATCTGGTGGAGTTGCCGGCTGGAAGGAAACCCATTGGCAGTAAATGGGTGTTCAAGAAGAAGACAAATGCAGAAGGAAAGGTGGAGAAATACAAAGCTCGGTTGGTAGCAAAAGGTTATTCCCAGGTGTCGGGAATTGATTTTGGTGATATTTTTTCTCCTGTTTCCAAGGTAACTTCTATTAGATTACTTTTATCTGTTGCTGCTGCTTTTAATTTTGAGGTAGAAAAGATGGATGTGAAGACAGCATTTCTTCACGGGGATTTGGAAGAGGAAATCTACATGAAGCAACCTGAAGGCTTTGCGGTGAAGGGTAAGAAAGAACTGGTATGCAAGTTAAAGAAGTCTCTGTATGGGCTAAAACAGTCACCAAGGATGTGGTATCAGAAATTTGATACATTTATACGGGGACTTGGCTTCACTAGAAGCAAAGCAGATCATTGTGTGTATTTTAAATTAATTGGTGACCGTATTATTTATCTGGTCTTGTATGTGGATGATATGTTTCTGGTTGGAAATGACAAAGAAATTATCCAGGATTTGAAGACCCAATTGTCCTCCAAATTCGACATGAAAGATCTTGGTGCTGAAAACTATATTTTGGGCATGGAAATTAAAAGAGATCGGTCAAAGAGGAAGCTCTGGTTAAACCAGAGGAAGTATGTCGAGACAATACTCCAGAGGTTTAATATGCAGGATAGTAAACCAGTGAAGGTTCCTATTCCTGTAGGTGTTAGGTTATCTGTTGAACAGTGTCCCAAGACACAAGAAGAGGAAGAGGACATGTCCCGTGTTCCATATGCAAGTGCAGTGGGTAGCGTGATGTATGCAATGGTCTGTACTAGACCAAACATTGCACATGCAATGGGAGTATTGAGCAGGTTTATGTCAAAACCTGGGAAGGAGCACTGGACAGCAGTGAAGCGGGTTTTCAGGTATTTGCGTGGCACTAGTGATTATGGTTTGTGCTACCAAGGAAGACCAGGATTGGACAGAGTGTTGGATATTCATGGCTTTGTTGATGCAGACTGGGCTGGAGATCTGGATCAGAGAAGATCTACAAGCGGGTATGTGTTTAACCTATTTGGAGGTGCAGTCAGTTGGATGAGTAAGAAACAATCTGTAGTGGCACTATCAACTATAGAGGCAGAATACATGGCAGCCACTCATGCAAGCAAGGAAGTAGTTTGGTTGTAGAGATTGTGTTCAAGTATGGGGTTAGTACAGGGAGCTATAAGAATAGACTGTGACAGCCAAAGTGCAATTTTCTTGGCAAAGAACCCTGCTTATCATTCAAAGACAAAGCACATTGATGTTCAGTATCACTTTGTGAGGGATATGATAGAAGACAGAAAGGTGTTGCTGGTAAAGGTGGACACTTTGAAGAATACTGCAGATGCATTGACAAAATTTGTGAGCTCTGAGAAGTTCTCTTGGTGTAGAGAAGCAATGGGAATCTCAGGGCTGAAAAAATGACTAAGCTCTCCTGTGGCCCCCTGTGGAAATAAAACAACAAGTGGGAGATTGTTGGGTTGTGTTATATTCTTTCCACGTAGTTAATAGGGGGTTTGAAGGGCACCCGTAACCCCACTTTATGGGGTCCGGGGCAGCGCCCCGGATAATTTTGGTTTTGGACCATATGTTAGGTTGGGCGGACCCACCTATGGTTTTGTGCATGATTTTCGCACATGTTTTTTGGACGCGATGGTTTTCGGTCCATGGTATTGGACGCGATGGTTTTCGGTCCATGGTATTGGATGCTTCAGCATGTATAAATATGTATTGTAACATTGAAAGGAACATAATGAAAAATCAAGCTGGTAGTCCCGGTTTTGGGATCCAGGGAAAAATCTTTGTGCATATGTGTTTTATGGGTTATGCTCTCGCATTGTTTATTTTCTTTGTTTAAGAATTCGTATGCAGGTAATTTCTGTACAGGGTTAAAACCTACACAACCATTGTTGTGAGTGTTGATAACATTGAGGAACCCTCCAATGCACATAACAAGTTCAATTTCCCTTTTAATATTTGTAAGGGTGACCACCTTCTTATTGATTTTCCTAGTATTCCTAAGGTCTTAGAAGTGTTGCCTAAAGATTCTCATGAACTTATTGTTGATCCATCAACTAGTGATTATAAGGTTCTAGGGAAAAGGGTTAAGTTAGGTTTCCTTGTAGGTTATGCGAAGGGATTCATAAAACTCACATTTTCCCTCACATGGATGAATCCTTGAAATTGTTGGAAAACCTTACTATTTCTTAGCAGCAACTTCCAACTAGTTACCATAAACTTTCTCCCAACCTACCATCAGTTGATGAATTGATTAACATAATTTCACCTTCACTCAATACCACTCTTCCTTTGGAGAGTGAAACCCATACCACTCAGATTGATCAACCATTGGTTAATGAAATGGTTGACTCAATTCCATCTTCTGTTGATCCCAATCTCCCCTTAGAGACTAAAGATAATGTCGCTCAGGTTATTCTTGTTACTTCAGATCATTCCCATCAAGGGGGAATTTCTTGTGTTCCCATAGAACCCACTCCAAGTATTGAGGTATTTTCCTTTGAGTGCAATAGATTGACAGAGCATCGACTTCCTTCTTGCATCCCTTTCCAATCTTTGTGAAGGCTTGTGATAAGAACATGTGTCTCACTATTATAGATGAAGTTGTTTTTGTTAGTATTCTATCCTCAAACACTTGGAAATATTTGGGTTCCCCTCATATTGTGTCTATTACTCAGAATTTATTGGCTTTTAACAGAAGATCTAGAGAACCTTTAGGGATCCTTCCTCAGTTGCCCATTAAATTGGAAGGAAAATTTGTTTGTATTGATGCTATGGTAGTCTAAGTCCCTTTGGATTTCAATTTGCTCCTTGGGTGCGACTATATCTATGCCATGAAATTTTTCATGTACACACTCTTTCATGTGATGTATTTCCCTTATAATGGAAACATTGTGACTATTAACCATCTTTCATTCGTTGGTCCTTATCTCATTGCCAACCATCTGACATCCCTGAATGTTTCCTATACACAAGTGGTATCCCCCCCACCACAAGTTAATTATGTGGCAACTTGTCCCATGCCTTCACTCACCAATAAAAAAGAGCCTATCACTGTATGCTCGACTTATTTTGACTCAGATTTGGTAGTTGACATGGTGAACCCTTCAATGGGGACATTAAAGCTTGATATTCCTACCCCTATTGAGCCCCTTGACATGTATTCCTTCCAGAGAATTGTTCTTCCATTTGATGAATAACTCTTGAAATCCATGATAAAGTTGTGTCCCTTGGCATGTATTCCTTCTAGATATTTTTCCTCTTGGAAGCCATGATCAATATCATTATGGTAATAGTTACTTTCTTGTGTCAAGCTCAATAAAAAATGAAATAAGGTGTTATGAGCACAGTTCCTAATTTCCTATGTCAAGCTCATTAAAAAATGGAACACATCTCCCTCCATAAAGTTTGGGGGGCATATGCCTCTACTCATCATGCTAGAATTAAGCCACTAGCATCTTCCATTACGTTCAGGGCAAGGTACCTATCTCAAACATAGTTTTCTCTATTTCAAGCTTGTGTAAAAATGAAACCTATCTCAAGCATAGCTTCTCTTTGTTTCAATCTTGTGTAAAAATGAAACCTATCTTGAGCTTAGTCTTTTCTCCTTCTCATGCTCATAAATACATGAGAATAAGTTATCGAATATATTTTTATCACTTTTTGGGCACTTAAAAACTATATTAAAAAGGAGCTTCGTGGAGTTTCCTTTTCAAAGCTCTTTCACACTCCCTAAACATGAAAAATTGTCGAGTGAAATTGCTTCCTTTCACACTCATTAAAAGGATTAGAAAGGGTATACGTTCAATGCAAGTTTACCCCTTTTTGAGACTGCATAGACTAATTATGAAAAATGTATACTCTATTCAATAATTATTAAAAGGGTTTTCTCCTGTATTATTTTATACTTTTTCGGTCTCGAGAGACTAAATTTATGAAAAAAATACCTTATGGAGTTTCCTTTGATTTCTTTTTCAAACTCCCTAAACGTGAAAAAGAAGTTGAGTTGCCCCTTCATTAGACTCGTAAAATGCAAACAATGTAGGACTCGTCAATCATGATGAGACCGAGAGACTCCTTCCTAGTTTTTTGTTAAAAATACTTCGAAGGACTAATCTGAAGGATGAGCTTATATGACAAGAAGATGTTATCCACCGAAAGCTCGTGTAAAAATAAAAAGGTACTTGTCAGTAATGGTGGGGGGGAATTGGAAAGGAACATTCATATTTTGTATTTGAAAATGCAGTATTTTGCTCTTGAACATGACGCTCTGTCACTTTTTCGTGTCAAGGCTGGGAAATCCATTTGCCTCTCATTTGATCATACCTCACTAAAAGTCTTCATATTGGTTTATGGTCCTAATTTGAGTCAAATGTCATGTTGCCGATATGTTCAAGATAAGTCCAACCACAATTAAAATTACTTTACAATATTTTAAAACCTTTTATCACGTTGGCCATCCTTGAGTCAACCCTGAATCACTCCTAGTTTATTCTCCAAAAATTGATATTTGTTTCATGTCACAGGTCATACAACGACGGGTCACTTTATATCGACTTCAATAGATCATCTAGGAAGTTGATATAGAAACACCCTTTAGTACCTTGGGGGCTTCATAGGGGGAGCAGTACCATAACACATGCGTTCACATTGGGGGATATATATTCAGAGGAAAAAAATACATAATATATTGAGCATATAATAGGGGTAAAGGTTTTTTAAATTGGCATGTATAAAAAATGGAGCTCACAATTAATGAAAAAATATAGAGTATAAAAAATGTTAATGACAAAATGGATACTTACAGTATTTAGTGAAAGTACGGGTTTTTTAAATTAGGAAGGTGTATTGGTTTGTATTGGTAGAGATTTAAATAATGTGATTTTTAGAGGTATTTTCCAAATTATATGTAGTCAAATTAGGGGTGTTTTTTAGTATTGCACGAACACACGTGATATATCAGAGGTTCATTAAGTGAAGCCCTTGTGGGGCATGCATGCCTTACTGGTAGGTTTCCTCACTTTCGACAATAGTTTCTTATCACTAGCCTTCGATTGGATGATTTTATGGGTTTTTGACTTCAAATTATTTATTCACACATCATAGATTGTACTAGAGTACCTTGAGAATCATTGTCATTTTTTGTGGTTACTCACACATATGTTAACGATCCTCATCTTCAGATAGTAATCAGATGGTTTCTACCATGTTAAACTTCAAGGCATTTATTCACATGTTAGATTTGTGCTACAGATTGATAGAGATGTAGACCCTGAATTTTGTTTGATATGTCCAGGTTGCAAGGAGTTTTGAGTATTCATGATTATAATGTGTATCCACAATATATATATGGTGGCCATGACCTCATCTTGATATGGATCTTTGCATATTTTCATACTTTAATTTTGATATACTTGTACTCTGAGTATGGGAATGTCTACCTCATTAATGATCATATGATGATATTAAACTATAATTGCTTGATTGTTTACTTGCAGGTCTCCAACGGGTGATTTCTTGATTCCTACCTTTGCATGATAAAGCACTTTAGCCATCATAGCCTTTATGAATTTGTGCTTTAGGGGGGAATATGTTACACATCAATCTGTTACATCCATATAAATGATGTCAAACCCAGATCCTTCATTATCCGATGAACTATTGTCATGAATTCGCATTAAATATGGAAGAAATACCTCTCCATTAAGTATAAGAAACCTAGAATAAATACCTAAAAACTCTTAATTTTGGAAATCATTGTGGGTCCTCAGTTCACAACCTTTGATGGTCATGCCTTGAATAACTAATGACTTGTGATGTCATCGTGGTTTACTTGTGTTAAGGACGCAATGGTCTTCTTACATGAGTAAAAAAAAAAAGTAAAAGAAGCTTCCTTTCTAGAAGCATTGTAAATGGTATCACTCCAAAGTGGTGAATATTGGGTTCAAACTCCTTCTATCCTAGACCTCTTTCTTCCCATTATGGATCTCACTCCATCTATTATGGATCTTACTCCCTCCTTCATGGATATTGACTTCCACTATGTCCCTATAAGTGCAATGCACTCAAAGAGAATTGGGTTTCCATTTTTTACTTCAGAACTATACCTACGTGTTGTCCAAGTATTCATTAGAGACTTCTTGATTGCAAGGGTTTGTATTGAGGATAACTGGAAGGAGGATTCCAACATCAAGGCCTAGTTGTAATTCTCCTTTTCTTCATTATTAATAAAAGTATATGTTTCTTTCCCATATACATTTGTCATTATGTTTATTGTAAGATTCCTTGATCACTTACATAGTTTATGATTGAATCGTTGATGTGTTATATGATTTGATCAATTGTTTATTTTTGTCTTTGCAAGTCTCTTCTTGGAGCATAAAGAGAGAGAGGTTGAAAGCTACAAAGGGAAATAGTGAGGATCATCATCAAGCATTTTGGAAAAAAGGTATGAGATATGCATCCCACTTACATATATGATTTAATCATAAATTATGGAATGTTTTCATATGTTTGTTTGTTTTTTTCCAGACTTGGTTTTCGAGTCTACGGAGATATATCTTGTAAGTGGGATAATATTTATCCACCAAACAATAGGAATTCGGACTAGATGAGCTCCCTATGGTGTTCAACCTATGTTGTTTCGACATCCTTGGAAATTATTTTTTTAAGGTGGTGGAATATTCTAGGGATTTTGGACAAACTCTAACATCTTTTAATTTTATTTTCATAGCTTTGATTCCCAATCCTTCCTAATTTGACCAATTTCTAACCATTTTTCTCTATAATGGTATCTTCAAAATCGTCTCAAAGCTTATATATAGAAAACAAAAGGGAAACCTCTCTAATCGTATTTCTCCAAAAAAAAAAAATGGGTTCCTTAAAGAGAGACATATTCATGAAGTCATTGGATTAGTGGTGCTCACAATAAAAAAGACATCACCTTTAAGGTGGATTTATCAGGCATTCAACAAGGTAAGATATCTTTATGTCAAACTTATTCACATCAATTTAGGTTTGAACAATCACTTGTTATAGAGATACTCAATTGTATCAATTCCACATCCTTTGCATTGCTAATTAATGGATTCGTAATTCCGATCTTCAAAAGTGAAAAGAGGGCTTAGAGAAGGTTGTCATATTTCATCCCTCCTCTTCGTTCTGGTTGTAAAAGGTCTTGGCAAACTTTTTAAGGACACCATATCATTCCATCTCACACCTATTTTTTGTATATGACACATTAATATTCTATGAAGGGACTATCAACTTTGTGGAGAATTTAGACAAACTCCTGAATATATTCTATAAAGCCACGTGAATGATTATAAACTAGGAAAAATTGTTCCTTTACATGTGGAGACTTAGTGAATAAGAATAAAATTCTCTGTCTCAAATCATCTCTTATTGGATGGGGACTTGGTCCCATGTCTAAAATACTTAGTATTTGTCCTCAAAGCCAACAACTACCATAAGAACCACTAGTTATGGTTGCTTGCAAAATTGGAAAGGAAAATCAATTCCACAATAAATGGTTATCTAGAGTAGGGAATATGGTTGTTATCATGGTTATTTGAGAATCCATTCCAATTTACTATACCTCTTTGGCATGTATCCCCAAGGGTATTCTAGGAAAAATAAGATAGCTCTTTTTTTTATTCCTTTGGTCAAAAATGATGTAAAACAACCTTTGTTGAACTAGCCTCTTGGAGGAAACTTGTTACCCCAAAAGCTATTGGAAGTTAGGGGTTAAAAAGAAAAACTTTTCTCCAAAGTGTGAGTAACAAAAAAAGTGTGGGGCCTAATTTAAGGAATTATTCTATAGGATTAAGTCATAAAGCCAAAATATTTTCGTTGAGACTCTGTAGTGGATTAGACAAGGAAACCTTTTAAAAAGTGAAAAATGGATCCATCATAAATTTTTTTCCTTTCATTAGTAGATGTTTGATCTGAACATTTTAAATAGGATTTAATTCCTCGAGATGTCATAGGAAAGTATTCTTGTATAGGTAGCAAGGAAAACCATTTACTTCCTAATCACCTAGTTTAGTACCTCAATAAGGAAGGATTTTTCTTTCTAGGCTAAGTCTAAAAAGGGATTATGTTACTCAATTGGTTCAATGGATGTCTTTGAAAGAATTAGTACTTGAGGGTGATTGCACTCCCTTATGGAACACAACTATGTCAAAACTCTCCAAAATGCATTTGTCTCTCTCCCAAACTAAGAATATCAAGATCCCACAAAAGTATAAGAACCAAGGTTGGGATATTTTACACTAGCCCAAGAAAACATAATTGATCCTCCACCTTGTTGGGGGATAAAACTCTAAAAGCTAAAGTTCCCAACAAAAGACAAATTTTGTGTGTATTTTATTGCATAATAAGGAACTTAGGGAAACTTACAACAAAGGAATTTCCAAGGTATTGAAAGGTGTTACCTCTATAGACAAGAACTTGAAACCAATCATCATCCATTATTGATTGTAGTTTCTCCTTGAAAATTTGGACTGATATTTAGAGGATAACATGTCTCTCTTGTGTATGGGGAGGAGATACCATTTAAGAAGCTAACAATAATTGGATTTTCAATCTCCATTAAATTAGTTTCAAATCCCTCCCCTTTATTGTATCTTGATATATCTACATTGCCATGAATCCTCTTATTTTTTAGGACAAGGATCCTTCTCCCCTTCAATGTGCTCTCCAAATTTTA
Source organism: Pinus tabuliformis (assembly GCA_031772625.1). Taxonomy (NCBI): domain Eukaryota; kingdom Viridiplantae; phylum Streptophyta; class Pinopsida; order Pinales; family Pinaceae; genus Pinus; species Pinus tabuliformis. The sequence goes on along the minus strand of CM062820.1, from coordinate 82,802,485 downwards.
GTCATTTTATTATGGTGTTGGATGTTGACAACAGGGAAGGAGGTATCCCCAATATGAAGTCCCAATTAGACCTCACATTGTTTGGTGTATGAGCCCCATTCCGGCATTTGACCTAGCCACCATAATTGTGATCTTAAAGATGTGCCTTGGTTGCAATACACAACACAAGAATCATACACATAACTTTGAGGATGGCAAGTGAGTAAATTTTGTGGAATATCAATTGTAATGCATAATATGTCCTTTCACATAAGGATAAAAGAGAGTAAGCATCTAGAAGAAAAGTGGTAGTATTATCCTAAAAGATACACACATACATATGAAAGAATCATTAGTTAACCTGAAAAATAGTTCACAAGATAACAACAATCATGAAAGCAAATACAACACACATTTAATAATATATATACTAAATCTAACGAAATATTTCATTGACCTTAGCATGTATGAAACAACATATACCGTAAACATTAAAGAATAGTCTTACAATATCCATGATACATGCATGAAAGTGTGTTGGCTCTGAGAGCTTCTAATGATTAAGTGAAAATTCCAAGTACACAATACAATGATATGACACTAGCCCCAATAGTGGAACATGAAGTTACCACTTGATTCTCCAAAGAATGATATTCACTCTTATTCTAAGCTAGAGAAGCCAAGGATCCAAATCCTAAGTTCCAAGCCCTTTGCTTGAGTTATGAAGGTTTATTTATAACAAATGAGGTGACCTTTTACCTCCTCTTGTGACCTTTTAACTCCCTCATGACTCTTGAGCTTCTTTTGTCCTTATTCTAACTAATAACTCTTCATATTCCCTATGTGACTCTTGGACTTCCACTTATATTTCTTATTATTTTTTAAATACAAAATTACAGAAGACAAAAATGTGGTTAGAGCCTAATAAGATCAAACTAATACATAATGTGTGGGCTTGAGGAAACTGTAGCTCAGTAACCTCTTCATTTAGTTTTGATGTAACATATTCATACCAAGCCTTGTATTGCATTGTTATGTTTTCAACCTTTGATGGAAGATCTGGATTATATCTAACTCTTCCCTCCATTGCATCTGGATAAATATTTTTGGAACCAGTTTCAATGTTATTCCATAATAAGAATAGCTTCATATTCAACTTGGCAGGTCCAACTACAAATTGTAGAAAATTATCCTTTGTGACTTCTAAATCTTCCTTGATGGTCACTTGTCTCATGTTGCTCAAGAATTCTTCTATCTCTTTCCTAACAACATTTCTTCCTTTTGTTTCTGCAAATGCTCTAACATAAGGTATCTTGTGCACTCTTACAAAGGATTCAAACCCATGATACAGTCGCGAGTAGGCAAATATGGTGTTAGCCACATAAGCGTTGAGCTATTTATTACCCTGTATAAGCATCCTAATCTCAGCTCTTTCCAACTCAACATCATACCTTGTCTTCCTAACCAACTCTGATGGTGCATTTATATACTTAGTGCCCCATTCTTGGATCGCATCAATGGCTGCATAAAATGTATTTAAAAATTTTACATTCTCTCGGATCACTTTTCTATTGTGTGCAAGGGCACCACTGCCTTATGAAGGGTGATCATTTCCTTATATAGTTGTCACATAGTGTCTTCCAATGGCTGAATTTCCTCAAATATTGTTGCTTGTAGCTCCTTCATGTTAGAACAAGCGGAAGACAACCTCTGATTCTCTGCAAGGAGATGATCGATCTGTTGCCTTGCAGAAGTCAACTCCTTTGCCAGTTGCTCATTTTATTTCATCAAAAAATTAATGTTTACTTCCACAGCTTCTGAAAATGTTGCATTTGTTGTTGCGACTATTCTCAGATTTTTCCTAGCATTGGCATAATTACCTTCCTTGTGTGGATAGAAATAGGATGAAAAATATCATTTGGAAAGTACCTATATCTTTCCTGCAATTTTATGTTCTTCAATTGATCCAAGGTAAGATTAGAAATTTCCATGACCAAGTCATCTTGTGGAGGATATATTCCCATCTCACTGAATGGGATGTGGCCACCAATAAGATGAGGTGGAGGCTGATAGATGGTATGTTATGTAATAGGCATAATGTTTGTGTCTTGGTCTTCCTCCTCTTGTTTGGCTTCTATGTCACTAGCCTATATCTCTTCCTCTATCTCTCTTGCAAGTTCTTCATCCTACTTCTTCTGTATTTCTTCTTCTTCTAATTATTTGTGTTGTTCTTCCTCTTCCAACTACTTCTATTGTTCATCTTCTTCTAAATTCTTCTACCATATTCCCTCCTATTGTTTCTTTATAGTTTCCTCTTATTCCTTATTTCTTATCTCTTCTTATCTTTTGTACATATTTTCTCTTTCCTTCTTTTCTTGTTCTTCTTTCTTCTTCTGCTCCTTTTCTTGTTTTCCCTCCCCCTCTAGTTTATGCTCGTATTCCCGCTACTTCTTTCTAGTTTCCTCATCTTCCTTATTTCTTCTAGTTTTTGCTTCAATGGCCCCTTTAGTAATAGTAGGATTTGCTTTAACCTTCTAGCTCCTCTTTGCTTCAGGATTATGCACAAATTTCCTCTTAGGCTTGGAAATGTTGACTGGAGTGTGTACTTCGTAATGGTTCCCTTCCTAGACAATATCATGCTCATGAGTCATATTGGAAGGGCCTACCTCATCACCTGGCGTATGTGCTTGGTAAAAATTGTACCAATTCTTTATATTTTCTTCTTCTTCCCAACGATTAGACTTATATGGCCATGAAAAATGAAACTTGGCATAGTGTTATTCGCACACACCCCTAGGATCATATATGTGAAAACTCTTTCACCAAACTTAAGGCAGAAAATTTCTTCATCTTCTGTTTTTGCAGACTTCAAGCTCTGAAGCTCATAGGATCTCACTTGCAGATGAAAGGAAGGCCAAGGTTACTTCTTCTTCTTCTACAACAACTAAGATACACCTGTGCTAAGTTGGTCTCCGTTCTCCTACATGACCACTTTTTCAATCACATACCTTGGCAAAAGATGTGGAGGCATTTGAGAAATGAACATTCTAAGGTATGTGCCTTGAGGCAAAGAAAACCAATCGGTTATTTATGCAACTATTGTTCTAGCCTCATGATACATCCAAGGGGATTCTACTTCAAATACCATCTGATGTAATGTAATTAAAAAGTGCTCAACAACCTTTTCACAAACTCCTTTATAGTTGTATTTTGGCAATAACTTGCAATTAACATTGATAGGGAATTCTCTTGAAGTCCACTTCTAGTCAAGACTTGGGAACTCATGCCGGGCACAAATACCATATAGTAAGTAGGAAGACATATACAACTTCGGTTGATTTCACTATGGTGGTTCTTTTACCTTGATCAAATTAACCTTCAGTTGTTGGGCCAACAGATTTTCCCAATTGAATGTTTGCCTTCTATGACAAGTGGATAAAGCATGAAGATCCAACCCTCTTCAAAAAAATTAGTGTTCCTCCACCCAAATATCTTGTAGTACATAGTCGTTAGGTATTGATAAACCTTCCTAAGAGACTTAGTCATGTAGATACTATCTGGCTTGCGAAACTTAGTTATTTCCTACCACCGTGACTTAATCACTTCCCTTGTTTCCAAATAGCTCCAAGATACATAAAACTGAGAATTCAAATGTTTCTAAAGCGTGGGTAACTTGTAGTACGAATGGAAGACATGTGGATAATAAGAGGCAAGTCGTTGCCCACTAATGTTGTTAAGCACCATGTTCTTGGTGTTTATACCGTGCAGTATCCATTTAATAGCATCGGCACAGGGTAACACAGGATACCTTCAAGTGAATTTGTGGAGCACTAATTTCTTGACATTCTCATAAACTTCCCTATCTTCTAGATCCTATAGGAACTCCTTTGTATTGAGTATATTTTTTATTGTCATCCTTGTAAACATGAAATGTTTGTTGAAATTGTAGCAATAAAAGGCTTCATTTGAATAGTGCCTTAGTCAAATGGAGAAAATTTGATTTTTCACATCAGCAGGATGACTTGGATTGCAGTTAGCTAGAGTGACATGGCCTTGTCTACTAGTTAAGTCAATAAATTTGAGTTTGTAGGCTAGAAGTAGAGTTGTGCATGAGTTGATTGCTAAGATCTAGCAATCTATTTGAGTTATTTTTAGTTGAACTCATTTAACTGATCTATATTCATTAGTTGAGTCATTTGAAGGTCAGTTGAGTAGTTATGATTGTTGTTAACTCACTGGTCTCTCAGTTAACTACTCAATCAGCTAAAAATAGACCTAGTCATGCATGGAATTTGAATTTCCTAGTTGAGTGGGTGGAAAAGGCACATTTGTATTTATAATTGTATATTTTTGGGTGTACATTGCTTTTGCACTAAGCAGGTGATCAATTCCTTGGAAATTGTGCAAGGAAATAAAAAAATCCCCTATTATTTAGGAGCTCAATTTCTCATGAATTGCATAAGGAAATAGGAGGAAGATGGATGCCTGAATTGGATAACTATTTGCCATAGAAGGAAAGTCAGTAGTAGAACAGGTTTACAATGTAGGGTGTGCTTCAGATTTGAAGCAAAGCATTGTAATAGTTTCTCATTCTCATCTGATTAATAAAAAAACGAAGGGGTTTTCCCAGTTGCGTTCCCCTATCAATCATTGTGTTCTTGTGGTTTTGATGGTTGTATGTCATTGCATGTGTTTCTAAATTGTGAATTTCATTCTTTAGAATTGTAGAGAAAAATATGTAATCTCTTATTTCAGTTTGAATTCATTAGTAGTATCAAATTTATATTAATTTCTACATGGTATCAAAGCCTCATAATACTTCATAGAAACCTTGTTCTAGATCTTCCCTCAAAGAAAACTAGATTTGCATATTTTTTGATGCAGATTCTCTTCAGTGAAGAAAAATGACTTTCAACAGATTGAGGTTGGAGTATGAATTAGAGGGCACCTCGAATTTTTGTGTTTGGAAAGATAGGATGGAAGTTGTCCTATATGACAATGAAGTATGGGAATATACACAAATTGATATTCCAAAACCAACATCATCAAATTCACAAGCACTTTATCAGTGGAAGAAAGACACAACAAGAGCCAAGAGGATTATTTTGGAGGGTGTTAGACATCATGTGGTTTATAAATTGCATGGAAAGGAGACTCCTTTTGAAATGTGGAAAAATCTCACATATAGCTTCTAGAGCTACAGCGCTGCCAGGAAATTGGCATTAAGAAACAAACTCAGGAGTATTCACATGCAGAAAATAAAACCATCCCTCAGTACCTATCCAGATTCACTCAGGTTCGAGATGAACTTGGAGGAGTAGGAGAAAATGTGTCATCATCTGAACTTGTGACCTTAGCACTCCTTGGTCTTCTGAAATCCTGGCACAGCTATCAAGATTCAGTTAATGGAAGAGACAAGCTAGCAGATTGGGAGATACTTTGGTCTGATTTGGTGCAAGAGGAGATCAAAAGAAACACTAGAGATGGTGTCACATGCATTGCAAATGAGGAAGAAGATCGTGCTCTAGTTGGAAAAGGAAAGAAGCCCTAAAGCAAGGCAGAACCCAGCCAAAACAATGGAAAGAATAAAGACCTCAACAAAATAAAATAAAAAAATCACTACAATGAATATGGACACTATGCAACCAAGTGTTCACACAAGAAATCTAGTAAGGAGCCCACAGTAGGAGCAGGAGTAAATTCTCTAGTATCTCAATTTGAGTTAGATTTCACCCTCTTTGGTTGCATGGTAAGCATAGTAAGAGGGATTGAGTGGTATCTAGATTTTGGTGCCTCATATCATATGACAAGAAATAAAGAATTCTTCAGTAGGCTAGAGGAGAAGGATATCCAATTGCACATAGAATTTGTTGATGGGAGGTATAATACCAAAGGAATTGGTATGGTCACCTTTAAGAGGGAGTTAAATTTTGCATCCAACAAGTATTCCCGCTTGAAATTTGAGTAAAACCTTAAGGAGATAAGTTAAAAATACGAGTTGAAACAGTAGTTTTATTATTTTATTATTTTTTAATATTTTTACTTTTTTACTCCAAAAATGGTGAATCATCCCCCATGGTTGACATCATCATCTTGAATCCTATTGGTTCTTCTAAAGTTTATTTTGGTTGTACATTTTTCTTAGGAGACCCATTTTAGACCTCAAAAGTCCCCTAATGGTTGAGCGGGCAAACCATTAGCAAGTAGGTCATGTGTATCTTGTTCAGGGTAGATTGGTGGTAAAAGTTGTTAACACCAAGCCCTAGTTGTGTCCTTGTATCAGGGTTGAATGTATGGACAATGATCCCTGGTACAGGAGCCCTAAGACTACTGTATTAAAGTTTGTACTATAGCAAGTTGTGGGTTGAGACGTTAAAAATCGTCATGTAGACTAATTGATTCATTGATGTATGTTATTCTGTTGTGAAAAGTAGTAGTGTTGTGGAATTTGATTGTGTTTTTTATCATGATCTTAGACTCAAACCATATTATTGAGTGCCTTGGAAAATTCTACATGGTACCATAGCTACTTTGAAGGGCCATTGAACTAGAGTGTGCACAGCGAAGAAGCTCAGAGGGAGATGAGATTGTCTAGATCATGGAGAAGAAGGTTTAGATAAGGACATGGAGATGTGGCCTCGACAGGATACATGGAAATATGGATTGGGAGTTATGATGGATCGGTGGAGAACTTGGTGAGAAACAGTTTTTTATGTGGTAGTTTGCAAATCGTGGACTTCCTATGACTTGTCATGGATCTTTGGGACTACTCAAGAGGTTCTTTGCAATGGACGAGATGACGTTGTGTGATGGATGAGATGATGGTAGGATAGTTTCTTCTATGGGTCATGATGTTTCACATATGACAATGGATTCATGTGCATGTGTGGTGTTTTACCAAGGAGGATGAGATCGCTTGCAAGGCTAGGTTGTGGTGTGATGCAGCTGGTGTTTGACCGCAGCTCGAATTGATCTTGTAAAACACAATATTAGTAGCATTGTGAGACAATGGAGATCATGTAGAATCAATCAGAGGGAGTCTCACTTCAAAGGGAGCATCCATATGGAAGCTCAAATCTCCAAGTCCTAACAAGATGAGGCAGAGGCACTACTGAGATAATGTGGTTCATTTTACAAGGTATGCTCTAGTGGTGAATGCCAGATTGGGGCTAGTGTCATTGGTGACAATGATGGTTACTTATGTTCAGTGTAAGTACCTCCCTCGTTAAGATGGAGTGTTGATTTGTGTAGATTAGGAGGTACTCCACAACCCTAGGTGATGCGTTTGTGAGAAGTTTGACCACAAAAGGGTTTTGTGGGAGAAGTACCTAAGTTGGGGATTTTGCACCTAAGGTGTGGACACGAAACCAAGTGAAGAAAATATTTGTTTATTCATTGTTGCAAAAGGGTCACCCTTAAAGGACCAAGGAGGACCTATGGCAACAATGAGGTGGCAAGATCAAATGAGAGAAATTAATTTTCATAATGTTAGTTAGGGTTTGTCTAGAAATTTCAAGTCAACCTAGGCTTGAAAAGACACCCTTTGAGGGCCAACGTATACCCTCATAGATGACTATAAGGAGGTGAGGGAGAGTCATTTGATCACCATCAAGTGCATTCGATCAAGAGGAGAAATCCAAGTATGAGGTATTGCAAACCTATATGAGCTTGCTAGAAGGTGAAGGAGGATGTGGATGGCGCCTTTCCTCTAAGTTTTGGTATGGATGTGTTAAGAGATCTGTAGGACAAGTTTGGAAGTGATTTTTTATGCATAAGATGGAGTGAAACCCTCTTTATTTCTAGCCTTGGGAATGGTGATCCCAAGAAGAGGTTCGATACCCTACAATAAGTGTTTTAGAGAGGCCCTAAGCTTTGCCTTGGAAGGTCGAGAACCCTAATCTATTGTATAAGTAGGGTCATCTAAGTTAAGGCACCAGCACATGGATGAAAAGGGTTTGTGAGAAGTTTTTTTCATAAGAAAATAGGAGTATTGGAGGTGGAGTCTAGGGCACACTTGTAGCTAGAACAAGTTCCCTAAAAGAGGTTGAAAACCTCAAGGACAATGCACAAAACAGTGACCTTAAGATGGTGCAGAAGATGTCTTAGAAAAGGTATGTTTGACTTGGTTCTCATGTTGATTCAATGTTAAGCGATAGAAGGTTTGTCCTAGGGTTTAGGACATAAGTTTGATGCCCTAGTTAGGGCTTCTTCCTATCCAAAGAATAACCCTAAAGTTATGTTCCATAAGGCTTGTATTATGGCCTATTCCTTTGCATAAAAGAGAGGGTCGAGACCCTAAAAGAAGAGGGCTTGGATCTCTGAATTAGGATTGCATTCCTCATGAAATTTGCACAGGTTTACAGCAAGTAAAAGAGGTTGCAACAGAAGTGGGAAAAGGAAAAAATGTAGGGCTAATTATGCAAGGGATGGAAGTATTGTTTAAAGTTTTTTCAAGGGTTTGAATAACAGTGACCATAGCCTTAGTTCAGTGGATAAGTAGTAGACTTGTCATTGATAAGAAGGGAAGTGTATGTGTGCCCTAAGAACTGGCCTTATGAAGGAGCAAAAGTTGGTTAGTGGGAAGATTTGAGGATGCCCTAGGATCAACATTCTGAAGTGACTAGAAGGTTGATAACTGGGAAGATATGGAAGGCCTTATGATAGTAGCTAAGACACTATGTGAAGGCAATTGAGTATTATTAACAAACAAATTTATGAATAGTCTTTCTCATTGTCAAGTATGCAGTGGGTAGATGGATTCATCTACTATGAGAAGTCATCTTTGTAGAAGTCCTCACTTATACTGTTCATGAAAGGATCCAATGGCTTGTTAGGAGGCAGATTTGTGGAGCCCTAATTCAATGAATGCAAAGAGGAAAGTCATTGATAAGAAGGAATATCCAGAAGACCTAATGAGCAAACATCTTAGTGGAGCAAGAAGGCTGCTAGTGGGAAGATCAGTGGGCCAGATTTCAATCATCTTGGAGCAGCCAAGAGTGCTTGATAGTGGCATGTCAAATAGTTGAAGGTGCAGTTTCAATGATTAGCAGATGAGAGGCAAAGTGACTTCCAGATGTGTTCAAGTTATGTGGACTAAAAGGGCTAAGCATGCACGCCATCAGCAAGTAGTTCAAGCGTATCTTGTTTGAGGTAGATCGGTGCTCAAAGTTGTTGACACCAAGCCCTAGTTGTGTCTTCATATCAGGGTTTTATGTAAGGCCCGTGATCCCTAGTATGGGAGCGCTAAGACTGTTGTATTACAATTTGTAATATAACAAGTAGTGGGTTCAAAAGTTAAAAATTATTATGTGCACTAGTTGATTCACTAATGTATGTTATTTCGTTGTACAAAGTTACAGTAGTGTTGTGGCATTTGAGTGTGTTTGTGATCGTGATATTAGACTCAAATCAGATTCTTGAGATTTGTGGAAAATTCAACATAAACCGCCTCTCCAAAGTTGGATTGGCAATAGACATAGGCATGTTGAAGATATCCAAAAAACCCGATCTATCCACTCCAAATATTTTCATATTTATTGGCTTCATTCATAAATACTTATGCTTAAAGACGTTCTCGAAACAAGTAGCACATTTAAAAGGCTATCATAATAAATGAGTTATTGTATATTTTGATCTATTTTTGGTAGAGCTAAAATTAATCCTCTAGACATATTGTTGTTAGTTTTTCGATTCCATATGAACAAATGATTTGGAGTTATGAACCTAATGAATGCCATAGAAATCTACAAATTTAATTTGTTTCTTTTGCAAAATATAAAATTCTATAGCTTTGGGCCCCACGCACTAAAAATAGCACTTTGTATTAACCACCCAGCACTTTGTCTTACCCATCCCAACTAACTCCATCGATAAACACACACACACACACACACATATAAACACTAAATAAAAATTTCACCCCAGCACTTTGTATTACCCATCCCAATTAACTCCATCGATAAACACACTTATATTGAAGCACGCATCGATGAAATCATTAATTTTTAAGAAGCCATCACACATTAATTAGTATTCAATTTCATCATCCAAGTAAGACAACCCAATCAACAACCCCATCAATTAGTTACTCCCTCTGTCTTTTAACGAAGAATCATAAAAAGAGGATAACTACATCTATCTAAATCGTGAGTTAAGTATCAACTGATGCTACGATATCTCCTCTATGAGAAGAGCTTAGATAGTATCTTCTCTTTAGTATTTTCAAGTTACGAAAGTGATATTTTATAAATAATAGTGGATGGTTTAGGAGGAAAGAGGAATGATTAAGGAGGAAAGGGAAGGTGGCATAGTTATAGTTCTCAAGTAATAGTCTGGATGAATGTGGTCATCACTCTTTTTAATAAGTTATTTGTGGTATATAACATGGTATAAACAAACAGAGTAATGATCTTTAACTCAAATTGAGCACCTCCCACATGCAACAAAAGATTTGAAGGTATGGCAAAGGGATTTGGCAAGACTTTTTAAGGTTTTTCATGTCATTTCATGATTGCAGAGATTTTTCACATTAGTAACTTTTATTTGTTAATAATGCATTTGATGATTTATCTACTCTTCTTCTAGTTGGTTTGGTGGTTAGGTTTTGTTTCTCTTCGTGGGATTTATATAAGTGTCGAACTTTGCTAAAAAGCACACTGAGTGAAGAACTAAGCCCCCACCCCTACCAAGTTCATTCTTTCCGTCCTAGATTTCCCTCAACCCTCACTCTGTCAAAAATCTTTTGGATGGTAAGGTTTATGTTTATTGGTTATTTTCAAGCTGCATTGATTTTACTATGTTTGAAGGTTAGTAATAAGAAGGGCGGATCTCATTGGTTTAGTGAATTACTCCCTGGAAATAACACTTTCAACAACGAAACTTATGTTGCTTTTGGTGGAAAATGATTTTTTTCTATTCTATGGGGTTGTTGGTGGTCTCCATTGTTACACTCGACAACTATAGCCTCCTCATACAAGTGTTCTTTGCTACTTTGTTTGGCGGTCAGTGGCTGACGAGGGTATCATTGTTGGCTTCTCAACCATAAGGTGATGACACTTTTTCCTTGGTTAGTACCTGATCTTCGGTCATCCCCTAATGTCGCAAACTCATGAGTGGGCAAAGAGGGTGCAGCGAAGGTCCTCGCTTTGCAAGAAGTTTGTTTGGTTTTCCGGGGTTAATTTTTTGGGGGTCAAGCTTAGTGCTTAGATTTCCTTCTTGGCATGCAACCCTCTCCCCCTAATCGCTAAAAAAAAATAATAAAAAATCCAACAAAAACTTCAGGAAGTTAAAAATCATATAGTCACTGAGAAAAACTACCATTCTAATTTAGAAGTTATAGCTACATTTGCTCACTTGGTACCAAAATCTTGTCATAAATGAGGGCACAAAATTTATAATATTGTGGACCTCCATTGGCAATTAAAAATAGCTTTAGGCAAAGTGCTTCTCAACATAAATGATGTTAAAAGATGAAATCTTAATGTTGATGGATGAGTTTCAACTGGAATGACAATGATAGTAGATATCATTCTACAAGGCAAAGGCTTTGCTCCTGGAGATAGTCCAAGTGATCCAATGCCCATTGACTTGGATGTTTCCACTTCCTCCTAGTTTTTTAATGATGTTATATATTTTTTATGATTATTGTTATAGTTTATCTCGATTTGTTATGGTAGTTTACTTCTGTTTTTTATAGTTCTTGTGGCAAACTAAAACATCATAAACCTTTTGTAGTCTTAGGTAGTTACTAGGCTTTGCATATTTTCTTAAAAACATCCATATTGTATTGCCCATGGTCTAGTTTCTCCAATCATAGGCCAAATGCATCTAAAAGGCTAGAATGTATAATCACTCTCTTATCTAAAAGACTCGATTATATGTAATCACTTTCTAATTCATATAACTTGGCTTAATCTAATAGAACAAAAAAAATATAGTCACTTAAAACTAGTGCAACTTGCTTTTTATATTTTTTATCACACAATTTCCAACTCGGTTTGACCCGCTATTTTAAAAGTCGTGAGATCTATTTTATAGTCATAGTTTTAAAAAATCACTAGGCAGGGAGATAAATAAGTAAAACAGATGTCCAAAGGATGGTATTAGTCAGATTCAATATGCTAGACGTGGTTAGAAGCCAAAAAGACAAAACAAAACAAAAACAATAATTATATGTAAAATATCTCTTGACTAGGGCGTTGTGCCCCACACTACCATAAAGATAAAACATAGTTACCAGCAACTAATCACTGACATTTCCCAAGCCCAAACAAATTGATATCTCAAATTCTCATTACTATTATCACTCCCCAAACCACTAAGAATTATAGATCTCATATTTTAGTATAGTAGCAATCAAAAGTTCAAAAAAATGCAACTATTTTTCAACCAATTTAAACATTTCAAAAATTCCTCTAACACCATAAATTTATAAAAAAATATTATTATTATTTAGATAATGGTCCTTCAAAATCAGTTTATTAAAATCAATATTACAAAAATGTTATCAACCATAAAATAAAATATAGTAAAAATACTCTAAATATGAAATAAATCTAACTCTTTCTACTTAGAAAATTATTTATATAATTAAAATCATATCAAACTTATAAATAATTAAAAGTTAAAAAATTATTTATGTAATTAAAAGTTAATTTATAAAGATCACAAACATAGACACCCTACAATAAATGAACATCTCTTCTCAAAAACTCAATGGCTATAAGTGAATCCATAAAAAAAAAAATTAACACAACAATATCTTGCCATTGGTCAAGCAAAGCTCCGCAAGTGATGATTTACCCTATGTGATTAATTTCACTAGTTTCAATCTCATTTCTTCACCCCTGTGAGCATCACCCTATGCAATGAGTGCTAAGTGGACTATTCAAAAATCATGAGAAACTAACCATTTATGACTATCTCATGAAAATGGTCATAGATGAATGACTTACTATTTACCCTGTGTGATTAATTTCACTAGTTTCAATCCCACTTCTTCACCCCTGTGAGCATCACCCTATGTAATGAGTGCTAAGTAGACTATTCAAAAATCATAAGAAACTAGTCATTTATGACTACCTCTCATGAAAATGGTCATAGATAAATGACTTACTTGACACAGTTGAATCCCAAAAATGATATCTAATATAATACACTGGAAAACCCCTAATACTTAAATTAATATATAATTTTGGTTTTACCAAAAGTGTAAAGAATAACGACTTTATTTTTGAAAAATTACAAAATTTATGTTTTTTTAAAATCAATTTGTATTTAGTTAATTTTCAATTTAAATATATATTTATAAATTCACAGAAGTTTGTTGGAAGAATGGATTGTTGTATTGGAATTTAAATATATATTTATAAATTCACAGAAGTTTCCACAAGTAACATATTGTATTGGTTAATTTTAAATTTTAAATCAGAAGAAATTTAAATATATAGTTAAATATATATTTATAAATTCAGGTAAGTTTGTTAGAAAAATTAATGGTTGTTTTTCTCATTGGAAGAAATTTCCACAAGTAACATGTTGCATTGATTAATTTTTAATTTTAAATATATATTTATAAATTTATTTTTCAACATTAAATTTATATTTATAAACTTATATAAATTTAATTTTTAAATAACTTCGAACCTTGTTGTTAAGCGGCCTTAAACCCTTAAGAATCTTATCGTGCTTACACCCTGGAGGGTAGAGTATTTTCTCACATGAAAAAAGCTCAAATAAATTTCTCTTTACCTCAAAATTATTAATATCTATTATGCTAAAAATAACACGACTATTTTCAAATTTGATTCCAATTGTAACAAAATGGGCTGGTTAATTTTTTTTAATGTGTATTTATAAATTTGTTTTTTCAATTTTAAATGTGTATTTATAAATTCACATAAATTTATTTTCACATTTTCATTACATCTATCACAAGAATAAGATTAAAAATTTTAAATATAAAACTAAATGGTTTTTTTATACTTAAAAATAATCAAAATTAGCATAGAATTAAACTAATAGATCATATGAATTAAAAAGTTGGTAAATGTTGATTGGCATCAATTTATGATAAACATTTACTTATGATACTTCTCATGTTGCTAAAATTTAAGTAAATTGTAATTTTATTTCATTTACTAAAACACATTCATATAAATTAAATGATTGGTAAATGTTAATGAGCATCAATCCATAATATACATAAAATCACTTATTTCATAATATATTTCACATTGCTAAAATTTCAAAGAAAAAAAAACATAAAAACTAATTAACTTATAAATTTATTTTAAATTATTATTATTATTATTATTAATTATAAAAATAATTAATATATAAGTTAAACTTATATGCAATTTCAAAAATATGGAATAAGAATTTTTACCATGGAGATTTACCTATTTTACCATGGAGATTCTCAATCTGTGAATAGGCTTTCTTAAAATACATGACTTATCAATACCACATGCCCAAAAAACCATAACTCACTTCATATCACATTTTTGTTAATTACTAGGTTTAACTAAAAGAGCATAACTATTGTGGAGATAAATCTCAATCTTTGATTTGTGTAATTACTAAGAATATTCTAGAATATTTTGTGGAGATTAATCCCTACCATCCACCTAATAACTATTGATAATTAAATTAAAATTCTAGAAGCCATGTTCGAAAATAAAATTGTTTATCAACATAAATATTATGTTCACAAACATACTACACTCTTTGTTTTAGCTTGAGTTTGACACTTTAAAATCCTAATATTTATTAATGTCTTGTATTACTTTTGTTGGTAACAAGATGTAAAGTTAATAAGAAAAATGTATTGTGTCAATACATTGTTCTAAATTATTATAGTTCCAAGCTAATCTTTTAGAAAGTAATCATTTTTCTTTAAAACTAAATAATCAACTTTATTGATAAATTGGACAACTCACAGGTGAGGAGCTCCACCTGGAGACTGCAAAACGCTCTACCTCAATCATCTCACAATAGAAAATATATATAGTTTTCACACATCTAGGAAAGTTAGAACCGCTACCTAAGAAGTAGGAACTAATTCCTAATCTAAGGCTCTAGTGAACAGAATCTCTCCATATTTACATATTCTTCATTATCTTCAACACTCCTCCTTAATGGAGAAAGAGGTTCACAAGTATTCCTAACATTTCCCTAAACAATTCAAACTTGATTCTACTGAGAGGCTTAGTGAAAATATCAGCAGCATTGTCACACATATTATAATATTCAATATGGATTTCCTTTGACTGAACTTTCTCCTTGACAAAAGATACTCAACTTCTATTGAAGACAAGGATACTGTGTTCTGCTTTTTGCTGCTCCATGCAATGACCCCGGACCCAATGCTAAATGCATCTGTCATTTACATTTCCAGCCCAATCGAAGTCTGAAAAACCTGTCAATCTAACATCAAATGAATCAATATAAATAATACCAAAGTCTAAGGTTCCTTGCAGATACCTTAAGACGCCTTTCGCTGCAACCCAATGACTCTCAAGAGGCTTTGACATGAATTGGCTCAATACACTGACTGCATAAGAAAAATCCGGCCTAGTTGTAGTCAAGTAGATTAGACTCCCAACCAGTTGTCTATATAATGTTGCATCTACCTCCTTAGAACCATCATCATTATGAAGTTTGGTATTCTGTTGTAAAGGCACTGCTGCAGCTTTGCACTGATCCATTTTGAACTTTTCCAATAAGATCCTGACATACTTACCCTATGACAGAAAAGTCTGGCCAGAATCCCTCCAGACTTCCAGACCCAAACAGTAGTGTAGTTCTCCAATGTCTTTCATCTCGAAAACCTTTAACATCTTTTATTTGATTTCTTTAATGAGTTCATCTACATTTCCTGTAAAGATAAGACCATCTACATATAAAGAAATCAAAACAATTTTCCCCTCTTTGTCAAACAGAGTGTACAGATTAGGGTCATTCTTGTTTCTTTTATAACTATGTTGTAGGAAAAATTAACCAATTATCATACCATGACCTAGGTTCTTGTTTTAGTCCATACAATGCTTTCTTCAATCTACAAACTAAATGTTCTTCCCTTTTTTTAACAAACTCCTCGGGTTGCACTAAATACACTTCTTCTTTTAATTCATCATTTAAGAATGTAGATTTCACATCTAGTTGGTGTATCGCCCAATCATGTTTGGTAGCTAAAGAAATTAACATTCTGATTGTGTTTAATTTAGCTACAAGGGCGAAGGCTTCCTCATATTCAATATCTTCTTTTTGCGAGTACCCCTTTGCAACCATCCTAGCTTTATATTTGTCTATACTCGCATCTACTTTAAATTTAGGCTTGTATAACCATTTACAACCTATGGGTTGTTTTCCTTCAGGTAATTCAACTAGATCTTAGGCTTTGTTTTTAAGTATTGATTCATATTCCTCTTCCATGGCTGCTCTCCATTCACTATATTGACTAACTTCTTTATAACTAGAGGGTTCAACAACACTTAACATACTAGTTATAAAAGCATTCTCCCTATATCTTGCTGGCAATTGAGTTTGCCTACCTAATCTCCTGAGTGGTGGAGTGGCTTCAAACCTGTTCTGATCACCCCTTTGCATACTAGTTTCAAACCTGATTTGATCGAACACGTCTTCTTTCTCCTACTGTTGTTGTTGTTGCTGTTGCTCACCAACCATGTTTCGTCACCTTCTTTTAATAGTAAAGGCACATTCCATTCTTCATCAGTACGAACACGGTTCCCATCATCAATTTGTTCATGGAATACCACATCTCTGCTTGCAAACACCTTGTGAGTAGAAGGATTAAACAACTTATAAGCCTTAAACTCATTGCAATATCCAACAAAAATACACTTAATGGCTTTTGTGTAGTGCCCACTCTAGTCTCCTGACCTTAATATGACATTATCTTAGACACTTTATTCTTTGAGGACCTCAGGTTGAGGATCCGGACACATGACACTATTATTAGCGATTGAGATAGTCATGGTTGTGATGTTTATGAATGCTTTCCATTGATATTATGATAGCATGAATGGTTATGTATCTTATCTATCAGTATTCTGATGATTGCAACATTAAATAGTTAAGTTGGTCTCTATTTGAATTTATGATGAGGGTAGTAAAGAATATGTATGCGCTCTACTAAAAGCATAATGATGATAAATTGGATGGATAGGTATATTTCTACAATGTTATGATGTTGATAGCTTAATGAATATGTATGTTTTCATTGATGATTATTGATGATAACCATGAGGGATGTGTCCCCTATGTTACCTACTTTCGTTAGTTCAGACTTACAATGGACAATGATGTGAATGACCAGGAATTGTTAATGATGCTATTATGATAATGACTAACATTGAGAAACCTTGTTACTGATGATTATTGAGTATGGCAGGAAACCATCAGAGGCACTCGCATATGACATGTCGATGACACCTAGTTTGATGAAAATTCATATTATTTTATCTTTTAAAGTCTAAGTCGATCTTGAAATCTGCCATATATGTTTAACTATATTCTGATGATATGTTAATGGTTGCAGGCACAGATTAGTTGCTTGACCGAATGACCCACATATGGGTGATGGGGTTGTACAGGTGGATGGAACTACATGGGAGGGGTGGGACAGAGTCCCTGATCTCACCCACTAGCACTCCCGCCGTGACTTGGGCTGGAAGGGATGAAACACCTTCGCCTTGAAGATCACGATGCCATGAGGGCAGGTCCCAAAGTTGGGTCGCTCATGAGGACTTTACCGGGGGGCGCGCATCAAGGCGGATTCCTTGATCCCCAACACCATTAGTCTCACTATAGCAGGCAACATAGGAGATGATAGTAGTCTATGACGTTGCACTATACTTTCCCCTCGTAGTCACTGGATGCTTGAAGGGCAAGTGGTGTGGCACCCTTGGAACTTCAGGGGAATTTCTTGAAGGGCACGACCAGCTTGGCACCCTTGGCATCACAAATAAACTAGTAGGTGTGGCACCCTTGGAACTTCTAGGGAAGTTCTTGAAGGGCACAACCAAACTGGCACCCTTGGCATCACAAATAAACTATTAAGTGTGGCACCCTTGGAACTTCTAGGGAAGTTCTTGAAGGGCACAACCAAACTTGGCATCCTTGGAATCATTAAAAATAAATAATAATAAATAAATATAAGCAAGGAATGAAAACTAGGTAAATTTACATCAAGGGTAAATGATGATTAGAAACCAATGTAATTAAATCAAAAATAAAACTTGGAATAAGGAGGATCATAGGAAGAATTAAAATAGAGTACCTTAAAAACTCTACCCTTCCCATTTTGGAAAATACTAGGAAGATTATGTGGTTTAATTAGGAAAAAGGGGAAAGACAAACATAATGGTAAGGATAAAGATTAATCCTAAACTAATTTAAACCTAATTAAGAAAAGAGGAAGGTGAATTAAAATGAGAATAATAGATTAAATTTAGAGAAATGTAGAGAAGCTCCATGTGTCAACAACCAACATAAGAATACCCATCTAGGAGATAACCTGAGTTAAATTAAGGAGTAGATTGGGGATAAAATCTTGACTCATTAATTGACTTCAAGTAATGAACACAAATTAAGGAATAAAAGGGGGGGAATAAAGAGACAACTAGGAGAAGAAATAGGAATCTTGTTGAGGTGAGGAAAATATTAGTTTTCAATAAAAATTTAAGTAAATAATTTTGGGAGACCCTTGATGTGAGAATGACACATGGGTGGGTGAATAATCAAGCTATTGAATTATAAAAAATAATTAATTATGCATGACATGACAAGTGTCACCTTGAGGACTCCTATAAAAGAAGGGGCAAGCCATGGGAGAAGGGACTTTTGGGAACCCTATTGTTGGATGGATGAGATGATGTCAGAGCAGTGATTATGAAGCTATAGTGAGTTTGGTGAGGTAGAGGATTTTAGAGAGGGGACTCTGAAGCCAAGGTGTGCTCTCCTCTACCAGCTAGTGCTTTCCTCCATTGTACAACCCCATTGCAGCTCGGGGGTCCGCGGGGAAGAAGAGTACCCAAGGAGTAGGCTGGGAGGTTAACCGGTGGGTCTTCACATTCGGATCAAGTGCGTCATCATTCACTCGTGGAGGTGACCAGCTACAAGGGAATACCAGCAACAGCAGAGCAAGTGGAGTCTCGCCTTCTGGTGAACGGTACATATGTATTTCATTACTATTGATCTTAGTTAAAAGTATGAAAATGTCATGATATGTTTCCTGAAATGAGTGGCAGGAATGTGTGTGTTAATTAAATTTGAATTTCAATGCGTTTCTTTTCTGGTTATATTTGCTAAAAAAAATATATACAGTCTGGATATGGTCCTTACATTTGGTATCAGAGCCTAGGTTCAAAATCTGGACCTTGAAGCCTACCTACTAGAAGAAAAAAAAAATATTGCAAACAAATTTAATTATATTAGAAACCAAAATAAATTGAATTATTAAATGACATTGACCATAAATTTAAATGAAATAGACCCCGTCTTCTGCTCTATTGATTTTAGAATAGTCTCGTCTATTTCCATTCCAGGAGGAGCTGGATATTCTGCCACATGGGGTCTTTTGTAAGCATAATAGTCTGCAGCCTGAGATGTAGCCATGGCTGCCCCTAAATATCACACTTGTCTGTATCTGTAACGTATTGTAGCTGTGAGTATACAAGCTGTTAACACAGAGAATTGATTTAAATTGCGGTTGGAATCAGTAAGCGGACTTCAGTTAAACTACCTCTCCATTTTGAAATAAATCGGATTTGAAGATATCGTAAGGATTTTGGAAATTGAGTCGGATCCGGCAGTTTCGCATCAGAGCGTAGTAAGTGAGTCGGATCCGGCAGTTTCGCATCAGAGCGTAGTAGGCATGAATAAGATAGTTGAGTCTCTGCTTAACAAATTTCCTAGCATACCAAAGAAGCAGTTGAAAAGCAAAGTTCGTGAAATATCGGATTTTGTAGAAAACCGTTGGTAGGTCAAAAAGGAGGTCCTTGAAAAATTGGGTATGTTGCTTCCAGGGCAAGCCTTGGAAGTGACAAGTAAACCAACACTAAATGCTTTGGAAGTGACAAAGACTCCAATACTAAAGGCTTCCGAAGTGACAGATACTCCAACAAGGAAAATTAAGGTATCACAACATACTTCTCAAAGCGATGTTTACCTCCTGAAGCAGCTGGATCGAATGTGCAGTCTTCTCCTGACGGTTCTGAAAAGAAAAAGATTATGCTTCCTGCGATGATGGAAGAGTGCAAAGTAAAGATGCCATAGCGTAGCTAAGTTATGGAGTTGCTCGTACTATGTAACTGTGTTAAATTTTTCGTTTAGAGGTGCCAATTTTTTTTCATGTACAAAGGAATTTCGAATGGGCCATAGGGAAGCATCATACCCCATGCATGGATGAAAAATTAACGGTTATTGTCCTTTATTACCGAGGCGCCCATGAGTCCAAGAACCAGTCTCTGGTCATACGAGGCTATGCATGGACGAAAAATTAACGGTTATTGTCCTTTATTACCGAGGCGCCCATGAGTCCAAGAACCAGTCTCTGGTCATACGAGGCTTGGAAAGTGGCTGGGTGGCTCTGTCTGACTGCGATGACCAGATTTACTCGCTCCCTGGGCAATTGTGTCTTCATTAGAGATTCTATTCTTCAGCGTCTATGGAAAAATCGCAGAAGATAGCATTTTTTTTTTTTTTAGATTCTGCTCTGCGTATTGACAGAAACAAAATTCTTGCATTCTCACACCTTCTTTGGGCAGATTCATATTGTCTACATTTCTGCAACTAGGGCTTTATGGGGCGGATTCTTTGTTAGTGTCGACTGTGGTCGGCCCATATCTTTCCTCTCAGCAGTGAATCCATGTCGGTGCTGATTTCATTTCTTGTTTATTGTTGCTTGTTCTCGCGCTCCCCTCAAGTGGGCTTATTGTATCCCTGGTCTAACGTCTCTGTTGTGGCCCCTGTCGGGTGGATTTCTTCACAATGTTCTGTAACTTTTTTGGTACATATCCAAGCCAAATTATTGAAAATGGTTTTAGACCAAAATAGTTTTGCAAATGTTGTTAAGCTTTTCTCAGCTATTAGGTTCTCATTGCAAGCTAGGTCATCTGTCCAGGATATGATTAGTGAGCAAAATTGTTATGTCAGCCTTCAGAGAGGTGTATTGGAATGCAGAGAGGCAATAAGAACCACATATTTTAGTTTCTGTTTCTCTTGTCTGTTACGTGGGTGAAACTTCCCCAAGAAAACATTGCTATATAGTCCGATAAAATTTACTGTGTGCAAGTGAGGCCGTATATCTGGAAAGCTATTTCAATTGAAAGTTGAATTGCAAATAGCCCGACTCTAAGAAACTGGTTTACTGAAGTAGAAGAAATAGAATGCCCATGCACTTACTAATAACATCTCTTCGGGAGCTTTTGGTGCCTGGCTTCAAATTCACGTTATTATTCACTAACATATTTTTAATGTATCCCAGTGTGTCAGTCTTGCTGTGTTCTGTTGTTGTGACGTATTTTTGGGAAATTTCCATGTTTGCCATTTAGGAAAAATGGACTAATAAATTTTTGTTGTGATGTAGTTTTTGTGATATTCCAATGTTTCCTATATAGGAAAATAGGACTAGTATTGTTGCAGAGTTTTTCTTCGAGCAAGGGACACTAAGCGACAGTCTCTCAATAGGGGAATAATAATGTAGTTTTGGTATATGAACATTCTTAAATTCATTGTGTCTTATTCTTATATCTTATTTTTTTTGAAGTGAGCATTGCATCTTCACAATTTATGCATACTGTTCCATTAGTTTAGCTTGGATCTGAAGATGTCACTGGGCTACTATTTGAAGTAAGAGCAGTTAGGAATTAGTAAGCATGGATTTAGCTGCTTGCTGTAGACATGTTTTCTTATGCATTTAAATTTTAAACTTATATGGTGAGCAGTAAAAGTAGGATTCATTTTTAGCTTTCAAATTGTATATCATGATTCTTAACTAAGTCCTGCAAATTTTGTACTTCCTTGAGGGGACTGTAAATATTGAAGTAAGGTCCTAGTGTTTCTATTTGTGGTGAGTTTTACCGGCAAAACTGGTGTCAGCACCCTTATCTTCTTACTTTCAGCAGCTTCCACACTGTAAAGCTAACAATTTACTTGTAGTTAAACTTGTCATTATCAGAGATACTACAAGGGTTTTTGATGTTTTTAATGTGTGGCTACATGTTGGTTGATAAAATGAAAATGGATGGGGAAATCATGAATTATTAGGAAATGGGTTTTGATTTCTTTTTCTCTGTTTCCAGGGGTGTATTTTGCAAAATTTGGAAATCAAGCTTTATAAGAAGGCTCTCAAGAACTTAGGAGGTTACTCTAGAAAGGTGCTTGCCACATTTGGTCTACATTCCTTTAGGTTCTTAGATTTGGTAATTCACATTTCGTCATCTTGACACCGTAAGGTGCTAATGTTCTCTGGCTATATTAGAGGTGATGGGGGGATTGATGGGCTATAGAAGCACCACTCTAGAGGCGCATTGAATCTGTTGCCATTGAGAGAACGGTGATAATTGTGGCACAAGTGCAGCCTTCCAGTGTAACCAACATAGGTTCTTTCCTTTTGGTTGCCACAGCAAAGGAGCTCCAAAGAATTTCTGGTGGGGACTATGATGTTCACTACTATAACATTCACTCTCACTCACACACACTACCTGGAAAGAGATGGGGAATATTCAAGCAATTGATTTAGTTCAAAGAACATTAACCATTTACATGTAACGTGCCTCTTACAAAACTAGTAATTATTTATTGGCATGGCAGATCATTCAACATGGTAAAATAAATTATCTGATGAAAATTACAGCACTTAGTTTGGCAAAACAAGTCCTATTTTTGCAAGAGCAGCACTTTTATCAGCCAGTCTTGGCTACAGATTGATTGGTTCTCACATCTACCACTAAATTTCACCCATGGCAATTTTCATCTACTGCTGCATTCCTTGTCTACTGAGACATTCAGTCTGACATGAATGCAACTCTACTAGCTTTCTTGTTAGCGACAGGCCCTCAAGTGACCAGTATACTTTATCTCAGCATTCATTATTTATTGTTGGGAAATTAGTTGTTCTTGATTCAAGGTATCATGTGATTTTATTTACTTCTGATTTGGCTCTTAGATGAATTCTTTACAAGAAACCTCGATCTCAAGTATTTTTGGTAGGAAATTGTATATTCAGTTATGACAGTACATGAGGGACAATGGAGTGACTATATACAGTGCATTACTTTTCAGAAGATATACACGAGCAAATTATTTTCTGACTTCACATGGATGAGTTGAAAACATCCGCAGACAAACAAGATGCAGGTCATAAAATTTGATGTGGCTCGAGATTTCCCATCCGAAGTTGCCAACTTTGCATAGAGGACATTCATACTCTGATAGATCATTGTATATGCAGATGGTCTTCTTCTGAGATCTACAGTTGGAAGTATTTCCACAAAAAGAAAAGCACCTTCTGTTTCTCACTCGCTCTTTCCTACAAATTCCGGTTAATTATTAATTCTCAAATGTCCATATGTTATACACATTCTCTCTGCAGCCAAAGCTGTAAATTTCTACGGCTCCTCTTGGACTTTCTGGGTTCCAAATGTGGAATATATACACCATGAACAAAAGGAAATACTGCAGATTTGGTTGTTCAAGGAATCTTCGTTTAACAATAGAAGCTCCTGATGACACAGCCCTGCATTTATGCCAGGTAAACTTACTGATCTGACTGAATTCTCTGACCACCCATTCTGTCTGAAGTTCTGTTAAGTAGGTTACATTCCTAATATATTCAATTTTCTGATTAGAAATATCTTATATATATTGGGTAAGGAATGCAGCTTTATTCTAGTTTGCTCTCTTCTTCTGGCATGCTGTTTCAAAATTTAAACTTCTATTGAGATGCACATTGGTCTAGATATCTCTTTTATCTTTGAGGATTCAATTATGGATGAATTCTGATTTTTTTAAATGATTGGTGCAAGCCTTGTATTACATTTTTTTTGTTTCCATTTGCATAGTTCATTGTAATTGATCATAAAGAATACACCTATGGTTGTAGTAGCAAGACTTGGCTCGGTGAATGACTTGGGGAACCTGGAGAGGAAAGTACAACTTGGACTGGACAAAACCTCAGAAAAAAAATCTTGCCCCAATTTAGATGACCCTTTTTAGTTTTTTTTTTACTTGATAGTGGTGCTTATTGAGTTTTCGGCTCACGCTTGCTTAATTGGGCATTGAAAACTTGTGAGTACTTACTGTTGACTCCCTGTAGCCAAGTTTGACTTCCTTACTTAGAGTATTCTTCTTTATGCCCAATTCAATGCTCAATATATTATTGACTGCATGTTTAGATTCTTCCATTGCTAGGTCACGTGCCACATCATCTCTAACTAGTTGAGACACTAACATCATTACTTACTAGGATATTATCTATAAGTAAGTAATGTGGTGATGTTTCAAAGAGTTTCTTGGTTGGATGAACTCCTAGGAACTATTCATAGAACACTACATCTTGACGCACAATCACTTGCTTTGTAATGTATCTAATTATATATTTATTTACAATTGCTAATAAGAATATTTTAAAATTTTAGCACTTTTGACATCAAAGTCCTTCATCTTTTACTAGCTTGTGAGCTTAAGTTCACCATTTGAATTTCTTATTCTTACTTGTCCACCTCTTTCGACATTTTTCCGCCTATGGCCTAAATACAATGCTACAATTATCATTTTAGGGAATATACTGACAAGGGTCCAAAATGACACTTATTGAGATATTGCAGAATTATCAGAAGGGATAACTTTGAATTTAAAACTTTTTGAAAAATATCAAGCGTATGGATAATTTATACAATCTTTTCTTCTATGACAATATTATTGCAACATCTATGACAGTGAACTCTACCATATGCAATGATGACCATACAAATCACTTTGTGTACCCGATATTGTCACTTATAGCGTCATGTAGGAGTAGTTGAAATGAACGACTATAATTGGAAGCTACATGAGTACAGTGAGTGGACGACTTTACTTGATTGAAAGCATAATATATTAACTGTACCCTGAGATGAATTTTGATTGTGATTATCCTACCCTTGTCTTGTTATTGCTTACTTAAAAAAAAAAAAAAAAAGAAGAGAGACCTGTGTTATGAACATAGTATGAAGGATGATCATAACAAGGACAATTGTTGGGCATTACATCTCAAGCTCATGTTCGAAGGAACTATACTTGAAAGACATTCTTGAATATTCAAGAGGTTAAAGGAATGAAAATGAAAAGCATTAGATTTTATGACAATGTTTCATGAGGGCCTAATAGAACTAATTAGGTAAAAATGATAAAAATAATAATAACAAATAAATAAATAAATTAGTTGAGAAAATTACTTAATCCAAAAGATGAAAACGATTTTGTTAATTGATTTTAATTCATTAGAAAAAGAAATGTGCTTAATTTAAAAATCAGAGATACCTGTTACCAGAAGGTTAGCAAGAGTTTCAGGAAGGATTCCTAGGATATGTGTCGTCGTTTTCCTTTCTGTTTCGAGGACTTCGGGACGAAGTCCATTGTTAAGAGGGGGTGTATGTAGTGCCCACTCTAGTCTCCTGACCTTAATATGACATTATCTTAGACACTTTATTCTTTGAGGACCTCAGGTTGAGGATCCGGACACATGACACTATTATTAGCGATTGAGATAGTCATGGTTGTGATGTTTATGAATGCTTTCCATTGATATTATGATAGAATGAATGGTTATGTATCTTATCTATCAGTATTTTGATGATTGCAACATTAAATAGTTAAGTTGGTCTCTATTTGAATTTATGATGAGGGTAGTAAAGAATATGTATGCGCTCTACTAAAAGCATAATGATGATAAATTGGATGGATAGGTATATTTCTACAATGTTATGATGTTGATAGCTTAATGAATATGTATGTTTCCATTGATGATTATTGATGATAGCCATGAGGGATGTGTCCCCTATGTTACCTACTTTCGTTAGTTCAGACTTACAATGGACAATGATGTGAATGACCAGGAATTGTTAATGATGCTATTATGATAATGACTAACATTGAGAAACCTTGTTACTGATGATTATTGAGTATGGCAGGAAACCATCAGAGGCACTCGCATATGACATGTCGATGACACCTGGTTTGATGAAAATTCATATTATTTTATCTTTTAAAGTCTAAGTCGATCTTGAAATCTGCCATATATGTTTAACTATATTCTGATGATATGTTAATGGTTGCAGGCACAAATTAGTTGCTTGACTGAATGACCCACATATGGGTGATGGGGTTGTACAGGTGGATGGAACTACATGGGAGGGGTGGGACAGAGTCCCTGATCTCACCCACTAGCACTCCCGCCGTGACTTGGGTTGGAAGGGATGAAACACCTTCGCCTTGAAGATCACGATGCCATGAGGGCAGGTCCCAAAGTTGGGTCGCTCATGAGGACTTTACCGGGGGGCGCGCATCAAGGCGGATTCCTTGATCCCCGACACCATTAGTCTCACTATAGCAGGCAACATAGGAGATGATAGTAGTCTATGACGTTGCACTATACTTTCCCCTCGTAGTCACTGGATGCTTGAAGGGCAAGTGGTGTGGCACCCTTGGAACTTCAGGGGAATTTCTTGAAGGGCACGACCAACTTGGCACCCTTGGCATCACAAATAAACTAGTAAGTGTGGCACCCTTGGAACTTCTAGGGAAGTTCTTGAAGGGCACAACCAAACTAGCACCCTTGGGATCACAAATAAACTATTAAGTGTGGCACCCTTGGAACTTCTAGGGAAGTTCTTGAAGGGCACAACCAAACTTAGCATCCTTGGAATCATTAAAAATAAATAATAATAAATAAATATAAGCAAGGAATGAAAACTAGGTAAATTTACATCAAGGGTAAATGATGATTAGAAACCAATGTAACTAAATCAAAAATAAAACTTGGAATAAGGAGGATCATAGGAAGAATTAAAATAGAGTACCTTAAAAACTCTACCCTTCCCATTTTGGAAAATACTAGGAAGATTATGTGGTTTAATTAGGAAAAAGGGGAAAGACAAACATAATGGTAAGGATAAAGATTAATCCTAAACTAATTTAAACCTAATTAAGAAAAGAGGAAGATGAATTAAAATGAGAATAATAAATTAAATTTAGAGAAATGTAGAGAAGCTCCATGTGTCAACAACCAACATAAGAATACCCATCTAGGAGATAACCTGAGTTAAATTAAGGAGTATATTGGGGATAAAATCTTGACTCATTAATTGACTTCAAGTAATGAACACAAATTAAGGAATAAAAGGGGGGGAATAAAGAGACAACTAAGAGAAGAAATAGGAATCTTGTTGAGGTGAGGAAAATATTAGTTTTCAATAAAAATTTAAGTAAATAATTTTGGGAGACCCTTGATGTGAGAATGACACATGGGTGGGTGAATAATCAAGCTATTGAATTATAAAAAAATAATTAATTATGCATGACATGACAAGTGTCACCTTGAGGACTCCTATAAAAGAAGGGGCAAGCCATGGGAGAAGGGGCTTTTGGGAACCCTATTGTTGGATGGATGAGATGATGTCAGAGCAGTGATTACGAAGCTATAGTGAGTTTGGTGAGGTAGAGGATTTTAGAGAGGGGACTCTGGAGCCAAGGTGTGCTCTCCTCTACCAGCTAGTGCTTTCCTCCATTGTACAACCCCATTGCAGTTCGGGGGTCCGCGGGGAAGAAGAGTACCCAAGGAGTAGGCTGGGAGGTTAACCAGTGGGTCTTCGCATTCGGATCAAGTGCGTCATCATTCACTCGCGGAGGTGACCAGCTACAAGGGAATACCAGCAACAGCAGAGCAAGTGGAGTCTCGCCTTCTGGTGAACGGTACATATGTATTTCATTACTATTGATCTTAGTTAAAAGTATGAAAATGTCATGATATGTTTCCTGAAATAAGTGGCAGGAATGTGTGTGTTAATTAAATTTGAATTTCAATGCGTTTCTTTTCTGGTTGTATTTGCTAAAAAAAAAAAAAATGTATACAGTCTGGATATGGTCCTTACATTTTGAATCTAACTTCTTCCTATCTTCTTTCGCGACATGAGCAAAATCCTTACATCCAAAGTGTTAGGGTCCCACCCTAACCCCCTTATTTATGTCATGGGATCACGTCATAGTCAAGAGTCAATAAAGCCCATATTAATATTTGTAAGTGGTTAACCCGCAATTAATGACGGGACCACAGTTAGTTGCAAATGGGCGGTAATATTAGATAGATGGTAAATGGGCGGTAGTATTAGATAGATGGGATTAATAAAACCCACGGTATTGGCCCGTGGTATTGCATGTATGAGTCATATATAAAGGATAGAGACTCCCTGCGAGGAGTATCGTGTCTTGTTTTGTAATCGAGCTCTGCTCTATTGGAGGTTGCCCCCTCGAAGAGGCCTGTGAACATTTCTCTCTGAGTAATAAAATCATTGCTATTCTGTGTTCTGGGTATATTTTATTCGCATATTCTGTGTTCTGGGTATCTTTTCTTCGCATATTCTATGTTCGGTATTACTTTGCAGGTTAAGAGCATAACAAGTGGTATCAGAGCACTTTCCAGGGCTCGGTGGGATCTCCAAATTTTAGCAAAAAAAAATTTGGCTAGAGACGTGTTCCGGCGTCTTTAAACCACGGGATCTGTCGTTAAGCGCATAAACCTGCGGATTTGGGGAGGCATGCACGCAGGAAATACAAGAGGTGGTCACGTCTGTTGGACTCCCTTGTAACCCCTGTGGGTACCCCTTCGAGTAGTAGCGCATTAGACAGAACCGCGCACGGACTGTCTTCCACGTACCCTCTGGGTATATAGGAAGCCCCCTAGCTCCCTTGAAGCCTTGCCATAGATAAACCTTCGGCCGTCTTGTGGCTACAGTACACCGAGAACAGCACTCAGAGAGATTACTCGCCCGTACGATAGGGTAGTCGGGTTGTACGGCTAAGGGTACGGTCGATCCTCCTTAGTTAGAGCCCTGAAACATTGGGCCGAGTACTACTGTCAGACCCTTATGTATATTGCGATCTGTAGCACCTGACACTCCTCAAGACCATAGTTCCCTTTCTATCGGGGGATCACACATCACCTATTCCAGATCAGTGAGTGCAGCAGCAGCCGACATCAGTCCCGCAGCTCCATCAGATCAGCAGCAGCAGTTGTTCCACCATTCAGATCTATCAGATCCACCAGATCGGAGTAGTTGTGAAGGGTTCCTGTCCCTGGATATAATTTTCGCAGGACTTTTGGCGGCATTGACAATCTGAGGATTTGGCGACTGCAGTATTGATCAGGAAGGAGTAAAACTCCGTTAGGAGTTTTCCAAAAAAAAAAAAGTCTGAGATCTTCCGGGGCGCTTATTGGTGACCTAGCCCATCAGAATCAGGACGACGAGCTGAGCAAGGTGGTACCATTCAATTTCTTAGTAAAAAAATTTTAGGCGGTCCCAATTTTTCATCAAGCTGGTGTATGGTAGAAACTCGAGCTCAAGCGATGGCCAATGAAAAGATAGACAAAATTGAAGACCATGTGAACTCCCTCCAAACTGCGGTGAAGAATATCGAACTTGAGCTTAAAGGAATAAGTCTCTAGATACATGATGCACTCCCAAAGGGCAAGGAACCAGCCCATGAGGAGGCGTATAATGGCCATGAATACCATGAGGGTGAGTCTAGCCACTCTCATCATGTCTGGCACACCCATCCACCACCCAGTCAGCGACCTCCCAAGTTGGATATGCATAAATTTGACGGTTCTCACACGTCCGCATGGCTAGCACAAATGGAGCAGTATTTCCAATTGAATCATATCATAGATGAGGGGACTAAGCTTATGGTGGGCACCATGTACTTGGACAATGAACGATGGCAATGGAAGGAATGGCATCAGCGTTGCAATGGACATTTTCAGAATTGGGCCCAATTTGCCAAAGCTCTTCGAAGTCGCTTTGAACAGGAAGACTCTTTTTTGGGGCGTCTCACTAAGCTCCGACAGACGGGTACAGTGGAGGAATATATTATTGCTTTTGAAGCCTTAGCCTTCCGCACTAGGGGTCTCACAGATGAGTTCTACATGGAATGCTTTATCAGTAGTCTTAAAGAAGCCATCAAAGCTCAGGTTCTACTCCACCACCCTCCCACATGGACAGAGGCTTGCCAGGTAGCTCGTAAGGTGGAACGTGCATTAACAGCCCAATCCAGCCGCCCCAACTTCCCCGCTAAAGGTCGTCCCTCACAGGCTCCCAATACGACTCAGACACTTAAGATTCAAAAGGTGTCACCTGCGGAAATGGCCGAAAGAAGGAAGCAAGGACTATGTTATTACTGTGATGAAAAATATTCCCTGGGTCATAAATGCAAAGAGCCCAAGTTTTTTCAAATAGATTCCACTGACTACAGCTCCTCCAAGGAAGATCCACCACTTGAGGAACCGGAGGCGATTGAAGAAGATAACCAAAAGGAGATTGTATCTGATGAACCCATTATTTCGCTAAATGCATTGGCAGGAATTTCTTCCCCTCAAACTCTCAAAATCAGGGGTTTTCTTAAACATCGCCCAGTAGTAGTCTTGATTGATAGTGGAAGCACCCATAATTTCATCCATCAAAAGATCGCTGAAGCAGCACATTGTTTCGTCAGGGCAGTTTCTAACTTCCAAGTCCAGATTGCAGATGGGGGCACAATGAAATGTGAAGGTCGTTGTGAAAATTCCAAACTTCAAATGGGGGATTATCAATTGAAAACCCACATGTTTGCAATACACATGGGGGGTTGCGACATTGTCCTAGGCGCGGAATGGCTCCGCACTCTTGGGCCAATCACAATGGATTTCCAGGAGTTATATATGAGTTTTAAGCAGAACAACTCCACACATACCCTCCGTGGACTACAGGCGGGAGCCCCCTCTATCATCAGCTCGCATAGGATGGAAAAATTGTTAAAAAAGGGCCATCATGGAGTGGTAGCTCAATTTAATGCCATCCAGGTAGTCGACACCATGTCTCTGCCAATTCATCCTGAGATGCAGCAGATTTTAAATAAACATCGGACGGTCTTTGACAAGCCTCATGAGCTTCCACCCTCGCGAGGG
Organism: Pinus tabuliformis; assembly: GCA_031772625.1. Classification (NCBI taxonomy): domain Eukaryota; kingdom Viridiplantae; phylum Streptophyta; class Pinopsida; order Pinales; family Pinaceae; genus Pinus; species Pinus tabuliformis. Next base: position 82,771,284 of record CM062820.1, on the reverse strand, counting down.
GAACATGATCATAGCATCACATTGGTTCCAGGGGCCCAACCCCCAAATGTGCGGCCTTACAGATATCTGTTCACCCAAAAGAATGAAATAGAAAAAATCATCAAGGAATTGTTGGAAGCAGGTGTCATTCGTCCCAGCATTAGTCCTTATTCATCCCCATTGGTCATGGTCCTCAAGAAAGATGGAGAGTGGCGGATGTGTCCCGACTTCAGGGCCCTCATTAAGTTAACAGTCAAAGATAAATTTCCCATCCCGGTGGTTGACGATTTGCTGGACGAACTCAATGGGGCTCAATTCTTCACTAAGTTGGATCTTCGCTCAGGCTACCACCAAATTCGCATGAAGGAAGTCGACATTCCCAAGACGGCTTTCAGAACTCATGAAGGCCATTATGAGTTCCTGGTCATGCCATTTGGTCTCTGTAATGCCCCCTCTACTTTTCAGAGCCTTATGAATCACCTCCTCAAACCATATCTCAGAAAATTTGTCCTTGTCTTCTTCGATGACATCCTCATCTATAGTGGCACTTGGGCGGCACATCTTCAGCATGTAGATCTACTCTTGCAACTGCTCCGCACGCATAAATTATTTGTCAAGATGTCTAAGTGTTCGTTTGGCATGGAAGAAGTTGAGTATTTGGGCCACATTGTGGGGCGTGAAGGTGTCAAGGTGGACCCCAAAAAGATCCAGGCAATGCAAGAATGGCCTCAACCTAAGACCTTGAAAAGCTTGAGAGGATTTTTGGGTCTCACAGGCTATTATCGTAAATTTGTCCGCAACTATGGCCACATAGCGAAGCCCCTAACGCAACTCCTAAAGAAAAATTCCTTCTTCTGGAACGAGGAAGCACAACAGCATTTACCGCTCTCAAAACCGCCATGTGTTCCACTCCCGTCTTAGCACTACCGGACTTCACCAAATCATTTGTCATTGAATGTGATGCTTCGGGAACAGGTATTGGAGCGGTCTTAATGCAGGAAGGGCGACCATTGGCCTTCACCAGCCAACAACTAAGTGGGAGGAATCTGGGCCAATCTACCTACGAGAAGGAAATGATGGCCATCTTACATGCAGTCGAGACCTGGCGACCTTACTTGTTGGGGCGACGTTTCCAAATCCGCACAGATCATCACAGTCTTAAATATTTTTTGGAGCAACGCCTATCTTCCCCACAACAAAATAAATGGTTAGCCAAAATGCTGGGATATGATTATGAGATCATTTACAAGAAAGGGAAAGACAACAGTGTAGCAGATGCATTGTCGCTTGTCGCGCCAATTTGAGGAGGAAAGTACTCTGCTCGCAATTTCCCTCCCCATTCCAGACTGGATTGAAGAGGCTCGCAGGGAATGGTTTTCACATCCCGGGCTCTCCCAACTCATTTCTCAATTGCAGGTAGATCCTAATTCCAGCAAGGGCTACTCGTGGCAGAATGATATTCTTCGCTACAAGGACAGAGTCGTAATATCACCAACATCCACCCTCAAAAGTCGCATTTTGGCAGAATTGCACTCATCTCCCATTGCAGGACATTCGGGCTTTCAGAAGACGTATTCTCGCACCAAAAGATCATTTTTTTGGACCGGCATGAAACAGGACATCCTTACTTTCGTAGCACAATGTGACATCTGTCAACGCCACAAAGGGGAAACCGTCAACACACCAGGCACATTACAACCATTGCCCATTCCGGCGTCAATTTGGACGGAGGTCTCCATGGATTTCATTACAGGTCTTCCAAAGTCTGGGAACAAGTCAGTCATCATGGTGGTTGTGGACCGACTGTCGAAGTATGCTCATTTCTGCGCCCTACCCCAACCATTTACACCAACTTTGGTTGCTCAAACTTTCATGGATCAGATCTTCAAATTGCATGGCATGCCCACTTCTATTGTGTCCGACCGTGACCCAATCTTCACTAGTAATTTTTGGCAGGAGCTCTTCAGAATACAAGGCACTCAACTCAAACTCAGTACTTCATATCATCCGCAAACAGATGGTCAAACCGAAGCCGTCAACAAATGTCTAGAAACCTACCTTAGGTGTTTCACTTCAGAAAAGCAACACCTTTGGGTACAGTGGTTACCTCTGGCGGAATGGTGGTATAACACCAACTATCATGCCACCACCAAAATGACTCCCTATGAAGCAGTCTATGGTCAACTTCTGCCTTCCCCTACTTCTTATCTCACGGGGTGCTCCAAAGTACAAGCCGTGGATCAACTCCTACAACACCGCGCAACCATGCTCGCCCATCTGCGCGAGAATCTTCATCAAGCTCAGAACCGTATGAAGCAACAGGCTGACCAACATCGCTCAGAGCGCCAATTTCAAGAAGGGGATCAGGTCTTTTTGAGGCTGCAACCATATAAGCAAACATCACTCAAAGACAAGGGTTATCAAAAGCTCTCTCCAAAATTCTATGGACCATACCAAGTACTTCAGCGCATTGGAGAAGTGGCTTACAAGTTGGCTTTGCCACCTACAGCAAAAATACACCCAGTTTTCCATGTATCGTGCCTCAAGAAAGTGATTGGGAACAATTGCCGAGTTCAAACCAGTCTACCTGAATTGGACGAAGAAGGGTCAATCTGGCTTCAACCTGAACAGGTTCTAGACACACGAGACAAGCACCTGCGCGGCCGCATGATTAAGGAGGTCCTCGTCAAATGGAAAGACACCTCTCCGGAAGATGCAACTTGGGAACCAGCCACTATTCTTCAGCAGTTTCCGCAGCTTCAGCCTTGAGGACAAGGCTAGTCTTAAGGGGGAGGGCATGTTAGGGTCCCACCCTAACCCCCTTATTTATGTCATGGGATCACGTCATAGTCAAGAGTCAATAAAGCCCATATTAATATTTGTAAGTGGTTAACCCGCAATTAATGATGGGACCACAGTTAGTTGCAAATGGGCGGTAATATTAGATAGATGGTAAATGGGCAGTAGTATTAGATAGATGGTATTAATAAAACCCACGGTATTGGCCCGTGGTATTGCATGTATGAGTCATATATAAAGGATAGAGACTCCCTGCGAGGAGTATCGTGTCTTGTTTTGTAATCGAGCTCTGCTCTATTGGAGGTTGCCCCCTCGAAGACGCCTGTGAACATTTCTCTCTGAGTAATAAAATCATTGCTATTCTGTGTTCTGGGTATATTTTCTTCGCATATTCTGTGTTCTGGGTATCTTTTCTTTGCATATTCTATGTTCGATATTACTTTGCAGGTTAAGAGCATAACACAAAGACTCTAAGATGACTTACTGTCGGCTTGAAGCCAAACAATTCTTCGAAAGCAGTTTTATAATCCAAATTGTTGGCTTGTTGGGGACTGACCCAGGTTCGGAGTTTATTAACCAAACAAATCCCTGTACTATTGGCCCTTTCGGCAACAATCCGCGGAGAGCGAACTGAGGTCTCACCCGAAGTAGTATGGGAGGGGTGCTGGAACCAGGTTTCCACACCCTTGAGATGTCTAAGGGTTTGGTTGGGTCCAAATGTGAGTCCCTTCGCACAGGTTACTTCGTGCACTTTCCTAGCCTTCGAGCCCTGATATATTCGCCTTCGCGCAGCCCTAACCCGAGGCTGAGGGACTTTCGCACTGCTGGAGTAGCAGTCTGCACTATTCCCGTAAATCACACCCGAGATATTACTTAACTTCTTATACCAGTTAGTTATCTTCGCGCAATTGGATGCCTTATGTTATATTTACTTGTTTTAGCACATTCATATGAGTTCGTGCAGTAAATAAATAGTAAAATTGCAATTCATACTCAATAATACATAAGAGGTAAAACTTCTCTTTATTAATTCTTCCAATGGTTATAGACTCGCCCTGCCTTGCGCACTCAGCTGAAGGGGTCCACGCACTCAGCTACAGACTACTAGGCCTCTGCGCACTCAGCCGCAAAGCCTTCTCCTACTCTACGACCCAAAGACACGATTTACACTTGACTCGATGCTTCATCAATCTTCTCTCGTCATCTTTGATTCTCCTTTCTACACTTAGAGCCTCGCTCTATTTATACAATTCCATGGCCCGTGGAACATGGGTAGATCTTTCAAATCGACATTATATTACAAAAACAAGAGCGAACAACCCTGTGACTCTATTATGACTCCGCGCCCACAAATCGCGGAGTCTTTACAATGGAATTAGTCAAAACTTGGGGTTTAAGCCCCAAAACATGCCTTGGGGGGATTCCACGCCCAACGGACCCCCAACACAAACATCGCGACTCACCCTCGAGTCACTCTGTCGGTGCCGATATCTTCGTGCGGAGACCCTCCAACTTTGCTCGAACCGCTGCAAGGTCGACAGTGCACTGAGCGGCTGCCTGTTGAATCTGTTGTACACGTTGTTCTGAGACCGCGGTGTCGGAATTGCTTCCCTGGATCTGTTCCTGCGTCCCCTGCATTTGCGCGAGCTTGCCTTCAATTGTTGTTGTAATGACGAAGGCCTCGTCGATCCAAGGTTGAACGTACGCCTTCAAAACCGCTTCTCGATGTCGTGCTGCGTCCATTTTCTCTTTTAGCGCTTTGGCCTACTACATCTGCACAAGCCTCTGAGTGAGGACCACCGTTTGCGCAGTCCCTTTGACGTTGTCATACTGCTGTTGGAGCTCACACGCCTTTGTCTCTAAGCGCTGGATGTTAGGGTCCTCCTGTAGGTTGGTGAGGACCTCGAATGACTCCTCCAACATTCTGATGCAGTCCCTTACTACACTATTGATCTCTTCCATCCCCGATGTAATAGTGTTGGTGCATTGTTCTCTAACTTCTGGAGGGGTGGACAGCTACGCCTTCAACCGCAGTTCTGCTATCTGAAGGTTTAGATCCAGTTGAACCTTGGTCATTTCTTCTCGCAACTCATGTACCCCTGCGACTAATCTGTGGATGCGTGCCTCCTTTGATGTGTCTGTTGGGATGGTCGGCTCAAGGACCATCTAGCAAGCTTCTTCCAGTACATGTACCATCTTCCTGTTCTACGACACCACTTCGTCGCGCTGCAAGATCAACTGCTCCATGTTGATATTTTGCTCGCTCAGCACTTGCAATGCGTGGCTCTCCTTAGCCCGTAATTCTGCAGTAATCCCATCCTACAGAACATAGAGTGTCTCTTGCGGGAGTGCAGCCATGTTGATCCCTATCCCTTTGTGTGCGCTAACCGTAGGTCTGTCGGCCTCTTTTGTTGTAACCAGTGCCCCTTCTGGCAGCGCTATTGTGTTTGTTGTTCGAGCGCACAGCATTTGCTCGGCTGCAGCTATCCCTACTGCAAGGCTGGTCAAAAGGGTACCAGCCTGAGGAGTGCGCACCTACAACTCCTAAACCTGCGCTCGGAGGGCCCCCAATACAATCTAATTCTCCTACGCGAAGTTCTGGAGCGCCTCAGAGGTGACGTCGTGCACCGTCTCACCTATGTTGTGTAGATCCCCCTCCGTAAGGGTGATCAGGTCGATAGACAGCTTCGATGCTTTGACCTTCTTGCGTGGCCCTGTCCGCTTGCTCAAGCACTCGTGCTTCAGTTGTGTTGCACTGTTTGTGGGTCCACACCGCCCTCCTCGTCCTTTGTTTCCATCTCTTTCTCCTGCCCATGCGAAGGTGACTTCTGGCCCTCGCGCACCTTCTCAGCTGCCTCCTGTGATGCTGCTGTTGCAGCCTTTTTTTGTTCAGATGTTGTTTGCGCAGTGTCCTGCGCCTCCTGCGCTTTTGCTGCTGCTGCTTCTTGCTTTCTCTTTTCTACCAACTGCGCCATGTGCAGTTTGGCCTCCTCTTTCCTCTTCTGCGCAACAGACTTCTCCACTACCACGATGTATGGGGCGTGCCACTCCGGCAGCCATGTCTCCAGTACATTCAAAATCACACCATTGGTGGCTATGAAGAGTAGCTCGTTCCATTTCTTGGCCGAGTCCTTGTGCACTCTGAGATATATGTTGTGGAAGTCTGCTTTAAATTTTGCAAAACTCTGCAGGCTGTTGTAGACAATGGGTGATAACCACGGCTTGTGGTTAATCCCCATTCTGATGTTCATCTCCATGAACACCCAGAATATCTTATTGTCGAGGATCCGGTTCAGGTCCTTAGTGGCCCATAGCGAAGCATACTTCACAACCTCTGGCAGATCCCTGTCAATTGTGTGGAATTGGTTGTCCTCCGGCAATTCCCCTGCCACCAGCACTATGGACAACAAAAGCCATGCATAGTGGAACGTCTTTCCTTGTTCCTGTGCCTCGCGACAATTTTCCAGGAACTCCTTACACAAAAACTCGGACTAGTTAAACTGGACTCCCTCCGCGCACTGCTCAACAAGTGCTACCACTAGCGCGGGTACCTCGTCCGCGCAGCACTTCCACATAACTTTACTCGCCAGTGTTTGAGTCGCCACCTTGATTGCTTTGTTGTTGATACTGGAGATCGCGTAGCCCCACTTCTTCTTCTCCAGCTCGTATTTCTTCTTCATGGCCTTCGCGATGGCCAAATTGCTGCTCTTCCCCTCCGAGATATCTGCGAGGTCCTCTCCTTTGCACAGGAGTTGGGTAATGCAATGAATTAAGTGGTCCATGATGGGGATGGGCTCCTCCAGCCAAAAACACCCATAATGCACCAGGCAGAGCATCTACCTGATGACGAATATCGTTACTGGGTTGCGGTGGAAATGCGGCACCCTAAGCAGGTTTAGTAACCCTACCTTTTCTACTCCGCGTAACCACTTTCGTGGCTCTAATTAAATAACCCTCGTTGCAGTGTTCTGCGTGGGCTTCATGAGATGCACAGTCTCTAGATGAGGGAATTTCTCGTGGTTAGTGAGATCCCAATCTTCAAATCTCAAGCTCGGCACTCGTCCCAGGTGCGTGCCCTCAAAGATGATGTCGTCCGGGAGGAGCAGAGTCTGGAGAGAGCTCTTGCTCTCGTTGAGGTCTATGGGAACTTTCACCTTCCCCTTCCGCGGAGGGATATACGTGGGCAACTTGGTTGGAAGGTTCACAGGCTCAGTTTCTTCCTCCATGCCCTCATCCTCGTCTTCTTCAATTATGAGGTCCTCTAGGTCTTCCTCCTCCTCATTGGTTTCCAAGTTAACCGCTTTCCCTTTCTCCTCCATCATTAATCTGGTGCGCAATGGGTTTCGCAGGGACACACGCACCAGAATCATCGGTTGTTTGTCTTTCTTTGGCCTCGGCGTGTGTAGTGATTTATGGATTTCCGCCACAATCCCGGCGCCTTCAAGGGCATCTTCCACAGTCAGGGCCTGCGCGGCCTCTTCAGCGGTCATCTCTGCAATTTCCCTAGCTTCCTCAGATGCTGCCATCTTGCTCATCCAGAAATCTCTCAATTGCTTAATCAGGGGCTCAATCAACTCTTAGAACAAGGCAAATAGATCTCAGCTCAGAATACGCGGGGCATACAATAGCGCAATTTGCAAATGACCAAGTGTTGTTTGCTGGGCAGCCCTTTGTAATTTATAGCGCCTTTTGAATTTGGAATCGATCGTTCCCCCCAAATCTGATTCATTAATGCTCCCTTGGCAACAGATTTTCACAAATCTTGCCCATAAAGCGCATCTTAAATGTCTACCGCCCGCTCCATTTGATCTCAAGTCGAGCATCACATCGTGAATAGTGACTCCAACAGTCATTTTCCAGCTAACCCGCGCAACAACGCATCCCCCATTGCGCGGTCGTGGACCTTGCGACACTTTGCTCCTACACGCATTTCCAACATCGCGCAACTCCCAGGAAAAGTAGTTTATAGTCCCACACCTCCTTTCAACTGCCTGGAGCGCTAAGACTGTACTTCCCACAGCTAGTCAGGTGGTTGCGCCACATGTATAGGGTTTCAATCGGTCATCCATCACTTTTCCTGGAACACATCCACCTTTTATTGTTACTGGCTGTGTCGCGCACTTTATCATCTACAGCGTGGTACCCTAGTTGATCCGTTTAGTAATGTGTGGTCCAATCCAAGGCATCAGGCTGGTCAACTCTCGGCGGTAGTCCCCAAATTTGTCAATGTAATCGTGCGCACCCTATTTTATCACCCTCGTTTTCTTATCAAGAAAATATTTCTTTATTTCGTCCTCACACTTATTGACTTCCGCTTCCAGCAAAGCGCTTTTCTCCCTTAATCGCATCCTTTCTTTCATAAGTTCCTGGAGCCTAAGATCACCTTGTCAGATTTCTTCCGCAAGTCCCAAGCGTTCTTCTTCGTTCAGCTGCACGATCCCTTCTTCCAAGGCTCCACGAGCCTTCGTATCTACCGGTGCTATTATGCATAGACTAGTCATTTTATACGCTATAGGGATTACATCATTCGCTCCATACTCCAAACTCGAAGGCCCCTACTCCGTCAGTTTCTTGCACGTTTTCCTATAAGCCCACAAAACCGCTGGTACGCGTAGGTCCCAATCAGTTCGTTGCGCCTTGTGTACCTTATTCAGCGCTTCGCATACTTCGTTAAAGGCTTCTGTGTGGATAACTTTTTGCACATCCGTTCCCTCCATACTTCGTTGTTCCAACCGGAGGGGTCATTCACGCAATTGCCTTGCCCGCACATGCTTACTGACCATGTCTCCTAATGCGAAGGTTGTGTGCATCCGTGTAGGTTTTGAAACATATGTTTGTATCCCTCTAGACAAGTGCCTGCGTAGATCGTTCCGTCCAGCGATCTTGTGTGTTAATCGCATATGAGGCTTCCCAAACCACATGCACATCATCCTCCTGCATTCTCACCAGTCCCCAAAGCTTCCTTGGTGTGTACCCCACCACCTCGCGGGCGTAGCGCGCAGTATCCATTTCAAAGCTTCGAAATGTTGTTGTTCCGGCACCTCTTTGAAATCTGTTCAGGAAGTCATCTACCTTGCTTAACCCATCATATGTAGGCAAATCCCTTACCTCCGTTGATACGCAGCGCAGCGATCTCGTCATCATGTTACAGTTCAGCGTGGTTACCTCGTGTAACCGGTTCTGCCATCGCTCTATCTCCTCGTCAGAATCCGATGTACAGAAGCTTTCGCGCTCCCATGAGATTCACCCATCCGCGGTGGAAATCACCCAATCTTGCTCTCGTGCAGTTATCTTGTAGATGCAGTCCAAGTCTTCGTCGCTTTCATAGTCACGCACTAGCTTCGTGTAGCGTGATTCTTCTACAGGGTCCAAAGATATAACTACGTGCAGAGACTTTTTCTCAAAACTCATCTTGCACTTCTTCAAATTTATCACCCCATTCATGTCAGTGGACCAATCGATTCCTAATAGCGCGGGTAGGGATTGTTTTCATCAACAATATATATCACTTCAAAATTTGCTAGTGCGCTCGCTCCTTCAATATCCACTGTGATCCCCTGCAATCTTCCCATAGGTAGGATCTTTTGTTGGTTCGCCATCCACTATTAAATAGGAGACCATTGCAGCATAGGCCTTCCCATGAGCTCCCATGTCTACTTCGACAAAACGTTCGCGTCTGATCCTAGGTCCAGAATCACTTGGTCCATCTCATATTCCCCAATCTGCTGGTCAATCTCATTTCTCTTCCTGTCTTCGTCACATGCTTTCCAACCTTCCTGACTACGCGTGGTTCGCCAAGCGCGGTCTTGGTGCATCTATTTATGGGTTCCTGCAATCCCTTTACAACGTTGTTGTCGCGTAGCAGCTTCATGTATGTTTCCAGGAACGTTGTGAGCATCAAGGGGTCCATTTTCGGCTCCGATCTGTCTTTGCTTTCTGAAATGGAGGCATCAGCGAAGCTCTTCCTAGCTTCTATGAAGGTTTCCTTATCGCGCTCCAAATCAAACTCTGGTTCTTTCGTCGGAGCCTTGTGAACCCAAGTACTCTCTTCAGGATGCTTTCCTTTGTCATCCCCTATCGTAATTCCACTTCGGAGCACAATATTCACGTTAGGGTCTTCCTCACGTGACTCGGACCTCATCATTTGCAGGTTTTGAGTCGGGGGAGGTTGGAGCTCCCTTGTCACGCAACCACGCTATTAATGTGGGACAATCCTCCATATCATGATCAAACAATGTACAATACAAGCATAATGGACGCGTCGAATTCATACAATCACAAGCATAATGCCTTGGCCCTTCGCAATTGTAACATATCAGTTGTTCGCGGCCTCTTCCAGGTCCTCCACCTCGGCCTCATTTGCGCCCCTGAAATCCGGTTCGCACCATTCCTGTGTTCTAGTCAAGAGGTCGCGTTTCGGCCTAAACCCTATAGGTGGGAGTCCTACCATCATCATTTCATAACTTCTACAGGTGCGCTCATCATGTCCCACTGACCTATAGAAATTACAAAACAACAGTTCCAAATTCTGTGTGTACTTCTGCAATAAATGGCAGTTGTCTGTAGCATGCTTTCCTCCTATTTGACAAATCACGCACCATAATGCAAGCGTTGCGCTAGGTCCTGCTTGTGCCTCTGGTCTCAACGGAATTAGTCCTCCTCCCGCAAGGTAATTCGCAAACACTGGGCAGTGGTCCTTGTCATGACCCGGACCCTTACATTTAACACACCATACCTCGTCGCGCACCTCTGGGCGAGTTGCCTTGTCTTGTTTCAAACTCTGCATCTCAAGGCACAAGTTTTTCAACTGCATGTGGATCTGCTAAACTCCCAGGTTAGGATCTTGTATCGGGGTCTCGTGTAGTCTCATCGCGATCTCCAAGGCCTCGTCCTGAGTGGTTAGCCTTTGTTGTGACAGTGTGTTCCTTAAATGCGAAGTTAGGGATGCTACAAACCATTCGTAGTGTTGTCCATCCGTCAAAGTCATGTTAGCTTCGTGAATTGTGCACTTCAATCCCTGATCTAACTCCCAAAGGGTCTCGCCTGGTAGCATTGTGATCTCCTTGAACCCAATAATCGACCGTGCCTCTGACTTCGGCCTGCTAAATTCTTTGTTTAACATAGTTTGGATATCCGCGATCCCCGCATTCAGATTGCCATTGGAATGCTTAATGTACCAGGTCAGCGCACGATCTTGCAGAGCGCTGACCAACGTTGTTTTCTTTATATTGTCATCTGTAACTCCCTGCACTTCCCATACAGCGTTTATCACGAACCAAAGCTGGTCCGGATCTTTATTCCCTACTCCCTTGAACACTGGCAACTTTATCGTGCTTGCCATATTGACTCGCAGTGGTGGCGGAAGTGATATGGGCGAAGATGGGGGTGAAGACGGTGAAACTAGCGTTGTTGTGGGTGGGGGTGGTATGCGCGGAATCCTCTACCTTATCAAATTGATCTCACTTCTTGGTGAGACCTTCGCAAGCTCTTCCTTGTCCCCTCGCGGAGGTGAAATCAAGGGGCTAATTTCTAGCTCTGCACTTCCTTCGTTTCTATAAATTCTCCCACTCGTGGTCCTTTGAGGAAGCGTCGCTCTGCCTCGCTGTAGTTGACTGAAGTATCTACCGCGAACTCAGAGATGAATCCTCTTATAATTCAATCGACCCAATGATCAATAGCGTGCCCGATCTTATCCTTCGATGCTTCCAATCTGCGCATCAATTCTAGAGTCCACACAATAGGTCTGTCGAGCTTGCAGCTTTCTTGGCTATCTGCTAGCTTTGCGATCCACTTGTATAGCTCAGTAGGAAAAGATGTGAAGAAAATTTCGTGGATTTCTGTGTACAGGTAGCAGTCCAACCATTCTTCTTTTGACAGTCGCGGATTCTTGTTCTCCTGCGCCGCGAACTCATGAATCTTCCTATCCAACCACTCTTCAATTCCTTTCTTAGTTGGATTCCAGTGATACGACATCAGACATCTCTATGCAGATCCCAATCTCGGCAACGGAACCATTTGTTGGTTTGTTGGGGCCTGACCCAGGTTCGGAGTTAATTAGCCAAACAAATCCTTGTACTACTGGCCTTTTAGCGACAGTCTGCGAAGCACGGACTGAGGTCTCATCCGAAGTAGTATGGGGTGGTGCTGGAACCAGGTTTCCGCACCCTTGAGATGTCTGAGGGTTTGGTTTGGTCCAACTGTGAGTCCCTTCACGCAGGTTACTTCACGCACTTTCTTGGCCTTCTAGCCCTGATATATTCGCCTTCGCGCAGCCCTAACCCGAGGCTGGGGGACTTACGCGCTACTGGAGAAGCAGTCTGCACGATTCCCCTAAATCACACCCAAGATATTACTTAAATTTTTATACCAGTTAGTTATCTTCACGCAATTGGATGCCTTATGTTATATTTACTTGTTTTAACACATTCATATGAGTTTGCACAGTAAATAAACAGTAAACTTGCAATTCATACTCAATAATACATAAGACAAGAAAAGATACACAGAAATATGGTAAAACTTCTCTTTATTAATTCTTCCAATGGTTATAGACTCGACCTGCCCTGCGCACTCAGTTGCAAAGGTCCGCGCACTAAGCCGCAAACTACTAGGCCTCTACGCACTCAGCTGCAAAGCCTTCTCCTACTCTACGACCCAAAGACACGATTTACACTTGACTCAATGCTTCATCAATTTTCTCTCTTCATCTTCGATTCTCCTTTCTACACTTAGAGCCTCGCTCTATTTATACAATCCCATGGTCCGAACCATGGATAGATCTTTCAAACCGACATTATATTACAAAAACAAGGGCGGAAAACCCTGTGACTCTATTATGACATCGCGCTCCGCGCCCACAAATGCAAAGTCTTTACAATGGACTTAGTTAAAACTTGGGGTTTAAGCCCCAAAACATGCCTTTGGGAGATTCCACGCCCAACGCAAACACTTAGTAGGACTCTTATTCTTAAGATATACTGCAGTGTTCATAGCTTCTGCCCAAAAACCATTGGTCAGATTATTACCTTTCAACATACTACGGGCACACTCCACGACATTTCTGTTTTTCCTTTCCGCAACCCCATTTTGCTGAGGAGTGTAAGGTGTTGTGAATTGTTGTTGTATTTTGTGTTCTTTGCAGTATTTGATGAAGTCACCATTCTTGAATTCTCCACCTTGGTCTGAGCGAAGAATTTTGATGAACTTTCGTGTTTGCTTCTCAATCATAATTCTAAATTGATTGAAGTATTCGAAAGCATGACTTTGCTGCTTGAGGAAATACACTCAGGTGAACCTTGTACATTCATCAAAAAAAATAAGAAAATAGTAGACCCCTCCTAACGACCTTGTCTGCATTGGCCTACATAGATCAGTGTGTACAAGTTCAAGTATATCCCTCTGCTTCCTATCAACAATAGCAGGAAATTCATCTCTATGTAATTTACCAAGGGCACATGCTTCACAATTAACATGCATAGTCTTCAAAACAGGCAGACCATTCACCATACCTTTTTTCTGAAGAAATAGTAGGTCACTAAAGTTTATATGCCCAAATCTCTTATGCCCGAGGTTCTCTGCAGACATGGTTGATGATGCCAACGCTTCTTGTGATGCACTTCTGACATCCAGTTTATATAATCCTCCTACACATACACATGTTGCAATGGACTTCACCTAATCCAGCATGTCTTTAATTACACAATAGAACTCTACCTTAAGATCCTGATCTATTATTCTAGATATAGAGGTCAGAGTCTTTATTATCCCGAGGATATCCATAACATCATGAATATGCCAAATGTTTCCATCGTGTAGTACGACAGGGACATCACCATATCCCTTGATTTCATACCATGTATCGTGTCTAAGGTATAACTCCGTACCAATGATGGATTCTCTAAAAAATTTAAACCATTGCCTCTTACCTGTCATATGGGAGGAGGCTCCTGAGTCCACGAACCAGATTTTTGCTTCATCCTCCTTAATTGACAACGCAGAATCAGATACGAATAATTTGATATTCGAATTCTGATTTGCATCAACCAGATGGCCTGCATGCTTCTTGTGTCTCTGTTGACCTTCATCAAACTTCTTCTTCTAGCAATGTTTATCCGTATGACCAAATTTACCGCAATAAAAACATTTTGGTCAAAAATCACGTTTGGAGACATACCTTGAGATGGAGGTGGCTTTCTTTGTGGGGTTCCTCCACTTTTCTGTGTTGCATTTGTCTTTCCTCTGAATGGCTTCTTCTTTGACATTAAGGCAAGATCTGAGCTCTAAGTTTCAGGGTCATCCTCATTTCCTCCTCCTGTATTAGGATCCATGTCAATTCTTCAAACTTGGGGGCTTTTTCTCTCGCATTCAACCCAGTGATGAACATCTGATAGTCGTCAATCATACCATTCATGGTAATCATGACCAAATCAGTGTATGATATTGTTTCATCAATGTCGCCTAGCTTATTCTTAAGCTTCAGCGTTGCTATTGATTCATTCTCCTCCATTTTAATGGAAAGAATCTTGCTCTTTAGAAACAATAGGTGATTTGTGTTCTTAATCTCGTACAAGTCTTTGAGAGTTGTCCAAATGTCTGTTGCAGCTTTACATTCTCGAATATGAGGAATAATGCAATCTTTCACAGACAATTTAAGCAACACCTTTGCCTTATTCTCCCTCTTTTCCCAGTCCTGGATTGTTGTTGTTGTTCCACCTGTGGCTAGGGTCGGCTTCAACTCATCACCGGTTGCAATCGCCCATGCGTTTTTCCCCTCCAACAGGGTCTGCAACTTAAATTTCCAATTGGAGTAATTGGAACCGCGGCGCTTATTTCTCTCGTTCAAATAAGCCTCTACCATTTGATTGTTCATCTTGACAAAAAAAACGACCTCCAACAACAAAAAAACTTGACCTATCCCAGATCCGAAAAGCAATTTCAAAATACAAACTTGAAATTCAAATTAAAAAAACATGTCCCACTTGAAACAAAAACACCTTTATTTTATTTTGTTTTATTTTAAACGCACAAAAAAAATCCTTTTTTAAAACCTCTTCCCTTTTTAAATGTATGCGACCAGCATTAATAATCCCAAAACATATTTTTTTAATGTTACCATACACGGACGCCCTCAAATTTGGCTCACCGCACCATTAGCGATCTTGCTCAGCACACAACTCTTCCACAGAACGCAGTCTCTCAGGTGCTCTTATTTAGTCACATCCAGCACAATCAGCCCCTTCAATTCACCACAGACTCCACCTCGCAGCAGGTAGGCAACGAACTTTCTCACGACAGAATGAGACTACTGAGTCGATGATTGCCTTCACGGAACAACTAGCCTTCACGCTTCCTTTGCAGCAGATAGCATTCGCCCTTCACCTCCACTACGGGCTCTTTCCAACGACAGAACCACCCACGGCTCCTTCACTGCTCGGACAGATCTCCTCAGACATATCTCCTCCAACAACTTCAAACAACGTTGCTCTCTCTGGATCTCCTCCTCAAACGGCAGAACCACCCACGGCTCCTTCACTGCTCGGACAGATCTCCTCCAACAACTTCAAACGACGTTGAGACCCACGGCTCCTCTGCTTGCTGGTTCCTCCAACCACAAAATTTTCAACGCCTTCAAGAGTGATAGATCCAATATGAGAGATGGATTGTTAGAGGAGATCCGAGTAGTAAGATATCTCTCATCAGATCGTGATCCAATCTAGATAAAGAGTGATAAGTGAAGAATTTACTCGGATCGGGATTGGTCAAGAGTAAGAGAACCATTGGTCTCATCTGTTCAAAGGTGTGGCTTCTATACTCTGGTATTCGTTGTTGCAAGAGGACATCCTAACAAAGGACGTGGTTTGGCCAGTACCATCGCTGCCTCCAAATTGGCGTGGTATGTTTTATTCAGAGATCAATTAATCCATTGCTATGAACTCTGCAGGAGAGAGTGTAGAATCCAAGTGCAATTGAGTCAAGTTGAGAGTCGTGAGGCCACTGAACATTGAAGGGAGATCGGACCTCCTAATCAAAGAGAGATCGAAGTTGTTGCTTCAATTAGTATCTATGTGAAGGATTTGGCACTGCCAGCTTGGCAATTAATTACATTCAGATTGCTTAACATTTTCTGCAGCCACTGCCTATGGTCATAATCAGCTATAGCACTAGATTCGTGTAACAATTTTCATTCCAGGATCCATGCCATCTGTTCAAGCAATTGCACTTAAAGACCAATTCTCTAGTTTCCTATGTTGTTTAGATTCGTAATAGCTTTCACATATTTAAAGAGAGCTACTAGCGGGTTTAGGCCAAGTCATTTGTTGAAGTAATGATAGTTTGTGAAATAAGGGGTTGGAAAAGGTCACCCAAAAAAAAAAGTGTTTATTGTGAGATTTTACAATAATACCAAAATCAAATGAAAAACCAATCTTTCTTATGAACTATCTTTAACCCCATAAACATTAAAAATAATTTATTTCTTACCCTATATGTTTTGAGTTTCATTTTGAGGGCAAATAATGAAAAGAAACCAAACCACAAGGGTAGTTCAATGGAAAATTGAGTGGATGAAATTCTAGATCTCGACATCATCAGTATGCTTCCCCTACCAACACATCGATCAAGAACTACAGATAATATATAAATCCCTACATCTGGGCAAAGTTTACGCTACTCCAAATCAAAACCGCACAAGCTTAAGATATATCTCGGCAAATCGAAAAATAAATATAGGCATGAAACTTAATATATCTCTATGAAAATTATGGTCAGATTACGTTGGTACGGAGCATATATACTTTAACCTTCAGAAGTGTTCTAGATTGTTAAAATTGGCAACTAGGGCCAAACTCCATGTGGATCATCTTATTAATGACAGTGGATATTTTTCTTGGATTCCTCTCATTGAGAGGTGTAGGATTGATCTAAAGATCATCTGATTCCGATAAGTATTCATGGAGATATGAATTTATTTGTGTTATGGGACAATTTGTCAAGGTCAGCCAGCAACCAAATAAACCCCACTTGTGCTCAATGTTTTAGTATAAATAGAGGTGCCTTGAAAGTCATTTGGACACACTCACTTGGGATCTCTTCCTCTCTACTTGTCTTTGGGTTTTGGTGAGAGGGGAGATCCTAAGGGATAATGTTGCCCTAATGGAGAAAGGTTCTATGCTAACTAGAGGGAGTGCCCTAGGCTCTACGCTGCCCTAATGGAGAAAGGTTCTATGCTATCTAGAGGGAGTGCCCTAGGCTCTACACTGCCCTAATGAAGAAGCCCTAGACGCAGGAGGAAAGGGAGATCTAGCACGGTGAAGGAGGCCTAACAGCAGACCCTAACGCAGTCCTATCATGCCCTAATCTATACGCTGTTCTGGAAGGGTTTGAGACAGCCCTTAGACACAGCAAAAGGGATACCCTAACAGCAATAAGGAGGCTCCCATTCACTGCCCTAACCTGCCCTCATACGTTGTCCAAAGGAGCCCTTATACGTTGCCCTAATCTATTGTCATAAGGAGGCCTTAAGTATGCCCTAGCCGCAGATCTAAGGTAGGGTTACAACTGAGTTAAATGTGCCCTAGCCGCAGATCTAAATGGAGACTTAGCCGCAGATGAAGGAGAGCTCTAGCAGCCGTTAAGGGAGAGGTCTGGCCGCAGTTAAAGGAGGCCTAAATCCACAGCAAAGAGAGGCCAAATCCAGAGCAAATGAGGAGACCTATACGCATCTAGGAGAGGAGGCCTAATCTACAGTCAAGAGGAGCTCCTATACGTTATCAAAGGGAAGTCCTAATCTGTTGTCAAGCATAGCCAAGATCTGCAGCAGAAATCTAAGTGTGTTGTAGGTGACAGCATGGAAATGTGTGTTGTAGGTGTTACAATGGGACAACAATATAGTTGTACATGATCAATACATGGACATCAAGGTATAGCATGTCTAAATAGGACAGCTGCAAGCATGATGACAATGGGAAAACAATGAAGCTTGTTAGAGCAAGCAAATAGGACAATGGGAAAACAATGAAGCTTGTTAGAGCAAGCAAATAGGACAATGGCAAGCATGATGACCATGGGACAGCAATGAAGCTTGGTGGAGCAAGCAAATACGACAGTTGCAAGCATGATGACAATGGGACAGCAATGAAGCTTGGTGGAGCAAGCAAATAGGACAGTTGCAAGCATGATGACACATGGGACAACTGCAAGCATGGTGAAGCATGGACAGCGGCAACATGGTGAATCATGGACAATGGCAAGCATAGTGTTGCAAGTACATTGGGACAGCAGTATAGTACTTGGAGCAACAAGTACACAAAGCAGCAATGGTGCAGCAAGCACATGGGTGACAGCATGGTGCAACATTGGCACAAGGTACAACAGTGCCAAACACTGGGACAATAGTGTAGCATGGTGCAGCACGGTGAGGTGCAGCATGATGACGAGATGCAGCACAATGATAGGTGAAGGAGTCACCTTGGAGAATCAGTTGAAGCAACTTGTCTTCAATTGATCTCATGTAGCATCTTCTTAGAGATGATCTATGCTCTTATCTAGACAAGTTAAAGTGTTGCCTTTTGTTGTAAATGTACTATCTCTCTCTCTCTTTATCTTTCCGCTGAACTATTGAAGAACATATAAAAAGAATTGATCAAGAGTTTCCCCACATTAGGGTTTGTCCCTGGCTAGTGCCACATCTTGTGTCCTCTTGTCTTGGCTTGTCTTCTGCGATTTATGTTTATGTTCTATCTGCGGTTTACTTTAATGCTGATGTGATTGCTAATTTTGAAAAGATATTGAGCTAACTATGAAAATTGAATTAAATTGCTCTAAGCACAAAACATACCTAAACTTAACATAGATCCTATGGTGGATTTTTCAAACTATGTGCTTATTTGGAAGAATGCACTGCAATTGGTATTTTCTTGAGTGCACCAATTCTTACTAAAAAAATTAAATCGCACTTGTAATGTACCTGTTCTGGAGCACGCACTTTTCTTGGAATAAACAGCAAAGTTTGAAAACATAATTTTCTGGCACAAAGCGCCGAACCTGAAATCTGCAAAAGAGGAATTCTTTAAGGCACAATTCACTAGAGAGATTGAAACCACATGTGGAGCAAAATTGATATGATCAACGGAGCATGAGGTGTCACAATGTTCATTGCCTTTGAAGATCTCGCAAAGAAGACAAGGTGTGGAAGATTTTAGTAGGTCCAAAAAATGATATAAACAGTGATGCAGATCCAAACTAGAAGTTAGTACTAGAAGGTATAGAAGATAAGAGCACTTTTAATGAATCTCAATACTTTATTTATTATGTTTATTCTTAAATAACGAGAATATTTTTAAAATGGGCAAGGAGGAAAAAGATTCAAAATGTTAATCATAAAATTGGCTTACTACAACAAAATCTTGATGATACTTCACAAAAAATAGAGGTTACAAAGGCAGAATAATTCCATAATTGGTAATGTACCAGAGCTAAGATTGCGAGATAGTAAACATTATCATGAATTTATTGTTCTCATTACACAACACATCATCATATTAGAGGAAATGTTGAAATCAAGGAATCAATGGGTAGTTAATCTTTTCAAAATTCAAGATCAAAAAAAGATAAATTGATAAAAGAAAATGTGTTGTTAGCAATTGAAAATAAATTAAAACAAGAGAAAGTAAAGTGTAATAAAATTTATAATACATATGATTTTCTTCAAAAGATTGATAGTTCTGGTAACACTTGTCATTTGATTGAAGATGATAATATTGACGTCCATCTCATGTTGTGGGGCATAGAATGGTATTCATGCTGATATTTTTAAAGATGAATATCTTAGTGAAGATGACAAAATAGGGTGTGTTGAAAAGCACATAAAAGGAATTGGTTCCAAGTACAAAATGGGTTCTGATGGGAATATTGCATAAATAATCAAGATATCTAGAAACCCATTCAAATATATGTAAGGCAAGAAATGAAGGCCTTGGTTATGAAGATCGAAGAACTAATGAAGCTATCAAGTTCATGAAAGCAGATTTATAAATAACAAGTGAATCATCTACAAGTACGAATGCAACAAATCAAGTGCAAAAGAAGAAACATTACTGCAATCATTTTAGCAAAAAAAGACGTGCAAGCTAAGTGTTGAAATAGAAAAATATTAAAACGCCACATTCAAGTACATTGTGGTTGGATAGAAGAGTAAGAATGGTAGAGAGTTACTTTTATGCTGAAAAAATATATAAGGTCAAATCTTCTAAGGTTCATGAGTCATTTGGTCCCCCAAAAGTTAGTAATAAGTTGTCATTTCTTTAAGTCAGATTGGTTCAATGGTAAATCAAAAACTAATTTGTACAGGTCAATTCAAGTGAATCAAATTTGTGGAAATGAGATGAGCTTCTATAATATAATTGTTTAATGGACACATGATCGGTTGTACTTGACATCCTAAAAGTTTTGGTCCAAGTTGAATTCCGCAAGTGTTTTGTAAACACTTTTGAGTCAAGTCTTATATGATAAGACATGTAATTGTGTATTATGTAACCTTTTATGTATAGACAGGATAGGGCATCAAGTTGTTGAATCAATCACTCGAATAATTGCAAGGTGGCAAGTAGACTAGTATCTAAACTTGATATAGAATTAAAGAGGAAATGTGAGATAGAGAGTAATCTTAACATGTAACATGGGACCAAGTTTAACATGTTGATGAACCATGTAGGGGAAACCGGGAGTAAAATGGATGGCACTCATATATCTCAGTAGATGATTTCTTTTTATATAGACATCACGATCAATGATTGCATTGAGAAGCAAAAGTTCATGGAATAATTAATTTTATGTGAATACAGAAAAAGACGCAAGAAATTTCAATTAAAGAAAGCCCAAGCAAAGACGTTGATATCATTATGGATGCAGCAAAAAATAAAAATTGTAGACATTGCATGTGAAGATATTGCAACAACAATGAAGATGGCAACACAGGAAAATAAATGATGATGGTAAATCAAAGTTGAAAATTTATGACTCGTGAGTCACACATTATCTTTATAAAGAAGTCCATAGTGTCATTATATTTGTAAAGAAGTCTAGTGTCATGTTTAAATATGTACCTAGTATATCTATCGATAAAGCATAAGAATTTTATATATACCTGAATCAAATGTGAGCTTGATTAGGCAAGTGTATTCCCATAAAATTTGTGGTAATCTAAAAACTACATTGATGCAGTGTATAGTTTGTGGTAAATGAGAAACCACTTGATGTGAAGGTTTGTAGTCATGTAGAAACCATTAATGCAAGGTATAGTAGTCATCCAAAACCACTTCATGTTCATGTGATGTTTATGGTAAATAGCCACTTGAAGTGTGATGGTTGAGGGTTATCCCCAAAAGACCCAAAGGTGTAATGTCAAAGTGTGATTCCGAGTAAAACCAAAGAAAACACAAAATAATGACGATGCAAGGGGTGTTACAAGGACAGGTGCAAGCATGAAGACGTGATGGAAGAATGCATGAATGAAACAGGTACATGAAAGAAATCCCATTACATTATCAGTTGCAACAGCATTTTACTCATGCATTCCAATGAATAATTATTCCTTTATACGAGTATCAAAATTACAAAAGTATGATGAAATTGAACCAAACATAAACACAAACATTGTTGATCAAGATGATCATGTGTTGCAAAGGAAAATAAGTTAGGTGTTGTAAAGAATATATTTCTTCATTAAGGGGGGAGTGTTGGAGATAATGGAAAAATGTATTATTCCCCTACATTCTTCTAGATTACTATAGTTCCATTATAGTCTTTAAAATATCGAATATCATAGTTGTTAGTTTCCAATGCAAGAGTGAACTGTAGTAGTTGTTAGTTTCCAATGCAAGAGTGGATTGTAGTTGTGAATAACACCTGCATTATTATAGTTCCACTGTAGTCTTCTAGATTATCATAGTCGTTAGTTTCCAATGTAAGAGTAAGAGTGAATTGTAGCTGTGCAGGTATTATTATCCTCCAAGTTGTTGCGGTTATCTCAATACTAAAATATGAGATTCTTCTGTGTTTCAAACACAGATCAGATTAAAATATTGTTGTTTTTTTTTCTATTTGAAAAAGTATCCACAGTTATGATTGAATTCACTGCTAGAGAAATAGTACATTGAAAAATACACATTAATCACATATTAATGCTTTAGGTTCTGTTAGTTAACCTTCCAATTTCTAGCACGGTAAACTGGATTGTGGTTTGTCCTGGTTAAATTACTAAATGTGTAACTGCATCCACTCCGTTTATCATTTTTTTGGTGTTATGTGCCTATAGATATAAACTAAATTCTTTGGTGTTACAAGCCATACATGTAAGATCTCCCTCACCCGACCTAGAGCACCTCGCCTATCAGAGGGATTAAAAACAAGAGTAATTAACCTTTTACATAATAGCCACCTTCAGTTTAACCTAGAATGAAATATGGAGTATGGCAGATGACCTTTTGACAGTAAAATTCAATGCAAATAATCCAGGCAATGTGTGATTTTCTTAATTGCATAGCAAGTCCACTGGGAAGGAGACAGACTAACAATTCGGCTTATCGTTAACTATGCGCAGAGTATGCACTACATGTTTCCTATTCTTTTGAACCACTTCTAAGAAAGTAACCATTGTTGATCCTGTGCTTCCCATTTGCTCTTGACAGATGGCCGCATGCGTGTTACTTCCGAAAATGGATTTATTACATGTTGAAAGCCACCTCGCTAACAGAAGAAGACAAACTAACAATTCGCGTATCGTTAACTAGGTGCAGAGCATTATGCGTTACATGTTTCCTATTCTTTTAAACCACTTATAAGAAAGTAACGATTGCTGATCCTGTGCTTCCCGTTTGCTCTCGACATATGAACAGTTTCTAATTACAAGTATGATTAACAGTTTCTAATTACAAGTATGACTGGAAAATCATCTCCGCAAGTTCCTGCAACCGAGAAAAAGAGTAAATACGTTGCAAGATAATTTCCTGGAATTCAAGAAACTGAACAGAATGCATCTTAGAAAATGCGAATTCACAAGGTGGTCCGTACGAAGATCACCTGCTTCCCTGATGACAGTGGAGGTTCACCCCATTCATGAGCTTTCTTTTCAAGTTCCTCAAAACTGACCTCTCCATCCTACAAAAAAACAAACTCAAACCAGATGCATATCCAGAGAAATCGATTCATGCGATAGTAATTTACATATTAAAGTAACAGAAACAGAAACAGCTTAAGGATTACTAAAAATAGAGACTACAACGGTTAAAATGGATTGTGAGGGACCTCAATCAGAGCTCCTAGTTTTGAATTGAAGGTTTCATAACGTTTTGCAACAAGCTCTGACATTCTTCCATCCTGAGCAAGAAGCATACAAGTAGAGATCACAAAGATGCTAAAAAATAAATTATATGAATGCCACTATAAAAAAGATATGAACCAGAACACCGGAAACATACTATACAAGGACGAAGAAAATGACAACCTGTAACAGCTTAGCCGCATTTCTCAAGCCCCGTGCAAGAGTGTCCATGCCCGATATATGAGCAATGAATAGATCTTCCACATCTACACTCTCTCTCCGCCTGTGCAGAATCAATAGCAAACGTAGATGAGCTCCACAGCAGATCTTATAAAAATAAGCCTAAAACGACAAAAACATGCTATGGCATGGGAAAAATAAAGTTGTCCGCTTCCCAGACATATGAAAAATTAAATGTTAATGAACAGAATATCGTGTGTTGCTTCGTTTATTTCGATACAACCTCTGAAAACAGCTTTCAGAAAACCTTGCTTCGTCTTTTTGAAGAAGTTATTGATATCTCTGAAGAGAACTTACTGAAAATAGCTTTCAGAAAACCTTGCTTCATTTTTTTGAAAAGTTATTGATATCTCTGAAGATAACTTTTAGAAGACCGGGAAAGATACTGAGGTCCATTTGAGTTGAGAATTTACAATGATAAGGCTAAATAGGAACCAACAAAACAAATAAATTTAATAAGCTAAGAAATTAATTAAATAATACATATTTGAAAAGAAATTAGGTGATAGTACAATTATGATAAGTAAAAAGCGAAGGAATAGGAACCAATAAAACAAATATTAAATAAGTTAAGAAATGAATTATATCATACATATATTTGTAAAAAGTTGGGTAACAGTTCAATTGTGAGAAATAAAATTGATAAAAAAAATCAATTTTATGAATAAAATGTACAAGAGGATGGGATTGTCGTCAACCTCGAAGGAAAAACTAAACTATGTTTTGCATGGAGAGTCCATCGACACTCGAACAGAAGTGTTGACTCTATTCCAAGAATTGTTCGTTATCAAATCAAGAGGAATCCAAAAATTAATAGTGATTAGAAATTCCAAGGATGGTTTATTATCATATCAAGGGGAATCCAGAAATTAATAGTGATTGGAAATTCAGTGCTTGTAATTCATCCTTCTAATCAAAATCTATCCAATCTATCCCAGGATAGTTACATGTCTAGATTGATATAAAGAGCTAAACGGGTAGTGAGGAGCATTGAGTCCATATAATTTGGACTTCAAAGTTCGATCTCCGAACAGATGAGCAGGCAAACGGTGGAGTTATTTTGAATGGCGAAGTTATTTTGAATGGCGATGTTAATAGGGAGAGTTATTTCGGAGGAATTATTTTTGTTTCATTCATCTCATAAATTGCAGGTATTCAAATTTTATAATATGAGTGTGTTTAAATGGACAAGTAGTGTGTGCATTAAGGTCGATGAGATGAGCGTTTATCTTACCTTACTCCCCTGTACATTTCACATGCTCCATGGCATATGGTGGAGGGTCGGTCCCTATTCTTTGATAGAGTAGAGCGATTGGAAAGGTGATAGTTTGGATGGGTTTTGATGAATCTCGGTGTTCCTGGTCTCACAGCCTTCCTTCAACTTGTTCTTCTAGATTGGACTCGGATCTGGCTCTGGTCTACCATGTTCAGAGGATAGGGGTTTTGCACCGAGTGTTGGTTCTTTGCTCTACTCTGATTCTTTGTCCTGGTCTGTTGTTTCTGGAAAATAAGGATTCCGCATAGGTCCTTCCAAGGATTGTTGTCTTTTCTTTTCTCTCATCTTTCAGGGAATTGAGCATTCTGGATGAAAACAATCACTCCAATCTTTATATTCACTGTGAAATTTCTAACTTGCATAGGGTTTCAAGGCAAATTGCCAGGAAAATTAAGGATCTTCAGGTGGCATTGTCACATTTAATTCGCAAAATGACGACTTAGCTTAGCTCTCAAAAGTCAAAGATGTTGACATACCAGCACTAATGGCTCATCAAAGTCGGCAGATTAAGAAACTGAAAACAAATTTAACAAATTGTATGAATTGGTTCGACTAGTTAGATACACAACTAGATTACTTCTCAATCAACGTCTTGAAATGGTCCATCTCTACAAGCAAAAAAAATGTTGAGTGGAGAGATCAGCCACAATACAATCATTCATCCAGCATGAGGAAGTGACTTATCAGAGACAGATTAAAACCTCATCCAAATTAATCTATATTTAAAGCAATTGAAGCTCAATAATTGGGGTGAACTGAAAAATAATTAATAAAGATTCGCAGATTGTTTCTTAGGAAGTAGATGCAGTTTGTAAGACAAGCTGAGTTTGACGAGTACAAAAATTGAAAAGTAAACCGACAGAATACCCACAATTTTGCATCAAAGTTGAACCCACCAGGTGCAAGCCCACCCTGCACAGAAGACCAGACTTGATTGATGAGGAAAAATATAAGGTAATGTTAAATGGAAACCAACAAAGATTCTCCAGAACATTAGTACAATTATGAAGAAACAACACTGTCAATAAAATTAGTAGAACCATGATCTAGTAGAGACTCACATTCTTTATAACAGTCAACATGATTAAAGTTGCTTCTCCAATATCCGTAGGAAATTGATCAGTATCCCAGCCTGCATAGGAGATTTCACATGAAAATTAGCCCCAAAAAACCACCAAGCTGAAAACATTCGCATTCAATTGAGCATCAATTTTACAGCTGGACCTGCCAACAACTCTGATTTATGTCAGTAAATTAACAACAGTGAATATAAACCCAGGTACCTGTTTGGGCATCTCCAGTGTTTGCATCGATGTTTCCAAGCATCCCATAAATCCGTGCTATTTCCAGCTCGTGATGACAGCTGAGAACAAGTTAAATAACTTAATTATCAAACATATGATTCATATTTTTAATTGGCCACAACTATCCGGAGAGAAGCATAAATGGTCTCTTGCTCTGATCGTGAAAAACTAACAAAAACATGACGCTAGATGTTTTTTCCTTCGTCATAAAGTATGTGACTTAACAAACATTAACTAGTGCAATGGCACTCACGACTGGCCAAATGATAACAAGGGACAGCCATTGTTGCATGGCTTTTAAAGAAAAAACGCAATCAAGATGAAAAAATGATAACAAAAAAAACCGTGCTTGCAAATTTAGCCCGCCCTTGAGAGACTTTACATAGGATCCAATAATCTCTGTTCAGAAAATTAATTTAAAGGGAAGATTTTTTTACCTGTGCCCAGACAGGGTTGCATGATTGCACTCAACATTTAATTTAAATTCTCCTGGATTGAAGCCAGCCATGTCAAGACAAGAAATTGAGTATGTTAGACACCAAGCCAGACAATAAATGAAACCTCTAGAAATCTTTAATCATCCACAACCATGGTTGACACACAAAATCATGTTCACCATTTGCAATCACAGATAAAAAATGTCATTAGAAAGCCACAAGAGAAGTATTCCCCTACACAAGAGGGATAGACTAAAATTTTAAATGACTTTATGCAGGGGATAAAGGGAAACCCAAGGATTTCAGGATGTGGGTGAGATTAGAGGAACAATAAAGGGGAGTGCCTCATCTCTACCTTGTTAAAATTTAAACCTACTTTATGCAGGGGGTAAAGGGAAACCCGGGAATTTCAGGATGTGGGTGAGACTACAGGAACAATAAAGGGGAGTGCCTCTATCTCTACCTTAATAATCCAGAATCAAGAATTACTGTGGAGACTATGACAAAAAAGATAAGGAAAACCCCAACATATTGGAGTGTATATTCCATAATAATAGGATGAAAAAAAAGGTGTGGCGTGAAAAACACATTAGAAATATATAAATTTAAGAAAAGATAGAAATAATTAACACATAAAAAACAAATAAAAAAATAAAATAAAAAACAGGAGGTGGATTTCCTTGCCAACATGGTCATGGATTGTGATGCATCATGCACCAAAGGGAGATAAAGGAAGGTGGAAGACGTGTATATAAATGAAAACAAAAACAAAATAATCGAATTGGTAAAATTAATCCAAAATAACTAGCGCAATCGCAATAAAAAAGGATGTGCTCATTATAAGAAAGGATATCATTCCAAAATCATGCAAAGAGGTGAGGGCAACTAAATAACTCGGTGAATTGCACGGAAAAAGGATGTGCTCATTAATTTCCTGTACCCTTCAAATAAGCAGGTTATCCTTGCAAAATCATGCAAAGCGGGGAGGGCAATTCAATCAATCAGGCAACAGCAGATATAGAAACAGCTAACCTTGGTTTTTTCAGACTTTGCAAACCACAAGATCAACTCAAATGTGTTTGTGGAGTCTACAACATCTCTGCATTAAAAAGGACAGAAGATAGAAGGCCTCCTAAAATCATGTGCATTTTGAGGAGCCATTATCGAAAAGAAAAGAGAAAAAATATAGTTTGCACTTGAAAGAATCTCAAGAAGTGAACTATATACTTAATGCTTGCAAGTTTGAAGGAGATTGGGAACCAGAGGCTGCTGATAGAGAAAGAGGTCTCAGGGACGAGGAAATAATGGCTCTCAACAGAAAGGCTACTCGTACAATGCCAAAAGAGCTTAGAGTCTGGCAAAAAGGGGAAAAGGAGCCAAGCTAAAGGAGAGGAAGACCCAGCTTATTGACCAATGAGGTGGTTGAATAGAAGAGGTTTGATAGGTTGCTCGAATCTAAATCCCTCCAAGTAAGGGATCCAAGGACGACTATGAGAAGGAAAACATATACAATCTAGTGGCCTAGAAGGCATGTCGATATTTGACAAAAAAGTTGTAAAAATCTCAAGTCGCCTGTCTACTAGTCTGTACATGGAGAAACAATGGGGTATAGGAAAGACTAAAAGAAAGGCATATCGAGATTGACAAAAAAGTTGTCAAAAATCTCAAGACACCTTTCTACTAGTACATACATGCAGAAATAATGGAGTATAGGAAGAGACTAAAAGAAATTGAAGAAAAGCTAGAAAAATTTAAGCTCCACTTTCAGACAATTGTTAAGACTGTTTTTATGTAGTTGAGGTTGTTGAAAGATGCAGTTACACAGGTGGTGGTGGAAGATATTCACACTATGGATTCTGGAAGAACCAGTGAATGTGAAGAAAACGATGTAAATAATGAAGGTAGAAACTAGAAAGTTGCATACTCTTGCAGATACAGCTTCTTGGAGACAATAAGATACATCAAGCATGGATAAAAGG
Organism: Pinus tabuliformis; assembly: GCA_031772625.1. NCBI lineage: Eukaryota > Viridiplantae > Streptophyta > Pinopsida > Pinales > Pinaceae > Pinus > Pinus tabuliformis. The sequence goes on along the minus strand of CM062820.1, from coordinate 82,742,953 downwards.
ATGCATCTCTGCCCTGTGGGATTAATATGAAGAGATGATGAGTATAGAAACTGAATTGCACCAGATGAAAATTCTCAGAACATTCAGAAATGAGATGGACAGGCTATCAGAGCATCTCTGATGGAATTGTTTGTTCAATTAACTATATACAACATTAACCACCAGAATGCAGAAACACACACATCTCCCAAAGATTTGCAATTTGTGATGCTTAAGAGTAGACATGCTTTGTGCATTACAACTACAGGAGAAAAAGGATGTATGATATGTAATGTCTTTAAACAGGTATCAGAGATCCATCATACCAGTAATCAGACATTGTGGATTGATGTTGTCAGAAATAGAAACATTTAACATTCAGACAGGAAGAGTTCTCACTGAGATAAAAAGACTATAATGGACATAATGTAGATAAATAAGAAGTTATGAAATGGAGAACTTGCTTCAGGCAAATACCAATATCCTCCTGTATAACAATAGTAGATTGGAAAACTGTACAGATGCATAGACAACTCTAACAGGACAGAAATAATAAATTCAGAAATAAATGGTCCACGCACCTGCAAGCCCATATCTTTGTAAGAAGCCCATAGTTGTTGCAGCATCCCAATCATACCTGAAAAAATAGGATAACCAAAAATTAGTATACAGAAGGGATTTATTTGGTAGTGAGAATGGGGTTGCAAGAACAAAATCATAGAAAATCATTCAGTGATTGAAATATACTGGTGTTTTGTAGGTTCTTGTGGCTTAGGCTCAATTAGAAGGGTCCCTGTAATCATAATACGAAAAGATTTAGAAATGATAAACAGGGAAAAATAAATTGAAAGAGTTCAAAGTAACCCAACACCAAAGTGACTTCGACATTTTTTAACATTTTCCTTTCCTATTTACTGACTTGATCCAAACTTCTTTTTAACTATCCACTACACTAATATCTCTTATTACTACTAAGTATCAAAGCATCAATTTCCATCTTATATTGTCAAATGTTGTTTAGGATTTGCTACCATATCAAGAACATTTCTATGGATTCTGCCATCAAGTCAAACTTGTCTTCTTCATTCTGAATAAGCATATTGATTTAAGAAATGAACTCACCATTGAAGCCAATGGTTTTCTTCCAGTTCACCACTGCTTGAAGAAATTTGGCCTGTGGATTCACATATATTTAGAACTACTTTAACTACTTTCAAGTATAGCAATCCTGACCACATCCAAAGTAAATCTGAGAGTAATTTCTCTTACTGTATTTGTGTGCAAGTGCATATGCACCAAACATTAGCTCATCAGTTTTAAAAAGAGGTCTTCAAAGAGCATGAAGCTGCCAGAGAATGGCTTACAAGTTACAACAGTACTTCTATACAAAGTCTTGATGAAAAGAGGAAACATAATGCTCACAAAAGCAGATGTGATCACAAGTTACAGGAGTTGGATGTTTGTTACCATTTTCAGACTTAAAAACAACTGTTTCAAAAAGAGCCATTTCAAGCAGTGCATCCCAAAATGGCTCAGAATACTTATCAAACAAAATAAACAGTGAAAAATTAAAGTTTAAAAACAGTAAGAAGAAAGAAAGCAAAGTTTTAAAAAAATATCATTTGCATTCTGCTTTTCAGGTGCTAGATCTAGCAAGATATCATTGCTCTTCTACATGTACAGTAGTGTCTCCCTTAGTTAAATGGCAGGTCCAATGGACTTTCGTGCCTATGAGTCTTGTTAACATTGAATTTGTCAATTTTGGCACATTTGTGAGTGCATATTTTGCTTCTAGTGTTCAAGATCAAGTGTGTTCTACTTCCATAGATTGGCACTCACATAAGGGCCATATTCAGTGCTTCAGTTCAAGATTCAGTTCTATTTTAATCAGCATTCCCATGCATGCACGATGCATACAATGCTTGGAGCATGCATGGGAGACTGATTACATAAAATGTGTACTTTATGATCTTGAGATCTGTTGATTTTTCATAGGATCTTCTAATTTGATAATTACTTCTTATGATTTTTTATATTAATCATTCTTGCATTCACATTCATCATAAAGCAATTACACAGAAAATCTCAACAGTGGAAACAAAATACCAGTAGGATCATAAAGAGACAGCCAAACAAGAGACACAAGAATTTTACCCAGGGAAAACCCATTCACATTCATCATAAAGCAATTACACAGAAAATCTCAACAGTAGAAACAAAATACCAGTAGGATCATAAAGAGACACAAGAATTTTACCCTGAGAAAACCCATATGGGGGAAAAACCCAGCAACCTTCTCTTTAGAAAAATTATTATGTTCAACAGATATACATCTAATTCTTCAAGTCAAACATAAAGCCAAACTGACTAGTAACATAACCCTGGTCACACCTGGTCAAACTGCCATTAACAGCCTCAGCAATTTGATCTTCATGTGCCTCAAAAATTTCGGTCTTCCTTAGATTTCGTCCTTCCATCTAGCCTCAGATTTTGTCCTTGTATTTTCCTCAGATAATGCCTCAGAACTTCGTCCTTCTGGTGAATCGAAATAAGCCTCAAATAATCCGAAATTGGATGCCAAAATTGGAGAGAATGAATGCCAATATATAGATGTTAAAAAGGGCCAAATGGGTGTGTCCTTTCAAGCTGGGCCGACTTGATCCTTTTGGATCCAAAATTCAAATTTCAAAAATTAAAAATTCTTTCTTTTGCAGCAGACGTTAAGAACATGTCTTATAATTCAAGGGCTATTGATTATAAAGACCGACCATAGCTACAAAATTCAACGCTCCCTCTTAGCTAGGGAGGTATTCATAATGACTATCCACATGTTCTCTTGTTAATAAATTTCTCTAAGAAAAGGTTATAACAATTCATCATCAACATCAGCATCATTTGATCATCATAAACATAGTCAACAACTTTGACCTATGGCAAAATCTATAGCATCAACTAGGTACCAGAATTCTGGTTGGTACCTCTGACCTATGGTGCATCATCACCATAATCTTGCTCGGTACTCCTAACACATGGTACATCATTAGCATCAACTAGTCACCATGATTTTGGTTGGCACCTTTGAACCATGGTACACTGACTAGTTGTGGTTCACCATCATCCTGGTCAATCTCTTTGACTTGTGGTGAAACCCTAAGGGCACGCTCAATCCATTTGAGTACTCTGGTCCCAAATCCAAAGGCCTCACTTTAGGTCATGATGCTAAACGAGCTCACTCAACGTATCTAGAGAGTAATCTGAGCATGATGCTGAAAGGCACCCACTCAACTAAGTGATTCTAGGCCTCTAGGACCACATTCTTCCTAATTCTAGTCAACATAGTTGACACAGGAAGAATGGTCCTCTTTCGGACCATTTTCCCTAATCCTGGTCAACCTACTTGACCAAGGGAGAATGTTTATCCCCGATGCTATCATATCAACACTCTGGACCATTCTCCCTAATCCTGGTCAACCTAAACTAGGGAGAATGATTGTCCTTCATGTTGCAATTTCATCACTCCCTCTTGCTCAGAGAGACATGCTCAATCACTACAAGCTTGTCCTTGAAGTATACAAAATTCATCTTGGGACAGATACTTTGTCAACAATCTACTTGACTATAGAATAGTACTAGAGCCATACTACTTCCTTCTGTGTCATGTTTCAATACTAGATCTCGTTGTTCTTTGACATGTCATCATGGTCGTCATCTACGCTTGATCAAACAATCCTACTAGTAGTTTATGAAGCCATATTTCTTCTCAAACTGCCAACCAATCTACAATATAGTTTGCTTTTGCAGTACTGAGTGCGACAGATATATGCTTCCTGCTCATCCATGAAATCATAACAGAGCCCAAACTGAAGAAATATCCTAATAACCTCTTTTTGTCTTTTGCACTCTCTGCCTAATCTGAATCTACATATCCCTGAAGTTGTACTTCCCTGTTTGAGTCATCTCAAACCATAACTCGTTGTGCCATAAGCAATTGTACCATGCTTGCACTTTAACATATGTTTGGCCACATGTCTTGGGTCAACCATACACTGATCAGCTATTTTCTGGTTATCCTAACTAGGTTCTCTTTCTGAAACAGATCCTATTGTGGTAATCCTGGCTACTCCCTCTGCCACTGCAGCCACTAGTCATTGTAGCATATCAATTATCTAGCCTGACAATCTCATTGACAGTCTATCATCCCAAAAATCTCTGAGGGATCTCAATAGAATGCTTCAAGAAGGTAATGCATCAAATCTAGGTCCTTCATCTCGAACTCAAAGGTCAACTTCCTCTGAAGCTAAAACAAACCTTGATTGCTCCCTCTATCACTCAAGTCTTTCTGCTTTTGGCATCTAGAGCAAATGTTTTTTCATGATTCTCTCCCTCTTTTCTAGGAGAACCTTCCAGTCTTAAATCTTGCTTTGTACTTGCCATCTACTACACACTAGATCTTGTAGATCTATTTGTAAGCCACTACTAACTTCCCCTTGGTATAATGAAGGTATACTTCAAACTTGTTGATATGCATGCTCCCTCTGAGCTCGAATCTCATCTAGTACAATATCTCAACACAAAGCACCGATCCTAGGAGAGTCCTCTTGTCACAAGCTTTGCTTCGTTCTTCCACCACTTCCATCTGCTGCCAGATCCTTCACAGCCTTTACCATGTACCTGCAATCCTCAGTAGGAAGCCATGGAAAAACAATTATAACCAAGCAAAAGATACAAAGACAAGAGGCTAACTAATTGGAAAACAATAACAATAATAATCAAGGTAGAGAGATATAAGTTACTTATCTTTTGAGGATTTAGGGGAATTTGTCAGCTCCCACTTGAGCCTTGCCATCTTGCAGAAATCATCCATCCGTAAAACTCTTCATTTGAATGTTGCTTTCCTTTCCTTCCTTTGCTAGGGTTTCTTCATGCAGCGGAATTGTAAGATAACTGCTAGGAAATGCCCCAAAATGGCCACTAATTTTCCGAGTTTTGATGAGCCTTTTCAATGAGATGTCTTATCAAACATTACTGTTGTTGGTATATTTTACCATTTTTCCATTCCCAAACAGAGATACACAATGGTAAATACTTGCCAAATGAGGGTCTCAAACAATAATAAATGAGAGCAAATAACTCAAGCAAGATCAGCACCACTATTTCATATTTGGGACATCATATAAGATCATTTTTCCTCTATTAAATATCAGCCCAAATTCATATAATGCAAGTCCAATAATATTCAGCCTTTCATTAAATATAAGACGTTGCAACTTGGAAAATAACACAATGGAACCTGGTATAAATGACTCAAATAGGAAAACTACAGAATGAGTTGTCTTTGAATAATATTAGTAGTAAACATTCCAGAAGAGTGACCCCATCAGTGCCATATCTTCATAGGATGTAGCAGTCGTACAAGATACCCAAGAAACTCAATGTACCTTGAAAATGTGCAAACCTTGCACTGATAAATATGCACGGGAAATGGGTGTTTTAGCCTTTGCGTCCAGTAAGATTAGGCCCATGAATTCTTTGAGTTTGGTTGCCCTCCAGTGCTAGTGACTCGTCCAACCCAGTGAAAAAAGCTCTTAAACTCAATCCCTTATGAAATGTGTTCAGCTATGAAACCGGATTCGTCCCCCAAGCCTGTCGTGTCCCGAATCGGGCGAATCAGACACGATTCAGTCGGATTCATGTCCTTCCGAATGTGTTCAATCAGGACACGATCGAATCCGGATCATGTCCCGATTTTCAGATTCGAATCTCGATTTTGGCAGTTTTTTTCCATTTTATTTTCACATTGACTTGTTTTGTTTGTTGTGGGTTTGCTATTGGTGGTGGGAGCAAAGAGCAAAGGGTGTGGGAGCATTTTCAAGGAAATTCAAGCAACAGGTAAGTGCATTTTCTCTCTATTTTTTTGCATTTTTATTATAGCAATTTGCATATGCATTTCTTTTACAAATTTGTGCATTTTTTGTTTTTTTTTTTACAACATTCATGGCTCAATCAAGGCTAGCAGGGAAGGGGCAAAGGAAGGGGAAGAATGTCCCCATTGGAGATGCCCTCCTCTCCCAATTTCATCAGGGTCTACTGCAAGTGTTCCCTCTATTGCAAGTGGCACTACAACAACAACTTCAAATGTTGAGGGAAAACTTCCTCCTCGAGATAACAAATATCCCCTGTGGAAATATGTCACAAGAGAACAAGGGCCAAGCAGCAAGGTGAAGGGAGGAGGGAATGTGAGTTGGAAATGCAGCTATTGCAACACTACTTTCACAAGCACATATTTCTGTGTGAAAGGTGATTTGTTGGCTTTACACAGGTTGTGGAATTGCAGCTTGTACAAAGGTGCATTTACCAAAGAGAAAAGAAATGGAAAGAGAGTCCAATGTTGGTATGGCAAATGTGGCTGCAAAATCTAAAAAAACCAAGAATGATGACCTCCTTCCATTCTTGAAGAAAAGCAACAACAAATTCCCATTTAAGAGTTCTGGTGGGGGACAATCAACAAAAAGAAAGGCAATTTCACTTGGTCCAATGGACAAGATTTTTCAAAAAGAGAAACGGGAAGAGCTTGATCTCACCATTGCCCTTTTTCTATCAAAACTTCATATCCTTTAATGTTGCACGCTCACCTCTATTTATTGAGATGTGTCGAGCTCTAACTCAAGGGGCTCTATCAGGGTATGTGCCTCTTGGGTCAGAGAAGCTTAGAACCACATTGTTGACGAAGGCAAAAAAAGAGGGGGAAAAAATGCTTGAGCCTATTAAAGCATCATGGCCAACATCTGGGGTTAGCATTGTTTCTAATGGATAGATAGATCCAGCACGGCACCCACTCATCAACTTCATGGTGTCTTTCTTGAATGGTCCAGTTTTCTTGAAAGCAGTGGATGCACTTGGACAATACAAGGATGCACAATATATGGGTGGGTTGTTTATTGAAGATGTAGGTGTTGATTCTTGTGCGCAAATCATTACAGATAATGCACCTGTTTGCAAGGTTGTTGGCATGATTGTGGAAGCTAAATATCCACAAGTGTTTTGGACACCTTGTATTGTCCATTCATTGAACTTACCACTTAAATCTATTGCTTCTTATATGCTTTGGATTGGTAGCATTATCGAGGATGCACGGCACATCTGCAACTTTCTACAAAATCATACAAATGCCCTCACTATCTACAAGGAGTACACCAATCTATCATTGTTGAAGATTTCGGATACACGGTTTGCCTCTTCATTCATCATGTTGAAGAGGTTGAGGGAGGTCAAGACCGCTCTTCGGGCCATGGTTATTTCAGAGTTTTGGTCTTTTTGGAGAAAGACAAATCAAGCAGCCTCTAAAAAAGTGAAGGACACAGTGTTAGATGATGCTTGGTGGGAGAGGGAAGATCTACTTATTCAGATCATGGACCCTATCATTTCTTTGCTTCAATTTGTAAATACAGACCAACCCATCCTAGGAGAGGTTTATGAGGGATGGGATTCCATGATTGAGTTTGTGAGGAGAATTGTTTTATAGAGTGAGTGCCCCGAGTGTGAGACATCATCAGAGGCCTCCTTCACCACCATACAGGATATTCTTGTCAACTTATGGGACAACAATTGCACACCTCTACATTGTTTGGCTCACTCATTAAACCCAAAATAATGGTGGACCTTCCTGCAGATTCCCTCCTCACATGGATGGTGAAATCTCCCAGGAGAGAAAAGATGCATTCAGGGGGGTTTTTCAGGATAAAGCATCCCTTGATGAGGTGGAGGATACCTTTGCAGATTTTTCCGCTGGCATTGGTCGATTTGCAAGATATGATCTGATTAGAGATAGGGGGCTAAGAAGCCCTATTCTTGGTGGGCAAATCATGGGGCAACAAACCCTCCTCTACAGCAGTTAGCCATGAAGCTCCTCTCTTAGGTGACTTCATCCTCTTGTTGCGAGAGGAATTGGAGCACATATGGGAATTTGTATAGTGTCAAGAAGAGCAGGCTTAAGCAATCCAGGGCAGAGACAATGGTGTATGTGCACACCAACCTTTGTCTTATTTACAGGCAGAGGGATGAGTGGTTGAAGGGAAAGACAAAAATGTGGGATGTCTTTCCTGATGATATGGGTCTGGACAGTAGTGGTGAGTTGGCATTGGCCAACTTGGATCTCAATGATCCAATGCTAGAGCTTGCCACATTTGATGATGGTGATACTATAGAGGGGTCATCCTCCACGCCAGCAGATGAAGAGTTGACTTTGGATACAGGGGAGGAGGATGCAGCGGATGAGAGAAGTGGTGACCATGATGATGAGTACAGTGATGCTAATTTTGATGATGACTATGAGGATTGATGGCTCATGAGTCATGAGCTACCTACTGCCTTGATGCCTATATACTTGTAGTTGTTTTGTATTTGCTATTTTTATTTTCCATTGGCATTGCACTACCTATGTAACACATTTTGATTTTGATGACTTAATGAGAAAACTACAATATCTTTATCTTGCTATCTTGTCTTTCTCCTATTGGATCATTGATGAATTGAATATGTATTATGATTTATCATTTATGTCACAATTGTATGAATTTGTGTCATGAATGATAATTTGTGTAAGAAATATCTAATTTTTAATATATATATATATATATATGTATATGTATAGATATATAACGTTGAATGTGTCTTGTTCCAGGGGATCAATGAGTCTGTATCCGACACTCGAATCCCCGTGTCCGTCGAATCCTGTATCCGCGTGTCATGTGACTTAAGTGTTCAGCCAGCAATATACAGAAGGAGTGCAGCCTAATACAGTGACAAACTCGACCCTTTAATAACCATAACTTGGCCAAGAGGAAAGAGGATGACTCAGCCCCTTAGGTAGAGGGAACTCATCCCTTATTGAATGGAACTTTGACCCCAATGTTACTCAGAATATCCAGACCCTTATTGAGAAAACTCGGCCTCATAGTAACAACTTCGACCCATCAAATCCATGGCAGAGTATGGATCTTCTTCTCTAGCAAAACCGACCCCAGCTTTGGCTTGGATCTCTACCTATGAGAAGAAAGTATAGAAAAATACACCATCCAAAGATAAAATCAACTAATAAAACCTCTTTACCTCAATATCTTCTGCAAATCATCTTCTGCATTGAACCTCAATAGTGAAATTAGTGTGATCCCACTCTCAAGACCAACTAGTGTGTCTAATTTCAACATCGAAGCTAGCATTGACAGCTAAGGTTTCTATAACCCTAAACTTCTCTCCAAAAACTCTCTAAGAGCTCTTTTTTTCCAAAATGCAAATGATAAAATGAAGAGAAACTCCTTACTTTTCACTTTTTATAATTGAGTGGCCACTTTTGCTGTCATTTTACCCTTTTAATTTTTTATTAAGTCACTTTAGAAGACTTTCACTTTATAAAATTAAGGTGAATTTTCATTAGCCTAAGATATGTCTTTCTTTTCACCCCTTAGGCAATTATAAAGTTTTCTTAGACGAATCATGTCCCTTATTAACAAATTTCCCAACCTTATCCTATGGGAATTTTTTAGGCTATTAGAACCCGTCTTATTTCTCCTAGACGGTTAGTGACATTACAATCCTCCCCGCCTAAGTTTGCTTTCCCTTAAGCAACTTCAACTCTAGATGTTTGAGAACATGTTCACCTTCCGAGGTGGTGTCCTCAACGAGTAGATCCTTCCATTTAACCATGTACTCTCATAGTTCTATTCCTCAACTTTCACTCCCTTGTTTTTGGGATCTCCTCCAGAAGCAGGATTATCTCTCCTTCCTCATCTAATGGAGGGAGCTTAGTGGAGGTGACTACTTGTTTCCCCAAGGCCTTCTTGAGGCATGATACATGAAAGATATTATGAATTTTACATCCTTCATGAAGCACAAGTTCATAGGCCACTACTCCAACTCGCCTCACGATTTCGCATGGCCCTTAGAACCTGGGTTTCAGTTTTTCTACCCCTTTGTTTTGAGCGATGACTGTCAATGGGGTTGAAGGTGAAGGTATACCATATTCCCCACCTCAAAACTGCGCTCCACCATATCCCTGTCTGCACACATTTTTTGTTGGTTCTGAGCCATTTGCAAGTTATCCTTAAGGACTCATAAGATATCATGGCTCTCCTGAATCCAGTCTTTAGCCAAAGGGGCACGACTATCCCCAAATACCCATCTACAAACATTGGGGCATCATATCTATATAGTGCCTTAAAGGGCATCACACCAATGGACATGTGGAAAGTGGTGTTGTAGCAATGTTCCCCAAGATGCAACCACTTAACCCATGCCTTTTGTTGGCTAGATACATAATTTCAGAGATAGCCCTCCAGCCACTTGTTGACTATCTTGGTCTAACCATCAGTCTATGGGTGGTAACTAGTGTTCGAGGTCAATTCCAAAAGCCGCCCATAAATCTACTATCTTTGTTGCTCACTATGGTATTCAATAACCCATGCAATCGGAAGACCTCTTTGAAGAATAGTTCGGCCACTTGTGATGTTGAATATTTAGATGGTATGGCAAAGAAGTGTGCGAACTTTATGATTTGATCCACCACTACATATATGCAGTCCTTTCCCTGTACCAGAGGTAGCCCAGTAATAAATTCCATGGAGATACTCTCCCACTTCTACTCAAGAATAGGGAGTGGTTGTAGCAACCCCACCGGGTGAGTATGTTCAGCTTTGTTCTGCTAGCAGATGCTACATTCTTTTACAAACCTCAACACATCCATCTTGAGGCCCTTCCAAGTGAACCTCTCCCTGATTTGTCGATATGTTTCTAGGTAACCCAAGTGTCTTGCCAAAGGTGAGCTATGAGCTACCTGGATAATTTTCTCCTTCAATTGTGATTCTAGTACAAGATAGATCCAATCCTTATAATAGATGATGTCATCCACAATCTGGTATCTTTAATCATGTATCAACCCTTCTAGAATCTCACATGCGAATTTGTTTTTGGAATATTCTACAACCAATGGCACCTTCCAGTCATCTGTTATCTCCATGAGTGAGACAATGGATGGCATCCTCGAGAAGGCATCTGCTACTACATTGTGTTTTCCCTTGATACGCTCGGTCTCGAAGTCACAGGCCTGTAATTTACTAATCCACTTTTGTTGTCTCTCACTCAGCTCCTTTTGCTCCATGAGAAATCTCAGGCTATTATGATATGTTTTTACTTTGAACCTGTTCCCCACAAGATACTATCAGAATTTGGCCAATGCATGCATGATGGCCAACATTTCTTTGTCATAAATTGAGTAATGTCGCTCATAATCTTTGAGTTTGTAGCTCTCAAACACTATGGGGTGGTGATCCTGCATCAAAATTGCTCCTATTCCAGTCCCCAAAGTGTCACACTCCAACACGAAAAGCTAGGTGAAATCTGATAATGCAAGCATAGGGCACGAACTCATCACCTGCTTCATCTTCTCAAATGTTTCATGTGCCTTCTCAGTCCAACTGAAAGACCCCTTTTTGGTGAGGTCTGTAAGGGGCACTGTCAACTGTGAGAACCCCTTGACAAACTTTCTATAGTACATGCAAAGGCCAAGGAAGCTTTTCAGTTCAGTTATATCTTTTGAGACAAGCCATTCGATGATTACCTAGATTTCCCCTAATGGACCTAAACCCCATCATTCCCAATCACTTTCCTTAAGTAGAGCATCTTTGTCATGTTGAATTCACGCTTGAAATCCTTTGCATATAGTTCCTGCTCCTCCAAAATCCCCAACACCTCGTCCAAGTGCATCAAATGGTCCTCCCAAGTCTTGTTGTAGACCAATATATCATCAAAGAAAACTAGCAAGTACTTCCACAACTGTTTATTGAACACATGGTTCATGCATGACTGGAAAGTTAGGGGGCATTGGTTAGCCCAAATGGCATAACCAAGAACTCATAATGCCCATAGTGGCACCTGAAAGTTGTCTTTAGCATGTCCTGCACCCGGACCCGAATTTGATGTTAGCTTGAATGAAGATCAATCTTCGAAAAGTATTTGGCCCCCCACAATTCATCTATCAACTCATCTATCTTGGGGATAAGATACCTGTTTTTATTGTTCGTTTGTTAAGAGCCCGATAGTCAATACACATTTGCAAGGTACCATCCTTCTTCTTAGCCATGACCATTGAAGAAGCGAAAGGACTGGAACTAGGCCGAATGTGACCCAACCTCAACAACTCCTTGATGGCCTTCTCAATTTCATCTTTGTAAACCTTGGGATGTCGATAGGGGCTGGTAATGACCGCCTGTACACCCTCCTCCAATTCTATAACATGTTCAAAACCTCTGTCTGGTGGTCTACCTGGAGGAATGTCAAAAAAAACTTCTGGTGTTTACGGAGCAATACCTGAATGTCGTTGGGATGTTGCCACAGTTGGTTCGGTTGTCTGTTGTCTATAATAAAGCACTCAACCACCCACTCAATATCACCTCGCCTCAATATTGCTTCCATGTTGTTGGATGATACTATCTTCGGTGGATACTGATGCATGGCCCTCAAAACTACCTTTCTGCCATCCACTAGATCTTTGAATTCCATCTCCATGTTTTGTTGATCCATAGTATACTTCCCGATGTAGTAGAGCCATTGAACTCCTAACACCACATTGGTGTCTAACACATCCACCACGAAGAAGTCATTAGTCACTGTGTAATTCCCCATGGTTAACTGCAGCTTGGGGATGTATCTAGTGCAGTCCATCTGATGGCCACCAAGTATGGCTACCACAAAGCCATCGAACTCCTCCGTAGGAATCCCTCTCCGTTCAACCATGGTTGCATCTATGATGTCGTGGGAGGCCCCACTGTCTATCAATATTGTCACCTTGTTGTTGGCATTATGAGATAAGTGTTGTCCTTGATGGCAAACCTCACTGATGACAAATCATAGTACAGAAGGTCAGCAGCAAGGAATTGATGATCAGACTATAAGAAGAAGAGAAAGCTCATACACGCAGGTTCGTTAAGCCCAAGTCGCGTGTACACGCAGGTTGGCTTCAGCAAAAGCGCGTGTATGTTGAAAAGTACCTTTGGTCCATGGCGGTTAGTCCTTGGAAGTTGTGCCTATGGTTTCGGACCATTATGTCTCGACGGGCGTGTCGATCCCTAGTTTTGAAGTTGATGGTATTGTGTTACTATGGTTTTGGCTCTTGGTATTGAACAAGGCCTAAGGCTATATAAGGAGAAGGAAATCATTAGGCAAGTGCATCTGAAATGTCTTGAATATCTGATGAAGCATTAGATCCAGTATGCAAGGTTATGGGTTGATGATGCATTGCTTGATCTGAACTAAGGAGAGATCTCACCTGTTGATGGAGAACTAGATCTAAGGAGAGATCGGGATCAAATGGTTTGAAATAAACTATCTTTATGATGCTTATTCTAGATCTACATACTGACGCATGTATTGTTCTATAAGTGTTATGAGTATGACTGATGTCTGGTACAGCTGCAAGTTATGAGAAATTATTTTTAGATCTGTACGCGGGTTGGCTTTGATAAAAGCGCGTATACACGCGGGTTTGATTCATCGAAGTAGCGTATACATTGTAAATCTTAATATTTGAAGTTGCAGATGGATCTGATGGTTATTACAGAGTTCTGTGTCTGCTCTGTGTTCTGGTGACTGTTGTTAACAGGGTTTCAGTGATTCAGAGTTTGATGATTGTTTTGAGCTTCAATGATAGTTATGGGTCCAGTATGAAAATTGGATGAAAAGTGGCCTTACAGATTATGTGTTGTGCTTCAGTGTATCCAGTCTGAAAATTGATGAAACGTGGTACCTGGAGGTGAGAAGATTGTAGGCAAGCACCTACGTACTAGCATCTAAGCTAGTACAAAAGCTAAAGGAGATCTTTGGAGCATTGTAGCAGGTAGCAGCCTGCGTACTAGTAAATGGATCGGCTAGTACAAGAGCAAAGGGGGTTGTAGCTCCCGTACTGGTATAAGACTGCACCAGTACAAATATTGTAAAAGGATTTTCTTATTAAGAAGAAGATTGAGATGACTTGCAGCAGGTGGTTTTCACCCACATTGGGTTTCCACCTTATATCTTTGTGTTCATGTGTGTGGCTCTTGTGTGATGTTCTGTTCTGTCATTCTGCACCTGTTTACTGTTAATATGCTTAATAATGATCTGATGCATTTACTGAAGATTAAGCTAACTGAATTATAAGATCTCTGGATATACGCGAGTTTCATTAGACACAGTAGCGTGTACACGCGGGTTCACTTAATTGAAGTAGCGTATATGTTTCTGAGTATGAAATTGAAAAGTTTGATTGATCTGATAATACTGATTCACCCCCCCTCTCAGTATTATTTCCAACACTTGTGTCCTGCCAAAACCCCTCTAACTCTAAAAGTATGATTCTTGGGGAATCTCGACATGGATGCAATAATAGGGGCTTTGCCCTCTACATGTGACGTCTCACCCCCAACTGTTTGATGTATCTATCCCTATACATGTTCTTACACTGGCTCCTCATCTCCATCATCACTATCACTCTCATAGTACACCTCAATATAGTGGGCCTTAACCACCTTGTCCTTACATGCACACATTTGTTCCCTGGTGCCCAAGGCTCCTAACAACTAAAATAGAGCTTCTTCTTTCCAAACTCCTTTCGGGTTTCATCATCCATCCTTCGTTTCCTAGTGCCCTCCCTTTGAAAAGATTTGGCTTCTTTACCTTTATAGGGAAAGGAAGGCTTAGGAGGGAATCTTCTCTTTGAAACAACGTCTTGCATGCCCCTGATATTGTTAATTGTTTCACAAAGACTGGTGGGTTCAAAGCCTTTATTACTTCACATCCACAAGAGACCCATCCCATCTCCTTTGACAGAAAATGCAATCGTTCTATTTAATTATTTTCCATTGAAATTGTGTTGAGGCTCTCTCAACCCTCTTGACTTAGACACTCTTGAATATCATATTTGGGTTTTATTATTTAATTCAACTCCACAAAGAACTACATAAGCAGCCCTTAGCTTTTGTGAATTCTATGTCGTGTCAAATCAATGGAATCTCCAGTAGATGGCTCTTTTTCATCTTGTTTGATCATTAACGCAACAGTCCTTTAAAGTTCTTTGATGACCTACACATCTTTTTTTATTTCTTTCATCTTGTAAAGTCATGGTTGATTATGTGCTTATACTCTAGAAAGAAAGGAAACTATGTTGTGGGCAGCGTTGCGGGTTATAATAATTTGCAATATTTGTTTTCTTTCTTTAAGTATTTGAGACAGCCTAGTCCTACTTAAGTGGCGTTGTGCTTAAATGAAAATATTTCCATGTTGAAGAGTATGTTGGGGTTTGTTGTTTTGCACTCACCCATTTTTCAACTAACAAAGAAAATCTAGAACTTAAAAAGAGGAGTACCATCTCTATAAAAATGGAATAGAGAATTCTAGGATTCTCCCATGACCCCTCCAATGTTGATCCTTTTTCTTTGACAAGGGAAATGTAATATCCCGTTTCAGAGATATTCCCCAAACCCCAGCAAAACTCCCTCCAAAATCCGTACAAATGATATAATAACCGGGAAGCTCAAAAATGATAAGGATAACAGTGGTGCAACATATAATAATATAAACATGAAATATAAGCTACTCAAGAAATGCAGCGAGAAATGCTAAGTCATTTTAATTTTTATTATACTGAGTAATAGAATGAGTACAGGAGGTAATCAGAAAGATGGCACCTCGACTTGCACAAGGCAAGTGAAGAAATACACTTAGAATAGCAAAGGAATGGCCCCTCTCTGAACTGTGTCCAAGCTACTAGAGAACTGTCGTGTTGTTGTTGCTGGTGGAAATCAAATGAGGATTTGGGGTTGTTCCCCTCCTCGGAATGAGCTGAAACTCTGGAATCGGACTCTACTCAAGAAACCCAGAAAAACCCAGAAAGCTTTTCTGAAATGGCCAACCCCCGAAAATCACCCCCTTGGGGTTCTACGCTGTCCCTCAAGGCTCTGCGCTACCACTGAAATAAACCCACCAAAACTCTGCCTGAAACTCAGCCAAAATCCTCCAATATGCAAGGGCTGATCCCCTACTCAATCTCCCAACACAAATCCCTCTGCAAAATCTCAATCCAAAACTCCTACTAGAAAGAACTGCATCATCCCTCTCAAGACTACGCAGTGATCCAAAATGCTCAATCCTCCTGCCAGAACGCTGATGAAACTACTGCAAAAATACTGATGGAAATACCTTGCCCGAGCAGGCACTCGAAGTCCCCCGGGGCTAAGGGTGAGATCTCCGAAAAGAGACACTCAATGCACTAAACAGTGTTGCAGACTAGCTAAATAGCCAGCGTGCTCTAAGTCGAAGTGACTAGCTCAAATGCACATAATCGAATGCCAAAATGAGGAAGCTCCTCTTCCCTTTATAGCCTTTGCCTCTCTTAATCCCAAGGCCCACCTTCTCCAGCGTAATTCCTCTCTTGCCACGTGTTTCTTCCCTTTTGCGCAGTCCCTCCAAGTGTCTGCGTGGGCTCCATCTCTGCATCCCCCTTTGGCCCCCTTGGCTCCCCTTTAAGTCACAACGTTGTGCTACTAGGAAGTGACTTTTATTCTAAAGGTGAGTCATGTCCCCTTTCCCTCACCTTTTTATTCATAAATAACTATAGAAGGCAAAAATAAGCAAAATCGAATATTCCAATTAGCCGTGGCTAATTAGGAATATTACAGTCTCCCCCAGCAAAATGTTGCTTGTCCTCAAGCAACTGAAGTGATGGATGCTGCAATATTTTCTCACTCTCCCAAGTGGCATCCTCATCCGACAAATTCTTCCACCTCACCAAGAATTCCCGGACCGTCCTGCTCCGCAACTGCCTCTCCCTGGTATCAATAATAGCCTCTGGCTACAACACCAAATGCCCCTCATCATCCATGGGCGGTAGCTCATCTGTCACTGTCACCTGCTGACCCAATGCCTTCTTCAGGCATGATACATGAAAAATGTTATGAATCTTGCTGCCTTGGGGCAGCTCCAACTCATATGCAACCTGTCCAATCCTGCGTATCACCCTGTATGGCCCATAAAAGCAGGGCTTGAGCTTCTCAGCCCCCTTCTACTTCAGTGACGACTGTCGGTATGGCTGTAATCGTAGGTAGACCATGTCCCCTACCTCAAACTGTCTCTCCACCCGACCCCTGTCAGCATACAGCTTCTGCTGGTTCTGCGCTATAGCCATGTTATCCTTGAGAGCTCAGAGGATATCCTGACTCTCTTGGATCCAAATCTTGGCTCTCGGAGCCTTGCTATCACCAAACATCATGTCAACAAAAGATAAAGGATGATACCCATACAAAGCATAGAATGGTGACATACCAATGGACATGTGATGTGTAGTGTTGTAGCAGTACTCCCCTAGATGCAGCCACTTCAGCCATGCCCTCTGCTGCCCACTGACATAGTTACGCAAGTAGCCCTCCAGCCACATGTTAACTATCTCTGTCTGTCCGTCTGTCTATGGGTGATAGCTGGTACTCAATGTCAACTCCGTCCCCACTAACCGAAAAAGCTCCTGCCAAAACCCGCCCATGAAACGGCTGTCCCTGTCACTGACGATGGTCTTAGGAAGACCATGTAGCCTGAAAACCTCTCTGAAGAACGGCACGGCCACCTGTGCTACTGTGTAGTGTGCGGATATGGCAAAGAAATGTGCGTACTTCGTCAGTCGGTCAATGACGACAAAGATACAATCCTTGCCCTGCACCATGGGCAACTCTGTGATGAAGTCCATCGAAATACCCTCCCATTTCCCCTCCGGAATGGGAAGAGGCTGCAATAAACCAGTGGGATGGCTCATCTCCCCCTTGTTCCTCTGACAAACGTCGCACTCCGGGACATGTTGGGGTACGTCCTCCTTGAGGCCCTTCCATGAGAACCTCTCTTTGATGGCCCTGTAGGTTTTGGTAAACCCCTGATGGCCAGCCAATGGTGAATCATGTGATGCCTAGAGTATCTTCTTCTTGAGCTGAGATCCCTCAGTCAAGAAGATCCGATCCCTGTAGTAGATGATCTCATCGACCACCCTGTACCTGTCATCCGCCACCTGCCCGTCCAAAACCTCACATGCAAACCTGTCCTTGTAGTACTCAACTAAGATTCGAGCCCTCCGGTCTATGTCCAAGCTCATAAGAGACAACGTGGCTAGTCTACGTGAAAGAGCATTTGCTACCACGTTGTTCTTACCCTTGACATACTCAATGTCAAAGTCATATGCTTGGATCTTGTTGATCCACTTCTGCTGCCTCTCCTATAGCTGCTTCTGCTCCAAAAAGAATCTGAGGTTGTTGCGATCACTCCTCACCCTGAACCTGTTACCTACCAAATACTGCCGGAACTTGGCCAATGCATGCATGATGGCCAGCGTCTCCTTGTCGTATATAGAATACAACCTCTCGTGCGGAAGGAGCTTCCTGCTCTCATAGGCTATAGGGTGACCTCCCTGCATCAATATTGCGCCAATCCCCTCTCCCAACGCGTCACACTCCAAAACAAATGGCTACGTGAAATCTGGCAATGCAAGTACTGGGCAGCTGCTCATAACCTCCTTGAGCCTATCAAAGGCTCGGTGCGTTGTATCCGTCCAACTGAAAGCCCCCTTCCTCGTCAAATCTATCAGGGGTGCAGCAAGCTGTTAGAAACTCTTGACGAACTTCCGGTAGTAAGTACAAATGCCAATGAATCCCCGGAGTTCTGTCACGTTCCTCGGCTCCGGCCACTCTCTAATGGCCCTGATCTTCTCCTCATGGACTCTCACTCCGTCCAC
The DNA here is from genome assembly GCA_031772625.1 of Pinus tabuliformis. Classification (NCBI taxonomy): domain Eukaryota; kingdom Viridiplantae; phylum Streptophyta; class Pinopsida; order Pinales; family Pinaceae; genus Pinus; species Pinus tabuliformis. The sequence goes on along the minus strand of CM062820.1, from coordinate 82,724,181 downwards.
CCCTATGATGTGTCCCAAATACAACATCTCCGTCAACCCAAACTCACACTTGCAGAGTTTGGCATAGAACTACTACTCCTGCAAGATACGCAACACTGTCTCAATGCGCTGGAGATGCTCCTCCCAAGTCCTGGTGTAAATGAGAATGTCATCAAAGAATACCGACACAAACTTCCTCAAGTGACTACGAAAGATGTGATTCATGCAGGGCTGAAATGTGGCGGGGGCGTTGGTTAGCCCAAAGGGCATCACCAAAAACTCAAAGTGCCCATAATGACACCTAAGGCGGTCTTGGGAATGTCCTGCTCCCTCACGCGAATCTAATGGTACCCAGATCTCAAATCAATCTTTGAGAAGAATCGTGCTCCTCTCAACTCATCCATCAACTCGTCGATCTTGGCTATGGGGTACCTGTTCTTCAGTGTCTTCTTATTCAGGGCCCTGTAGTTAATGCACATCCTCAATGTACCGTCCTCCTTCACCAACACCACGGAAGAAGCAAAAGGACTCGTGCTCGACCGAATGTGCCCAAGAGCCAGCAACTCCTGAATGGCCCGCTCAATCTCATCCTGATAGGCCTTAGGATACCTATAGGGGGTAGTAAGCACTGCCTGTGTACCCTGCTCTAGCTCAATGGTGTGCTCAAATCCCCGATCCAGTGGCTGTCCCGGCGGAATCTCCCCAAACACTATGGCATACCGGTCAAGGATGGACTGTACCTCTGGATGCACCATCTGCCCTGCAATCCCTGCCTCTAATGCACGCAGCTCCACTGCCCACTCTACATCTCCCTTTCGGAAGACTGCCTCCATCCAATGAGCCGAAACAGTCTGAGGCGGATATGTGTGCTATCCCCGTATCTTCTCATGCCTCCCTATCTTCTCATCATCCCACTCCATCTCTAGGGTCTTCCAATCCATCGTGACTTTCCCGAGAGTGATGAGCCACTGAACACCTAGTATCATGTTGGTGTCCGGAATATCGACCACGAAAAAGTGGTCAGTCAATGTGTAGGTACCCATCGTCACTGATAGCTCTGGAACATAACGAGCACACATCATGGTCTGATCTCCTGGGACCAAGACTGAAAACCCATCGAAGCTCTTTGTCTGTATACCTCTCCGCTCAACCATCTGCATCAATGAAGTTGTGGGTTGCCCCGCTGTCAACCAAAACTGATACTCGCTGGCCACGTACTGTCCCCCGTACGCGTAGCGTCAAATACTTGGGAACTCCTCGCAACGCTACAAGGGCCCCTCCGTTAGGTGCAAAAGATGCACCACCTGCTGCTGGCGGTGGAGGTGGCAAAGGTCCCAGCATGGCGTGACTATCTCCTGCCTCCACATCATCCTCGTCATCTTCTTCCCCACTGCTCTCAGAGAAGACCTCAATAAAATGTGCTTTGCCAACAACACATCTATGCCCTGGTGCCCACGGCTCCTAACAGGTGAAGCACAACCGCTTCTTCTTCAGCTCCCTCCTGGCATCATCATCAACCTGTACTCGTCCTAGATTCCCCTTTGGAGGTGGAATCTTCACATCCTTCCCCTTAGACTGGAAAGTCTGTCTCTAGGGGTAAGGTGTCCGAGTCCTGGGCAAGACATCCTGTAAGTCCCGAGTCCTGCTAATAGCATCCTGGAGTGTGGCTGGTCTAGTAGATTAGACTAAACCCCGAAGTGGCTCTGCTAACCCTTCGATATACATATAGATCCTCCGTGTCGTGGATAGATCTGGCACGATCACTGAGACCCTCAAGAAATCTGCAATGTAGGTCTCTGGGCTCCCTGTCTGTTTGAGCCTCGTCAGCTCAACAAAATGCTACTTTGGATCCCTCCAATCAAATCACTCCATCAATCTCCTGGTGAACTCGGCATATGTTGTCACTGTGGAGTGTCCGAGTGTAACCATCCCATAAAACCACCAATCCTGAACCTCACCATCCAAATGCAATGTTGCCACCTTGATGGCCTCCGTCTCCGACATCTGGTTAAGCTGGAAATAAATGTCCAGCTTCTCCACCCAAGACTTTGCCAAACTGTTTGATGAACCATCAAACGTAGGCAAGTGGAATCTACTAGCTACACAGCGGGTGTCACCATCATGGTAATGTCGGTACCCTCTGTGATGGTAGCGGGGTCTACTATCCCGCTGGAGCTGAACAAAGTCTCTGAATGAGAGGGCTTCCCTGAACTCCTGCCCATAGGCCTAGTACTCTGCAAAATAATCGCCCCTATGTCCGGGCTCTGCCTCCTGCTGGGCTACGGCCCCCGTGTCTGCTCCTAAGAAAGTGGGCATGGTAGAGCATGTAGGGACATGTGAGGCCACCTGTTGCGCAATATCAAGCTGCTCTGGCAAATGGTGGGATACGCCCGATCCTTCACCAACCTGAAAAAACCGTGGGCTCTCATGATGTCTAGCCTATACTACCGTCAATCTCTGCCCCATCACCTCAATCTGCCTCGACAGATCCTGTACTGATTTGAGGAGCATATCTGCAAATCTCTTCTCGTCCTCATCTGCCATCGGATCCCCCTGCTCTGCATCCACCCTAGGATCCTCCTGTTCTGCATCCACCACCGGAACACAGTCTCCCTCTCCGTAGGTATTCTCCAACCTACGCCCAGTGTCTCTGTATCTCCTACCTCTGTAACAGATGTAGGGTTTTTCCCCCGGTGTCATAGATTGCTAGCTCCACAAGTTGAGCCAGATCTATGCTCTGATACCACTGTAATATCCCGTTTCAGAGATATTCCCCAAACCCCAGCAAAACTCCCACCAAATCTGTACAAATGATATAATAACCGGGAAGCTCAAAATGATAAGGATAATAGTCTTGCAACATATAATAATATAAACATGAAATATAAGCAGATACTCAAAAAATGCAGCGAGAAATGCTAAGCCATTTTATTATACTGAGTAATAGAATGAGTACAGGAGGTGATCAGAAAGATGGCACCTCGACTTGCACAAGGCAAGTGAAGAAATACACTCAGAATAGCAAAGGAATGGCCCCTCTCTGAACTGCGTCCAAGCTGCTCGAGAACTGTCGTGTTGCTGCTGCTACTGGAAATCAAATGAGGATTTGGGGTTGTTCCCCTCCTCGGAATGAGTTGAAACTCTGGAATAGGACTCTACTCAAGAAACCCGGAAAAACCCAGAAAGCTTTTCTGAAATGGCCGACCCCCGAAAATCACCCCCTTGGGGTTCTACGCTGTCCCTCAAGGCTCTGCGCTGCCACTGAAATAAACCGACCAAAACTCTGCCTGAAACTCAACCAAAATCCTCCAATATGCAAGGGCTAATCCCCTGCTCAATCTCCCAGCGCAAATCCCCCTGCAAAATCTCAATCCAAAACTCCTGCTAGAAAGAACTGCATCATCCCTCTCAAGACTGCGCAATCATCCAGAATGCTCAATCCTCTTGCCAAAAACACTGATGAAACTACTGCAAAAATACTGATGGAAATACCTTGCCCGAGCAGGCACTCGAAGTCCCCCGGGGCTAAGCTAAGGGTGAAATCTCCGACGGAGACACTCTATGCACTAAATAGTGCTACAGACTAGCTAAACAGCCAACATGCTCTAAGTCGAAGTGACTAGCTCAAATGCACATAATCAAATGCCAAAATGAAGAGGCTCCTCTTCCCTTTATAGCCTTTGCCTCTCTTAATCCCAAGGCCCACCTTCTCCAACATAATTCCTCTCTTGCCACATGTTTCTTCCCTTCTGCGCAATCCCTCCAAGTGTCTGTGTGGGCTCTATCTCTGCGTCCCCCTTTGGCCCCCTTGGCTCCCCTTTAAGTCACAACGTTGTGCTACTAGGAAGTGACTTTTATTCTAAAGGTGAGTCATGTCCCCTTTCCCTCACCTTTTTATTCATAAATAACTATAGAAGGCAAAAATAAGCAAAATCAAATATTCCAATTAGCCGTGGCTAATTAGGAATATTACAGGAAAAAATTAACAATGGCTTTGCACACGGTCTCAATTTTTCTCAGTTAGCAGTCTATGGGACCTCATTATCCTCGGGATCTATCATCCCAGCTAATCTCGACCAAATTATCCAAGAATAGGGTTGGCTAGGAAAGGTTTGTTTCTTAGAGGATCTGTCATATGATTCCAAAACACTATTTATATAAAATACAAATGTGTAGGGAAGACATAGTGTGGAGGCATTAGAGATAGAAGAATGAAAATGTTATTTACATCTATGAGATGAACGATCTTTATGAGCTAATTAGGCACTCATCCAATATTGGACCTGCTTGAATAATGGGGGCTTGGAGATCTGGTGGCTCGATCACTAAGGGACACACTATTGCGGCCAATCTCAGCCAAATTATCCAAGAATAGGGTTGGCTATGAAAGGTTTGTTTCTTAAAGGATCTGTCATATGATTCCAAAACATTATTTATATAAAAATACAAATGCGTAGGGAAGTCATAGTGTGGAGGCATTGGAGATGGAGGAATGAAAAGCCTATTTACATCTATGAGATGAATGATCTTTATGAGCTAATTAGGCACTCATCCGACATTGGACCTGCTTAAATAAAGGGGGCTTGAAGATCTGGTGGTTCGATCACTAAGGGGCACACTGCTATGGCCTCTCTTCCTCTAGACCCGTTTTTTTTCTTCATGTCGACATGTGAGTTGCATTTATTTAGGCCATTTTTTCTACAACCTCTTGTTTTTAACTTGACACCCCTCAGAGTCATCAGATTGCTTTAAAGGTTGGCAATGGTTTCAATATCAATAGTGCAGTTTTTGAGAGTTAGAAGCATTGGAGGTGTCTTGTTTGCCTAAAGGATAATCTTCAATAAAATGGATATGGGAGTTACCTCGAGATCAAAGGGACTCAGACCTCTCGGACTTAAAAACCCAAGGGGTGGCCCTTGCCAATAAACAAGTGATATGGGCACTAGAAGGGAATGCTCCTTGGCAAGGCTTAATGTGTCTTTGAATTTGGCAAGCTTGACATACTAGATATATTAAAGGTTATTTTTAGATTTGACATTATCAATAATGCAAAGGCATTTGTGAAGGTTCAATTCCATTCAAAAGAGAATGGGCAACTTGGCAGACAAATTTTGGTTTCTCAACTAGCAATTAGAAGGGCCTCGTGATGCTTGGAATCTAGCACATTTTTGAAGGGACTTGTAGATTAAAACACCCAACAACGGCACACTTAAAGGACTCTCAAACAAAGCTAACTGGTTCTAACAAGGTTGTTTTAGAGGGCCTTTTCCTTATGATTCCAAAGAATTGTTTATATAAACTACAAATGCATGTGGAAGGCCTAGTTTGGAGGCAATGGAGAGTGAGAAGCACAATTTGGAAGGATTGGAGCAATGGGAAGCTTATTTATATCTGTGAAACAAAATATCTTTGAGAGCTAGCCAAGCACTCATCTGACCTTGGTACCCACCTTAGATAAAAGAGAGGGTTTGTATATCCAGTGGTGTGATGGTTGAGGAGGTGTCAAACCACTTGAAAGGCTCTTGCTTTATTCAAACATAAAGGTTGGAAGTGGCTATTGCTTTTATTAAGCAACAAAACAATGTTGCATTTATCGGCAATTTATTGTCAGGGGGTCCAAAATTTAAATTATCAACAATATCGGGGAAAATATCGGAAACTCGGAAAAAAATATAAAAATGACCATTTTTTTCAAATTTTTATTCTTTTAAAGCAACATCAACATCAAACAAACACATTGACACACAAATATGAAAATAAAACTACAATATAAAATGAACAAGACTGCATAGCTAGCGTTCCCTGCCGCTTAGTTTAATTATTGAACTTCGAAAGGGCTACAGTGTAGCTACTCTCACTTAGTTCAAATATAATTTAATTAGAGTAAAAAACAATAGAATACATACAACTTTATAGTTATAAAAATTACAATTAAAATAGCAAGATAATTAACGATTGCATTATATCTGGCTAGACAAAGATAATAAGAACTCTATTTATGGATAGTTTTTAATTTTTATAAACTTTAATACCACATTTGTTCATTTTAACCTATTATTTGTATAGATTTATATAGAAAAATTATAATTTTCTCAACAAACCTCATCCATGCGTTGAATGGAAGATTATGATGGAAATGAACTTTATTATGTAATTTATTTAATCAAGCTAGACTATATTATTTAATTTATTGTAAAATTTATCAAAAATCATTTAGAAAAATTAATGCTATATTATTTAATTTATTGTAAAATTTACTTAAATTAAATTTGTTAATGTTAAAAACAACAATATTTTATTATTTAAAAAATAAATTATAAAATTAAATTATTTATATTAATTTATAATACTTTAATTAACTATTGTATTGGACAAAAATATAAATATCAGTTAATTAATATTTAACATTGAAAATGAAATTTTAGTTTTTTATATTATTTAATTATATTAAATAAATAAATAAAAACTGAGAAATATATTTAATATAATATTTATGAAAATTAAATTTAATTGAACATTCTAATAATCATTTTTTATTTATTTTAAATAAATTTAATTATCAAACCTTAAAAAATATTATAATTTCTGAATTAAGACTTCTATGATCTATAAATCAAATATGAGAAAACTTTCAGTGAAACTGAAAACTATATTAAAAAACCATTTTCTTTAAGTCTGGTTGATAATGTGGGTTAAATAACACACCTCCATATCATAATCAAGAAATAACAACTTTAGTAATATTAAGTCGTATTTAATAATGGTTTGTTAGAATGATGAGAGTGAAGCATTAAAGCTCTAAAAAATTCAAATTTCGTATAAAATAAAATAATCCTATATTATACTTCATTTAAATATTACTTTTCATTAATATTTGTAATAATAATTAAAATTGTATATAAATTTTAAATAAATAATAATTAAAATTATATATATATATATATATAATTTATGAAAATAAATATTTCAATCATAATAATTTATTATAATATTTAATTTAAATATTTTCACATTTATTTCTATAAAAAAAAATTATAACAAAATATCAAATTAATAAAATTTTATAAAACATTAATCTAAACTATAAAATAATGAAAATAATTATGGAAAACAAGAGTGATTTTTCCCTCGTTACTAAATTATACCCTTACCAGGACCCGTAAACATTCGTATAATTTCAATTAAATTGTTATTGGACGAGGGAAGATTGATATTAAATTATTTAATTGAAGTTTAGGCATCACTTTTTTATTTTAATTTCGTTGCATCTGTGTCTTCTCATTTCCCCCCGTCATCTCTAGAAAATTGTGAACACGCATATTATTTAATGCGCCAATGCATTGGGAGTGGCAGCCGAACTTACGAATACCTCCCATATCCCATGTGGGATTACTGCACCGTAGCCTCACAGCTTCTTCCTACTTATCAATATATTGTGGTCTATGATTTTATATATTGCAATGATCATACAATAAAATATTGTTCTATGATTTTATATATTATATTGATCACCTATTAAAAATGAAACTTAATAAGTAAATAAATAAAAATAAAACATTAATCAAAAGCATATATAGAAGCCAATAAATAAATGAAACTTAATAAGTAAATAAATAAAATATTAACCAAAAGCATATATAGAGGCCTAAATAAAATATTAACCAAAAGCATATATAGAGGCCTAAATAAAATATTAACCAAAAGCATATATAGAGGCCAATATTTTTTGAAGAGCCAAAATTCTTATTGTTTAGTTAACGACTAATTCTCATCAACTCCATTGTGAAACAAGGCACTTGGAAAAACCAAAATAAGTGTGGGAGGAAAAAGTATACATTTTTTGTTCTTCCGGAAAAGTGGAAACGGAAAAACATTTCATTTTAGAATATGAGGCCTTCAAAGACAACGGGGAATATGTTTGCAGCTAGCTCTTGGGATAATCTATTTAGCGAGGGGTTTGTCGAGAAGCTAGAAGCATTTATTTTGAAGCATCACAGAAAAAGGGCCGAATATATCAAGCAGATGAAGAAGCAATCTGTCCCACAGGGTATCCTTTAGCCTCGTGGACGTTAAAATAATTTCTTCTTCTTCTTTGTTTCCTAATATAAATTTTATATTAGAATTTTATTTTTTATTTTTCAAGTCAAGAGTATAAATTAATTGATAATTAAAGCATATCCTAGCTAGATAATTTTTTTATTAATAACAATAATTTGAATATTCACATTCAATTTTTACCAATGTTCCACCAAGACTCCGGTGCAGGAAGACGGACAGGGGGACATGTAAGAGTACCCTCAAATTTTAGGGTGAAAGCATAAAAATATTAAATAGACAATTGAATCATTGATCCATCCTTATCATTCATTTTGATACATACATCATTCATATGACATACTCAAGTCTCATTATTGAATTATTCATACATACCATGAGATTCGATAAAAATAAATAAAAATCAATAATGAAATATTCAAATACATTGATCCATATCATTCATCATTTTACAATCTACATTGATTTAAAAATTAAATTCATCATTCATCATTCTAGAATCTAAATTGAAAGCAAAACATGCTAGTATATTTTCAAAATTTGAACACTAAATTTATATAACTCAAAGTTTCAAACTCAAAAATAGTTAAGAGTGAAGAGTCAAGCCATCAATATCTAGTGTTGTTGGCATTGTGGCACTGATTTAGAGCTATGGCACAGGTGTTGTCCTTGATGGCAACTCACTTTGATGACAGATCTCAGTACAAGCTCTCAGAATGAAGGAAAAAGATATATACGCAGGTTAACCTAGACGAAGGAGCGTATACACGCGGGTTAGACATTACAAAGGAGCGTATGCGTATACACGCACTTTCACGCAAGGAAATTCGCGTATATGTTGGAGAACTTACTTTTGGTCCGTGGTAGTTAGTCCTTGGTATTTGAACCTATGGTTTTGGACTATGGTATCTCGTCAGAAGTGTTGATCCCAAGTATTGGGTCCATGGTATTGTTTTATTATGGTTTTGGACCATGGTATTGTGAAAGGCCTAAGACTATAAAAGAGGAAGGAGATCATTTCGCAAAGGATTATCTGAATTAATTGAATATCTAATAAGTGCTAGATCTGAAATATTGGTGATTGGGGTTATGGTGCAGATCTGGATCTGAATGACGGAGGAACCTTAGCGCAAAGAGAAGGATAAGTTCTATTGATGGGTCATAATCTTTAGGCTTGAATGATAATATCTTTGCATGATTTTGATCTGTTATATGTGGCACATGCTTGATCTATAAATCTGATAATCTGGGTTAATTAGTGTCTGAATATTTGAAAGAGTGAATTATCTTTTATAGATCTGTACGGAGGTTCAATGAAGCGAAGACGCGTATACACGTTTTTTCAGTGAATAAAAACAGCGTATACGCAGGTTTCTCCAAACACAGAAGCGTATGCACGCAGGTTTCAGGTTATTGAAGTAGCGTATATCTTTTGAGTTGTGATCTAGCTGCTTCTGTTTATTGTTGCAGTGTTCTGGGTTCAAAATTTGGTGTGTGGTTACTGTTACTGTGTTTTGGGTACAGCTGTCAGAGAAGTATCTACTTGATTCAATTCTAATTGGAGAAAAGGAGATTGTTTCATGCAGAAATTCTTGATGATTGATTGATGTTCATGGATCCAGTCTAAAAATTTATGAAACGTGGTCCCTGGAAGAAAGAGAAGGTTGTAGCCTTTTGTAGGCCAGCACCTACGTACTAGTATCTTGGCTAGTGCAAGAGCAAGGGGGGTTGTAGCTCCCTTCCAGGAGGAGCTGGAGAACGAGAGAGGGTTGTAGTTCTCTGCAGGTTGCAGCCTGCGTACTGGTAAAGGACTGCACCAGTACATTGTAAAAAGAAGTTTCTAATTAAAAGAAGATAGAGATGAATTGCAGCAGGTGGTTTTCACCCACATTGGGTTTCCACCTTATATCTTGTGTTCTTGTGTGTGATTGTCTTCTGCTCTGTTTTACTGTTTCTGGTTACTGGTTATTTGATTCTGATACACAGATTAACAATCAACATCTGAAAGATAAAGTAAATTATAAGTTTGCATTGTATACGCGGGTTTCCTTCTACATAGTTGCTTATATACGCGGGTTTCCTTCTACATAGTTGCTTATATACGCGGGTTTAATTAACTGAAGTAGCGTATATTATCTGGATTCGAAAAAGGGAATATTTGACTTAATAAAACTGATTCACCCCCCCTCTCAGTATTATTTCCAACAATTGGTATCAGAGCAGGTCCTTCTGAAGAAGCTTGATCGCTTGAAGGAAGATCCATCATCATGAGCAACTACGAGAGAGAAGCATCAATCAGGGCACCAATTTTTGATGGGACCAACTTCGTCTATTGGAAGGTAAGAGTTACAGCCTAACTTCAATCTTTTGGTACAGAAGTCTGGGATATCATAGATACAGGGTACACTTTTCCTTCAGCAACTCCTACAGATCCGGCTAGTAAGAAGCAATATGAAACAAATGCAAAGGCGGTCAATACTCTATTAGGATGTCTATCTCAATCAGAATTCGTCAAAATTATGCAGTATAAATCCGCAAAAGAAATATGGGACAAGATTGTTCTGAGCTATGAAGGAGATGAACAGGTAAAACGAGCAAAACTTCAAACCCTCAGAATTCAGTACGAAAATCTCAGAATGCACAATGATGAAAGTGTGGCTAACTATTTCCTTCGTGTAGATGAGATTGTTAATTGTATGAAAAACTTGGGTGAAGAAATAAAAGAGGTTGTTGTGGTTGAAAAGGTTATAAGATCTCTGTCCCCTAGGTTTGAATCCAAAGTTTCTGCAATAGAAGAAAAAGAGAATCTACGAAACCTTACCATGTCACAGCGGCACGGAATTCTGACTGCTTATGAAATGGGGAAAGGAGGACCATCAGACAGGAGAGAAGCTGCCTTCAAGGCTTCAGGCAAAGGAGACTACTATGAGTCAAGACATGTGTCAGAAGAAGAAGAAGAATCAAATTTTGTTAAGAACCTTCAACGGGGTGCTGGAAGATTCTAAGGTAAGTTACCTTTCAAATGCTTTGCTTGTGGAAGAGTCGGTCACTATGCTGCCAAATATCTTCATAAGGATAAGATTGACAAGGGGAAGGAACCTGTTAGATGGAACAAGAAACAGAATGCAAATAAGAAAAGCTATTACACTCATGAAGATAGTGATGGACTTTCAAATAGTGATGAAGATGAACAAGGTAACAAATATAAACTCTTAATGGCTTTTGAAGATGATGATTTTGTGGATGTTATAGATGAAGAAAGTCTTTATGAAGTGATTTCTAGACTCAAAATTTATTTAGAAGAAAAGAATGTGATCATAGATACTCTACAATTCCAACTTGCTAAAAAGGAAAAACATCATGAAAAGTTAGAATGTGAAATTGTGGGACTAAAAAAAGTGATTGAGAAAAAAAAAGCCCTTAATTTTAGATTTGTACACATTAGATAAGATTATCAAAGTGCAGCGCTCTCCACTAATCAAGACAGGTCTGGGATATAATGAAGAAACAACTCAAGCGCAAAAACCATCTACCTCCAAGAGTTATCTTGATGCTGCAAGGAGAAGTGAACAAAGACCCAATGGAAATCACCAGGTAAATCAGAGACAATTTACCTCAAGAATGAACAAAGACTACCAGGTAAATCGAGCGCAATCTACTTTAAGGACAAACAGAAGCTACAACCAGCCACAGGTAAAACCTTCTCAATTTGCCTCAAGAATGGATGTCAATAGGAACTACAATCATTTGGCTGGTAGATTTGATAATCACAAGAGTTTCTTCAATGGCCAATGTTTTTCTTGTCATAACTTTGGTCACAAAGTAGCTCAATGTGTTGCCTATAAGACAATCATGACTAGAGAAACTCATAAATAGAGGAGTATGATTGGGATCATGAAAGGACTTACAACAACTTCTTTGCTCTTGAAAATGAAATAGAATGTTCTATTTGTAACAATTTCGGTCATGAAGATTCTGAATGCAGGAGCAGGTTTTGGCAAACAACTCAGAAGGAGCAAGCCTCAAGTGCCAAATCATGGAGAATAAAAGAACCCCAACCAGAAAGATGTGGTATAGCCTTATATGCGAAAGGGCAGGAAAATCAATGGTACATCAACAGTGGATGTTCGAAACATATGACAGGTGATAAAGAAAAACTTCAGTCATATAGTGCCTTAGAGAAGGAGAAGAAGGTTTCTTTTGGAAATGACACCCCTGCTCTCATAAAAGGTAAAGGTTCTGTTCAGTGGAAAGAAAGAGTCAAAGCTGGAAATGTCATGTATGTTGATGGCTTAAAGCATAATCTATTAAGTGTCAGCCAGATATGTGATCAAGGAACTGAGGTAATATTTCGATCAAATGGATGTAGTGTTTGTGATCTTGATAAAGGAAAAACAGTGATCAAAGGCATAAGGACTCCAAATAATTTATACATATTCAAAGAAGGACAACATCAATGCTATCTAAGCAAGAATGATGAACACTGGCTATGGCACAGAAGATTGGGGCATCTTAGTTTCTCACAGATAAGGAAAGCATGCAAATACCAGGCAGTTCGTGGTCTTCCAGACATCAAAATCCCAGATAATACAATATGCAAATCATGTCAGTTTGGTAAGCAAACCAGAACTAACTTCCCTGATAAGGAAGGATCAGCGAGCAGGCCGCTTGAACTTGTCCATACTGATGTATGTGGACCAACTAGGAAAAGGTCATCTCGAGGAGAAGAATACTTTATATTATTCATTGATGACTATTCCAGGATGTGTTGGATAGGACTTATGAAGCACAAAGACGAAGCCTTTGAAAAATTCAAATCATTCAAAGCCTTGGTGAAGAATGAATCAGATCTCAGAATCAAATGCCTCAGGTCTGATCGAGGAGGAGAATTTACCTCGAATGAATTTTTCGATTTTTGTGAAGAACATGGAATAAGAAGGGAATTCTCTACAGCTAGGACTCCTCAACAAAATGGAGTAGTGGAAAGGATGAACAGAATGGTTCAACAAATGGCTCGTGCAATGCTTGATGAATCTGGAACTCCCGCAACTTTCTGGGGTGAAGCCGCATTTGCTGCAGTTGTTATTCTCAACAAGACAAATGTCCGGGTGAACAACACTCAAACTCCTCATGAGCTCTGGTATGGTGAGACTCCTTCGATAAAATATTTCAAAATTTTTGGAAGCAAATGTTATATTAAAAATAATGATGAAAATCTTGGCAAGTTTGAACCTAGAGTAGATGAAGGCATTCTCCTTGGTTATTCTCCCCAAGGGAAAGCATACAAGTGCTACAACAAAATACTTGGAAGAATTGTTGACAGCATTGATGTAGTGGTTGATGAAGAAGGAAACATTCCTAGGCAAGTGAATTCCGAAGATCTCGAAGATGATGAGGACTATCCTTCAACATCAAATCAGAACTATGATGAAGAAGAAGCTCAAGAGGCACCAGAAGAACAGATAAGGATAGAAGATAAGACTCCATCCAGGTACGTTCAGAAGAATCATCCAGAACCTCAAATTTTGGGACAGAAAGAGGCAGGTATATAAACAAGAAGAACAATTGCAGAAGCCTCAAGCTACTTGGCTTTGCTCTCCTCCACTGAACCACAAAATGTAAAAGAGGCATGCAAAGATCAATGCTGGGTCAAGGCAATGGATGAAGAACTTAAGCACATCGAAAAAAATAACACTTGGGAGTTGGTTCCTAGACCAAAAGATAAGAATGTCATAGGGACAAAATGGATCTTCAAAAACAAATTGAATGAAAATGGGGAAGTAATTAGAAACAAGGCCAGACTTGTCTGTAAAGGGTATGCTCAATAAGAAGGAATAGACTTAGAAGAAACTTTTGCTCCCGTTGCTAGACTTGAGGCCATCAGAATGTTCCTTGCTCTCTCTAGCTTTCAGAAGTTCAAAGTATTTCAAATGGACGTGAAATCAGCCTTTCTGAATGGAGACTTAGAAGAAGAAGTGTACATTGAGCAACCAGATGGTTTCATTCTTGAGAATGATCCAAATCTTGTATGCAGACTAAAAAAGGCTCTCTATGGTCTTAAACAGGCTCCAAGGGCTTGGTACTACCGTTTGGACAAATATCTTCATCAACAAGATGATATTATCTTTGGCAGCAATGAAGAAGCTATGAGTCAAAGCTTTGCCTTGGTGATGCAGAAAGAATTCGAAATGTCTTTGCTTAGAGAACTGACATATTTTCTTGGATTGCAAATCCAACAAAATGAAGGCGGTATCTTTTTGTCTCAAACCAAGTATCTCAAGCAGATCTTGAAGAAATATGGCATGGAAGATGCAAAACCAGTATGTACCCCTATGGTTACAGGATGCAGCCTCAGTGCAAATGATGAATCAGCAGCAGTGCATCAACCAACCTATAGATCCATGATTGGAAGTCTGCTTTATTTGACAAGTACACGACCAGACATCATGCATGCAGTGGGAATAGTTGGAAGATTTCAGGCAAATCCAAAGGAAACTCATCTTCAGGCAGTTAAGAGAATCTTCAAGTACCTTCAAGGAACTCAAAACTATGGCTTATGGTATCCTAGAGATACAGATCTCACACTTCATGCTTATACAGATGCAGATTGAGCGGGAAGCGTGGATGACAGGAAAAGCACTAGTGGTGGTGCATTCTTCATGGGTTCCAGATTAGTATCTTGGTTCAGCAAGAAACAAAGTTCGATTGCTTTATCTACAGCCGAAGAGGAATATGTGGTTGTTGCATCTTGTTGCACTCAACTCCTTTGGATGATGCAAACTTTGCAGGATTTTCAAATCACTTGTACTCCACCTATCTCCATCTTATGTGATAATACAAGTGCAATCAGCATTTCAAAAAACCCAGTCATGATTCAAAGACTATTTCAAAAAACCCAGTCATGATTCAAAGACTAAGCACATACCGATCAAGTATCACTTTCTCCGGGAACAAGTGTTGGAACAAAAGGTCAAATTGGAATATGTTCCTTCTAAGGAACAAGTTGCTGATATTCTCACCCAACCACTGCCCAGGGAAACTTTTGAATACCTCAGACAGACGCTGAGAGTAGTTGATGCATCATCTTGCCGCTAAAACTTGTTGTTTCAGAGAAAAATGAGTGTACGCGAGTTTCCTGAGGAGGATCCGCGTACATACTCCGGTTTGTGCAGAGACAATCGCGTATATGGAGGTTTGATGGATATTAGTAGGGACAAGCTCTGGTTGAAGATATTCTGATATGGGTCTGACAGAGACCATCCGGCACAGGTTCAGGGGGAGCAGATAAACTTCTAATGATGCATTGTTGGCATCATCTTAGAAGCTTTTGGTTCAAGGTCACAACTGTTGTTGGTTTCAGGTGGAACAAAGGCAGAGGGAGAACAGAAGGAAATCTTGGCTGTTGATCTGAATGGTGATTGACGGATGCTGCTGATATCACTTATTGGTGACTTTCATAAGTCTTGCTCTAGATATTTCGTCTCTATGTCATGTATCTCTTTTATGGTGTCAAGGTCATGTAACGGCCTATTTTGGTTTCCCCACTATGCCTGGGATGAAGATGTAATGTACTTGGTTGTCATATGTAAATTTCTGATGTATCCCCACTTGGTTGGGTGGATGATCCCCACTTGGTTGGGTGATGGATGTATGTAGTAAGTCTTTTGGTGATAGGAAGGTCTTTTATGATATATAAGTCATGGTTCTTCTTGAAGAACATCTTTTTGCAGATCTTGCCTACAGTCAGGGGGAGCATGGTCAGCACAGCAGGACAGAAATTTCAGCATGTACTCAGGGGGAGCACAACCCTTTGCCCTTGATGACAAAGGGGGAGAATGACTTTGAGGATCTTGGGGTTGCCATCAAGTCCAAAGGGAGAGATTGTTGGCATTGTGGCACTAATTTAGAGCTATGGCACAGGTGTTGTCCTTGATGGCAACTCACTTTGATGACAGATCTCAGTACGGGCTCTCAGAATGAAGGAAAAAGATATATACGCAGGTTAAGCTAAACGAAGGCGCGTATACACGCAGGTTAGACTTTACAAAGGAGCGTATGCATATACACGCACTTTCACGCAAGGAAATGCGCGTATATGTTGGAGAACTTACTTTTGGTCCGTGGTAGTTAGTCCTTGGTATTTGAACCTATGGTTTTGGACCATGGTATCTCGTCAGAAGTGTTGATCCCAAGTATTAGGTCCATGGTATTGTTTTATTATGGTTTTGGACCGTGGTATTGTGAAAGGCCTAAGACTATAAAAGAGGAAGGAGATAATTTGGCAAAGGATTATCTGAATTAATTGAATATCTAATAAGTGCTAGATCTGAAATATTGGTGATTGGGGTTATGGTGCAGATCTGGATCTGAATGAAGGAGGAACCTTAGCGCAAAGAGAAGGATAAGTTCTATTGATGGGTCATAATCTTTAGGCTTGAATGATAATATCTTTGCATGATTTTGATCTGTTATATGTGGCGCATGCTTGATCTATAAATCTGATAATTTGGGTTAATTAGTGTCTGAATATTTGAAAGAGTGAATTATCTTTTATAGATCTGTACGCAGGTTCAGTGAAGTGAAGGCGCGTATACACGTTGGTTCAGTGAATAAAAACAGCGTATACGCAGGTTTCTCCAAACACAGAAGCGTATGCATGCAGGTTTCAGGTTATTGAAGTAGCGTATATCTTTTGAGTTGTGATCTAGCTGCTTCTATTTATTGCTGCAGTGTTCTGGGTTCAAAATTTGGTGTGTGGTTATTGTTACTGTGTTTTGGGTACAGCTGTCAGAGAAGTATCTACTTAATTCAGTTCTAATTGGTGAAAAGGAGATTGTTTCATGCAGAAATTCTTGATGATTGATTGATGTTCATGGATCCAGTCTGAAAATTTATGAAACGTGGTCCCTAGAAGAAAGAGAAGGTTGTAGCCTTCTGTAGGCCAGCACCTACGTACTAGTATCTTGGCTAGTGCAAGAGCAAGGAGGGTTGTAGCTCCCTTCCAGGAGGAGCTGAAGAACGAGAGAGGGTTGTAGCTCTCTGCAGGTTGCAGCCTGCGTACTGGTAAAGGACTGCACCAGTACATTGTAAAAAGAAGTTTCTAATTAAAAGAAGATAGAGACGAATTGCAGCAGGTGGTTTTCACCCACATTGGGTTTCCACCTTATATCTTGTGATCTTGTGTGTGATTGTCTTCTGCTCTGTTTTATTGTTTCTGGTTAATGGTTATTTGATTCTGATACACAGATTAACAATCAACATCTGAAAGATAAAGTAAATTATAAGTTTGCATTGTATACGCGGGTTTCCTTCTACATAGTTGCGTATATAAGTGGGTTTAATTAACTGAAGTAGCGTATATTATCTGGATTTGAAAAAGGGAATATTTGACTTGATAATACTGATTCACCCCCCCTCTCAGTATTATTTCCAACAAAACTGAAAAGTAGAAATGGATAATGAGCACTGAAAATAAAATGATAAATCAACATCAAGGACTCAATCTCAATGATTGGTCCTCTACATCCGTCTGTTGCATGAAGTCATCAGGACCACATCAATGGGAATGCCAGTGTCCGAGTCAGAGTCACTCTCTTGAGTAACCAACAAAACTCGAACCAAACCATGTCGCAGCGCATCTGGTCCATCCTCCTCATCTATCTGTGCACTATCCTCAGGATCCACATCCCATCGTGTTGTCGGTCCCTTTCAGTGGCTGGGCAGCAGGGCTCAAAATCAGTGTATTTTGAGCAAGTTCCGTTGAAATGAAAATGAGTGTTCCATTTAAGTTTTAACTTTCATTTTATTCAACCTAGGTTTTAGACTTTTAGTTATTTAATATTTTTTTGTTCTATTTAGTTTTAATTTTAAATTTTTTTAATTGTTTTGATTTTTGATTTTTTTATTTTTTATTTTTAATTTGGGTCTTATTAGACAAATTTAAAGGGGGACGCCCAGAAGCACCCTTTTTGAAAGGGGGTGCCCAGAAGCACCCTTTTTGAAGGGGGATGCCCAGACGCACCCTTTTTGGGGAATCTAGACTCCCACACTGGGGAAACGCACCCCCTTGCATCTCCCCGAGACTCCCCAAAAAGGGTGCATGGGGAAACGCACCCCCAAGAAACTCCCCGTCCCGGGTGCGAGGGATGCGAGGGGTGCGTGCACCCGACCCTGGGGGACGCGTCCTCATGGAACAATGGTTTTTACAAAATTCTAAACCAAATAACCATACGTTAGAAAAATATTTTATCAACCTAGCGTTCACGAGCGATCAACATAGAGCCCTTGCTCATCCCACCCAAGTGATCAAAACCCACAACGCTATGAATTGCTAATTCACAACTAAATATCTTTGACAATGTGTTGTGAATAGAGATATGTAACTTCGACTCGCGTTTCTAAACATAGAGGTAAGTCAAAGTGAATGAATTCATTAGGGAAAACCACGAAAACATTTGTCTGCAAATGGCCTTTGTATGTTAAATTTTCTAAACATAGAGGTAAGTCAAAGTGAATGAATTCATTAGGGAAAACCACGAAGAAATTTGTCTGCAAATAGCCTTTGTATGCTAAAGTTTTTATAATAGGAGGGAGTATAAATAGTGATTTTCTAATTTGGTGAATATATTTACATGATTTAGAGAATATAAATAATGATTTTCTAATTTTGATGGATACATTTACATGATTTTAACAATCCATGTGTATGTGGGCCATATGATTCCAAAGAGTTGTTTATTTAAACTACAAATGCAAAGATTTGTTTATATAAACTACAAATGCATGTGGAAGGCCTAGTTTGGAGGCAACGGGGAGTGAGAAGCACAATTTGGAAGGATTGGTACCCACCTAGATAAAAGAGGGGGTTTGTATATCCAGTGGAATGATGGTTGAGGAGGTGTCATACCACTTAAAAGGCTCTTGCTTTATTCAAACATATAGGTTGGCAATGGCTATTGCTTTCATTAAGCAACAAAACAATGTTGCATTTATCGTTATCAACAATTTGTTGTCGGGGGGTCCAAAATTTAAATTATCAGCAATATCAGGGAAAATATCGGAAATTATCAAGAAACTTGGAAAAAAATACAAAAATAATCATTTTTTTCAAATCTTTATTCTTTTAAAGCAACATCAACATCAAAAAAACACATTGACACACAGAAATGAAAATAAAACTACAATATAAAATGAATAAGATGTCAAGTGGTACATCAATCATTGATAGTAGATACTGAAATATGATATTTGTCCTTAATCATAAGTTCTAACAAGATAATAGTTAATACAAAATCGCATTAAAACAAAAATAAATGGTTCTCATGGGATGATCATCATGAGGCATCTAGAGTATAATGATAATCTGATAATAATAATGCACTAAGAAGGTGTGGCCAAGGATTAGGTTTCCCTCACCCTCGAGAAGCTTGTGGTTTTCATGCAATTCCTTAGTTCCTCCCTCTAATCTCTCTTTCTAGCAATATCAAGAATTGAGTTCTTTGCAATAAGGACAATGTCTCCGGTAGCTATAGGGCTCAATACCCTGGGGGGTTTTTTAGCTTTTTTGTAGACCGGAACTTTCCTGGTACCCCAGTTGTCTGTATGTTGTAACCACCCTTGAATAGTAATGTAATTATTCATTTCCAAGAACAATACATGAAGCAATTAAAAAAAACAAGTCTGATAATGAGATGTTTTATCATCACCCGGATGCGGGTGACAATTGGACAAACTTGGAAGTTTGCAATGAGGGGCAGCTGGTGTCCTGAGGTTGATTGTCAGGACGGTTACATAAATCGTTCCTGCCAAGCATTAATGCAGTTAAATGTTGAGGAGATGGCTCTGCAGAAGGGAGATGGCCTCAAGCGAGGCAAACTGATTACCATGTACTTTGATTCGATGAGTTTCGGCATAGTTGCATCCAGATTGTTCAGCACCGAGTTCTATTTAATCGCGCATATGAGCCAGGTATGGTATGTGAGGTCTATTGGTATGATGTTTTCTGAGAAGTCTGGAAAGGAGCCGAGCTCTAGCGGTGGAAGTAGTTGCAGAGGTCTAACCTCTGTTCAGACTGCGCGTTCTTGGCTCTTGACCGAGGAAGGAATTGCAAGGAACCATAATTGGGTCATTGCTGCTATTGAGGTGGATCTGGGTGGTAGAATTAAGGCTCTGAGTCTTGAAACTCCGCCTCCTACTGTAAGTAACGCAGGCTATCCCCTGCTCATGGCGCCGAGACAACGAGGAGTCCCAAGGCGTGGAGGTGTTTGGGGGATAAGTCGTCGGCAAGAGGCTCAGGTAAGAGCAATTCCGCCGATTGCCATGGTGGAGCCTCCGTCTTCTCCCTCAGAGGAGTCGGACCCCTTAGACAGTCAAGTTCATACATCCCGCTGCACTTTTAGATGCCGGAGAAACCAGTCTCGTATCTCTCTGCTGATAACGGTCATTGCGACGGAGGAGGAGGAAGATTCGGACAGTCAGGAAGAGGTTGATGGGGAGCAGGAGCAAATTGGTAGCGCCCGGGCACTAGCTGTGGCTGAAAATATTGACAATCATCCTCCTGGTGATGTCAACCCTGTGGAGCCTGTTTCTGTTCTGGGTTCGTCTCAGCAACCAGATCACGCGCTTCAGCAATCAGTTCAGCAACCGTCTGGAAATGAATGAAGATGCCATCAAGCCAGGAATTGACAACAATGCTTAATTTCTGCTTCTTCAGCCGCTTAATGAACATGTTTTGGAGTTTTGGAGGGACCTCTTCTGGTATAGAAGGGCCCAGTTGTTTGTTTTCAGGTAGTGAGCCTTCTAGAGTTCTTAGTTCATCCAGAACTCTGGATTCAACGGGCTCTCTACCCTCGTTTGGCATAATGTTATCAGCAGCACGACACAATCGGCATGCAAGGTACCAATGGTTCTTAAATTATGCTGCTGCTGTTCTTTTGGAAGAATCTCTTTTTGTAAGTCAGAAGGCTACCAGCTACAGCTTTGCTCATTCTCTTTGTCATCATCTCTATCTTTGTAATCCAGGTAGCCATGAGCACCTGCTGTGTTTTTTGACAGAGGGTGACCCCATGCACCCTCAGAGGCCTGTTCCTCTTTGTACATAACTTTTCTTCTTTTAATATAATAGTTTAGCCTTTATTCAGAAAAAAAAAATGAGATGTTTTATCATGACTTTCATACTTGACTACTAGTTATTTTAATAATGGCCATTGATACAATCAGATATTATGTAATACTCTATATAACCCACTGGTCTACTGTATTTTGCATTATTTTTTACTGCTTGTGTTTGTTATTAAAAGTTACAACTTAGTTTCAGAATATGTGCTTCCCATACCATACCTATTTCAAATTTTAAGCAACTTAAGTTTGTATGCATACATACCATATGGTCAAGCTCCTTCCTTAGATCAGTATTCAAGAGAGTTTGGTAACCTTCTCTTCCACCCCAGAAGACAAAGTTTTCTCCTCCTAATTTATGTGTTACCTGAAACCATGGGCAAGGATATAAGTACTGCATCCAGGATAGACAATGTAACTGTCATGACTCATGATTCAAACTGAAAATTATAGCCTGAAATGTTCACCACTTAGAATCATATAGCAAGATGGCTGTCAACAAAATATAACAGTTTTATAACTATGACTTATAATACATGTGTAGCTCTTACAGAGCTGCAAATTCATATACAAAATTCATAAAAGAACTAGACTATCATAGGGCTAGAATTGACTTCCCAGATCATACCTCCATGGCTTTCTTTACTTGAGCTGCAGCATATGCATAAACACGTACATCTGGACTGTATCATCAAACAAAATGTGATAATAAAGATTATCAGCCACAAGTAAGTAAAACGAGAACCATGAATGCTATATGAGCAAGCTTGAACATGATATCAAGATTCAAATGCATCCATATCAACTAAATAAATACAATAGTATGAACAATATCTATATGGTCATGATAACCAGTTGTTTGAATCTTAATCTTAGAACCTCGTAGCAGCTCCATGCATGTAACGAGGATGCATGAACAACTGTGCAGTTCCCCACAAAGTATGAATGCCAGTTTCCTCCTGCAATTGATACAAAATACTATTAAAATGAGTGAATGGTAAAAAGCAAAACATCACCCTCGATAAGACAACAAGTAAATAACCATAGCTGGGAGTGACTTCGGTCATTTTCAAAAAGTCTTAACACTTTCTGGAGACATTACTTGAATTTTGAAACACAGATCAGTCAGGCCCAGTCATTTGAGGTCACCAAATAGTACATCGTTAAAAAACAGTTCACAAATAAGAATACTATGAAGAAAACAAATGGAAAATCATTACCTGAAGCTGCTTTGCAAGAGCCACAACTACATCCAGATTGGCATTAGACTCCTAATCACATAAAAAGAAATTTTTTCAGCATATACATCAATATAGATGAGGATCGCTTATTCTCTATGCTCCAACATAACAATAACAGGCACCTAAAAAGTAGAAACAGACAGCCACACACGCATACATACAATTTATATAGAGATTCAAAACATAAAAGTAGGGCACTCTATGCATATCGTTGAGCATATAACTTTTTGGACAATGCCAGGCATAGCTTGCCCTAGCTATTTTGTTTAATTTATGAAAGGATAAACAGCATTCTAATTGATATTTTCCAGATGCCAATTAAAAGAACATGAAATTATGAATACTTAACTAAAAAGATCTCAACTAAGTACTTTAAATATTAAATTTCTTGAAAATGTTTGAACAAAAATAGATCAGAATGAGATGGCCTTTGTTTGCCTGGAAAGGAACGGAACACATTTCAAATAAAATACCTATATCTACTTCAACATGAGAGCTACTAATCTAGGGAAGCAATTTTCATTAAGTTACATAGTAGTGCACTTCAAAACTCAGCTTCTTGCTTCAGGTATTCATTACACTAAATATTGTCTTCTGCATGAAAACCTTATTGCCAGACTTACTATGAGTGTTTTCCCATCAGGAGCAATGTCACGGTCATGAAAGCACCACAGCTCAACTCCTAATTTAGTTAGAAACTCAAAATTCGCTTTCACTGCAGTAGCAATCACATTGGAAAGTCATAACCAAGAGATGGATAGAAAAGCTAATTTTAGATAAATTTCACATAATGTTACTGTGATTTGAACTGTTCAGGTTAATGGAGGTTTTTCTTGCAATAATAACTGCATGAAAAGTTATGCTTGCTTCATTAAACAGTAAATACAGAGAGAAAGTGAATCTTACTTCTTCTTAGAGCCATAGCTAATGAGTTAGTGCCATCTTCCCATGGCCAGTTCTTGGTTGGAGCCCCAAATGGATCAGCCCCACTGCCACGGAATGTATGCCAGAAAGCAACACTAAATCTCAGCCAATCCTGTAAAGATGTAGAATGTGAAATCATTGTTTCTGGTAAACATATCAATATGAATTTAGCTGTTTATGTAAACATACCGATGGAAAATTTGCATTACAGTATCTTAGCTAACATCCATCTAGTTGATGATGTAATTGAAATACACAAGATATGTGGCAGAAAAGAAACGAACGATTAAAAAAAACTACAAACCTTCATACCTTCATTTTCTTTCCAAGAATCTCTTCTTCTGCATTATACCATTTGAATGCCAGAGGGTTCTTACTCAATGGCCCCTGGAAAACCTCAAGACAAAAGATGCTTAGAATCAAATGGCTAGCCATTGTAAACCCCAAAATACAAAATTTATGATAAGCCCACAAAGAAGTTATACACACATTTCACCACTGACACCAACTAATGGAACAAATAAGTTTCGTTCAGGTACTGTCTCGAGGTACTCGGAAGTTCAATTCGACCAGTAATCTTACATGTTCTGTAAGATCTAACCATTCCTGGAGGAAAGGTTTCCTGCCAATTACAGGATATCAACTCCACAGCAATCTCCATCCAGATTATGTGTTGGTAACCATTACTTGCTTCTATATTTTTTAGTTTTACTTTAAAAAAAACAGTTTTTCTTCTGTTTTTTTCTCTGCCACTTTGGGTGTCAGTCATAAGGATAATAGAGCCTGCTCCCACTAACTGATCCCTCAAGTCATGACAATTGTGAATTTGCCACTTATGTTGTTTCCTATGACCTGGACATAATTGACCTAATCAAATCAAATCATCTTGAGCTTATCTGATTGCTATTGCTTTCAGTTGAAAAAGATGATGTTTTCAAGGAGTGCTTCAAGAAATATTCCTCAAGGGGCTTCACCGTGAAAAGTGGACTTGCTTTGACTGATGTGCCAGATATGTTCCCAGAAACAAGATATAGGAATTGGAAAGAAACAAGAAACAGGGCTAGAGGGTTTCAACTTTCAAGGAATAATGTAATGTTCCCTATGAATTGATTGCCTATGGAAGGACGAAATAGCCTATGCGGCCCTGTAGGTTAGTCTTCATAAAGGGGTAAAGACCCAATTTTTCCAATGTTGGGGCAACATTGTGCAAAAGTTGGGGTGGCTGGGGCAAAAAAAAAAAGCCAAAATTGGGGGTTGCACCCACAACTCCTCACATTTGGGAACCCATGGAGAAATCTATAAATACAAGAGAGTTAGAATCATTTGATCATCCTTGGATTGGATTAATTTGTCTTAGAATCATTTGATCATCATTGGATTTGATTAATTTGTCTCTATTTCTCTTTGAGCCTGGGTTCTGAGGGTTTTAAGTAGTGTGGAAAAAGTCGGAAAAAATCGGGATTAAATCCCAAAAAGTCGCCAAGACATCCCAGGCCGCGGATAAGAGGTGGAGAAGTGGAAAAAACCCATCATTTTTCGCTGTTTTTGCTCC
The DNA here is from genome assembly GCA_031772625.1 of Pinus tabuliformis. Classification (NCBI taxonomy): domain Eukaryota; kingdom Viridiplantae; phylum Streptophyta; class Pinopsida; order Pinales; family Pinaceae; genus Pinus; species Pinus tabuliformis. The sequence continues at coordinate 82,699,314 of CM062820.1, read as the reverse complement.
CATTCATCTTTGTGGAGAGAGGAGTTGTTTGCAATTGCCCAAGAGGAGGAGATTTGCTAGTTTTGTGGTGGGGATTTAAAGATTTGTCCACTGCTCAACGTGAGAGATTCAAAGTGTCGATTTGTTGCGGCCAGGTATGTATTTCAATTTCTCCCTTAATCTTAGTTACACAAATGGCTTCTTAAATCTTTCTGTAATTTTATTAGTTTGTTTTTATCTTATTTTTGCTTAGAATTTTGAATCAAAACATTGCTTAATATCTAGATTGAAGTGAAACTTCAACTTTCAAGAATCAAATGACAAAAATCCAAACCCTTGTTTAGTGAATCTGAGTGTGTTCAAGTGAGTGAGAAGAGGCATTTAAAATTTAAAATCAACAATTACATTTGTGTTCGCTTCTTATGTGATGGGCAATTTTTTATTTTTTTCAAAAAAAAATTGTGCCCAGGTTCAAATTCAAGTTCAAAGTTTCAAACAAAATGCCAAGGCTTTTAGACCCTATGTGGGAATATGGTGAACCTAATTCTATACCCAAATCTGGGGGGGTCAATAGAATGTATTTGACTTGCAAGTTGTGTGGCAAGCATATGTCAGGGGATATCAACAAATTAAAATTCTATTTGGGGCAAAATGTAGAACTTTGACCAGATCCATCTCTGGAAATCATCCGGCAGGCCATTAAATCGTTGATGGATAAAGAGGAGAGCAAAGACACCAGGGCAGCACTAAAATCCTAAATTGTAGGGGCCTCAAGAGTGGGGGGACGTGAGAGTGGTTCTTCAACATCACCTTCCACACCCACATGTCCCAACCCCTTAGCTTTCTCAACTTCTTTTGTTCCTAGAACCACACCCAGTGCACAACCTGGCATCAAATCGGCACTTAAAAAAAGGAAAAGGCAGAAGTTGACAAGTTGGTCAGTAAGTGTCTTCTATGGAGTGATGTTCCTTTCAACATTGTCAAGACAAACTGTTAAATTTGGCAACTAGGGCCAAACTTCACCTTGGACAGCTCATATGATGAAGCTGATGTTTTTATTGGATTTCTCTTTCCGAGAGGTGTAGGATTGATCTAAAGATCATCTCATTCTGACATGTACATATGGAATTATGAATTTATTTCTTTATGGACAAATTGTCAAGGTCGGCCAGCAATCTAATGTAGGCTCAGAAGCCCAAAAGTCATGTCTCTTCACCCTCAACATTGCATATAAATAGAAGGAGCATCTACCTCATTTGGACACTCATCATCACTCACATATCTCTCTCTCTCCCCATCTGATTGGGTGTACGAATTTCTGGGCAGCCTCTCTCCTCCACACGTGCGAAGGACAAGTCTGTGATTTTCTGTTTTATGCGTTGATCGAATTGCAGAAGGGTAGACCAGCATTGACCAAGCAGCATTTGACCTTGTTTGATTGCGATTTTTCTTGGAGAAATTCTGTTTGGACAAGCCGCATTTTTGGGCACAAAAATTGAGGCATTATGAGTTGTTTGACTAGCGTTGACCACAGGTTTGACTCTACGTTGACCAAGTTTCACTAATATTTTCGGAACTGTTTTGGGTTGTTCGCACTGTCCTTGGAGGTCGAATTGACTAGGTTTGACCGAGCTGATTTGGAGGAAGATTTCTGCTAAGTTGACTAGCATTGACTTTCTGGTTAGGGCATCCTGTTGACTGCAATTTGACTGGATAAAATTGACTGTGATTGGGCAAGTGAATTTTGTATATTGTACTCTTTCTCTCTGTTGAACTTTTGAAGAATAATAAGAAGAATTGATCAAAGGGTTTCCCCACATTGGGGTTTTTTCCTAGCATCCGCCAAATATTGTGTCCTCTTGTCTTGGCTTGTCTTCTGCATTTTATATATGTTCTATCTGCATTTACTATCTTGTTAATGTGATTGCTAATCTGGAAATTGATATTGGGCTTATAAGAAAAAATGAAGTAAATTGCTCTTAAGCATACATAGAACATACCATTGTTATCTAAAGTTAACACAAACCCATTCTACCAACCTATGTTTGATGTTGTTGTTGTCGTTGGCCCGAAGTACAAAGCCCCTAACCTTTGCAGAATTGAGAGGGCCTCTTCTTCAAGATGAAAACACTGATTGCACTTCTAGATTGGAGGAGTTTAGGGCAAAAAAGCACAACAGGTAAAAAAAATTCAAATTAAATTTTTGAATTCATTTGATTATTTTTAATATTTAAATTTTCTAAGTAGTAATTTACAATCTGTGACCCTAATACAGACTGGAGTCCCAACACCTCAATGACATGGTCTACATCTACTACAATCTTCGATTATGGGTGAGACAACTTCAAAAAACTCTTGATATGGAAGCCATCTCATTGGACAATATTGATACCACTGCTGCATGGAGGGTCGAGACTGAGAGACCGACCATGGACTCAATCCCTGATTGGTTAGATGTGGATCCAAGGGCACTAGCGACAGAGGAGATAGTAGTTCTCGGGGAGGGAGAGCCAGAGGTAGAGGAGGAGGAGCAGCCTCAGGGTCAGGAGGCAGAGCAAGAGGAGGAGGTGACACCATCTAGGATGGGTAGTAGCAGCATAGGACATAGGCCACCTCTTTTATTGGCTTCTAGAGGACAATTGAGTCCATTTGTATCCCCAGGAGCTGGACCTTCTTCCTCTAGCAGAAAAGGCAAAGCCATTCCCTATTCCCGTAAAAGGGGCAGAGGATCTTAGTGGCTAATTACTTTATGACATGTAGATGACTCATGATATACATTTATTATATTTTTTGTTGGTATTTTGACTCTTGAGAGTTGAGACTGAGATAGGACTCAAGATTCAGGAGTTGATTCACTATTTTGATATGTGATGTAGCACTAGACTTCATATACATATTATATATGAGTGTTGATAATATCGTCGAGATATCGGCGATCTTCGGAAATATCGCGGTATTTTCGGCGAGCTGAAAGATTGCCGAGAAATATCACAATATTTATGAGAAATCATCAATATCTCGACAAAATATCGCGCAATGATAGGAAAAATCGTCGGGCAAGTTGAGCTGCGGCTAGAAAAGGGAAATTGCTCATTTCGGTTTCTGAGTCTTGGAGAAGGAAGAGGAAGAGCTTTGTGGTGGTTGTCAAGGAGGGATTGGGGATCAAACAACCATTATCACCACCCACTAAGAATTTTTTGTGGATCAAAGATTGAAGAACAATGAGACGAACTTCATTTCTTCCATTAAGAGATATGTTCTTAAAAACCCCTATGTTAATGATTTTTTTCATAGATTTAGGGTTATGTTTGCTTGCGTCTTTGCCTACCAACATTTTGCTTATTTTTTCCATTTGCTATGATTTTCATGCCCATGAGCCAATGCAAGGGTTTTCTTCATATTTGGAGAGCTTCATTTCTTTTTTTAACTTTCTTATGCACCCTCTTATGGCCATTTTTCATTGAATTCATATTGCAAATAATGTAGTAAAAAACTTTTTTTTTAAAATGAGGTGGTTATTACTCAAAAAAAATTTGTGTATGGGTGTTTAATCATTAATTCCAATTTTTAGTTTTGTTGGTGCCCTAGGCTTGAATTAGTTCACTAAAAATATGCCAAAAGCCTTGGACCCATATTAGGAGTATGGGGACCCTGATGGTGGGACAAATCAAGCATATCTATCATGCAAATTGTGTGGGACAGGGATGACAGAGGGGTTACACAATTGAAATACCATCTGGCTAGACCCCCTAGACTTGATGTTGGGCTTTGTACAGTTTCCAGTGGCGAGCTTATACAAAAATCTCTTAAAGCAATTGATGAAAAAGACAGAAAGAAGGAAGAAGCGGAAAGAAACAAGGTTGAACATGCAGGTAGATCTTTCAGGATATCTTCTTCTGATTTTGAGGCTAAGGGTAATGGGAGGGGGCTCCACAGCGTCACCTGCTATCGCTAGTGCTAATGTTATTGGAAGTGGGAGGTCATCAATTTTTGTTCCACGAACAAGGCATGGAGCACAACCTTCCATAAAATCAATTGCTTAAAAAATGGAAAAGCAAAAAGCAGATAGAGTTATGTGGAGGTGTCTTTTATGGAGCGACTTACCTCTCAGCATCACCAAAACCAATCCATTTTGGCAACCAATGTGTGATGTTATTGTTGTTGTGAGCCCAAGGTACAAAAGTGCTACATATGAGGTGTTGCAAGGGCCAATACTTCAAGCAGAAAAGCAGGACATCAACTCTAGATTGGCGGAGTTGAAACAGACATGGGAAGTGTCTGCATGCACAGTGATCTCTGATGGTTGGACAGATAGGAAGGGTAGGACCCTTCCAAATTTCTTGGTACATTGTCCTAAAGATACCATGTTTATTAAATCAACGGATGCATCAGCACATATAAAAGATGCAGCAATGATATGTGAGTTGTTAGATGGGTTCATCTAGGAGATTGGTGTGCAGAATGTGGTGCAAGTCATAAAAAATAATGTAGCTAATTATGGGCCTGCCGGCAGGATGCTTATGGAGAGGCACCGCACATTGTTCTGGACTTCGTGTGTAGCACATTGTATCGATTTGTTGCTTGAGGATATGGGGAAACTCTCCTTCATCAAGGAGGTCATTGATATGGCTAGGAGCGTCCCCAAGTTTATAGCCTCGTGAGAAGATACACTAGAAACAAGGAGTTGCGGTGTCCTCCAATCACACGTTTTGCCACCAACTTTATTACTCTTCAATCTTCGCTTTGATGTTGGTGTGAGTTGAAGCAAATGCTTGTTTTTTAAGAGTGGCATGATTGTAGATATAGTAGGAGACAAAACAGGAGAGCCATTGCAAAAATGGTGTACACTGACACATTTTGGCAGGGAGTAGAAGAACTGTGCTCAATTAGTGAAACTACAGTAAAAGTTCTGAAATTGGTAGATGGGGACAAGCCTGCAATGGCATATTTGTATGAGGCCATGGATAGGGCCAAGGAGGTCATTTGTTCTTATTATGCAGATAAGGGTTCTGTTGGGCTTGATAGACATATGATGTTGTGGAATGTGATTGATAGTTGGTGGACAGGGATGCTTCATCAACCCATTCATGCAGCAACACTCTTCCTCAACCCCGCATTTTCATAGAAATGCACTTTTCATTTTGATGGCAAGGTGATGGACGGCTCCATTCCTGTATTCAGAGGATGGTACCTGATCCTGAGCTTCGTAGAAAAATCAATCGCGAGATATAATTTTTTTGGGATTGTGTTGGCCTATTTGTCTTCGATGATGCTATTGGGGAAGGACCCTCTTCATGCCACATAAGTGACAAGTCATCACTCGTTAGAATTTTCAATTTAGAATTTACTTGTTTATAATTCTAGATTTTTAAAATTCAATTATGTAACTTTTATTTGAAAGTTTAATTATGTTTTTAATTTTTGACTTTTTTTATTTCTTTATTTTGTTGTAGATATTTGGTGGCAAAGCTATGGTGCAAGGGCACCAAATTTGCAGAAATTGGCCATAAGAATCCTGAGTCAAACAAGTAGCTCTTCAAGGAGTGAGCACAGAGAAAATACACTCAAAAAAGCGCAACAAGTATAACTTTGAGCTTCAGCCTTCAGTTGAGGAATTACATTTATTGTAATTTTTTATTTTTAATTTATGACCCTCAAGCGTCAAGACTCAACACTCAAAACTCATTAGTTGTTTTGACAATCTTACAAGTTGGAATTCTCACGCCTCAATGATTTAGTGTATGTGCATTACAATATCCGGCTTCAAGTGAAGCAAATAAAAGCACCAATGGATCCAGATATCATTTTCTTAAACAATATTGATGTATTGTCTCAGTGGAGGGTGGAATCTAAGGTGCCCATCTTGGAGGAGTCACCTTCATGGTTAGAGCCAACGGATCCATTATTACAGGGGCAGCAAAAGGAGGAGGACTCAAGGGAGGAGGAGCACGAGGAGGAGGACACTGTGGGAGCATCAGCATCAACACCATTAGCTATAGATATAGGAGAGCATGGCTACATACCTAGCACTCATTATTTGACATTAGATGCAAGGGCAGGGCCTTCTACTCCTAGGGGCAGGCCTGGCAAACAACCCATCATGTTTTCCCGTAAAAGGGAGAGAGGGCACTGATTTCAGATAGATGGCTGCTAGTGTTATTTGTTTTGCTACATATAACTCATGATGACAAGATAGTTTTATATAGGTGGTGTTATTTTGTATTAGTTCTCCACATTTGAGTCCTTGATTAGACAATTAACAGGGATCAGTAAGATTCAGTATTGCCTTTGATGAATCATTTTTATTTTACGTCATATACATCAATGCTTTCTTCATATTTATGTGTCAATGTGTTTATTTCATGTTGATATTGCTTTATATATTTAAAAATCTGAAAAAATAAAATAAAATGAATATATTATGTATTTTTTATGCTTGCCGATATTTTAGCAGATATTGTCGATAAGATGTTTTCTGGACCCTCATTGATATTTTGCCAATACCGATATTTTCAACACTGTTATATATTAGCTTTGTTTACATGTTTATGTGGAAATTCATTTATTTGATGATACTTTAGATACTAAAAAAATAAAAATAAAAAGAATATTTTTGTATTTTTTTAATTTTGCCGACTTTTTCAAAAAACTCCCTACTTTAACGAGTTTTCCAATATTTGGACCTTTGCCGATTTAATCCCAACTTCGACTTTTCCACATTGGTTTTAAGACCCCTTTTTCTAATTAACTTCGGTGGAGGTGACCCCACCCTATATAATCTCTTTTGTCTAGTTTCAGTGGAGCTGATCCCATCCTACCTAAACACTCTTTTGTCTAGTTTCAGTGGAGCTGATCCCATCCTACCTAAACACTCTTTTCCTTGTTCTGGCGGCACAGGTCATTGGAGCAGTCTGGTTCAGTTTAAGGATTAAAGATTTACATTGTTCTAACTTCTCGCACAGCATTTTTATCTTGAACAACTCGGATCTATCCTGGAAGCAGCTCTCTAAGGTTAATTGACTGGTCAACAAGCATCCCTCAGCAAGCAGCGAGATTCTGGCAGCAACATTCGTCTGGGCAGCAAGCTTTGGAGACCACAGGGGCAAATTTCCTGTCTGGTACCGCCCTTTTAAGACAGCAACTCACACTGAACAGAGTGACCGGACCCTACTGCAGCTTCAGCCACTAATCCAGGAGGCCTTCCTGAGGCCAGCTATTACAGTTCAGGTCTCCTGGTATTTCCAGGACAAATTGGGACACGATACAGTAACAGTACAGTAGATAGCACCGTAGTAAGAGACAACTAGATTGGACAATATAGCATAGTCACATTTGAACATTGATTTGCTAAGTTCTGATATTGCAAACAATGGTAGATTGATTGGATTGGATACATTAACCATTGTGGGCAGTTAACCCTATCTTCTGTAACTTTTCTGAAGAATTATGTCACTGTCAGTGGTATAGACAAATGCTATAGCTTATTGAAGTTTGGTTGAAGAAATATACTACTGTTCAAGATCATTATATTGTGCATTAAATTGATGGATGCCCACCATGAATAAATAAATGTGTCCTGTTGTTAAATCATTGGAAAAAACCTAGATAAACATAATCCATAGGGCAAGAAAAAAATACCCTAGGACATTACAAATAAGAAACATAAACACACCCCTTCCCAGTGTATTATGCATATAAAATTGATTGGTAATACAGTGTCAAGCTGAGCTTGGCATAGAAATGTGAATGGAACGAGAAGGAGGTCTCTTAGTTAAGTTTACAGTAACCACAATGTGCCAGGTATGTTACTAGAAACGAGAAACCAGAAAGGGAACAGAACAAGAAACAGTGTGAATGGTAACAGCTATGCACCAGCCTATTACCAGAAAAAGAAAACAGTATATGGAATAAGATAAAATAATTTTACTAACGTCCAACAAGTGACCACAAAGTTGGTAAATGGGACAGAAAAATACTTCCCACACGTAAACAAACAGTAGAGCGAAATCAACTCCTATCGCTACTCTAATAAGAGAAGAGGGAGAGCTACTAATTGCTATTTAATCAATAGAAATGCAAAATGTAGCAGACACAAAAACTACAGGGTCAAAGAGATTAAAACCATGTCAAGCATACAACGTTGCAATCGATACCCGCCGGGGCACAAAACAGAGAGGGGAGAGGAAGGGGATGGATGGCTCCCGATCTTAATTAGCGATTACTGTGAAGGGACCAATACACCAAAATCGCCCAGGACTTACATCCAACTTCATCCCTAATGCATTTAAAGCTCATACCCTACAAATGGGGCAGAGCATAATGACAATGAGGCAGAGCATAGTGACAATGAAAGCCTGGTATACAGCTTAACCCTCCATCCATCATCCTCGCCAATAAACTGATGCCAAATGCCCCATTGGCTGTTAGACAAGATGTTGGCTATTAAACAAGATTTTGGGGAGTTAGTCAAAATTTTGAGATTATGCCCAATTGGCAGTTAGACAAGATTTTGATATTAAGATAAGAATGTACAGAAAGTGAATGTCACTTTAAAAGATAACCACAAAAGTAGTTCAATCTCACTAAAAGACACATTCAGCGTAAATACAAAGTGGAGTGATCCAACAACTCCTAGACAATGTTGAAAGCTAGAAAAAAGTGAGAGAGAACTATTTTAATTGAGAAAACAGAAAGGCCATACCTCATACTTTATCTTCGAAATTCCTGGAAAGAATTCCCCTTCCCATTCCTTCTGAATGCCAAAGTCGGACTCCAACCCCGGCTCGGCGCGGCAAGTCCTATCCGCTATAATCTCATCCTGCTCGATCGGAGAAACAAACAAAACGCCACCATAGCCAAATTGAAACAATGCAGAAAACAAATTTTAAAATCCATTACAATAATAAACTCTATAGTGTTCAAAACTTATAGCACGCTCCAAAATCGAGACTACTAAGTAAATGTGTTCAAATTCCGTCCACCAGCACCAAACATGAAAATCGCCTTAAATAGAAAAGGATTAAATTAGATTTTCAGAGATCATCATATTCTCCATCCATAGAAATAGTTTGGCCCTGAGAAATTTATAGGGTCCACAAGAGAATTACCTCGGAAACGGCTACATGTAATAAGCATAAGCAGAAGAAGAGTAACAGAAGCAGAAGCCTTGCAGTTTTCATTGTTGCTAGCATCTGTGATCATCATCGTAATAATATCATTGTTATTAAAAATCCACTTCAAATTAACCCTAAATTCAATTAACCACCAAATTTTCTGCATTGAAGCCAAACCTAATGAATTAATTTCCCGGACAGAACAGAAAATTAGCCTTCGATCAGGGTTTTAATCCCCGACAGAATAGAAAATTAGCGTTCGATCGAGGTTTTTAATGTATACCGAGGTCTGTAGATCGGTTTTAGTAACAGAGTATGTATGGCCGACTGCAGACAAACGCTGTGGCCAGTAAAGAGAGGGTTGACGCTTTATAGTGCCTCGTGAAGAGTTTGCTCGCTAGTCGAGAGCAGGAATGTATGCCGCCTTTAAAATGGATAAGGAAAATGACACGTCACTCCGACGTGTAAAATTAACTTGAAAGCGTGTTGGTAAGAGGCCAGCTTTGGTGCTAAAAACTCATTTCAAGTACAAAGAAGGGGTTTAGTGTCGCCACGTGTAGTGTGAGTTCCATGAAGCAGTTTTAAGTGTCGCATAACCATTGCCTCAAGGAGTTTTCTCTCTTTAGTCTAATGTCCATGTGTTGGAAAATCTATTGTAGAAAAACTGACTTGTTGGATTGTCAAATTACAATGGGAGGGAAGATGGGTGAGTTAACCTACCCCAAATATCCAAAATATGTTTGTGGATGTGGTTAATTTTAAAAGGTGTATTTAATTAGTTTAGTGGTATAAATTAAATAAATGATAAGCATCATAAACATTAAAATATTTGTCTAAGAAATATTTCATATTGTTTAGGTTAAAAATGTTGAGGTTTTTTATTACACTAAAATTGAGAGACTTGAGTAAATTTATAAATTATTATCATGACTTCTTTTAAGTGGTTCCGGGGTGGATCTTAGAGTGGTGGTTAGTGATTCCCAATGAAGTGAGTGTGAAAATCCAACACCTGCCTCAAACACGCATTGGAGAATCGAATCCCAGTGAAGTGAGTGTGAAAATCCAACACCTCCCTCAAACACGAATTGGAGAATCGAATCCCAGTGAAGTGAGTGTGAAAATCCAACACCTCCCTCAAACGCAAATTGGAGTGAAGTGAGTGTGAAAATCCAACACCTCCCTCAAACGCAAATTGGAGAATCGAACGTGGACCAAGGCTCTAATACCATGTTGAGGTTTATCATTACCTTTTTTAAAGTGGTCCCAGAGTGGCGGTTAGTCCGTGATCGATTTCCAATGAAGTTAGTGTGAAAATCCAACGTCATAAAAAATAACTAAATTATAAAATTATAATTTTATTTTAAATTATTACTATTAATTATGAAAAAAATTAATATATGAATTAAATTGCACTTTTAACCACAGAAATTCATCTGGCTTTATCGTGGACATTCTTAATTTATAAATAGTTTTTGTTACAATAATATGGGTTACCAATACCACACACTCAATCTTACATATGTTGATATGACATTTTTAATTAATTAATAAGATAAATTAATTAAAAGAACATAATTAACATGGAGATAAATCTTTTACAAGGGTGATAGGGTGTTCTATTTAGGCACTCTGTGGTGAAAAGGTCACAAGTTTGACACTCTGTGGGCAAAAATCCAGTCATGCTAAGGGCTAGTGTGCCCCAAGATGAGTGTGACAGCTTAGATGCCCCTCGGTCACGGCTACTCAAGCCACAACTTAAGCGTGGCAGTCATCTTGAGACTCACATTACCTAACAAACCAAAAAAAACTTGGAGATAAATTTTAACCCTTGATATATGTATACTACTCTCACCTTATTCCATGGAGGTTAAACCTCCACCATCCACCTAATAATTATTGACAATTAAATTAAAATTCTAGAAAACTAAATAGACATGCCTATCAAAATGTTTAGTTAAAAATATTTTAATATAAAATATAAATATGGAAATTTTGATGTGGATACATATTATTTATTTAACAATTTAATTATAGAATTTCACAAACATATATTAAGGGCATAGTTTAACTTAGACGAAATAGCCTTTTTCACTCGAATTCACCAAAATCTGGCAATACAATTCCAAGATTTTTTGTTGTTAAAAATACATTTTTGAATGCATAAATGGATTCAACACCTTGAAAAACTGCAGGGAACTCTAATTATGCAAATTAAACAATTTAAACTCAAGTTTTTAAAAATCTCAGTCATATTTTGATTAAAATTAACCTGAAAATGGTCGTGAAAAATCTCATTTTGTCTATAAGTTAGACTACGCCTATATTAAGTATGGAAATGTATCTGGTTAAAAAATGTTTATGTAAATATATATTTATGTTAATTCTTACAATATTGCATTTATATGTGCTCTAAGTCCATACTTTGTATTTTATTGTATGTATTTTAAAATGAAAATTGTGTCATTTTATGTATTAAGTTATACAATAATTTAGCCTTGAGGTTTAGTTCGATTGGTTGAGCTCCCAAGGTCACGAGGCCAATTTTCCTCAACGACCTCGGGGTTAGGCTTTGCTAATAAGCTGATGAGATGTAATCCCTTAGGGTCGATCTGCTTGGATATTTCCTCGAAAAAAAATGTTATACAACATTTTTTTATATATTATGAGAAACTCTTTCAAGTAATTCAAGTATATTCATGGGCCTAGAGTATGTCCTAAAACTGTTTTTGGTTGGCTAAGATATCGTCTTCCTCATATGTAAGGAAATAAGTTAACAGCCCAGGGCCCAGAAGCATCTGGTAGGAGTGAAAGCTCACCCCCTTACAAACCACCAACGGGTAATTTCAAGTGGCGTGGTTTTCCTTAAATAACAGTGATGAGTTAGTCTACATTCGCAAATAGCAACTAGTGATGGTTGTCCCCACTGTTGGTTTGACAACTAAGTTATGATAAGTTTTCCCACTATTTAAAAAATTCAAGTTTATTCATCAAACAAATTATATGTTCATGTCTTTAATAATGATTTATTGGTCTCTATATATACCAATTTTCCTTCATAGCATATCTAAACCTTTATCAAACCAATCCCTATTATATATACAATATACCTCATTATATATACACTCAACCTTAATATACTTCTATTAGGTTCATCATAATACACATATTGGTTCACTATATGAAATATCTAGCCAAAGGAAAATTCTACATTTTGGGGGATAGTTTCAATTTTGACATTGTCTTCCACCACCATGCCTTATGTCCTATTAATTCCTCCTTGATCTGATCTTTAAGCCTAATTTTGTTGTAAATTTCTTTGAACTTTATTTTGTACCAAACCACCCTGTCCTCTTCCTCCTTTAGTGTTATGTCACTTTGTTTGAACCTGCGAGTGTATTGATTCCATTCCATTGTCATCTATCCTTGTAAGCTTGGTTGGATAACATATTTCCAACCTTAACTCTAGATTGAACTAGCTTCTAAATCAGTTATGTCTAGCGAATTGAATATCTCTTTGTTGTGTAAAAGATCAATTAAAGATTCTAGTAGCCGAAAATTTAAAGAGCATCACAACCATGAGTCCTCATCAATTTTCACACTATTTCCTTTGCCTATTCTCCAAACTACCTGATTCCCTATGAGGGGAAATGCCCTTACCGTTGCTTTCGGGATAATTAAGCCCTACCATGACCTTTGGGTTCATTTCTTATCCATTTATTTATTGATCTAAGACTAATGTATTTTTCCATCATTATTTAGCCTTGGAAAACTTTATTGTGCATTAACCTTCAAAATTTTGGGTGCTAAAGTCACTCCGAAAATGTGGATGTTTTTGAGACCTCATCCACCATATTCTTTCGATTCACATGAAGCTAAAGCACTTTCTTCCTTATTATTTCTGAAATACCCTTGGGAATATGTACTATTAACAACAAGTAAATTGAGATTCCTCTTAGGATTGATTTTACAAGTGTTGACCTCCCACCTCCAAACAACCATCTATAGCACTAATTTGTAACTCTCCTCTCTATTTTTTAATATAATCATAACCAATCTCTAGACCTATAGTCCTTAGGTTTTAAGTAGAACTAAGTTAAAAGGAAGGATATGCTTACATTGTCTTTCTATTTTTACCTTGGAATTGTTGGAAAGAATAGAGAATTTGTTAATGTTTACCTTCATACTCATTAGCTTGATGTAAATATATAGGATTTTTTTGAACTTTTTTCTATTTAACTCCCTAGTCAAAATCGAATTACATCAATGAGATATATCAAATGTGATAGTGATATTGAATTCCCCATTTTTATTCCTTTGATTGATCTTTCTCTTTTATGTGTTGAAATTACCCTATTCAGGTCTCCTACCACCAACAAAAATAATGAAGGTGTGTAACATCTTGTCCAAGCAACAACTTTTTTTTTCTCAGTGACAATACACAACTAAGCAAGCGAGATGTAATCAACATAGTATAAACTTCACAAATACAGAAAATAAGGAAGGCATGCCAAGGTTCCATAAGACATATATAACTTCACAATTTAATCATTAAAATATGGCAATGCACAATTTAAACATGACAATTAGTACTTTTAGTTCTTATCTAACTTAAGTCCAAGTGTTAATTCAATCAATACTCTAATATTCCAATATCCAATCATTAATCAAAGAAAGTAAAATCACACCCAATAGTAGATTTTTCACCCAAAAATACAACTACATTCATAAGTATTACTCCCTAGGCAAGGCTCATACTCAACAAGGAGAGGAACTTCCATAGAAACTTTATGTAGATAATTCACAATTCTCATGGGATATCATATATCAGACCCCCATGTAATCAACCATAGTGTGGAGGAGAGGCTCATGGTCTATTGCACCCCCAAATTCCTTAGGGTATAATGTGTGAGAGTCTCACTACCACCATCCCCTGTGATGATTGCAACCACACTCGAAAATGACACCCCTCTGCAAGAATTATTACCACCCAGCTATCAATCTTAGGAATTTTATAACAACCTCTGAATATCAAAATGAGACAAAATCGTATACATTATTTCCTTATTCATCGAGAGAGAAAGGACCCCACCTAGCATATCTCAGTTAGAATTTTATTTTTCAACTTTTTAGTCCTTGTTTTCAGGAGGAGAACTTATAAAATATCGCAGTGGTTTGTGCCTTTGCAGGGAGGTGAGTCGACAAGCTCCACGTAGATTCCAAGTGGCAGTGGGAAATGGCCTCAAGGGAGATTCGATTGGTCAAAAACATTAGTGACACATGTCCCATGACATGGTTAGATTACCACGTGGCAAGATGACACATCGACTTGGAAATCTATTGTAGGATGAGGCAAGGAGAGGTCTCCGTATTGGACCATTGGGAAAGTGAAAGGAAATAAGGTATAAGGCTAATGCGAAGGCCGATGCTCGAGAACGAAAAGATTTCAATTTTTTTAGGAAGGCGCTGAGGTGATAACTAATGGGAAAATGTTTCGAGACTCGAGGCTTCCGGGGTGTTTAAAAGCATAGGGAAGAACATCCAAAGAATATCATTTCGATAACGGGAATAATCTTGTTAAGTAATAGATGGTTAACCTTGATGAGTAGTCCACAGGGCTTGGGGGCATAAGGTGCCTTCTTAAGGATCTTGTGTAAGCACAGGCCCGATGTCCCAAGGTTTCCCCTTAGGTTTTGATACATTTAATCATAAAGGCATACAAAAGGTATTTATAAGGGAGGGAATTTATATTTTATGTTTATGTGAACAAGTTTAGTTTTTTTGGTTGTGCATAGGGGATTGAAAGTTAGTTCTAGAATTCAAGGGCCTTTATTATTTTTATTAAATGTTAAGAAAAATAACAGGGTTTTTATTATATCTCAATAATTGGCAATATATTGGGAAAAACATTTATTTTTATCAATAATTAAGGTCTAGGGTGAATTAAAAGAATTTTGTTTTTACTGTCTGATCATTTTGATTAAGAAGTTCACTCGTAGTACTTATACATTTTAAATTATTCTTCAATCAATGTAAAAATGAGCTAATTGATTTACAGGCTTTGTTAGATATACATGGAATGTGGTCAACCAAATAAGGTAAAGCGTGAATGCCTTTACTATTAACAAATGATACACATATATAATATACACATATGACTATTGGATTCATATTCCAACGTCTCTTGGACTCCCTTTGACTGTTTATCTTCCCTTAGAGGATTAGGTGTCCAACATTCCCCCCCTTAATCCGAAGGGGTATGTATGAGTCCAAGACGAGAGTTGTAATACAAAATGTGAAAAAATGTATGGCAGCACTAGGTTGAATGTGCTCTCTGAAATGTTGGGATAAGGGTGTGGTTTAAGGATGACCACCAACACTGGAACGCTTAGTGCAGTTCACGTAACTCTTCCAAGTCTGGCAAGAAGCTGAAATATTATGCTAGAGGAAGTGTTTGTAATGCTTTGGAGAGGGAGAACTTCAACCTGAAAAAGGGAGGTCTACAACCCGCGGTTGTTTAAGGATGACCACCAACTTTGGAATGGTTAATACAATCTATGGAACTCTTCCAGAACTGGCAAGAAGTTGAAGTCTTCTGCTAGAGGAAGTGTCCCCAATTCTTTGAAGAGGGAGAAGCTCAGCCTAAAAAGGGAGGTCTCACCCCACATAGATGGTTTAACGTTGACCACCAACCAATGGCATGCTCAGGGGCATCTCTGTCTCTGGCTACAACTCTTAATCTGGTATGGCAAGTTGTGGCTCAGGCTCGCTTGATGTGGCTTTGAAACTTGTAGATGACCATCACTTCCCCCCCCGTCACATACAAGGTGAGAAGATGAAGAGATCTCAACTACAAGACTTTTCAATATTCGAGAACAAATCTTGTTGTATGAGCGAAATATCTTCTTGGTTGTTGAAGCCCATTGCCAAGAAGCGATCCATCCAAGATGAATCTTTGTTCTTGTAGGAAGCTTGTTTTTGAAGCATCTGTGTGAAGAGTGAGTACGCTGACCATAATTCTTGTAGGGATGAAGATCAAAACAATGATCTTTCATATGGCCAACTCAGTGATAGTGTTGGCATTTAACAACTTTTGGCTGTGAATGTGGAGCAGAATCTTAAACAGGTGAAGGTGAACCGCCACGAAGAAATCCAACACTTTGAAATTTGATGGGCTTTGAGTAATCTGGAATATGAAAGGACACATCATTTTCATATCCAAGACCGGTTATGTACTTGTTATGTACAAGCTCTTCCCAAGGTCTGATGATGGGCTTGGGAAGTGTATGCTGAGTTTCTGCTTCTGCATGCAACTCTACTTTTGAACTAGGCACTGAATGTGAATCAACCTCAACTTTATATTCTTGCTGCTGAGGGGAGTATGTCTCAATGTTCTGAACAGAAACAGGTTCAGAATGATGACTCCATTGTTGTAATTCTTCTTGCTGGAATTGAGATTCTAGTTGCAAAAACTCGATCTTTTCATGTGCATGTTGCAAACAGTTTCGAATTTGAGAGAGAGAGGCTTTGCTGACACTTACCATACCATCAATAGTGGAAAGTATCAGAGTGTTCAACAACTCTAATGCATCATCAAGACTGGCCATTGTCTCAGAATAAAGGCTCAAAGTAAACAAATAAGCGTCTTATTTTCAAGAAATTTGTGCAAGGAGTCCAAAAAAATCTTTAAACCAGACTAATAAGCAGTTTGAGTATTCCTTCAAAACTATAATTCTTTCTTGCCCAAAACTTGCAAGGAGCCAACAAACTAGACAATGCAAGTTGGTTCTTGGTGGAGACTTATATATCTCAATACTAAAGAATGCCAAAACATCAATATTTGTTCCTAATGGAATATCGTTTTATGTGTTGTCTGGACTCTTGGAATGGCAATAAATTTGCATTTAATGCACATATAAACTTTATCGACACCAATGCACATTACTTATTCAATTCAAACTTGTATAGAGACCTTCCCAATGTTCACAACTTATGCACAACATTTCACGACTAGTCCAATGACCAACCAATACATGCCATCAAGCAGTAAAATATCAATGTACAAAGATGTAAAATACTTCATCTCGAGTGTAGGTGTTATAAAATTGACGAGGGTTGTCCTTATGGCCTCGGCTGCCGATACAACACATACTATTCAAATAATATTAAAATTGACTATAAAATGGCTCCATTATGCCACACTACTTGAAAAGTCCACCATCAACAACCACAAGGAGACCAATACTATATATTCAAAGGGGCGGTACCAGTCAATGGACTTTGTAATGCAACTGTTCACTACAACACCATTCTGACCATATGACTCCTTCACATATGAACATATGCTCTCATGTAAAAAATGCAACGTACCAAACCAATTCACCGACGTACCATTCCACCACACTGAAATGAACTACCGAAAGGAAACAACATACCAAGAGCAAGTTAATATGGTGGTTGCATGTTGCACTCAACGTGGCTCAAAAAAGGTTTTTGCCACGAACACACCGGGGCTTTCTCGAAAAGAAATTGCACAGTCCTCCTCTGGCGGACTGTTCTCATGGCTTACACGAAACAAATATGAATCTCTTCCTCCCCTGGATTTTCCCCTGTCAGGCGTGAATATTTCGCTTACACTTCCAGATTATGTGGAACCAACAAAGACCATTGTCACGACCCTTCCAAATGGTATCAAAGTTGCATTTGAAAACTCTTCGAGCCCCACTGCATCAATTGGATTGTACGTTGATTGTAGTTCCGTGTATGCGACCCCATTGTCTAGTGGGGAAACAGACCTCCTGGAACGAATGGCGTTCAAAACCACAAAGAACCGAAGCCATCTTTGGATGGTGCGCGAGGTGGAAGCCATCAGAGGGAATGTTACAGCATCGGCATCCTGATAACAAATGGGTTACGCTTTCGATGCTCTCAAAACCTATCTCCCTAAGATGGTAAAATTGTTGATTGATAGTGTGGGGAACACATTTTTTTACAGGGAGGTTAAGGAACATCTAGCAAAAGTGAAATTAGAGATTGCAGAAATTTCGAACAATCCCCAAAGTTTGATTTTGGAGGCACTGCATTCAGCTGGCTATGCTGGTGCATTAGGGAACCCTCTCATGGCTCCTGAATCTACTATAAATAGATTGAATGGCACAATTTTGTCAAGATGACAACTTAAATTGTCAAGATAGACATCCTATAGCTTTGAATTCTTAATGAAATGCTGCACAATACAAACAACAAAAAGCTATCAACTCCCCATCTATGATATTCGACCTAAATTTTAAAGAATAAAGCGACTCAGTGATCTAATGGAGTAACTGGATGATATAATTCTGGAAGAGAAACATTACAACTAGGACGATGCAGTAATGCCTCGGTAACGTTGGATGTGCAGACCCGCTAATAAAAGAATGGGCATAATTATCATAATAAGAGAGATAAGGAGATCGAGGCGTTTCTACCAGGCTAGGGAAATAGAGGCGTCAGAAAGAGCAGTAGAATGCCAAAAATTCTTAGAGTAACGCCTTACAAGGAGTGGAGGTTGATAATAATAGGCTCATGATGGTCATGAGCAGGCCTTAAAAGTGTTAGAAAATGTAGCAAATAGTGGAAAAAATAGCACCCAAATGCACTGACAGATTTTCATGAGCGCTAGGGAGGACAGGCGAAAATGTAGAAGTTATTAAATGTCATTGACAAGAAGAAAACCTGACTGGATGGTAGATATTGTAGACACATTTAAAGCGAGGCCTCTCATCTGTGTTACAGTAAGTTCAAGATGGCAGAACTGAAATGCACAGTGGCCACAAAACTAGTGGCTCAAGAGCAGGGCAAGAATTCGCCTGGCTTTGATACCATGTTAGATATACATGGAATGTGGACAGCCAAATAAGGTAAAGTGTGAATGTTTTTACTATTAACAAATGATACACATATATAATAGCCTCATATGACTGTGGAATTCATATTCCAACATATCTTGGACTCCCTTTGACTGTTTATTTTCTTCGAGGATTAGGTGTCCAACATTAAGCATTCCAGAGTTGGTGGTCATCCTTAAACCACCCCCTTATACCAACATTTCAAAGAGCACATTCAGCCTAGTGCTGCCATACATTTTTGCACATTTTGTATTACAACTCTCGTCTTGGACTCATACATACCCCTTCAGATTAAGGGGAGAATTTTGGACACCTAATCCTCTAAGGGAAGATAAACAGTTAAAGGGAGTCCAAGAGACGTTGGAATATGAATCCAATAGTCATATGAGTGTATTATATATGTGTATCATTTGTTAATAGTAAAGGCATTCACGCTTTACCTTATTTGGTTGTCTAGATTCCATGTATATCTAACAAGTTTCATGTTCCAAAGGATTCCATTTAAACATGTCATTCTTTTTTATCATACTTTGTAAGGGACAAATTGTTTGAGTGAAGTTTGGTACATATTGCCTTACAAAATTAATCTGTCCTAAAACGATTCCATGGATTTATTGTTGTGGGGAATATGACTCTGTGATATAGCTTTTACCCTGGACGATTCAATTACAATCTCAGTCTTGGAAATAATAATTGTTAGAAATTTCTCTTCAGTTAATACAAAAAATGACTTTTTAGGATATAGAGAAATATCATACTTTCTACATCTTTCAAAAATATGTTTGAGATGATGCATATGATCAGACCTTTTATTGAAATAAACTATTACGTCATCCAAATAAACAACTATTGATATGTTAATTATCCCTCAAAAGACTATGTTCGTTGCTCTCTGAAATGTGGCACTAGTGTTAATTAGTGCAAAATACATTTTACGATATGCATATGTGCCCCACTTTATTTGGAAAGTTGTTTCATTTGATCAGTTGTAGCAATAAGAACTTTGTTATAACTAGAAAATCCATCTAATAATGGCATTATTTCTCATCCAACTACAAATTATAATATTTTTTCCATTGGAGGAAGGGGAAATATCCTTTTCATAAGCTTTGTTTAAATTTTTTAAATCTATATAGATGTTGATATTCTCATTCTTCTTTCTCACTAAAACTAAATTATAAACCCATTGGGGATGCCTAACAAGGAAGCTTATATTTTTCTATAGAAGTTTGTTTAAATCTTCCTTGAATGGGGTTCCAAGTTAGGGTGAATTTTTCCTCAACTTTTGTTGAATTAGTTTTAAATATGGTGTTAAGGGAATTGTATGTTGGATTATGGATGGGTCATAAGTTTTCAAGTCATTATAATTCCAAGTGAATACACCTTTATATTGTTTTAGCAATTGGATGAAAGTGGCTCGTTCATAAGGTGAGCATCCTAGATCAAGATTAACATTTTGAGGGTTTTGTTTGGTGCCTAGGATGATTATTATGAACAACATCAAGGAACTATTGGTTTTGCAATTAGTAGGTGCCTTGAAACGGACTTTTAGATCATGAAAATCTTCTAACTTTACTACTAATTTTGGAATGATATTTTCAAACTTGGCGTTGTCATCTAAAGACGATTGATTTTGCTCTCTATCATGTAGGTCTTCATCAATAACAAAGTCATACTAAGTTTCCTCTAAAGTAAGGAAATTCAAGATGTCTTCATCATCATTAAAGACTACTCTAGGAATAGTAGTAATATTGAAGGTGGAAAATTTTCAAATCTAGTCGAGAACAATCTGCTCATAATTTCTCAAATGATTTGAGACATAATGAATTGTATTCCTCAAGTGTCTAATAATAACATCTGAATCTTAAAAAAAAATTGAGGTATTGTATTTTCATATTGATGGATTTCTTTAGACCTTGTATTAACACCTCATATTCATCCACATTGTTTGTACATTGGAATTCAGGCCTACAGGCTAGCATGGTTCTTTCACCAATGGGACTTTGTAATATGCAACCTACTCCAACACCATCATTAGATTTGGAACCATAAAAAAAATAAAGACCAAATTTGATTATCTATATTTTTATGTGAAATATTATGTTCACTATTTACACATATATATGAACTGGTTTGAGAGAAATTATCAATTTTTTACTGAACAAAAGAATGAGTGAAAATATAATTGTTTGTAATGAAATTCTTGAAGAAATAATCATTATAGTAATTGCCAAGTATGGTGTTTGAGAACATAATAGTTTCATTGTCATCATTAATATCAATCATTGTATGCTTCATATGTTTTTCTCAATCCACTTTGATCTGATTAGGCTTACCATTATATGGAAGCCAAAGATGGGACTAGTCTGAAGTAAAATAACCATTCGCTTTTTTGGACCAGTCTCAAATCAATAACAGGTTGTAGGATTCAAGTATATCAATAATTACTAGATAATTTATTTGATGCACTTTGGGTTTAGAGGCTATTCTAATAAAAACATTCTTAAGTTCGCCCAACACTCTAACTTTAGATCAATCAAGTTGTGCAATTTAAGTAGTCGAATTCTAGGCTTCAACAATAATTTTCATGCATACTGAATAAGGTGTAATGTTAGAAGAGGCCACGAGTCTACTAAGTAGTTTTTCACACTTTTTCTTAAATATTGCAAAAGTTAATAAAAATGGGGGTGTGTGAGAGTTTAATTATCTCCTATAAAAATGGCAATAATACTAACCATTTTACTTTTGTCAGAAGAAGAAGATAAGACACTTTTCCCTTTATCTTTATGTGTCGTAGCAAGGGATTATTTTTCAGCAAGGGTTTGCCTTTTGGCAACATCTAAAGCCCTTAACAAGTTATTTCTTTGTTGCTTCAATTTAATCAATTCAAAATGACAAATGTTGGCCCTTATGTTTTTCATGTCTTCTACTACATCATAACAAGAAGTTTTTATCTGATCGAAGTTTTAGCACTTGTCTTGTCTTGTGGGGTAGACTTTTTAGAACTATTTGTTGCAGACATGGTATGGGCTGAAGAAGAGGGTGCAAGAGCTAAAGTGGAAGTTGGAGATCCTTTGCTCCTAGTTTTTACTACATTTATATCAGCATAGAAATATCCTTCATCTGCTTCAATGATCCCTTCAACAACATTCCATATGACATTTGCTTTTTTGGTATGTTGATCCTAATTTTCTTCAGGTGTTTGATCTCCTTCTTCAACTTCTTCATCATTCACAGAGGAAATTTGACCACTAGGAGGAGGAGGATTCCTTTTATAAAATGGCCTAAAAGGCCTTTTAAATGAGGATTATTCTCCTACATTTTTCTTGAGGTCAATAATGTCATTGGCAAGGTTCTTGATGTGTCTGTGCAAGCTCTTCATATAGAAATCATCTTTGCCTTTATTTCCTTCCTTGAAGGAAACCTTCTTCACAAGAGGTGTCGTTTTTTTCATCCATAGGTTCCTTGCTAGCAATGTTCATCATTTCCTTTACAACATTCAAGGATTCCTGCATTACCTTTGTTAGAATAACCTAAGCAACTATTTTACTAATATGGATTTGGATGATGACAAAGCAGTACAATAAAATTACAATCTGAACATTGGTTGTCAACCCATAATTTTAAAAAATTTATTCAATAGAGATACAAATATTTGATTAAAATCCTTAATTTTTTCCTTACTATGCATTTTAATTTTGGATAATCCCATCATTAACGCGACTGATGTTTTGTCATCACCAAACATTTTAACGAATATGTCTTTAAATGTGTCCCAATTTTGTATTGAACTAGTTAGTAGGGTGAAATATCAGGTTGAATCTTTTCCTACAAAGGTGTGGGGAAATAACCTATAGAAAACATCTTCATCTTGCATGTTCATGAGGTTAATTTCTAGCATGAATTTCCTAATATGAGCTTCATGTGCTTCTATGTTATCGAGATCAAATTTAGGCAAAAGAAAAATCAGGATGCTATGAAATATCACGTTGAACTCTAGGAAAGTCTACTACAATTAAAGATAGCGAATGTCTTCTAGGTTGTTGTTGTCCTCCAACTCCTGCCATAATTGGGGGAGGTGAAGGCGTTTTGGGCGGATTAGGAGTTGAAGGGTGAGTTGGCAGTGGTTGATAAAGAGGAATTTCAAGTGATACAGAGGTATGAACTAAAGCAGTAGATTCTTCTAATTCTTCAATAGGTAAAGGGTGTTAACTCTAGTAGGAAAAGGGTATTCTAAGTCTTCTTTTCTAAATTTTCGACTCTAAGCTCTGGTGAGAACTCTGAAATTATACTGCAAAGGAAGGATAGAGGAGTTGATGGGTGAGTTGGTAATGGTTGATAAAGAAGACTTTCAGGTTATGCAAAGGTATGAAGTAAAGCAATTGTTTCTTCTTTAGATTTAGATTATTTTAATTCTTCTTCGGATCAAGGTTGTTTACCTCTTGCAGGTAAAAGTTATTCTAATGGTTCTTGTAAAAAAAAATGGTTCCAAGCTTTGTTGGTGAGAAATCTAGTTTTTTTTGCAAAGGAGGGACGAAGGAATTAGATTGGTGTGGAACTAACATATTTGTAGGGGCCTTCTCCTAAAATTTGTTCAATTTGTTGTCTAATATTTTCAATTTTGGGAGAAGCTTGAGTAGCGGAGGAGTAATTTTGATACTATCCTTGTTGTCACTCAAGATTAAGACTTTCAAAGGTGATCCTAGAATTAAAAATTTCTAATTAAGGGGAATAAGCCACCAATTCTGATATGAGAGGATAAACTTCAAAAGTTGGAGAATTATGTCTATGACGTGTTCTTGAAGTTAATTGAGGGTTTGAGGGAGGCTATGATCCTTGTGAATTGGTATCAATTTTGGAAGTTTCTCATGCCATTCATCATTGAATTCCCTCCTTCTAGCGCCATTTTTTTTCTTAGGTTTGACCAAACCAATAATAGGAGAAATTGCCCGATCAAGGTCCCAATTAGATCTATATTCGTTTGGTATGGCAATCCTCACTAGTATGTGGGCTTGATTGCCACCAAGGGATTTTGCTCTTGAATTTGGAGACTTTCTAAGAGAAATTGCTAAAAAATATAAAGTATATCTAAGGCATAAGAATGAAAGTTAATTATACTAATCTAAATGATTGAGAAACATATATATTTCTACTCTCAATTATAATTATAAACCTATGTTGGGAGTGATTTAAATTGTGTATGAATGAAAATGAAATCGTTACAAAAGGAGATTTAGATCATCATATTGAAACGATTATTAAGCTCAACTGTAGACAATACGTGAACCAAATAAATAGTTAAAATAGAACATGAAAGCTACAACATTCATACATTATATATCATGCTCTTGAACCAGTTGCTAGCATTAGTACAATAACAACTCATTCACACAAATGCAATTGAAAGTGGACTAAGCAAACATTTGAGAATTTGATGTTAAATGGAAACAAACAAATGTAAATATGTGATACCAAACTTGATTTTGCATCAGAGAACAAAGTCCTCAATTGGCTAGAACAATGTCCTCAATCGGCTCTTGTATTCTCCAAAAAGATTGACTCGTACAATGGGGCATATAAAATTTCTTAGAAAATTTGGAACCCCCTCTAAGATTTCAAGAGTTACTGTAAATAATTACATAATAACAAATATAAAGTACTTCTTGTGTCGTTACAACATAAATGAAAACAAAAATATAATAACATTCTAATATAATCTGAGGACATTATGATTTTGAAGGGAATTTTTTAGCTTGTACTAATTATTCTTTGCTTAATAGCCTAGTTGGTTGAGAAGCTTCCATATGTTTTTTCCACCAAGGGAAATTTCTAAGATCTTTGATATTAACATAGGTGGTTTCAAATAGATGTTGAGCTTGCAATCAAAGGTCCTACCTTCTACAATGGGCATCTCTTGCAATAGCTTTGAAGTAATTTGTTTGGCAATTAGATAATGCCCTTGAGGTTTGACCAATAATTGATTAATGGCTTTGAGATCAACTTTTTCCAATTGTTTGATTTTCTTTTGGTGGCTTCTCTATGTCTTTGAACCTCACTAATGAAAGTTTCCACTTTAATGATTTCATCTAAAAAAGATACCTTGGGCATATTTGTACTCTTAACAACACTAACCACTAAATTGATAAACAAAGTCCAAGCTTCTTCAACTTCTTTTATCAATCTCTTAGGTTACTTCAAATTTTGCTTCCAAATCCTCAAGTGAATTTATCCTTTTAATTTCTTTGTCTCTGAAATCTGAGGGAGATTAGGAGGGATGGATTTAACCTTAGCTTGCCAAGCCTTTGACTTCATAAAATTATCTTGAGCTTGATCTAGCTCGATCTATTTATCTCTGATGTTGTCAAAAAAAGTCATTAACCAAATCTAACTGATTTTGAATCAATTTCAAGTCCCTGCAAAATTGTTCTTGAACTTGTTGGAGTTGTTCATTTGCTTTGATTACTTCTCATTTAAATATATTGATATCATTTAAATCTCTTCTTTTAATCCCTGCATTTGAAGCCAAAGTTGGGATATATGATTATCTTTTTGTTGCTCCAAGCAAATAGTGAGTTGTTGGGTTGTGGTGATTTCTCCTTTAAGGTGTTATTCCAAAGATTTTATCTACTCAGAATGTTGTTGTTATGCTTCTAGGACTTTAAGGTTGAGTTGTTCTTCAAATTGTGTTTCATGTTTCTTTAGTTGTGGGTTTTTTGCTTCAAATTATTAATTGGCCATATGTTGACTAAAGAAAATGCCACAATGGAATTTGCTAGTTCACCTGCTAACTCCTCGTCATTATATTTGGAAGCATTCCATATTATGGTCTGTTGCATTGGAGGTTCATCTTGTTGAAGTTTCGTCTTTTTAGTTTTACCTTTAATGATGGATCTCTTCTTAATATTGAAAAAATAATCAATAGGAGGAATGCCATCCTCTTTAATGGATGATAAAGAATCTACATGAACCACACATCGGGTTGAAGCCCCAGGAATAGTGGATATAAGAGTCTTGGATATGATTTCAGAAGCTACGGTATTGGTTAATTATTCTATTTCTTTGCCTCTGGTAGGAGAAGCAAATTCATGATTGGTGATGTGTTGCAGAGGCAATATTTGTTACAATTCCACTTGAATAACACTTAAGGGAAGCTAAGATTCACTCTAAACATGTGCCTCTATGACTTTTCCCACTTGGACATTTTCAAACAAGGCCCATTCATTTTGCAACTTTTTTTCCTCTATCTCTTTGCTGGCCTACTGTGTGATATTCTCAATAATTGAACATTATTGATCGAATTTTAAATCTATAAATTTATAAATTTTTAATGTACGATATATTTTAAAAATTGATCATTAAATTTATATTTTTAGTTCATCTATTTTACTTATAATCAATTTACAATATAATGCATTTTCTGAATTACTTTTGTGATCCATATTACATTAAGAAGAGTCTTTTCGGTAGAAATCACATAGGAGAAAATTTTGCCGACGCGTTTCGAACTAGCTAGTGTGGTTCATCATCAGGACCAGATGAAGATGCAGATCATGGCACAGGCTTAAATAGAGGGCGATGTAGAGACCAAAAGATCATATAACGACTAGTTTATGAAAATTAATATTTTAATAATGATTATTAAGATCAAATAATATTCCTATAATGGCTAATATAATGGCTAGTTTAAGAATAATAATATTATAATTTATAATAATAATTAAGATAAAATAAAAATAATATTAATATTAATATTAATTAAGAAAGATAGAAAAATGTAAACATTAATAAGAAACAAACAATCCAAGTCAACTAAATACACAGAACACACTCAAAAAATAAAAATAAATATATAAAATAAAATAACTAAATAGGAGTCAAGACTTAACGATTCAAGATCCTATAACAAAAATAATAATTAAAAGAGACTAAAATTAAAACAAAGCAATCAAAAGGGAGGGTAAAATTATTATTATTTTTATTTATTTAATTTTTTTTTTATAACGACTAGTTTATGAAAAAAATATTTTAAATGATTATTAAGATCAAATAACATTCCTATAATGGCTAGTTTAAGAATAATAATATTATAATTTATAATAATTATTAAAAATCATATATATATATATATATATATATATATAAAGAGGAGTCGAGACTCGATTAATGAGTCAAGATCCTATAACAAAAATAATAATTAAATGAGACTAAAATTAAAACAAAGCAATCAAAAGGGAGGGAATTTTTTTAGATCAAAAGTAACACTTCAAACCTTAAAAAACAAAACAATCTGCAAAGAGAAACAAACTAGGAGGACAGGAGAGGGGCCCAATTTATATATATTTTACTATGTTCCCTATATTTGGTTGACTTGATTTGTTTGTTTCTTATTAATGTTTATGTTTTTTTATTTTTCTTAATTAATATTATTATTATCATTTTTATTTTATCTTAATTATTATTATGAAATATTTTATTATTATTCTTAAACTAGTGGTTATATTATTCGTTATAGGAATATTATTTGACCTTCATAATCATTATTAAAATATTAATTTTCATAAACTATGCGATCTTTTGGTTTCTACATTGCCCTCTATTTAAGTCGATGCCATGATCTGCATCTTCATTTGGTCCTCATGATGAACCACACTAGCTGGTTCGTAATGCGTCGGCAACATTTTATCCTATGTGATTTCTACCAAAAATACTCTTCTTAATATAATGTATTTCAAATTTTAAAAATAAACATACATTTCAAAACATCAACCATAATTTCTAAATTCATAATTTATTAATCATAGAGGAACTTATCATGGAACTTATTAATATAAGCAATGTACTTCATAAGTAAAATATTTCAATTCCATATTAAGTAAAATATTTCAATGTCAACCAATATGTACAATAAACATTTTTAAGCATTTCAAGCACTGTTATTATTTTATATTTGAGCTATATTTTTTTTTGTCAATTTTATCTTTAAATGCAAACATTTTTTTTTCAAATTTTGCATTTAAAAAAAATTTACACAAAAAGAAATTATATCACTATAAACATTTCTTAGATTTGTAATTAAAATAGAACAATACTGATCTTTAAAGAAAAACTAATAAGATCAACTTGCAATTTGAATATATGTTATTGAATGATTGCTAATTAATTTTAGAGCACAAATTCATTCATGCTACTTTAACTAATTCTACACTAATCCTACACTAAAAACATAGGACAGACCAAATTCCTACCTAAGCTACTTTTATATGTTTGTATTTGAAAAGTAAAGCAATCTTCCATAGAACACTCCTTCAAATAATTAACATCTAAACCACACTCAGTTACTAAATTTATAGCGGACACATAATTAATCTCATGGAGATTCGTAGCATAAGCTGGTCAAACCTTGTACTCCTCATTTGTGCGACGACACATATTTCTCTCTAGAGTCAAGGTCCTTAAGTCGGCCTCCTGATCCAATATAAAATGCCCAAACTTCTAATATAGGTTTTCCATGTTAAATTTTCCACTATTAGACACATGTGGCAACATACAAATATATGTATGTTCAGATACTAGTAAAGCAGGCAGGGAAGTAAGTTATTGCCATAATTATAGGAAAATGCCTTGTTATATATGGTATGGAAAACTTTGTTATTAATCGAAGAAGATGTAGCATTCACAACTTGTAGTCCACGTTCTTCTAGCGTGAGCAAAATATTGGAGATTGGAGTAGACAATATGATCTTCGAACACGTTGAGGGACATCTTAACCTCGGAATGGATAGAATTTATTTGCACCATAATGAAGAATAGGAAAATACCTTGTTATATATTTGCATATATATATATATATATATATATCTATATATATATATATATATATATATATATATATATATATATATGGATGTTATAAATAATAATGAGGAACTTATCATAGAGGAACTTATTAGAATTGGAATAATCTCAAATCCATAGGAAATTGGTGGGTGAGGAGCCACATGGCATGAATCTAATATTTTAAATTTATTAAAAGTCAGTGCAATCTAACAAACTCTGTAATACACTAGAGTCGTTGATAAACATTAAGAAGAAGCATATAAACATTAATAAGAAGCATATGCTGAGCATATTCCCTTGAGAATCAATCTAGGCCGTCAATTTAAAAATAAATAAAAATCAACAAACCTCTTTCCAGCGAAAGTTCACATATATAGACTTATCGAAGAGTTATGTAAATATTTAGTTAAAAAAATTGCAAATAAGAAATAATTTGTTATGGGTAAGAGATATAAGATAACATGATTTAATATTTCTTTGAATCTTGTTGAACAAAATTTTATTAATAAAACGTGTAAACTAGTCATCTAATAATAACTCAATAAATTTAAAAATGATATAATTAAAATTAAAATTTTAAAAATTAATATCTTTCTTTAGTTATGCATAATTGTTAAAAAAATTCTTCTCTTATTCAATTTATATCATAATTCTTATATTAAAGAATATCTTTAATTTTACTGAATATTAATAAAGATCTTCTATATTTTTATTTGTAACCTTCCCGTTAATAGATATTCCTAATTAGAATAACCTTTGGTTTTAACCAATATCCTCTATTTTTAATTAAAAAAATAAGATTATATTGACTTTATTATTTACAATAATAAAACCCTTTTATAATTAAATATTAATTAACAAAATAAAACTCCATAATAATTTTTAGCAAGAGAAATAGCTACAATGCATTATAGTCCATGCCTCTACCCCTTGTCGTGAGTGTAAAGAAAACTCTGTACAATGAAATATCTCCACACCAAACTCTTCACACAATGAAAGCTTTTTGCATAGTGAACTCTCTTTCGAGAGTCAAATCTCTTGGCACAAAACTTTCGGCAAAATGAGAGTTACACAACATGGAAAAACTAATTAATTGATTAACTAACACTACATGATTTTCATGTCGTTCGAGAAATAGATACGTTAAGCAATTTCAAAAATCAATTTTGTGTCCTTAGCTAGAGCTGCATCTATCCACAATACTCCACGTGTAATTTGCTAAACGATAGTTACCCATCGTTCTCCATTGTAAATATGTCACCATGAATGCGAATAAGAGCTTGTGCAAGAGAGCTAATTTCACATCCTGTTTAACGATTTTTCAGTAATGATTCAATTATCACGCTACACCCATCTTTGATATTCTACGTGCAATTTCCTGAATGATAATTTCCCATTGCAGATGCAAAGGAGAGCTAATTATGCATAGCTTCTGCACTCTGTGTAGTATTGTTAATATTTTAATACTAAATAATGCATATCTTCGTTGGGAGAGTAAAGGGATGCACGGAAAGCAATATGTTTAGCAAAATTTCTGTTCATTTCTTATGAAATATCTTCGCACAATCAAAGCTCTCTGAACAAATATCTAACAACAATTAATTGATTAAAGGTTGTATGGAGTGCAGAAAAAATACGCACAATGAAATCTCATCCCAGCTTGTACTGCATGATTTATATGTCTTTTGAGAAATCAGATACATGATGTAATTCCAATAATCAATTTTGTGTCCTTAGCTAGAGTTGCATCTATCCACAATATTCCACTTAGAATTTTCTAAACAATAGTTACTTATCACTCTCTAATCTAAATATTTCAACATGAATGTGGACAAGAGCTTGGGTAGGAGAGACAATTTCGTATCCTATTTAATGATTTCTCAGTAATGATTCAATAATCACATTGCATCCATCTACGCTATTCTATGTGCAATTTTCTAAACAATAATTTCTCAT
Source organism: Pinus tabuliformis (assembly GCA_031772625.1). Taxonomy (NCBI): domain Eukaryota; kingdom Viridiplantae; phylum Streptophyta; class Pinopsida; order Pinales; family Pinaceae; genus Pinus; species Pinus tabuliformis. The sequence continues at coordinate 82,668,545 of CM062820.1, read as the reverse complement.
TGCTTCCTGGTCTAAATATTTCACCATGAACTTTCTGTGAAATGCCAATGTGGATGCGGAGGAGAGCTAATTCTGGATTTCTTCCATACTCAATGTAGTAATAGTGATATTTTAACACTCAATAATGCATATCTCCGCTATGGCAAAGTAAAGGGATTTGCAAAGAACAATATGTGTGGCATAATCTTTGTTCAATGTTTATGAAATCTCTTCACACAATGAAAGCTCTCCGCATAATGAAAACTAGCTTCACAAAGCTCTACCACTAATTAATATTTTTGTGTTGATGATAGTGTATTACTAGTATATGGTACTCTATTTACTTTTATGACAACTTTTTGCACACTAAAATATCTCCGCATAGTGAATTAATTGATTAAAGGTTGTGTGGAGTGTGGAGAAAACTCCACATAATGAAATCTCATCCCAAGTGGCATTGTATGATTTGCATGTCATTCGAGACCCAGGTGGTACTGCATGATTGGCATGTAATTCGAGAAATTGAATGCCTGAAGCGATTTATAGGTCAACAAGACTTTCAACAATCAATTATGTGTCCTCAACTAGATCTATATTGCATAAATGTGTTTAATGATTCAATGATCACGCTACATCGATCTACAATATTGCATGCACAATTTGCCAAATGATAATTTCTCATTGCTCCCTAGCCTAAATATTTGACCATGAACTTCCTGTGAAATGACAATGTGGATGAGAAGAGAGATAATTCTACATAACTTCTGCACTCTACACAATAGTGTTTGGTGATGTTCCACAACTTTAGATGTTATTATATAGTATTGGTAATATTTAATACTAAATAATGCATATCTTTGTTTATTGTTTTTTATACTTTTATATATGTTACCCATCCACACATAGCAACATTATGGAGCATGGATCACTGATTATTAAAAAGTTACACATTAAAGCATTATGTAGTTTTTGTTTTGTTGTTAATGGAAAAATTAGTAAACGATAACTAGAATGCTTAATCATGATATTCACTTACTGAGTGAAGCTTTCTTTCTTTGTGTTTCGCATAAAGGTAATTTAACATTGTAAGAGAAATTATAGCATGACTTATATCACAATCTATATCATATTATGAATTATATAAATGTGCTTATATTAAGTTGTGGAACAAGCAATGTTATTGCATTGTGTGAAGTGCTTAAAGATTATATGGATCCTTAGTATACTTTCCCATTTAGTTTCATATATACAAAGGAACTGGATATAACATATCCGAAGAAGGAGCATCATATTATATGTTGGTTTAGAATTTGGCATTGACTACAGATAAATGCATTAGCAATGTAGAGTGAAGGATTTGTAGGTGAAAGCGTATGTGTAGAGACAAGCTAGTCCGGAGAAGGAGACGTAGATATAGCACAAATTCAAAGTAGGTTTTAGAGAACCAAAATACTAGAGAACATTATTTCTGAGTGTGAGAAAAAAGGGAACTACGAGCTAATGTTTATGTCACGGTTGTACAAATTGTGTAGGATTTCTTTTTTATGCTTACTCTATACAATATTATATATCAGAGAATAAATGGAAAAACCTCTAAGAAAAGTTATCATTATATATCATTGTCTTAATTGAAACAAATTTTCTTTTTAAACTCGTTCAATACTACATTATACTATTTTTCCTCCATTCTCATTTTTTACAATATTTCAAATTAGTATCATATACAAGGTACTGGGTTTTGATTGTGTAGAGTGTGAAAGTGCATGAGAAACACAAAAAAAGCTTTATTCGTATTTTCGTATTCTGCAGAATGAAAGCTATGTAATTCTAAAGACCTTCCATTAGCAATTTTATTCTTTAGAGATCTATGTTTGAAATCCAAAACTGTTGTCAAATGTTCATTTTTGTTTTAATCAATAACACAACATTAGATATAAAACAAAGTCTCAAAGCATATGTTCGAAAACATATAGAAGACATTATCATAAAATTGATACAGAGTCATATAATTTTAAATGGAAAATAGTTACTATAGTTTAATCTATAAATAGTGAACACTTTGAAGCCTATTTAGCTAATTAAAGTTTCTGTGGCACTCAAATAATTCAGATTCAATGCACTAAATCATATTCAAAACATAGGCATAAAAAACAAACTTGCTCAACAGAATTAGAACTGTAATACTGAGAGTTATTTTGTTGTACACATAAAGGGTGTGCAGGAAACATAATTAATTAATTAATATGCACACACATAATTAAATTGAGCTTTGATTGTGTGGAATGCAGTAGTGTGGAGGAACTACAATGAAAATTTTAGCTAGACTTATGTATTTTATGGATTGAAATATATTTAGTTGTGAAGACATGTTGCTAGCAATTTAGTATTCAGAGATGTATGCCTTTGATTGAAAACTATTTTCATATGTTCAATTTCATTTTAATCAATAAAATAACATTGACTATAATACAAAAGCTCAAAGCATATGTTCAAAAAATTATAGAAAACATTACCATAACATTGATACAAGATTAGATTCAGTAACAACTGCATCTAGATTCAAATGTCAATGACCATAGCCATAATTTAGATATACACGAGATAATATTCAAAATATAGTCATAATTAAGATATATAGGATATAATATTCAAAACATAGTCATAAAAGACAAACTTGCTAAAAAAATGTCAGAATTGTAGCACCGAGAATTGAAAATCCTGATACAAAATTGTAAAAGTAAACATGTTCGTTCCAAAGGGAACTGGGATTTTGCTCCCATGAACCATAATATGAAAAAAGGAATTTGCAATGAAAAATAATAATTTTTATATAGTAATTAGAAAAGGTCATTATAACATAATCAACAAAGCTAAATTATCTAATATTGGCTAACAAAGAATTGAATGTTTAAGTATTTGAGAGAAGGTACATTATGCAAAAGTGTCTATCGCGACTATGTTTCTTTTATATGTCTTATGGGTTCATGATTTATTCAACAAATATATTCACCGTAGTATTAATGTAATCTCTGTCAGGAGCAACTAAAATTTCCATTTTTACATTTTTATTCAATATCTCCTTTTCAATTTTTCTAGCTTCTTCTTGCTTCTGGGCAACGAACAAAAAGTTATCGTTATTGAATTTAACAAAATTCATTATCCATTTGGTAATTTTCTCTGCATTAAAATCAATTATGTGATCAAACTCCCCCACCATTGACTGGTTTAGTCAATATAATTCAGTTTTTAACATGTCTATTGAAATTAATTCAGAATTGTGTAGGATTTGTGGACCTTCTAAGCATCATATAATTTTTGGCATCATTAGATAGGCATCACTTCTTATCTTAATTAGCTTATCACATTCAAAAATTATTTCCTTAAGTGCAATGATTCTCTCTAGCCATCCAATTTCCAATTGCTTTATTCAATAAGGATTTGGAAGCCCTTTGTTTTTCTTCTCTATATCATAGAGTAATGAAATCCTCTAATTAAGAGTAACTACATCATTCTCAATGAATTTCTTGTCTACCTCAATATTAATATCAACAAAATTCACAAATGTCCTAATTTCCTCTTGAAAATGCATTAAATCGAAAACTGCTTGCCATGCATGACGAATAGTTTATAATATTTTACATATATTATTGATGATATGTGATTTGACTGCATTAATCATACTGACAGGTTTATATATCCCCGTGGTGTTGCAGTAGCAAAAGTTGACAATGATGGTAATCATATTGCTAGTGGAGTCATTAAAAAAGGAACCAAATTAAAAATGTCTTCTAGTTCTTTTAACCTCTTTTTCAGTCTCACATTTTCTATAGTTTGTTCGTCAATAGACCATGCAAGTGTATCACTGGTATTTTAATGGAATACCGTGAGCCTCTTCATTCCAACTCCAAACACATCAATATCCATTTGTTCTTCATTAATAATCTTTTTATTATGAACTTTTACCTTTTCAATTCTCAATTTATTGGTGCACTTGTCATATTTTGTATTTTGTGACAGGATGTTCATCGAAAATAATGAGCTCTTCTGCAATCTTCTCCATTATCTTATGATTATCTTCTAAATAAGAAGTAACCTAGTCAGGTGGTTCACTATTATTATTTTCCATGTCTATAGATTCTCGAATGCTTTCTCTCTTTGTGAAACTTTTAGATTGTGTTGTTTGAATCGTATGTGGTTTGTCTGGAAAGAATTTTCAAAGAGACTCTTCCTCATCTTGATGACCTGATATCTCAACATGGACCAATTTTCTAGTGCCCGGGGATTTTATCTTTGCTAGACTAGAGCATGAGGTGGCACTAGTACCGGGTGTGGAGGTTGTAGATTGTTGTGTAGGATTTAGGCCTCTTTGCCTATGTTTTGCTTCCCTATTAATGTTGGTTTCTTGAGCATTTTTTCCGGCATCCATTATTGATATTTGATTCTTTGTAAGTCTTGTAAATGATCTATTGTGTTAAGATATTTTGAATTAGACAAAGATTTAAACAAAATATTTTCTTGCACATTATGGGATGTGAAATCGCGTTGGTTCTTTGTTTGGATGCGATTTAGGTTATTAGGGTAAGTCCTCAAATACAATCCATCTTGTATCGCTAACAAGGAAAATTAAAATACCATGGGAAAAAGAGAAAGAAACAATAAGTTGATAAGATGGAGTGAGTATTGATGTGATAAAGTTGATAATGTAGGGACCTTCCCTATGACACTATTTTTTCTTTTCTTTTTTTAGTATAAATAATGCAGACAATTTTGGAATACAACTATAAGAAAATAAGTATTTTCAATTTAAGTAATCATTTTCTAGCCACATTCATATCAAGTCACACAATACCTTAAAGACCTATCAATATTGAAAACACATAGGTAATAAGGCACTTACATCAAACATCCATAATTTACAATACATTCTACAATACATTTATTTTCACATTGTGGTAACTATAGATACAACAAGGCCGTATAGCTAGCGTTCCCGCCGCTTAGTTTAATTGTTGAACTTCACAAAGTATGACCGAAGTCTTAGATTTGAACAAAGATTTAATTTAAATATAATCAAATTAAAGTGAAAAGCAATAAAGATATAATGAAAATTGATCCATTTTTCTTAAAGAGAGAAGATAATAATGTGATCTGTCATTTTATTTTTTAGATAAAAATTGTAATTTTCCTTATCATATTTAATCAAATTTTAAATATATAATAAAGTTTTCTAAATTATTAAAATTTAATATAATTGTAATAAATGTGAAATATATAAATTAATTTAAATTTTAATTAAAAAAATTAAATTTATCTTTTAGTACTATGTAATCTTCTAAAAGTAATAAAATTTATTGTCATAATCAACAATAATTATGCTTTTTAAATTTTTTGGTTCATAATTATAATATTATATTTATATAAAAAACTGATAACAAAATCAATTACTATTTATATCACAAGGTTTTTAATATCAAAATGTTGTTCCATGATTTAAAAGACTTTGTGATTAAATTAAGTCTATGGATAGACGGATTTATTTTTTGAATAAAAGAAAAATTATTGTTTCAAGTACTTTGACTTTAAGGGTGAGTAAAAATCATGCCGTTATAGTTTACCTATTCTTCACTTGGTTTTCAATAAGCTTTTCCATGATTTAAAAAATGTCTTAATTAAAGTTTTAGATTTATTTATTTCCCAGAACATTCACTCAAATTAATGTTTTAAGTACTTTGACTAAAAATAGATATTATGTTTATATGAAGTTTTCTTAAACTTTTAAAGTTTGCATTAGTATGTTTCCACTATGCCAAAATTCACTTGTTTGAAAAGGATCTCTCACGTGATTGACATATAGGTAGAACACACATGAACCATACTCGTACAATTAGAATTTTGGTAACTAAAGTCATGTTTGTCATTTTTTTATTGTACAAAATGAAAATTTAGGAAGTTTATTATATATAATAAACTTGACATAAAAATATATATATATATATATATATATATATATATTAAACTTGACATAAAACGCTAAATTAAACTATATATATTAATTACTTGTTCATTGAGAAATAGTAAAATGCTGATAGAATATTGATTGAACCGTTAAACTATACTTATAAGTGAATTATGCTTAAAAGTCACTCGGTACATAAGTGAACTATGCTTAAAAGTCATTGGATGCATGTGAATCTCTCACACATACTAGTCCCTCTCTTCCTACTTTCTTAAAATAAAACCTTCCTACTTTCTTAAAATAAAACCTTTTTCTGAAATGATTCATGGTAAATGGACAAAATGCGGTGGTAAAAGGGTGGAGTACAAGAAAACTACAGGATCAAATTTAGATTGGGATTTGCCATCACTTCATTTAAAATTACCAAAGCTACATATTCTATTGCGAATATATTTACTGCTTAGGACCAGGGGAAAAATGAAAAAATAAGCCGTACATATGTTGTTCAATTATGCTCTATATGGTAACTCATACCATAATATCTGAAACTGCAACATCACAATTGTTTAAAAAATAAAATAGAATTGATGTGACACAACATAATAATGGTAACAATAGCTTTAAAAACAAGATCAAAGAACATGCAACACCACAATTGCTTAAAAAAAAAATGATGTGACACAACGTAATAATGATAACAATGGCTTTAAAAACAAGATATAAAAACATGAATACATGCAAGTGCGGTCATCACATCGAATTTAATGGCTTTAAAAACGAGATCACAAACGATCAATACATACAGCCACGGTCATCACACCAAATTTATTACATGCATTTAAAAGGAGATTCGCCAGCTTCTAAGGTTTTTGATTGCATTTTTTTTAATAATCTAAAGTCAAAATTTCAAATTTATTTAAGTTTATTCACGTACTGTATTGAATGAGTGTACCTCGAATTTTATAAAGGTGGTAAAAATCATTGGGATTAGCAAAACTCAATTTCACACGCGACGGTGTGGCTGAAACATATTTCATCATCGTGTCTTCTATGTTTGAACCAGAGCACGCTACTTGTAGAACCGTTTTTACCAAATCTAGCACATGCACTGTCTTTTTGAATGACCTATGGGACGCTCATGGATCTGTAAAAACATGAAAATGTTCATCGAAGCAGTGAAAAGGTGTATATATATATATACTGGATGAAAGATAGAAGTTTATATACCTATTGTAAGTAGCTTCTAAACTATGTGTCCATGGCCAATCCTCGTCTTTGTTTTAGATGGGATCTGTTCCTGTAGACCGAATGCCAGAACACATCAAAATATGCTTCCTGGGTCTTTACAATTTGGTTAATGAAATCGCAGAAGAAGGGCGCAAGAGACAGGGGCACGACATGCTAGGTTACATTCGAAATTTAGTATGTATTAAGTTTACAAGTTTGATGTTACCGGAGTGTTTCATTTTCTAGAAAGGTACAATTAAATATTGATTATGGATTTGTGCGTAATATGATATTTGGTAGTGAAGATCGGCAAGAGCTAACCAGCCATATATTGGGTATTAAATACCCTTATGTAGGCTGGCTCATCTATGTATGTCATGGGGGCGCATCCATGTAACTCCGGCGGCTACTTTTGCCTTTCCGGCAACGAATGCGGGACCCACCAACCGCGAGCCCGGGCCCAAAACGCTATTGACTCCAAAACGACCTCGCGCCAAAACGCATTCGTTTCCCGTTCGAAAATACTCTGCAACTCGCCTTGACGAAACTCTGCAACCCCCCTGGACGAAGCTCTGTTCAACCGAGGAATCTGCTTCCCCTCGCAGGCTGGTTCCCGGGCTCCTGGTACATTCCTGGTAAATCTTTTCTCCCAAGACATTCCATCTCTTGAAAATTAAAAGGAACCAAAAAATCCCATAACCGAGCTGTTCATTCACATAAATTTTAAAGGTATACAATATATTTCATAACGGACCTGTTCATTGGCATAAACGATACGGATTTACAGTTTAGTTCATAACTGAGCTGCTGACTCGTGGACATTTTAAAACTTCGACAGTTTACTTCATAACTAACCTGCTACTCGCAGAACTTTTGAAGAATTGAGTGTATTTCAAAACAGAGCTGCTCACTGGTAGAAATTTTAAAGATTTGACACTGTATTTCATTATTGATTTAACCGAGCAGATTTTTAATTATTTCACCGTTTATTTCATAACAGAGTTGCTCACTCCTCGAAATCTATCTAGACATTAAAACAGCAAAACTTTTAATGCTTTGACAGTTTCTTTTATGACAGAGCCGCTCACTGGCCAAAATTTTCGAGATTTAACACTTTATTTCATTAAAACGGATTAAAACGGATCAGTTATGAAATAAAGTGCGAAAACATGAACATTTCTGCCAGTTAGTAGCTCTGTTATGAAATAAGATACATAGTAAAGTTGCTCGTTCTTAGATTTTGACTCAGAAAAAGGGACTAGATAGATCACAAAGTCCCTGAAGGGATATTAAAACGTGAACATACCTGGTAAGCCTTGATTTTAATCAGAAGAGACTACTTGTGTAAGAGCTGGATGGAAAGCCTCACCCCATTCTAGTGGAAGAAGAGTTAGAGATTAATGTCCTGGGTTAGTGATAGACAAAATACTCTTTTCATTGAGAAGGTCTCCGCTCCCATTGTCCTGATGCTCAGATATATGCCTTCTTTGCATAGACAGAAGATTAAAACGTGGATTAGTTTCTAGTTCCACCTATTGTTTAGTCCCAGGCTATTCCACCTCTGCTCAGCCCAGAGCCACATTTTTCAAAGAAGAAAGGTGACCTTGGTCTATTCAGAGTGAAGAAATTGTCTCCAGTCAATATTATTCATGATGCAAGTTGTCTTTCTTCCATTGATCATATATACAGAAGTAAAGTGAGTTTCAGCCATGCAATCAAAACTTTTTGGATAACAATTTTCTGACCATCAATATAAACGTTTTCTGTTTTTTAGATGATGTATCTTATATTTCACTACTGAACAAATATATATCAAGAAATATACAAGTTGTCCACCTTGTCGGATCCTTGTTCTATGGAAACCTGTTTCTATATGCCATTTCCAGGAGCTGTGATCTGTCACTTTAGTTTAATTAGTTGATTTTGACTTTTATTTTGAGCTGGTGAAGCTCAGGGCTAAAATGTAACTTCATGATTATTGTGTTCATGTCATGCATCTGGCTGGTTGGCTGTTGAAAGTTTACATCATTAAGAGTTTGCAAACTGCATCTTTTGAATCTTAAATATTTTGATATATGCAGGCTTTGGTCATTAAGAAACCTTCCTTGCTTTTACATTATGTGAAGAATACTGGCATTTCTACATTTAACATGCATTCATCCCAACATACAAAGTGACAAGTTCCTGCCCCATAGGATTTCTCCATCCATATATAAAATTAAACACATTCGAGTTAAAGTTTGTTCTATATGCCCAAAGTCTTATCACTGATATTTGATTTTCTGTTATTTTTCAAGGATGTGCATTCAGACTTGAGGTAGCATAAAAATAATCAATTTCAATCAGGATATTTTGTCATGTTAAAGTATTCTAACATGAATCTATTTTGTTGTTGTCACTATGCAGTGCTTCTAAGCCCACGGAATGGTGGAAAAGTGGACACTGTGCATTGAAGTATCATGCCGCCCCAATCCGGGTCCAGCATCTTTAAAAATTGTCCTTCACAATGGGGCAAAAAATCATGTGATTTATAGAATATGGGAAGTGCAGGGAAAGACAACCAATAACGAAGCATACTACATTACACTTGTTGCAGGTTTAAAAGAGGCAAAACACAATGGGGTGAATAACATAACAGTGCTGACAAACTCAGATTTAATCTGTAATCACATGGAAGGCATCTACAATGTTCGCGCAGACAATTTGAAGCCCCTCTACAGAGAGGCAAAAATCTGGAGTGCTCGATTTAATTCTTTTTCGATAAAGCACGTTGCGGAGATCCATAAAATCTCTACTGATCTAATGGTTGGAGCAATCTCAAGTGTAGATGCAGGTGCCAGAGATGATTCAGGATCATCGTTCATTCCACTGGCAAACATTGATCAGCATCAATATAGGTCTCGACTATGTGTATACACCATGGTTGTCATTTTTCTTGGGATTCTCATACCGTGGTTCTTTCAGTAAAGTACTTGTTAATGTACTTTTTTTTGGTTTTGTAATATCATTCACCTTAGATGTCCAATCATGTTATAATTGAATTCATGTGTCCAATTATGTACATTATATTTGAGGTGAACTAATTATTCTTAACCTACTAGTGGTTCAGCGAATATTATTATAGCTTCGTATGAATTTAATTTTAATTTCAAGTTTCAGATGCTACCTCTTTAATAGTGTTGATTTCCACCTGGATGGATGCCATGGGAATAAATGAAAGTAACAAAAGAAGGTTATTTACATCTGGTTTGTTGCTTTTCACAACATTTAAGAAGTATAAGTCATTTCTGATGCAAACCCTAGCTATATCCATATCTATATGATGACAAGCCAAAAATAGTTGATGCGTAATCTAATGTGAGATGAAGAATTCCATACCATGAAACCCTCCTAGGAACATTGATGCATAATAATGACAAACTCTAACCTAGTATGAAGTTAATTTTCTTAGGTACATGGTTTGCCCTAGAATGATGCAATGTACGCATATATCAATGAAGCCCTACATGCCCATGATGCCTTTGAAGATGCCATAATCTTAATAAATAAAGTTAATAAATAAAGAACACAAGTGAAGAAACGCTCATCTTTCAAAATTGCCTAAAAGATTAAAAATATGGAGTCCGTAAACTTTGTCAAAATCATAATGATAAATTTTGCTTCAAAAAGCTTAATCCCCCATTTTCTTGACATGTCGCTTGTTCATCACACCCACACTAATCTTCCAACTAGGACACCTTTCTTACAAGCACAAGAAATGCTCTAGAGTCTAGTGTCCCATGTTTCCAGCACCGGAACCAAAAACTAAGGCTTTGGAATTTGCAAGAATGACACCAACAATAACAACTACAAATTTAAAGCATAATGCCCCATAATATTGGCCATCTTGTTACCACAGATCTAACTCAGCTAATGGCCATAGCTAATCATCTAATCAAGAACACTCACTATTGACTTTACACCAGAATCAACGGTGATGTGCGACCATAAAAAGCATGCCATAAACCATAACAGGGTTTCATGTTCCCAGGCACGCATTGGAGGAGCCAACTCAGGGTTTCATTTCAGTTGCTTCTGCATGACCCTCCACCTTTGATTTCTATCAAAGAATACAACTAATTTCCCATTGCCAGTTGGAAATCATTTGCAAAAATTGCCTGGCAGATTTTGAAAAACTGGTTGTTAGGAATGCACTGCATACATTTTTTAATATCCTGCACTTCAATTTTCTGTAGTTCCTTCTTTTCTTGGCGCAGATGAAACAACATTTAACCGTCAAAATCATGCCCTTTTAAATCCCCTACACTTCCACTCTCTGTAAGGTAAGTTATTGTATGAGACAGATTCTTCTCAAAACTGAAGGAGGGTCAACAGCTTATGTCCTTTGTACTCAACAAGCAACATCCTTATCCTTCTCTACCTATTCTTTGATGAATATATCCTAAAATAATGATATAGTGAAATGATGAAGGCCCAACTGCTGATATCCTTATTATTGTTATGTCCTTTGTCTTTTCACTCAGAATCAACAATGCCTATCAAGTATACATATAACCCTACTGTTGTAAGATAATTATAAGACTTTGTCTGGTGAACAATGTGTTACTAAATTTCTTCTTTGCTAGAAGACTGAATTAATGCTTCTGGATGATTGGTTACTTTCCCACTCACAGATGCTTCAAGCTTGTATATGACAATCCCTAGCTATAGCTATCGTCTTGATTATGCCAGTCCGTGCTGAACTGCATCAGGATGTAAGCTTAATGCAATTCACACATTCAACACTGCCTTTTCACTTACCGACACATTGGACTACATAGACATGCCATTAATGATTATTTGAAGCTTCAATGATTTGTACATGAGAACATGACATTTCTTAACATACTTGTGCCATATTATTTCTTCAAATTGAACTCACTTTCAAGGACCGAATTCCCAAACCAGAAATACTGATCTTATCATTGTCATAAGTATATGCCAGATTTGAATCTAGTTCATTACACAGGGATCCATTCTTGATTGAAATGATTGTTGTAGAAGTTATTGTAATTAGACCACTGATAAATGTGCAAACTTCCATGTCCAGTCTTCAAAAAAATTAGGACAAAGACTCCGAGCCAATCTGAAGAATGAGATTGAAACATTCAATTATAGTTGTTTCACTCTTGAACTTGCACAGGTCGACTTAATTCTCCTTGACACTCATATATGTATAGTTAGTGAATTCTAGACACCATGGCAAAGGAGAGTGTTGCAATCACAATTTGACTACTGCAATTAGACTCAAAATCTTCATTGTCATGCAATTAGGCTTAGGCACTGCAATTTGGATCATATCAAAATCATGGACAAAATGGCAATACCAATCATCATTCCTTGTCGTTATCAAAATTATTGGCATACAACTTCTAAAGAAACCCAAGGCTGATAATGGGTCTTAATACCACAATCTGTGTTCTTAAATTCAAAACTATGAGGACATACCTTAATTGCAAGGCTGCGATACTTACTAACTTCTTCGCAGGGATAAGACAATACTTAGTCCATTTTAAGAGAGGGAGAAGATGAATTCACATAGGGACTTTCAATTGTCTAGGAGGCTCAAGGAAGATTAATAGTTGTTGAGATTATATCATCTTAGAAAGGAAGAGAATGCATATATCTGTTGATGGCAAACAGTTTTAATAATTTGTCTCTAAAATTGAGTGTTTGGCTAGTTAAATACTTGTTGTTTCTTCTGTAATAACATAAATCTGTTAAAGGGAGAGGTTATGTTTCTTATTTCTTTTTGTTTGTATTTCTTACCAGTAGTTTTCTCAGTTTGTTTGTGATGTTGGACAAATTATATGATCCAAAACAATTGATTTGCACTGAGATAATATCAGCTTTATTTCACATAACTAGATGTAGCAAGTAACTATGCAATCACTTATTGTTGTTAGCTTCAGCCTAAAGGCCTTGGAATTGTTCCAACTGCTCCATATGCCTCTACTATGGATTTGAATATGACCAACATGTGATTTGACCACTAATGGTTACTTGCTTTCCTACAAATCAGAAAACTATTATTGTTATGGTATAAAACACTCACTATTGACTTTACACCAGAATCAACGGTGATGTGCGACCATAAAAAGCATGCCATAAACCATAACAGGGAAGTACATCATCACCATAGTTATTCATCAAAGTGTAACGAAGAAAGATGTAACAAAATACCATGCTTATTAACATATACACAGCAACTACAAGAATCCTGATGGAACAGAGTAGGTTATCAAACATTTAGAACAATGCTCCATTCAATATCCACACAATATGGCAAGAACCCTTCAATAGCATGCCAAAACTAAACAATGTTCCCACTTGTAACAACCCAAAACTAGCAACAACCCTAAACTGTTCAGAGCTCAAGTACTTGTACACCACTACCTGCTCAATGGCAATTTAGGTAACCTTTACAGCATTCCGTTACCCTCATGTACATGCATCTTTCACATCCAAACTAGTAAGTAAAGCAGAGTCTTTTACAAAGAAACGTTACAATGAGTTCGAAGCTCTCTTAAAACTTCAAAGTTTAAAATGAATATCACTTTACATTTGACCAAGTGAAATAATATATCTAAAACGGGGATCAAGAAAAGTACATAGTTTTTAAAGTTGAGGTTTTTATAAACCGAGTTACACATATAGTGACATAATGTAATGCATTAACAGATATTTAATTAATGTATCCCCGCCATATAGTGACTCCAAAAAGTGCAAATTTCTTCACAACAAAATTGTGCCTCTCACACAAATATATAAACCCACTCTGTGATATATATATATATATTTCAATTGCATTGTATTGTAAGTTTTACATCTTTTTGGATGGTATATATACCCTTAAATATATTTTACTGGAATTCATGTTTTCAATGATATCATACTTAGGATCCACTCAGAATGTAACTTACCACACTTGGTAAGAACACAACCAAAGATCAACTCAATCGTGCAAGAACCAATTTACAGTGACAAGTAATAGGCTTTGCTTTTCATTAGAGTGTCAAGTGATGGGTTCTCTATCTTTTGGATAATAAATATTCTCACAGACACGAACATAGAACCATCTATGATGAAAACATAAATCATCATTGTGTAAGAATGATGAAAGCGTGCTCTTTAGAAAACATTATGGACACAATGTTACTCATATATTAATTTTTTTCCCACTTGGATATTGAGGTTCAAGAACTCTCTCACAGACACAAACATAGAACCATCAATGATGAAAGCATAATTCTGATTCTCTTTAAGAATGATGACAGCATGGAGAAACTTCATAGCCAATCCCATATTCACTCATTCATAGCCAATACTGACCAAGAACCCAATCATATGTACCTACCAAAACAGCCATTGTAAACCATATCCGAATCATGTCTACCTACCAAAGCAACATAATCACAACCATGTTAAGAATGCGCATAAGCACAAAGTTAGATTTGATACCTTTGTCTTAAACCTCAATAACTGGAAAGAGAGATTAAAAATATATCCTTTTCGTATTTGTAATAATAAAATTACTTAAATATAAATTACAGAGATTTGGATTTGTATCCAAATGTGATCACTTGCCCACCCTTGGAGAGCTAAAAGCCCTTCATGGCTAAATGGAGCAGACCTCCTCTCACAATGATCATAATGGTTTTCATTGTTCCTCTCAAGAGAAAGGAAGATAAGTTTGGGACCTTAAATGAGCAGAGCTGGTTTTCTCAGTTAAGACCAGGACATAATCTGAGCACAGATAACCCCTTTTGGGACCTTGTCTGAGAAGATATCAAGACCAAGATGCCCACCCTTGGAGAACGTAAAAGCCCTTCATGGCTAAATGAAGCAGACCTCCTCTCACAATCATCATAATGGTTTTCGTTATTCCCCTCAAGAGAAAGGAAGATAAGTTTGGGACTTTTAAATCAGCAGAGCTAGTTTTCTCAGTTAAGACCAGGACATAATCTGAGCCCAGATAAGCCCTTTTGGGACCTTGTCTGAGAAGATGTCAAGACCAGTACCTTATATTGAGAATAGTCATTTATACTCGGTGCAAATACAATAAGCTCATAAAGGGAGCTATGAATATGGATGTATCTGATTTGAGTTTGAGTCATGATGGCAAAGGAGAGCTCTCACTCTATTAAGTACCGCATCAATATTTGTAATTTGTTTGTGCTGTTGTAAAACGTTGAGAAAACCCATACGAAACAGAGAAGTAGAGCAACAGATCTCCACGTGATCAACTTTATTGAAACTGCTAACAAAAATAACAAGCAGAACAAGAGATATCTACAAATTTGTTTTATCAATTTGTAGTTAGTATTTTGTATTTATTTATTGCTTGGCACCGCTGAATAGCAGCAACTTAGCTCCCACAACCTGAAATCAGTGGACAGCTTTTTATTATGCTTTACAACTACAGATTTTTATTGAAATTTACAAGTCCTTTTTGAGATGAAGAGAAGGTACTTATTGAAATAGGGATTCTCAGTGAACAGTAGTCCTCCAATACTCCAAAACATTAAAGGTAAACTATGGCTATGCTTGCTGAGGACATATTCTTTCACTTGTCCTGTATAATTTTATCCTTGCATGGCAATGAGAGATGTTGGAATTTTTCAACCCAACTTGTACATAGCCTTCATGTGATAAAACTTATCAGAAATTAGAAATGGTGGTCTCTATACAAATAACAATTTCCTGACTCTTGTCATCCTCACAACAAATCAAATGGTCATCAAGAATTCTTACACTGGCATATCAGTGACACGAAGAGGAAATGCAGGGCTGAAAAGTACTCTGATGAACTTTTGAAAAGATTGTAGTGGATCTGGACAAATTGTCGAGCAAGGGAAAGTGGTAACAGCATCCCCACTCCAGCTCATTGATAATCAGAATGGTTGCCCAACTTTTACCCATTTGGACAATTTATGGAAGCACCAAATTCAAAGGCGGGATCAAATTACTCTGATATCAACTGATATTCCATTCACAGACTTCTTGAATGTATAGAAACTAGGGATAAATCATAGAGAATCCTGTAACAGTTGAGCTAACTGCCTATGTTCAAACTTCAGAGGCCTAGAATGAATTCATTTCCAGAAGATATGTCCTCCGCTTTGAAAGCAGGCTAGCTGCAGTCTTGAATGGTCCTTCGAAAGCTCCAGCCAAAAATCCATCAGTTTCCTTGCATATTGGGTACTCACAAGGGCGAATTGAGACCAGTGTCGCACCCTTCAACACCATTCCACATGGGAGCTCCAGACATGGGGCATACCAAAGCTTCATGTTTAGTGCAGGAACTTGGGTTCTGTTAGATGAAGCAGAGGCTGCAAGAGGTTTATCACGAAATTCTTGCAATTGACTTCTGTTCATGCATAGAACTCCTTGCTGATCTGAATCAGTAAGAATAAGATTTTCCAAGGTGGGATGCTCAGATATGATATTTTGAAGAAGATAATGCCTTGCAGAGGCTGCAATAAGGGAGCTGATGGTCCAAACCACTCTCAGTTTCAGGCCCCCATTGGTGTAAAATGATTCAGGAATGTTCCCAGTGTCTTCATCCTCTGAAGCCCCATTTTCTGCATTGTCAATACTTTTTTTCAGTTAGAATTGAATATATTTTATAAAGCTAAGACATGCTATTAACGATTAAAAGCACGAATTCCCGAAAGATAAACCCAAACATAATGATGCAAATTCTTTAACGAAGCATTTTTCTGAAAGGTAACAGCAAATAACAGAGATCCCATGACACACTCAAACAACAGAAATTTCTAGATGCAGAGTACAACCTTCCAGCCCCTCTTATCTAAACCTAACAGAAAATGCTACAAAACCAAAATGCAGTCCATCTCAAAACCCCAATAAGGATTCTTTTTTCTTAATCCTTCTAATAAAAGAAAATCAGTTACTTCCAATAAACTAAAATAATCTCCAAAAGCTGAACAGTGACTATCTAATGTAAACATAACAGAAACCAAGGTTGAAGTGGAACATCAATCTACCAAGCGAGCAAGTATTATTGCTTTCAGAAAACCTGTAAAAGCTGACCAGTAAAGGCTTACAAAAGCTAACTAAAAGCAATCATCACCATTTTGGTCCTTACAAGTTACACCAGAAATTGGCAAAAGAATGTCTAGTTTAGAGAGTTTGAGGGCAAGCTGCTGTTCGAACTCCACAATTTTCAATCATTTCCAGACACCAATTTTCACCAATTTTCATTGAAATTCATTTTGTATTGAAGCAACATGCCAAAATAACATCTACAATAATGAGCCAGCCTGATATATAAGAGTTCCAATTCTGCCTTTATGTACAATACACTATACTGTTATCCAAAAAGGATGTATCAAGCTTATAGTAGCAAAAAGGCAAATAACCTTTTCCTGGAGTTTGTTAGAGTTCAGCCAACATTTACACTGAGATTTTATATGCTTTGAGTTCAACAAAAAGATTTCAATAGCTCAATACAATAACCATACAAAATTGAAATTAGATAATGTTGTACATATCCAAAAACATTTTCAACCCATCATGCACACAACATGTTCTTGGATTAGGAGATCCCTTTATAGGGTTATGCCCATATTATATCCATGAATACTCATTAGCTCGAATATTTGTCATCTTGCCATTGATTGCTGGCACTTTGATTGTTCTCTTCACCCACTATTTCCTGTATAGAGTGCAAGCGGCGATACAATCCGACTGGTTGTACAATAGGGGGCATCACCCTAGGGTGTGGAACCAAAATGTTATGGGTTGAAGTAGGCTGCCCAATGAATGAATTTGGTGCCATTGGTGGAAACAACCAGGGGGTTCGATGATCAAACGGGAGAGGTGGACGTGGTGAATCAAATGGAAAATGAATCAATGAACCCCCCATATTTGGATCCACATTATTCTCATGAAATAAACGAACTTGGCAACTTGAAGTATTATGAGATGTGGATTCTTCAGCTGTAACAAAAAAGAAAAAAACACGTTGTTATGCAATCGCATTGAAGGCAATGAAGATAATGATATTTTGAATTTCACATTAAATGGTACATCAATTAATATTTCCATACCAGTATTTTGCAAAATAGAACCTTGTACCCTTCTAGATGTGTGGTCCAGATTGATTTCTTTTGTAGAAGAAATCTCCAATTGTTCATTCATGCTTCTTTTCCTTCCACGACACCGTCCAACCTTTAGAAACTGTGGTCCATATTTTCTTGATTTCAACGCAGGAACACTTTGCCCCCCTTTTTTTGTTGGGCTCAAGAAACTATGTCGCCTCTTGGTAGTGACCTTGGATGGAGTTACAACATCAAATTTCTTATTATTGTACTCTTGGCTTACATTTTTTACCAATTGATTTAGTGCATATGCCTGCTCCAAAGATTTGGGTGTTATTTGTAATAAACCCCTCAATCTCTTATGAGTTGATGACATCACAAGTTTAATTTCCTCATCGATTGTTAGGGCGCTATCTTGCCTTACAATGGTTGAATCAGTGGAAGGAGAAGCTGGAAGGTTCATTTCAATTTCTGGGCTCATTACAAACGATTCATTTAAATCAAGTAAATATCCAGGTCTTTCTGTAATAGACCTATAGACATTAGGCAATTCATTGCCCCTTGAAACCTTGCTAGTCACTACCATCTCAACTTTTAGAATATGCTTACAAATATTGCCATTTAGGGCCCATTTGCAATTACAAAAGTGTAGGTTCAGCCCTTTATAGATGACATGATACCATGTATCACGAGTTGCCGTAGTTTGGCTACGAACCAAATACTCACTTTCCTTGTTTCCATCAGCCATACAATCTTCATCTGGGATATTCTTTGCTTTGCACTTACTTAAATTTATTTGTTGCTCAATTTTTGAAGCTCGGACAAAACCAGCATTTTTTAGACGTTGCATGTGAATGTAATACAACTCAACCTTTTTTAATAATAGGTGCAACAGCCAATCCACCCTTCTATGGGACGCATTATTCTTCTCACAGAGGTACCTTTGCTTTAGATACCGGTGATAAGATTCGATAGCATTATTAGTATCCTGGTTGGAATGTGGGAAGTCCCTATATGCTTTTGCCCACATATCTGGAAAAAAAACATATATTAGATGCGAAAAAACAATAGAAAATGGTGAATTACAAAATAAATTGATAAAATGCAACCTTAGGAAACTTACATAGCTTGTTGTTGTTTAACCAGTTGGTTGCAAAATAATCCAAAAACACAGTTTCTTCTTTGAATTCATCAAAGAAACTTTGAATTTCATGTTGCACAGATGCATCATCTTCACACGAATGCATGATTAATCCCAGAGCACGGAAGATACGGACTTTATTTTCCTTTCCCCTGACTTTCGTTCCAACATTTTTCAACCAGGCTCTACGGACATGCCATACACACAACAATAGTGTACAGTTTGTGCAAGTCCTGAAATAATATAACATTATAAGAGAATATCCTTGAACATTATTGCTTTTTATCTCTTCTAAAAAGAAAAAACTGGTTCACCTTAATGCCTCGATTTCCGCTGCTGCATCATTTGTGATGACAGCTCGGACATGCCAATCTGGGTTTTCCTTTTTCCCATTTGCAAATAATTGCGACATCCATTTACAAATATCAGGAGTACCATTCCATGATGATATTACCCATGCCACTGGAATCCCATTGTGATGATCATCAAAAGCCATTATGGTGTACAGTTGATACTGCATTACAATAAGAAAACAAGATTATAAGCATATAAGAGGACGACATTGAAATAAAGTAGAATAAATGAAGTTTTGGTAAATATGTTTACCCCATATTTGTTAGTGCTAAAAGTGGAGTCCATTGATAACATGTTGTTGTGTGAGTATCTCACCATCATTGAAAGCATCCACTTAGTTTGTATGCCTATAATGAAAGGAATGTTTTTAACAACATCTTGTTGTTGGTAGAAGAAAAAGCTCTCTGGGCACTCACTAACCCAACAATCCACACTCATTGGATCACTTTCATGCTTCACATACTCTAGCCTCTTGATATTATTGTACATGTTTGACACATCCTTTCTTGTCATGAAAGAATCTCGAGGTGCCCCTGTGAAAAGCTCACCAGATCCATACCTTAAATCAAAGATAAATTTTTCCCAGATCATCGTAGCACTAAAACCATCACGAACCAAATCTTCAACAATAGTTCGTATATGCTCTGTTAAATGCGGCGCAAAATTGAATTTCTTGGGCATGTCATTTGCCTCATTTCCATGACAAACCACATTTTTGTCATCAATATGTCTGCATGCTGTATATATTAGAACGACATCATTTGGTCTAAGAGCAAGTCGTCGCATAATAAAGTGACACTGACAACCAACTTTGATGCTGTGACGTGGAAGACGTTTCTTAGTTGTGGATCCAGGTTCAGCCACATTGCTGGATTGTACATGATTTGGACCATAGGCACACCTATATCTGTGATCAAGAATTCACCAAAAATTAAATAAAATATTTATGCATGTTTGACATAGTGAACTTAAAATCAAAATTTAATATAGATAGAGAGAGAGAAAGAGAGAGACTCACACAACATATTCTAGATATGTTGAAGAATTTGTCCTCTTGATATCCTTCACATCTTTAATTTTTCGAATTTTAGCAACAAATTGAGTAGGTGCGGGTTCCCTCATTTGCTCTCCCCTTATAAAATCCTCAAGTCGACAATATGGAATAATTGCGACTTGGTCTCCTGCTACTTCTGTCCATGTCAAATCTTCCGCTGAAAACTCTATCATCCCTTCTGGGTCCTCAACCTCCAACTCATTGATCAATTCCCACTTCCTCATTCTTCAAATCCCTATACAAATGAGGGAACACGAATATTGACTAAACATATGAGCAACAGTTCATACTATGAATATTGAACACCACTTGAAATGCAATTTTTTGTAGTGTGTAGAATTTACACTGAAGACCCCACCAGATATAAACACATTTACAGCATAATTCCCTATCTCCCCTTCAATATTTCCTACCCATGCACAAAACAGTATTATAGACTTTCAAATGCTTCATCTTGGTATAATCAATACATTGCTGAAAGAAACATAATAACATGCAAAATCTGTTGCAAAGAAAAAACTGTTATACAACTTTAATCAGTTTGTTCCACTTTGTTATGCTCAGATGAAGTCCAAAACAATTACAATTACATAAGCAGCTGACATTTTTCACTGTTTTTGATCAAGTATCACTTTCAGTTCTCCAGTGTAGTTTATGTGTGCCTATAAAAGAATCTATATAATCAATTCCCCAATGTGTTCCAATTAATAATTGATTATACAGGATCCAAGACCTTTGTTACTGTAATCTCTCCTTCTATAGCACACTGGATATTTGAAGCCTGGTAACTTAAGTTTAAGAATACTTATACCAGGTTCCACACCCCGTGATAAAATATATTTTTGAACAGTCTTCCTAACTTTTGCTCTTATACTTATAGGTTAATTATGTCTTAAGCCATGATCATGTGCTAAAAAAATTTACAGCATTATAGAATAAACAGGACAGACCATAAAGGAAACCATTAGAGAGTATACTTCAACACCTGTCCTTTCTTCTCAGGTTCAGTGTAGCTTTGAAGCATACCTCAGTAATTTTAGAAACTAAAAATCAGAAGAGGAGGATACTGACATTGAATGTCTCTATCTCGATGTCATAGTCATAGTAGTTACACAGGCATTGCCAGGACACTTCATAGTAATCTTGTTCATAATTCTAACATAAACTCTAAATAAATATATATGCTGGAAATGCTACTGGATTGAAGAAATATGCATATAATAAAAATAAATAAATAAAAATCTAGAACACTAACTCATATACTGATAACTTGGGCACCAACTCAAAACAGGCATACCTCCAGATCAGAGAATTCAAACCTCCTCTCCATTGGTTTTCATTCTCTGGACATCACCTGGTGTGTCACTAAGGGAGAAATATGGTTACAAACAGAAGGTCAATGGAACCAGTGAAAGCCACGATGAAGAGGTATATCAGTAACGTGTGCTACAACATCGCCAGATTGTATCATAGATAGAAGATTAGCGCAAGAGTACCTGAAGGTTGTACTTTCCATTCGGGAAATCTGAGTGGCAAGTACAGAAGTTACTGCATGGCAAGTAGTTGCCATATCTCACGGCTGTAAATATAAAATAATATCTTTCAAGATCTCTGGCAGCTGCCTGCTCTCTGGATATCTCCTTTGCTCTCTAGATATTCTAATGTGTTGGCCAGTGGGGTAGGTCATAGAAACACGTTTGACCGTGCATTTGGGGCTGTGCCTTACCCTTAAGGTAATGAGAGCAAATTTTGAACTCTGAATTGGTTTATGCATAACTAGTTCCATTGTGCTGTGTAGATAATGATTTGGATAATGTGAGGTAGAACTCCAGGGGTGTGGGCATGTGATCTGAATGTAGTTACCATAAGCCCTGTTTCCCTCCTTGATAGCTAGACGGGGACCATTAAGGTAGAACCCAGGAGGAGCCATGAATCTTCTGATAATTTGCCTCACCTGGACTTGATCTGCATCTCCACCTGCTGCCAAACTCATTTATATGGTAACCTTGGAGAAGAGTAGTTTCTGCGACAGAATCAGATCTCTGCCCTCAGGAGCAATATCTTGTAAGGAGTTTGGTAACATAAATTTGACAACATGTCTGTTTTCATGCATATGACCTTATATAGGTACAATGTCTGTCTGGACTCTGCACTTGGTTTATTGTGCACTTGCTTGTCTGTCTGGACAGCATGAGTTTCTACTCGATGATAATATTCATGGCTATTAAAAGCATAGTCACGAGGTTAACCTATTTTTATTGAAAAGGATCGAAGTTTGGTGAGTTTTAAGGTCTTGTGATTATATTTGCCATTTGAGGATTGGACCTTGTTTTGCAAATTTGTCAGTACGTGACCTAAGGAATGTAATCTGAACTTGTTATATGCCAGATTTGGCCACAGAATGTTATAAGCCAAGGTCCAGGTTATGCCAGTACTCGCAAAAATTGTATAACCTCCTGGACAGAGATGACAAGTAGACATTTCACAAGATTCAAGCAGGGTGAACCTTAATGACAAATTTTATCATATTTTTCTGCAGTGGTGATGTTTTTTCTGGTTTTCATTGTTGTTGAATTTGAATATGAACACGAATGAGGTGACTTAGTTTAAAAGAGAGGTTGGGTGCCCAATCCTCAGTTATGCAACGATATGAATCTGACAACAGCTTTAAATTTAAGGAGCTTGGTATGGATGCCATGGAGTTTCATCTGCAAATAGTCTCTCTAGTTTATAACAAGATAAATATGATAATTTTATCAATGTCCAACGAATGACCAGAAAATTAGGTCATTGGTACTCAAAAGTACATCCAGAGTAAGCACAAGAGAGTGGGAGTGCGAAGGAATCTCCTAATGCTATTCTATCAAAAGCAGAAAACATGAAACAGGAAAAGGGCTAAGTAACTAGCCAGCAAGAGTACAAATTAACTGCAGAAGCAAAAACCATGACAAGTATGAAGAGCGGATGTGAAGGTGTGCTCAAACTGGAAACAGGGGTCCAATCAAGGGAGAGAAAAGAAAAACAAGTGTAACCCTTGTTTGATAGTGTCAGTCTTGAAGGCACATGTCAAGTTTGTTTCATGAGAGTGATGCATCCAAATGTTTTTAGTCTCTACACGGCCTTTAGCTTCTAGTGATACACAGTATCTGCTAGAAAGGTAGCCTGGGGGACTATAGCCTTATTGCTCCTCATTATTCACAGTGTTGGTTTTTACTGATATAATGGTTTCAGTTCTCATAAGATTGATCAAGTTCACAATCTGCTAAGCCATAAAACATGATAGATTTGACAAGATCATTGAACAGAAGCAGGGTTTGAAGCATAGTTACTGGACTCATGGGTAAAACCTGACTCAGTGCCCAAAGGGCCAAATGAGCCAATTTAAATTGCCAGCGACTCTGTCATAAAAGAAACTGTCAAAGCATTAAAAGTTTTGCTGTTTTAATGTCTAGATAGATTTCGAGGAGTGAGCAACTCTGTTATGAAATAAACGGTGAAATAATTAAAAATCTGCTCGGTTAAATCAATAATGAAATACAGTGTCAAATCTTTAAAATTTCTACCAGTGAGCAGAGCAGGTTAGTTATGAAGTAAACTGTCGAAGTTTTAAAATGTCCACGAGTCAGCAGCTCAGTTATGAACTAAACTGTAAATCTGTATCGTTTATGCCAATGAACAGGTCCATTATGAAATATACTGTATACCTTTAAAATTTATGTGAATGAACAGCTCGGTTATGGGATTTTTTGGTTCCTTTTAATTTTCATGAGATGGAATGTCTTGGGAGAAAAGATTTACCAGGAATGTACCAGGAGCCCGGGAACCAGCCTGCGAGGGGAAGCAGATTCCTCGGTTGAACAGAGCTTCGTCCAGGCGGGTTGCAGAGCTTCGTCCAGGCGGGTTGCAGAGTATTTTCGAACGGGAAACGAATGCGTTTTGGCGCGAGGTCGTTTTGGAGTCAATAGCGTTTTGGGCCCGGGCTCGCGGTTGGTGGGTCCCGCATTCGTTGCCGGAAAGGCAAAGGTGGCCGCCGGAGTTACATGGATGCGCCCCCATGACATACATAGATGGGCCAGCCTACATAGGGGCATTTAATACCCAATGTATGGCTGGTTAGCTCTTGCCGTGAAGATCCACCTCGCTATCACCAGAGAAGCAGAATGGTCCGAAGCTGGCCATACCCATCGCTCTCATTGCTGGATGTGATTTGTACCAGCAGTCTTCATGACGATCAATATTAATATCACAGTAAGTGAAATCATTACTAAATGAGACGAAGACCGATAGAATTCAAGAAAATACAAAATAATATATTTTTAAAAATAAATATTTATGTTTTTCAAATGTTCACTTTAAAAACTAAAGTTTAATTTTTGGTCAATCAGTCAGTGATTTGGTAGTTAACTACTTACCGAATGCGATATATATTTGCCAGCGACAGGATAATAAAATCATGTAATAGACCATCATGAATACAATAGGTACCATTCACCCTAGAGTAGAGATTCAATGTTGGCCTTTCCCGGCTACTCACACTCCCTTGCTATTATCTGCGTCCAAGTGTGAACATTAATGTGTTCTAACTAAATGTTAGTGACCCATTGGTTGACCTCCAAGCCTACTCCTTGGGTACTTTTCTTCCACGTGGAACCTCGACTTGCAATGGGGCTATACAATAGAGGAAGAAAACTAGTTGATGGAGGTGCACACCCTTGGCTCAAGATTCCCCTCGCTAATGACCTCCACCTCACCAAACTCATTATAGCTCATAGTCACTCACAATAACATAATCTCATCCATCCAATAATAGGGTAAACAAAAGTACGTTCTTCCATACCTTGCCCCATATTTTATAGGAGGCTTCATAGGAGACACTTGGCACTTCATGCATAATTAATTACTTTTATTAATCCAAAAGTTTGATTATTCACTCACCCATGTGTTACCCTCTCACCAAGGCTCTCCAAAATTATTTACTTAAATTTTAATTTAAAAATAATATTTTTCCTCACCCCAACAAGACTCCCTATTTCTTTTCGTAGTTGCCTCTTGATCCCCCCTTTCTAATCCTTAGTTTGTGTTCATCACTGAAGTGAACTGACAATTCTCAGTTTTGGTCCCCTAACTACCTCCTAATTTAACTCAAATTTCCTCTTAGATGGGTATTCTTGTGTTGGATATTTCCAAATGGAGGTTCTCCAATTTTTCTCTAATTTAATTTATTAATGTTTATTTTTATTCACCACCCTCTTCTATTAACGAAGTTAAACTATATTAGTATTAATATTTCTAATTCACTCTATATCCCTCTTCCCCCACCCTCCAGTTTTGCCTATTAAAACACTTATGAACATTATCTACCTAAAAATTTCCAAATGAGGAGAGGTAGAGTTCTCAAGTGGTCCAATCTTTTTGATTTATTCCTATTATCCCTTTACCCCAAGTTTTATTCTTGATTAGATAACTTGGTTTTAAAACTTTATTTACCACATTATGTGAATTAGTATGCTTATCATATTTTAGTAGTTTCACCATGATGCCCAATGTGCCAAGTCAGTCGTTCCCTTCAAGAACTTCCCTTCAAAGTTCCAAGGGTGTCACACCAATAAGTTTCTTCTTGACTCCAAGCATGCCAAGTCGGTCGTTCCCTTCAATAACTTCTCTTGAAGTTAGAAGGGTGCCACATTGCTTTCCCTTCAAGCATTCACTGAATACAAGGGGAAAACTAGGTGCGATTATGGGGAATGCTACCCTCTCTTATGCTGCCCTCTATAGTGAGACTAATGGTGTCGAGGCTCAAAGAATTTGCCTTGATTCGTGCCCCATAGTAAAGTCCTCGTGAGTGACCAAATTTGGGACTTACTCCCATGACATCGTGATCTTCAAGGTGAAGTTATCCCAACCCTTCCAACCTAAGTCATGGAGGGAGTGCTTGTGGGTGAAATCAAGGACACTGTCCCACCCCTCTCATAAGGTTCCACTTATATGTACATCCCCATCACCCATGAATGAGTCGTTTGGTCAAGCACTAACTTGTTCTTGTAGCCACTAACATGTCATTAGAATTTATAACAAACATTCAAATTGAACTTTAAAATTCCAGAGACAAAGTACTCAGTTCCATCAAACCAGAGGTCATCAACTCATCACATGCGAATGCATTTGGTGGACTCCTACCATAATTGAGAATCATCATTAAGAATGTTTCAAACTTTTATTCATTGACATAATAGCATATGTTAAATCATTAACATCATTGTTCACCATGAGCTAGAAATAATGTAAATAGCCAACATAATGAATCCATCACATGATTTTACATACTCATAAAACACATTCATAAAAAATATTATCATCATAAAATCACTAGAAAGCATGCATATCCAGCACACTATCATCATCATAACATCGACTCAGAAACAAACATATCCATCATAGCTATTATCATCATAACATCGACTAGGAAACAAACACATCCATCATAACTATCATCATTTTAAAATCGACTAGGAAACAAACAAATTCATCATCCACTAATAATATGAGTCAAGTATTAGGATCCTTGACCAAAGGTCCTCAAATAATAATGTGTTAGCCTTAAGGATATAGCAGTGCTAAAGTTATATTTGGGTCAGTCAATTAGAACAGGGAACTACATACACCCCCTCTTAACAATATAATTCATCCCGAAGTCCATCAAATAGGTAAGGAAAATGGTGAGGCATCTCCTCAGCGTCCTTCCAAGTGGTTGAACTGGGACTATAAATATTCAATTGGACCTTAACTCAGTCCACTAATCGGTGTCTAAGCTATAGATTTCATTGGTCCAGTATGTGAACTAGTTCGACCATCACCATGCCCTTGTCCGAAACTTGCAAATGACACAAGTCAATAACATGCAAAGGATCTAAAATATAATAACGTAATATAGAAACATGGAACACACCATGCATACGTGCTAGTGATGGAGTTAAAACAAGCCTATATGCCACCAATCCTTTTCTTTCTAAGATTTCAAAAGGTCCCACAAATCGTGGGGAAAATTTGGTTCCCTTTCCAAACTTTATGGAGCTCTTTCAGGGCCTTACTCTAGAAAACACCATATCTCCCACTTCATAACTTCGATTTATCCATTGAGGATCAACATATCTCTTTTGTCAATCTTGTGCTTCTTTTAGCCTCCTCCTAAGCATACTCATTCGTTCTTCCATCTTTTGCACCACTTCTAGTCCTATTAATATTTAGTCCTCTAGGCGGTCCTGACTAAGAGGTGTTTTGCAAGGTCTCCCATACAAGAACTCAAATGGTGCCATCTTGAAGGAAATCAAATAACTTTAATTGTAAGAAAATTCCACTAGTGGTAAAAGCTATTACCATCTCTTTTTTTGGTCCATCACATACATCCATAGAATTTCCTGAAGGATTTGGTTAGTCCTCCCTATTTGATCATCTGTCTCAGGGTGATAAGAAGTGTTGAAGTTTAGTTGGGTTCCCAAGGATTCTTGGAAACTAGTCTAAAACCTTCTTATAAATACTGCTCCCCTATCTGATATGATATTCCTTGGCACTCCATGTAATCTCACAATATCATCAATAAAAACTCTAGTTATCTTTGGTGCCTTATATGTATTATTAATTGGTATAAAATGGGTGCTCTTGGTCAATGTGTCTACCACTACAAATATGGCATCATGTCTTCTTGTGGTCATTGGTAGTCCCACGATGAAATCCATTGATAGAATTTCTCATCCAAATTCGGGTATCTCATGGGGTTGTAGTAACCTTGCTGGATGCTTGTGTTTATATTTTACTCGCTGACACTCTAAACATGTCGCTACAAATTTTACAATGTCCTTCTTCATCCCCTTTAAAAATAAGAGTGGTTTCTCGTCCACGCTCATCTTCTTAACACTGCGTTTTCCATGTATACTATTCAATGTGCTTCACTAAATATTAATGAGTGCATCTCTTCATTCAATGGCACATATATCCTCCAATGAAATCATAATAGTACGTCACTATCAAGGGAGTATCCTTCATACGCAGGGATAATCATTTTGTCTTCCCTCAAACTCTTGCTAACCTCCTTGTATAAAGTGTCCTCAATTTGTAGGTTGAGCAAATTCTCCCTTAGGTTTTTCTTTCAAAGAATCACCAAAAATATATAGGGCCTCCTAGTTAAAGCATCAACCACTCTATTTACCGTTACTTTTATGTAAGTACTATCAAAATCATATTCATCAATTAGCTCAGACCACTTTCTCGGTCTTGCATTTAAGTGGTATTGAGTGAATATGTGTTGTATCCCACAATGATTAGTCCTTAGTTCAAACTTCCTTCCTGAAAGGTAGTATCTCCAAATATTTATGGAATATACAATAACTACAATTTTTAAATCATGTGTTTCATAGTTATCCTCATGGGTTCTAAGTTTTCTTGATGCATATGATATTACTCTCCCTTATTGCATCAATACACAACTTGATCCTTCCTTAGAGGCATTAATGCAAACCAAAAATTCTTGCTCCATATTTGGTACCTTCAAAATCAGTGTCGTTGTTAGTAATACCTTTAACCTTTGGAATGGCTCTTCACATTTTTCAGTCCAAATGAACTTCTTGTTCTTTCTTTGCAGCTTAGTAATGGGGCTTGCTATCTTCAAAAATCCTTGGACAAATCTGCGATAATACCTTTCCATGCCCATGAAGCTTCATATTTCATGAACATTGTTTGGTGTTTGCCATTCCATGATGGCCTTGACCTTTGTCGGGTCTACCGTGATACCCTCCCTAGAGATAATGTGATCAAGATAATGTATATTGGATTGGTAAAAGGAATACTTTGAAAAATTTCCATGCAGTTGGTTCTCTCTAAGACATTGTAGAACTAGTCTCAAGTGTTCGTTGCGATCCTATAGGGTCTTTGAGTAGATCAAAATATCATCAATAAATAATTGTACAAACTTGTCTAAGTAATCTTGAAATATTCCATTCATAAAACTCATTAAAACACCTAGGGAATTTGTTAGACCAAAGGGTAAAACTACGAATTCATAATGCCCAAATCTTATGTTAAAGGTTGTCTTCGGGATATATTATTCCTTGATTCTCAACTGATGATACCCTAACCTCATATCTATCTCTTAAAACATAATTTCTCCCCTCATTTTATCAAACAAGTCATCTATTCTTGGTAGAGGATATTTATTTTTTATCGTCACCTTGTTCAATTGGTGGTAGTCAATGCACAATCGCCGAGACCCATCCTTTTTCTTAACAAAAATTACAAGGGCTCCCCATGGAGATATGTTGGGTCATATGAAACCCAAGTCCAATAATTCCTTTAATTGTATTTGTAATTCCTTTGGCTCTGGAGTTTACATACGCTAGGGTGCATTTGCAATAGGCTCATTTCTTGTTTTAAGGTCGATGGTGAAATCAATTTCCCTTTCTGGGGGTATCCTAGGTAGTTCTTCAGGAAAAGAATTGGATGTTTATCGAGGTTTTCCAAATCACCATTATCATTTAGAGCTACCACCATGAACATTTGACATCCCTTTCATCTACATTTCATCAATTGCATTGAGGAGATGAACCTTAGGGACACCCCTCAGTTCTTCCCCCTCAAGGATTTTCTTTGGCTGTCATCATCTGTGAAATGCAATATTTTGTATTTCCAGTCTATAACTACCTCATGTCATTCCAAGCAATCCATTCCTATGACTGTATTATAGACTCCTATGATCTTAAAGTATAAGGATACCTTGGTTTTTCATACTCCCAAATCTACCTCACAATCCCTTACCATCCTTCCTACATTTCTTTTCATACCACATGCCATCTCCACATGCCTAAAATCGTGTTATAAAATTGCTTCATGTTTAATCTTTGATAATGCATTTAGAGAAATAAAAGAGTCAGTAGCTCCTAGATTTTCTTAAATGAAAAAAATCATACAATCAATATTACCTGACGTTTCCAACATAGTGGACTACTCTTTGACCTAGAAATTGTTCACTGTTTCATGGATGCAATGAGCTTTCACCAGATCCCCCACCATAACTGATTTCTGAGTAGAGCTAGTATTCCCTGTCATTTGAGGGAAATCCTTCTCATAGTGTGGACCTTCACAAGTCCAACACCCCCTCTTAGGAGCTTGGCTCCTACTGTCAACTAAACAGGGAGATGGCCTGGAACTCTACTGGTAAGAGCCAGATTGTTGGGATTAATGTTGAGGTGGCATGGCTTGGTGTTGTTACATAGGACGATGTTATTATGGCTGATGAGTTTGTTGAGGTTCCATGTGTTGTTGCTAAGATGGATTCCTGTATAGTGTCTTTTGACTTCTTGTTGACCACTTTTTATGATTGAGCACTGATTCTCTTTGAAAATTTTTGCATTCCATACGATTTCCACTGGACATCTCTAATCTTGTGGGTTTTTTTGGCCTACTAAGTATGTTGTTCATGATATCCTCCTCTGCAATGATAGTGCATTGAACTGCCTCGTGCAAGTTGTGATGTATTAATATCCTACCATTAACCCAAATGTTAAAATTTAGTCCATACACAAATTTATTCACCCTAAACTTTTCCATGTTTAAGTGAGGGGCATATAAAAGTAGTTCCACGAATCAAGCCTTAATTCTAGCACTGAACATTTTCCCTACTTTAGTGCATTGAATTCATTCAATTGTCTCTCAAGGAAATCCTCTAATAGGTAATGTTCTCTAAAATTTTCTTCAAATAACTCCCAAGTTACTTCTGAGATATCCATCACCAATTGGGGTAATAATGTCTTCCACCAAAGCAGTACATTTCCCCTTAACTGAAATATACCCATCTTTGCCTTCAAGTTTGAGGTGTAGTCTCTCAGTGTGAAGCACATAGGCATGTTTCTAGCCATTCCTATGTAGTTGGACCATCTGTGGACCCCCAAAATTCTCGAAATTTTACCTTTTCCAAACCTCAATGCATGCCATTTCTTGCAAGGTTTTAGGGTGCTTGATTTTGCGTGATAGGTCCTTCATGATCACTTTCCAAATGCTTTATGACATATGTTGGAATGACATCATTAAGTTAAAAACTTCCCTAACAGGTATTTTTTCTTGTGCCTTGACGTGCTCCTCGTCATTGGGTGGGGTGACAGGAGTTGGTTGTTGTGGTCATGCCACGTTGCACCCTCTAGCATCCCTACTCTCCCCGACTCCTCTTCTGGCCACAATTACATGTGATACATACACAAAGGTTATTATTTAGTTATAAACAAAAATAATTTATTGATTCCCTGGTTTCTCTACATTACCACGGGTAGTTTGAATAACAATTCCTCTTAATTAAATTTATGCAAATAATTGCATGAATTATGGCAAGGAATAACTATAAATAATGGGTTTAACTATCTAACCATAAAAAAAAAATGTAAAACATGTCCAAAGTAACTCAATTCAGGCCCATAATTACATACATTTATACCATGAGTATTTTAGAAACATTCCATGTATAATACTTAAATGTTATAACTGCATGAATTAGGAATTCATTTAATACAACAATTAATCCTTACTAATATATCACCTTCCAGAATAACTAATTTTCCCTCAACGTATCTCCTTACCACACAAACATATATATCTTATGCATCTCTTTACCACACAAGCATAATTTGCCTTTTTATCTTGCATGCAATATATAGTAACTAAATACACGTGCACGAACTATATTTGCAAAACTTGTCACAACTCGTTCTATTGGATTTTGTTTTTTTGGTTGGTTTGTTTGAGGTGTTTCACTTTAATATTAGTTTGCACATATTTATTTTTGGATCCAAAATTTATGATAATCCAAAAGTGTATTTTATTTATTGGTTAGATGTATCTCTGTTGGATGTGTTACGGGAGTTTAAGTTGGATTTTAAGTAATCTGTTTTAACCATCGGGCCATTGGGTTTTGGTTCCAAAATAGTCTTAACACTAATGGGCTACGGTACATCAATTCCAATTAAGGATATTATCATCATGAAATAGTCCAGTAATGAGAGGATTACTATGTACACAACTCTTGCAACCGTTTATCAACACTATTTATGTATAACGTAAAACTATATATGTGATTGGTTCTCTCATTGTAGATATTTTTACAGAAATAAAATTTAAAAGGGGTTGAGTCAAGTGCCACAGATTCAAGTGTTGTGGAGGTGGTTTGCTTGGGATATTTATGGTTTTTTTTTTGTAAAAAATATGAACTATTTTGGGACATCCATTGAAGGTTGGTTGGTGATATTTAATGAGTTGATCAAGAATTAAATTGGGTTGCGAAAGAAGTATGCAAGCCCATGATACCTCAGAAAGAACTCACAAGGAAGATAGGTAGAACTAATGAAGGCTGGCAAAGTTGATAGCA
This sequence comes from Pinus tabuliformis, assembly GCA_031772625.1. Classification (NCBI taxonomy): domain Eukaryota; kingdom Viridiplantae; phylum Streptophyta; class Pinopsida; order Pinales; family Pinaceae; genus Pinus; species Pinus tabuliformis. The sequence goes on along the minus strand of CM062820.1, from coordinate 82,635,329 downwards.
AGGACAAGAGGTCAACGTTTGTGCAGAAAAGTAAACAAGAGAAGAAAGGAGGGTATTTGAACTCATCAGGAGAAGGAAAAAAAAGAAAGAACTGGAGCAAGCCATAGGGAACAAGTGCATGAAAGAGAAGGAGCAACAAAGAGAAAAGTTGCAGAAGACAGAAACAGTGAACTGATTTCAATTGGAAAGATTGGTGAATAGATGGTTTTTCCTTAGTGAGGAGGAATTCCCTGGATCCCCTGTAAAGCTAGATGGTGGAGATGGTTTTCTCAGGATCCCCTTAGTGGCATGGGTCAAGGATTGTGTCCTTGGATTCTTGGAGGGAGAACTTCTAAAAACTTATTTCTGTTGATTTACAGTGGGTTTTGGATTCCCCTAAGTGGGTGGAACCACTGTGTTTTGTTTTAAGGGTGAAGATTTACTCTCTAGATTCCCTTAGCATTTTGGGGAGGAGGCAATTGGCCCCTAGATTCCCTTGGAATTTTGGGGAGGAGGCAATTGGCCTCTATATTCCCTGTGTTTATTAACTATCGAGTGGCTAGCGGGTGGATGAAGGAGATCCTCTGGAGTCCCTATTTCAACTACAGTTGGTGTTTTAATCCCTGAATCAAGCCCCTTAGTCTCCGGAATCTGGCTCGGGGGTGACAACTGCAAGTAGACTTGGTTGCATCTATCTATGGTTGAGTGGAGCTTGTCCGAGAATGAGTTGTATGGATCTTTTAAGATAAGTGTTTTTGTACACCTATATATTTTTAATAAATGAATGTTCTTTTTTGATTAAATGATGGTAATAACGTCTAAAGAATGCTTGTGATCAGTCTAGGTATGTTTCACTATGATCTAGCTTGGACAATAGACCCTGGTTAAAATAATTGTGTATGAACTGACTATTGAAAAGTTTAATGTGGCACTGAATCATTCCAATTGTTCCTATTGTACAGAGGTAAATCAAAGGGATGAAAACTCTGTTAAATGATTCCTGTAACTAAGAGATGTGAATTGGTACGTTTTATATATATATATATATATCCTTGTAGCCACTGCAAGTCTGTAATATGGTGGTAGTGTGATTACGCAGTGGAGAACGTAGTTTAACCTTGGCTGAATAACTTTCCTTCTAATTAAAAAAAATTGCCATATTGAAACCATGTAGATTTGGTGCATAATCGGCCTTTGGGAGAAAATTCTTGTTTCCTAGGTCCACTAGTCCTTCTGTAACTAGTTTACTCATCCATGATTATCCATGTGTGTGCTATCAGGGTTACTAGAGCCTATGGTGTGTTGTCTTGGGATTGGTTCCCATAACCAGAGTGGGAGTCATTGTCCTAGAACGTTCATGGTTAAGGCATGTAGTGAAATATTCATCAAGACCGAGAGTGGTGCCTTTGTGACCATAATTGTGACCTTGAGCGAAGAACTTAGGCCATAACTCTATGTGCCCACATGCTATGGCTAGGGTGGCATCATGCCTGAATGGATGGAGGAGATGTTGATAATAGAGTGGTGGAGAGGGCACTGTGACATCCCCCATGACGGTAGGAGGAGGGGCGGAGGGGGTGGTGCAATAACTGCAAGCTGTCGGATGGAGCACGATTGATGTGGTCCATCCGATGTTGGCCCCAGAACCACTAGCTAGAACCTGGATTGTGCCACACCTTGCCAAAATTAACCACCGTCCACATTACCTCAATGCAATCCATAGATTTGAAGCATGAAACGATGTGGGCCATAATTTTAGTGAGAAGGCTAAGTTGGAGTGGGCCTTGAGCATTGATCAATGAAAGAGGATCACTGTCAATGATTTTTCAGTGTGTGCACCACCCTTAGGGTGATTTTCCAAGGGGATAGGACCCCCCCCCCCCCCTCCCCCCCTTGTGATGTCAGTGTGGGGTTGGCCCCCCGAGCAAGTTATAGATATGCTTGAGTTTATCCTGGCCATTGGAAGTACACAGCAGGGCCAAGTTGGTGACATGGCTAGTCTCCATTGGCACAAGGATTTAAATGAAAGGTAGGTCCCATTCCATGTGGCAACATAACATGGAATTAGCCAAGGTTCATATATATATATAAAGAGGAGTGTCGAGAGTAGGGCAAGGGGCTTGATAATAAAATATGAAGAATACGCAAATAGACACACACACACACAAATATATATATATATATATATATATATATATATATATATATATATATATATATATATATATATGTGACCAAGGAAGGAAAAGGAAAGTGACAAAAAAAACATAAAAATAAAAATAAAGTGTATTTTATCCCATTACTCTAACAACTAAAAGAGGACTTGAATTCGAGGTGACAACGATCCCATTGGGAGAGTAAGGTGAGGTGGGGTTGCCATAGGTGGTATGAGAACATGGTTCAACACTTGGACTAAATGGGCTCTATCATGAACAAGCGAGGGTAGAATTATCCTCATGGGAAAACCTTAGTGATTTTTAGAAATTAATTAAAACAATTGTTTAGGTGTTAAAAGTTGATCTAAATAAATTAATAACAAACCTAAATAGGAAGTATTTCCTCTATGACTTGTTTGGAACAACAAAAATTTAAACTATTTGTAGGACTGAATAGGTTACTAGCCGCAATAAATTATGACTTTTGCAGGCCTATTGATTAAAATGGTAAATTGTTGTTTTGCTATAATGGTCATTTTGTTGCAGGAGGGTTGTTATGGAAGCCTAGTAAGGGTGGGGCCCTATGTTTAATTGCCTGTTTATTTTATTGACGATGCACTAATAGTTTAGATGGCTTGAATTGTAATTGATGCATATGGATTATTTAATCTCATGAGCAGGAATGTGGTTTTTTTGTCATGAGGATCACCATAGCAACTCCCATGAGTATAAAATTCATGGCCAAAGATGTGTATTTGTTTATTTATTTTGTCATGAGGATCACCATGACAACTCCTCAACGTATCTGCCAAATCATAAGTATGCCCCGCACCCCCCTTCTCATTTGATGATAGGGAGATCCTATGTAGTCTACCACCTAGCTAGCCTTTTGATCTCTTTCCTACAATGAATAGTATGTCAAATAAACCAAATCACAATAAATCAATGTACCTTAGTATAGCTTGGGGAGGATACCTTGTCTGCAAGATCACCAAATCAACATGATACATATATGACAACAACATATATACATTCACAAATAAATGTATCAACATATAAGCATCACTCTAGTTAGGGTCCATTCATTAATGCAAGGCCATACCAACAATGCATGCTATGGACCTCATGCATGACAACAACCATTACTCCATTGTACACATTTCCACATGCAACCAACAATATGCATAAGCAGTGCCTAACCAACTACACATACGCATAAACACATGCAGTCGAACATTAGCCATCAATTCTTGTAATCAATCTAGAAGACTGATACATGTAACCAAAATATTCAAGAATGTAACCTAACATACAAGGATGTAAGTAGGTGACATAAAATCAACATGTAAGCTGTTAGGTTCCTATACCAATAAGAGTCATAATTTTGAATGGCTAAAGTTAAGCCTTGTAAAATGTACATACCTTTGCTTTCTACAAATGTTTTCCATATTGAAAAATAAAAAATGAAAAGAGGGTATGTCCTAAAAGAAAAATTAAAGGACAAAAAGAATAAAGAAAAAGGTAAAAAAAAGTGAAAATATAAACCCCAAAAAAACAAAAAGAGACCATGAAAATGTGCAAGTCTAAATGCCACTACTATTTACTTTATGCAAAATAATGATTGTGTGCAACTTGTGATTCATGCCACAATCCAGGGTAATCAAACTATTTAATCTTGATTATGCCATGCTTTAAATTTCATGTTGATAGTTAGAGAATAAAATTTGACCAAACTGTTTAATCTTGGCAGATCATTAGATTAGGTAGAGTAAAATAAAAGGAGCTCATCAGTTTAATCTGAGCCCTTGGATGATATAGTGATAGAATTAGATAGTTTTCTTTGTGAAAAGAAAAGAAAATGTTTTGATAAGGGTTTGCTAGTCTAAATGCACCCTAATAAAGTGAAGAAAAAATGGTAGGACAAGTAGATGGGTAAGTAGAAGAAAGGTTGCAGAAATATGATGATAGGGCAAAAAGCATATTTATCATCTCTCATCATAGGTTTCAAATGTAAATGGTCAATCAAGCATGAAGATGGATTTCAAGGTCAATTGATTAACTTCCCCCATTCATTTTACCTATTTACTTAACTAATTTCCCATAATAAAGTTCTAAGTACTGAAAAACTCTAAGTCAAAGGGGCTTAGAGCATTTCTCTGACTTCTGGAGGGACCGGACCCTCAGCTCAATGACTTATGGATACCAAGTACCAAATTCCCCTCATAAAACTTCATCCCCCCTTCATTTCATTCATTTCCCTAATAAAACCCCTTTTCCTAAGGTTAAAACATTATTTGCCTAGGGAAAGTAATCACCCCCATGTAAATTCCCCTTTCATATAAAAAAACCACAAAAACACTTTAGCCTAAGTTATAATGCATATATGCGAAAAACAAACAAATCACAGAAAATACATTATGCTTAGCGCTATTCATTTCCGATGTTTTTCATATTAACTTCTAACTATTATATATTAATTCCCATTAATAACCCTTTTCCCATATATATTAATTTCCTATATAAACTTATCCTTATACCCTAGTTTAAATATAAACTATAAGATACATCAAACCCGACAAAAACCCACTAACTAATCGATCTGCGATTAAGTTAGGCAAAACCCTGATTAAGCCCTCCGCTAACAACCTCGATGGCCTAATCCCGCCTTAATCCACCATTAATCTTGATACCGCCATATTTAAAGTGCCCGCCAGGCCCCCCATTAACCTCTGCACGTAATCATGCCCCGACCACCGTCTGATATGAAGGCCCAGATCCAACGCCCCAGAAACCATTTTGGGCGGGATCATCCGCCGGACGATACACGCTCGAAAAAGCTGTTTTCCATGAGACCACCCTGGTGACATGTCAATCGTTGAGTGGAATCGGGCGGCCCCTCCCAAATACCACTCGACGCCCATAAGCGGTGCGAAATTAACCGCTTACTGCCTCCCTGCTATGTGACAAATTAGTCACTATTGACTCGTACTCACCAAAAAACATTTTTTCCATATAAAAGCCAAAAAGCCCCAAAAATGTCTTTTTCGTTGAATTTTCGCCTGCAAGCTTTTGTACGCATGCACGACACCTGCAAAACATCGAAGCCGTCAACCCACGTGCAAATTTTGCTCCAGAGAACGCCACAGACCACCCAGTCAACTGTGCAGCCTCCATAAGCACCCTTCGACCAATTGCAGCTACCAGTTACCCTACTCAGAGTCAATTTGCCTCAGTTTCAGGTATTTAAACCTGAATTCACCAAGTGCCCTGTCAATTTCAAGTTAGACCAGTCATTGAGTATTTTTTTAAACTTAAAACTTAATTGAAATTACTCCAATAGACTCCATACTGCACCTTGCTGAATACTCAAACCCCGAAACTGCCAAACTACCTCTGAAAACCCCAATTCAACCTTGAGAAAGCCTAATTCGAATCCACAAGAACCAAATTATGGCTGCCCCTACTGCATTGAATGTGAGACCCATCTCCACGCCCCATTTGGACCTGGACCACCTTCCCTTAGCTGATAGAGATTTCCAGATAAAAGATACCACTGTCATAGAGCTCCTGCTCAAAATACATTGCCAAAGTAGGGACAAGTTCCTAAACCATGTTGATGAAATTGGCCTTTGGGAGTCAAATTTGCCCAAGTACCAGTTCCCCCAAGTCCACATTTTTCCTAAAATTGTACATATGTGCTATGCTTGCTACGTCCCCAGTCACAAAACCATCATGTCTCATGACCAGAAAGTCCTTTTCACCATCACTCCTGAGTCCATCAATGAGATGTTGCAGCTCCAACCAGGGCCAAACCTAACTCCCCTCTCAATTGGAGACCTGTTAGACTTATATCCCAAACTCAACTCTGCAAGATTGGCCCAATTGATCCAAACCTTCATCATAGAAGAGAAGTATACCCCCAAAGACCCCCCTCCATATGTAGCAACTATATTTTCTCCTTGGGGCTGAAATATTGTATCCATGATATCTTGTGTTTTGGGTTACTCCACAAGTGAGTACATTGATGAAATCATCTTGGCTTTCATGTCCATCTATACCCCAGGACAGCCTCCTGCAACTATTTATGACTTTTCCACATTCATAACTGACAGAATGCATGAGCAATTCACAAGAATGGGAAACGAAAGGGTTTTCAAGTACTCCTCAGTACTATACAACATGTTCCTCTACTTCCAAGCAGATAAATTCCCACTTTCCTTGCAAAAGTTGGACACTAAGGGCCAACCAAGATCAGTCATCTTCTAGACCCCATTGACTCATCAATATTCCTCCCCCTATTCATACAATGAATTCATAGATTCCTTTGTCCATCCTGTGATGACCATGCTTAGTGGAACCCCTCCACCAAGAATTAGTTTTGAGATCAGGAGAGTCCTTCATCTAAACATCAATCATCAGGTGGGAGATTGGTACTTGTACCAAAACCACACTGAAATCAGGATTTATGGGTGCTAGCTTGCCCCATACAAACTACCTAAATACCTCCCAATGAGGTTATTTGCCCTGGAGTACTACAGGCAGATAATAAATTCAGATGAGGTAAACTTTGTCTCAGCCAAAAAGAAAGCCCAACTCAAGATCAAAGACCAATTGGGTCCTTTTATTTGTAATAGCAGAGAAGTTGGAAAGGAGGCAGACCTAATCCTTCAGAGATTAAAATTAAAACAAAGCTTCATATGGAGATATGATCCCTTGGATTTCATCTGCAAAAGAAGGCAGAAAAACAAGATGGCTCCCTATATCCATCACCGCATCCCTGAGATAGAAAAGTATGCCAACCAATTGCAATGGTTGGAAAACACTTTAGAGGACAGGGACAATACTGAAGTTGTTGTGGAAAACACATTATTAGATCTAGAAAAGCAACTTGATGAAAATTCATTTCTGCAGGTACCACCTCAAGAAGGGACAATGAGCACTCCCCCTATCATGCAGACTCCTTTGAATGAGGAGAAAAATCCCAAAAGGGGCAGGGAGGAAGGATCAAGTTCAGGGACACAAGCCTTCAATGTTCAATATGAAAGAGGCCAAAGCAAAAGGCCTAGACTCAATCTTGTGTCAGAGCAGGAAGACACCGATGGCTCAGTTGAAATAACTGATTCTGAGCCAGAAAGGAGTAAAGGTATTGTTCCTTCAGAGGAAACACAACCCCCATCATCCTCAGGAACCCAGATGATACAAAGACAGATGAGTGTAGAGGCCTCGTCCTTTAGCAGGCCAACAAACCAGGATAAAAGTATCAAAGACAGATTCAAAGAGATAAAAATGAGGAATGAAAGGTTGAAAGCTGAGACATATGCTCAACTTTTCAAACTTTCTACTCCAGGTCAGAGTAGATTGATGTCAACCTTTGACATCAAAGAGGGGAAGATGCAGGTGTCCTTCATTCAACCAACTGTGCAGCAACCAAGGGCACCCACTGACTATAAGAAAGTTGATTTTGAATGTAGGAATTTACAGGGTAAGTTCCACAGAAAGAATACCAAAAGGACACCGCTCACAACCAGATCTCAAATCAATACACCAGTATTTTTGACGTGGTTAAAACCCTCAGAGTGCAAGGAGGGAAACAGTCCACGGCCTGTCCCAACGTGGGTACTACAGGCAATTTATTAATCAAAGAATGAAAATTTACATAAGCTTCTCTCATGCACGGATTACCCGAACAATGACCCTCCATGCGCTTTAAATAGAACTCATGGACCAATCGGGTGTCAAGCCACGGATCAAGTGTCGGTAATACCGAGGTGAGAGTGAACCGTCGGATCACTACATATCGTGACCGTCGGATTGTAAGTTACAAAATGTACAACGGTAAAGAAACACACTTTACCTAACTCTAACCTAACTCTATACTAGACCAAGTTGAACTTAACTATATCCTATGTGTCGGAATATCCTAACATCCCCCCTTAAGAACAACTTGGGATAGGATTGAAGGATTTACAAATATGACACAATAGGAGAAGGAAGGAGGCACTAGAGCCTATCCCCCCTTAGTGACAACTTCCTGAACTCCAAGCATATATCGAAGTTTAGTGAACTTCGCCTCTGTGAGAGCCTTTGTGAAGATGTCTGCAACCTGATCATCTGTTGGACAATATTGCACTTCAAGAACATGGTCATGAATGAGCTTTCTGATGAAGTGCATGTGTAGTTCAATGTGTTTGCTGCGCTGATGCTGGACTGGATCTTTGCATAGCTGAATGGCACTTTGATTATCACACCAAAGTGTGGTTGGATGCTGCTGCTCAAAGCCAAACTCTGATAGGATCTGACGAAGCCACAAGGCTTCCTTACTAGCTTCCACGGCACCACGATACTCTGCTTCTGCTGACGAAAGAGAAATGGCAGCCTGTTTCTTACAAGCCCATGTAATAGGTCCTGAACCAAGAGTGAAGACATAACCGGCAGTAGACTTCCGATCATCAGGGTCACCAGCCCAATCAGAATCAGTGAAACCAACTAACAGAGGAGCTGCTTTGGCACTGTAATGAATCCCAAACTGTACTGTACCTCGAACATAACGAAGTATTCTTTTAGCTGCTTTCCAATGACTTTCACGGGGGTTTTGCATAAAACGAGCAACAAGGCCAACAGCAAAGGAAAGATCAGGACGAGTATGGGTTAAATACAAGAGTTTTCCGACAAGTTGACGGTATAAGGTAGCATCAACTTCAGGAGAAGTACAAGAGACTGAAAGTTTGACTCCAGACTGAAAGGGAGAAGGGGCTGGCTTACAGTCTTCCATGTGAAAATGACGAAGAATATCACAAGCATACTTGGACTGGGAAAGGAAAATACCCTCTTGGGATTGCAAGACTTGAAGACCGAGAAAATAGTGTAAGTGTCCTAAGTCTGTCATTTCAAATTTCTTTTTAAGGCTGGACTTCACATGGTTTATAAGGTTGGGATCACTACCAGTAAGAATAAGATCATCAACATAAAGAACAAGGATGATAAGAGAGTTGCCCACTTTCTTGGTGTAGACAGTATTGTCAGAATGACACCTAGAAAAGCCAGATTCTAAAAGAAAGCTATCCATTTTGGCATACCAAGCCCGAGGAGCTTGCTTGAGGCCATAAAGGGATTTCTTAAGTCGACAAACAAGGCTGGAGTCTGTTTGTATGAAGCCAATGGGTTGTTCCATATAGATTTCTTCCTGCAAGTCCCCATGCAAGAAGGCAGATTTAACATCCATCTGATGGACTTCCCATTTTAAAGAGGCAGCAAGGGAAAGAACAAGGCGGATAGAGTTCATTTTGGCAACAGGGGAGAAGGTTTCAGTGTAGTCAATGCCTTCAACCTGTGAAAAGCCCTTAGCAACGAGACGAGCTTTATGTTTATCAACTTTCCCATCTGGTCCATACTTGGTTCTGTAAACCCATTTACATCTAACAAGTTTGCGTCCCTTTGGTAGAGGAACAAGATCCCATGTATCATTTGTCATCAATGAATGATATTCTTCATTCATAGCTGCTTCCCAATGTGGATGGCCTGAAGCTTCTGCAAAAGTGTCAGGATCATGATTTACTGGAGCTTGAGCCAGTAAAGAAGAGGCTCTTTCAAACTGAGAACGTGTACGTCGCTGATCTGTAGGATCACCGGCAAGATCACCTGCTGCATCCCGAGTAGCACGGACCCATCTTGGAAGTTGAGGATCCTGAGAAGGTGGGGGAGGATTATCATCCTCGCTTTCATCATCTGAAGAAGAAATGTTTTCAAAAGTAGAAGAGATAGGAAGAGGTGGCACATCCGCCGGACTAGGCTCGCAGGCCGATTTATTTTCATCAAATTTTACATCTCTTCTAATGATAACATTTTTGGACTTAAATGGAATAAGTCTATAACCTTTTACATCTTCAGAATATCCAACAAAAGTACATTTCTCACTCTTAGGTTCTAAAGCTTTATGCTTTTCATCTGGAATATGGGCCCATGCTTCACTTCCAAACACACGAAAGTGACTTACATCTGGTTTAATGGAACTCCAAGCTTCTTCTGGAGTGATATTCTCTAGAACCTTAGTAGGAGTGCGATTGATTATATAATTTGCACAATTAATTGCTTCGGCCCAAAAACTAAGACTGAGTCCTTTAGATTGCAGCATACAATTAGCCATTTCCTTTAAGGTGCGATTTTTCCTTTCAGCTACACCATTTTGTTGTGGAGTGTATGGAACAGTATGTTGCATTTGAATTCCATTTTCGGTGCAAAAGTTGATGAATGTGTTTTTAACATATTCTCCACCATTATCAGTTCTTAGCTTAAGAATTTGATGTCCAGATTGTTTTTCAACAAAGGCTTTGAAGGCCAAAAAAGTGTTAAATACTTCGCTCTTGAGTTTTAAGAAGTATACCCAAGTGCGTCTGGAGAAATCATCAATGAAAGTTAAGAAGTACTTGCAGCCAGAGAATGAAGCAACAGGAAGAGGACCACATAAATCACTGTGCACAAGCTGTAAAGGGGCTGAGGCGTGCCAAGAGGCACGTTTGTCAAAACTGTCCCGATGATGTTTTCCGAGTACACATCCGGAACAAACACCATCTCTGCAAGATACCATAGGAAGACCTGTCACCATATTTTCTTTACATAGATGCTGAAGGGAGCGATAGTTTAAGTGACCAAATCGCTCATGCCAAAGTTTGCTCACTTCATCATTATGAGCAACAAATACTGAGGGAAGATTGGATGACCCAAAGTTGTGAAACTTATACAACCTTTTGGAATCATCAGCAAGACCAGTAGCTAGAATCTGTTTAGGATCTTTTAGATCCTTGATTACAACATCATGAGGTGAAAATTCAACAATTTTACCTTCACCTGAATGAGTTATCTGATAGACAGATAGAAGGTTGCAGGATAAGGTTGGAACACATAATACATCATTAAACTGACCATTGTCTAGATGAACAGTTCCAGTCCCTACAACATTAAGAGATCTATCATCACCAACATATATATTTTTGGTGTTACAATCATTTAAAGAAGAAAACATGGCTTGGTTTTTGGCCATGTGACAAGAGGCTCCAGAATCAATGAGCCACTCATGAGAATGAGAAGAAGAAGAAGATACATTTAATGCATAACCAGACTGAGATGATTGACAATGACATGCAGAAAGTGCCATTCCGGAAGTTGAAGTTGAAGTAGGCTCCACATGGATGTTATGTTTCTTCATTGCGGCTTCCAAGGCTTCCATCTTCTTAAAGCATTTAGATTCTAAGTGGCCATCTCGATTACAAAAGTTACAATGTCTATCAGTCTTCTTCCATTTGTTTTTATTGGTCTTATCATTTTGCTGAAATGATCTTTCATTTTGAGGCTGAGATGGTTTAGGACCATTCTTTTGAGGATATGACTTCTTAGGATTCTTTGAATTTGGTTGCTGCTGGGCGGCTAACGCTTTCGTGGAAGAGTTTCCAAGATTAAGAAGACCAAGGTGTAAGAGTTTTTCTTGTTCTCTTATTAAGGAATCACAAAAGGAGTCAAAGGAAGGGGCCTTGTAGTCTTGTCCTTGACAAATGAAAGCTTCCCTTGTAGAATGGAAAGTGGAAACAAATACAGAGTAGGCTGGTCCCAACTTAGTAAGGATGGAATAAATAAGGTTACCATCTTCTTTCTTAACTTTAACACCTTCCAAGAGATATCTAAGGGTCTTGAATTTGGACAAGAAATCTTCAATGCAAGAAAAATTATTAGGATCCAAAGTAAGCAGCTCATTTTCAAGTTGATGGGCTCTAATTTCATTTTTAATCCCAAAAACTTTAGCAAGTTTTTCTAATGCTTCATGAGGAGTCTCAAGTTCTGCAATGTGGAATCTAAGATCAGGAGAAATAGACATCCCTATCAAACCACGTGCTTGATCTTGTCTATTTTCCCATTTTGCCGCCTTGTCTTCATCTTTTGGTTTCTTCTCTTGGTCTGTGGCTATTCTGAAGAGACCTTTACTTCTAAGTAAATCTCCCATGTAGGCTACCCATTGGAAGTAGTTAGTGCTGTCAAGAATGACTTGGCATGGACTTTCCATTTTAAAAAAAACTGAAGCTGAAGATGCTGAAAGTAAGTGTTCCAATGGATAGATCTCGAAAAAATAGGCGGTTTTAAAAAAAACGGCTCTGAAAAAGGCTTCCGGATGAAGAAGTTATGGCTTTTTGAAAAAAAATTGTTGACGTTGCCGGCAAAGTGCGCGAATGTGCGGGAATGAAAAAATCCGCCCCCACAAAATGGAGACTTGAACCCAAGACCTCTACTCTCTTAAAATAGCTTTGAACCAATTGATCTATACAAAAAATTTGAGAGAGAGAGAGAGAGAGAGAGAGGGGGGGGGGGGGGCCTTGGTTTGCGTGCTTGCCTTGAGAAAGCTCTTTTTCCCTACAAAACACAAAACACAAAACCCAACACGAATATGCAAAGAAAAACGAACCTTACGGCTCGAAGTTAGCTTTAGCCAAAAAACTAGAAATTTTTAAAAAAAATCTCAAAGTTAGCTTTAGCCGAAAAACTAAATATTTTTCTCAATGTTTCTGATTTTCCGAGATCACACTAAGGTGCAGGGAAAAGAGCATACGCATGAGAAAAATCCTTCCTTTCTGTTTCTGATTTGCCCAGATCGCACAGAGTCGCAGGGCAAAGAGCATACGCAGAAATGAAAGGTATAGATCCGGTTAAAAAAAAGGCTAAATAAACTGAGACCGAAATAAGCAGAGAGAAAATAACAGTAAACTGCAAAAAAAACACTGTATACCTCCCGATCTGAAAAATGACGCAGCTAGGGCTACCGGAAACCTTTTCGCGTGAAACGAAAGGGGTTCCTCACTGGAACAGATGCTCCGAACGCAACAGAGCAGTCCTCTCGGCCCGAAAGCAGTCAGAAACAGCAGATCTAGGAAACGACAGCCGCATGCAGTTCTACCGGCTTCAGATTTGGATCACCAACGGACGCGGCCCTCAAATAGCTCTGATACCATGTAGGAATTTACAGGGTAAGTTCCTCAGAAAGAATACCAAAAGGACACCGCTCACAACCAGATCTCAAATCAATACACCAGTATTTTTGACGTGGTTAAAACCCTCAGAGTGCAAGGAGGGAAACAGTCCACGGCCTGTCCCAACGTGGGTACTACAGGCAATTTATTAATCAAAGAATGAAAATTTACATAAGCTTCTCTCATGCACGGATTACCCGAACAATGACCCTCCATGCGCTTTAAATAGAACTCATGGACCAATCGGGTGTCAAGCCACGGATCAAGTGTCGGTAATACCGAGGTGAGAGTGAACCGTCGGATCACTACATATCGTGACCGTCGGATTGTAAGTTACAAAATGTACAACGGTAAAGAAACACACTTTACCTAACTCTATACTAGACCAAGTTGAACTTAACTATATCCTATGTGTCGGAATATCCTAACAGTGTTGGCTAGGGATATTCACCCTGTGGACCAAATAGAGTTTCACAAGCAGGCTGGAGAAATGATCTACTCCACCTTGACAGGGAAGTCCATAGCTATTCATCAACTGCAAAGTTCCCTGAACAACATCTTAGCTCAGTATTAGCTTGAACAGGCTTCATCACAAGCCAAGGATAACAGAATCAAGTCTTTGGAAGACTTGATCATAGAGATGGGACATGATCCCAAAGATATCAAAGCAACAGAGGAGTTAATAAAACAGAAGAACAAGGACATTGCTTCACTGAAGAAGAAACTAAAGATACCCTCCTTGCATCATCCACAAACACAGGAGGTGTTACAGTCTCAAACTCAGCATGAGGACTTAATGGATTTAGTCCTCAAGCTGAATGATTAGTTGAGGAGCACAGAGAAGGAATTGGATGCCTTAATCCAATTGAAGCAAGGTGAAGTAGGGACCACACCAACAACTGTAATCCCTACAGTGACTACTGCAGTACCATCTACATTGGCAGCCACATTGGCTCCAAAAATTCCTATAGTCATTGCCTTGCCCATCACCACTGCAACATCTACATCAGTAGCTTCTACAACAACAACAGGTACAGCAACAGATGAAGCAGCCAAGCTTGTTCATGCCATGGAAGAAATGTCTATTCAGAAAAATGAGATAAACAAGCTAAAGGAACAGGTGGCAAGCTTAGAAACAGACTATAAGCTTGCCAAGATTATGCAGAAAGAGGAGGAACAGAAGGCTGCAAGGATAAAGGAAAAGCTCAAGTTAATGGAAAGAGACTTGACACTAAAGGAGCCACTTGGAGAAGCCAAGGAAAAACTGTGGGCCAATATCATTGACTCTGTCAATGATATTTGGCCATCCATACAGGTCATATTCGAGCAGATTGATCTCATAAGATTAATAACAGAGGCTATTGAGAAAGTGAAGATAGAATTAGGCAATAGGCCTAGAGATGCTACCAGGCTCATCCAGTTCTTAAATTCAAAGAACAAGTACCAACTATAGGAACTAGAAATTGAAGACAGGACTGCTACTATTCTGGAGGTAAAGAAAGTCCTCACCAAGAGGGACCTTATGCATAAGTTAGAGGAAAAGAGCAAGGAAATGCAAGTAGCCATTGACAGGTTCATGGCTAAGTTTGATAAGCTAAAGGAAAAGGGATTACCTAATCCCTTAGTCATTCATGATAAACTTATGGAACAAGGAGATTACAACGACAAACTCAGGGATGTAGCAAGACAACAAGTGGCTACTTCACAAGTTTCAGGAGTACCAACAGGAAAGGTACTGTACAGTGCTTTTGAAAATCTATTTTACCTCCAGCATGAGGTAAAACATCTATTTGTAAATAAGCCTTCATTTGCCAAATACACTGAGGCAGATGAAACTTACCAGAGAATGCTGAGTATCCGGTTACCAACAGATCAAGAATGGGAAAAATTGACTGACTTACTATAGCAGAACACAGTTAAAGGTCAAACACACAGTCAACGAGGTAAAAGGGCATTAGAGTCAAAGGTTACAGGGTCAAAGAGTATCTGTGTCAAAGAGTATCAGTATAGAAGACAATAGCCTTTGGCCAACACAAAGCATAGCAACCATAAACTTCCAGCTAAACCACAATAAAAGGGACAACAAGAAAACAGTTCAATAGCTGTCTCTATCTTCTTGCGAGAAGATATTTTGAATTTCCTAGATTAATTCCCAAGTTAGTTTGGGATATTTTGTAATTTTTTTTTGTATAAATACTTCATAAATCGAAGTATGTAGTGTGGATTCTTATACTTTCAATAGAATTTTGTTCAAAGACTGTAAATCTTTTGTATCATTGACTGGGCTAGCATGCTGGATTGATGAATAAAGATCAGATATTTCAAGGGATTCATGTGTAAGCAGAGTGCAAATGAGTAATTCTCTTGTGTTGTTTTATCTCTCTTAAAGTTGGTTCATAATATTAAATGTTTCAGAAGTCTGAATGTTTTAACTTGAATATTATTTCAGAATTTTCTTAACTGCACTTTGTCTTACTGTTATACATTCTTAATTTTTTCTCTTAAACTATCTTAGCTAGGGAATTCTTAATTGCTCCTTAGCTTCCATAGTTTCTCCTCTAGTCTATAGTAAAGGATTCTTAATTTCCCTTTACTCATGATTCACTGATGTTCCCCCATCTTAGCCTCGTCTGAGGATTCTTGATTGCCCTCTCACCTCCGTTAAGACTCATTTCACCATTTAGTCCAAGGATTTGTACTTCACTCTGCTATCTTGCCCCTTGAACATTCCCTTTAGTGAGTTAACTCTAGCTTTGCTTCCCCTTATTTGACTCCATTTCCCAATGGCCTAAAGGCATCAACCTATCTGCCTGTTTTAAGGATTCCACCACCAAATCTTCATACAAATCAAAAACCCCCTTGAACTCTAGAACTAGCCTAATATCTAAGCAAACATAGCTAAATTATATAGAGAGAGCCCTCTCTGAGCCATAGGTTGGCTAGAGCCTATGCTTAAAAGTTGGTTTGTGGTTACCTCGAAGCCTTCCCTTCTTCCAAAACTTCTAAGGAAAAGTTTTGAGTGATAACATAAGTGACATATAACAATATGTAACCAGTCATATACTCGTGACAAATACATTCCATAAAATCAATATCAAATTTTCTATAAAAACATTACTACAACCATAATCAATCATCAAGAAAATACAACAAGCACATGAAATGCAAGTGTAAGAGACACACATGCAACTGATATGCATGCATGACCAACACACACTGCCCATCCATTCTGAGGGTTGAACCATGCTCTGATACCACTCTGTAACACCCTCCTCCCACATCTACCCAAGTAACTAGTCAACCGGGGTAAACATAAGACAAGAGGGCACTATGATTGGATTCGACCTCCTATGTGACCTTAAGGAAGTGGAATCAACGGAAACATCACACACAATCATCCAACATTAGCTTCAGAATCCTCAGGAGACAAGTCAGCCACTTAGACAGCCTGTCCCTGGGTCCCACTGATGTTCTAGACATCTTAGGCCTTAGTCGATCCCATGCTATGGGCAAGAGTGCATCTAGAAACCCAAAGTCACTCTCATAGGTCTGCTTGCCAATGACCAAAGATTAAAATTATCAGTTCTGTGCTAGTGACCCCAAGATTTAAGCCACTTTTTCAGGCTCGAGTCACTGCCCAGAATGGAGTGATAGCGTAGAATGAGTAAAAGTACATGGAAGCAATTATGCAAAGTAATAAGTTGAACGAGACCTTAACTAGACCCCTACTAGCCATGACAAGCATTTTGTCAAACATATCATCAACATGTAACCTACATGTATAAATAACATAATTAAGTGTAGGGATCTCATACTTATCTAAGAATCACTATGAACCATTGTTCACTCGTGTCATTTGTTGCATTATCATCTATTAGGTCATACAAACATTATCCACTCATATATAAGTAAAAACATGCTGAGAGCCATACATAGTTGTTGTAATAAAACATACATATAACCAACATATTAGGAACATAATTATCATAAACATATCAGCCATAAAATCCATATATACATTAGTACATTTACACATGAAAATCAAGGGAATGAATGTCTCATTAATGAATGCAATAAACCAACCAGAGACGAGACTACCACGTTCCACCCGACCATAGATTGGCCGAGTCAAGTCTCTCTTCAACCAATCACCCCCGTTCCATATTCCAAGAATGAATGTGGGACTCATAGAACACACCAAAAAACACCAACAAGCATGGATGCCACCAGAGTTCACTAGCTACACTATGAGGAATTTGAGTGCCTCCTAGTCTCTCAGGCTTTACCGCCATCCACAGTTCGATCCAGGGATCACTAGGCCCTACACATACTCTCTAGGGTTTATCGTACATCCCATCCTGGGACTACTAGGACCAATGGAGAGAAAATCCACCTCTTGGCTTTACTATATATCCCAACATTCACCGACAAGGATTCCTAGGCCCAATGAGGCACACAATCTGGCTTTACTGCAACCCATAGTCTGGTTTAGGGGTTACTAGGCCAGTGGCTTTACAATGATCCACAGTTCGATTCAAGGACTGCTATGCCAAGTGTTTGTCAGTTCGTAGGTCCAACCCTCTAAACTCTGAATCCATCTGTCCATCCCACCTTAACTAAATATCAGAAACCCATCGCATCAAAACTATCAGGAAATGGAAAGGCTAGGGTGAAGAACACTATCACACCTAGAAAAACCCATGCCATGATAGGAAATAACCACATGCAATCTCATTCATGCCAAATCTAGTAAGGAAAATACACATGCAAGTTGATAACTGCAATGAAGCCTATTGTAGCTGCTTGATCCCGCGTTTCCCTGCATGATCTTTTCTTCCTCTTGCCTTCCTTTCCTTTTTTGCTCCAATGCTAAAGTGCTCCAAGAAACTCTAAGTGTCCAAGAGTGAGAGAGAGAGAGACAATAATGAGAGAGCTCCAAATCTAAATTGACAAAAGGTTACCAATTGATCCTTAGAAGCCTTTTTATGAATGAGGCCTCTATTTTCTTCATTTTCCATTATTTTCCTTCATTTTCCTCCTTACATGCAACCTGTGACCTTTCACCTCCTTTTTCTCCTAATTTCCGTTTTTCATAAATAATTGTGCCAAAAATTCCATTTTTCCTTTCCAAAGCCTTAACCATTTCCTTTTCCAATTTACTTAGCCATAAAAAACCAAATGAACAGCCCCTAGGATGTCTTTCCCAACATTCAACTTATAATAAGTGTCCCATCGATCTCGGTTATTTCTTTTTAACTTTTATTACATGGAATTTTCACCAGGGTTGTTACATGCCTACATAGCCTGGGGTGGGAGGGCACATCTTGAAAGAACCCAAGGTGGATGCTGCTATGCTGAAACCGATGAATGTGAAGCAGGTTCCTACTAAAGCGAGGTGGGAGGGCACATCTCCAAAGGAAAGCTGCTCTAAATGTTGATCCAAATATAAAAACTAATTTAAAATGGTGGTAACTCAGTCAATATAACTCTGAATCTTTATTATAACCTGTTTTTGGAAATAGAATGACCATTCTGCATCTTCCCATTTAATTGAAATCCCTATCTAGATAATATGGAAACTTAGATTCGCGCTGCAACTGTCCTGTCGTCATAAAAGTTCTCAAAAAATAGTTGATTTTAAATCAACGATATCTCCCTCAATCAGACTCCGATTCAGCTAATTGTTTTTTTGAATTTGGGTTTTTTCACATAGAATCGAGATCTATTATATGTTTTTGTAAATTTTGCACAAAAAGTCTTAGATCTGATCTACAAACCTACTGCCCAAAAAATCCAGCAAAAAAATGAAAAAAAAAGGTCTTCCCACTTTGCCCAAGAAAGTGCCCTATGGAGATTGTGGCACATGCATGAAGTTTATTGAATATTGCTACAAAAATTTGAAATTGAAATATGTGTCAAACCCTGATTCCCATGGAGTTGTAACCTGAATCTGATACCATTGGTTTGGAATTATGTAGGAACTCAACATAATATAGATATAAACATAAACATAGAGATGCAATAGGAATAAAAATTCATTTCATTAATATCAAAGAACTGAAATATGCTTACATACAAAATTGAAATAAGATAGCTCGGGCGATGGTAGCTTATCTTTGAGAAGATATGTGGCAGCTACATGCCTCGGAACTATGTTATAATGAAGCTTGATGGCCTATTTATTATTGAGAAACAATGGAAAACCCTAAACATTCAAAAAACTAACCCTAGGAGATGAAGCGCCAAAACTATTGGCCTCGTTTGGGTAAATTCGTACATCAACTTTTCGGGGTCGTAACTTTGGCATATGATCTCCGTTTGACGCACACAATACATTGTTAGAAAGGTCTATCTGAGGACTACAAATTTCGAATGCAAACATCAATGAAAATCTAATGTTTGTCCATTATTCCCAGAAAACGTCGTTTAGGGCCTCAAAACGACTCTGGAAGTTCAGGACCAGAAAAACAACCATAAATAGTAAATTATGCTACAATAAAGGAAATTAAAAAGCATGAAAGAGATAGTGGCGTGGGTCCAAGTGGAATAGGCGGGTGGCCACTAATATCCACCTGGATTAGTCCTCTCCTCTTAGGAATCAATGGTCCCCATTGCGTTGAGTGTCTCCATGAGATGGGAAAACTTCTATTGAACTTGGTCTCTGGTGAGCCAATTTACATGGTTTAGGAGTTAGCCAACTTTGAAAACCTGATATAGTTGGATCTTCTATTGGTGAGTGTTCTTGATCTATGTGTCAATGATCCGATTAGTTGTGACCTATTCCATGTATTCTAGGTTTAAATTTCTTGGTGTGAGTTGTTCTATGCTGTCTGATGTGTCCAGTAATGATGGAAAGCATGGTCGAAGGTAGTCGACATTGAACACTGGGTGAAAGCGAAGGAATGGGGGAATGCTAAACTCAAAATCATTGTCTCCCACAACCTTGGTAATGGCATAAGGCTCATATCAGAGTGATCTGAGCTTCTGATGGGCTCTGGTAAGGCATTCTTTTTGCAACTTTGTCGCCCACCTGAAACTTGTGTGGAACCCGATGTTGATCATGTCGCTACTTTTACTTAGTATTTGAATTCTCTAAGATTTCATGAACCTACTTGTGGATGTGTTGGATGCATTCAATAAATATGGTTGCTTTAGCAGCCTTGGACAATACATGTGTGGATTATGTCTGTGTAGTCGCATGAGGCATGGCAACATCAATCAAACACAATGGTTGAAATACTAGACCCACTTGAAAGGGACTACGACCAACTTAGCTATGAAGAGCTATGTTATAACTATGTTGCGCATAGGGAAGACTCTCATCCCAGGTTCGTGGATGCTTGGAGTTGTACATGCGGAGTATGTGCATTATCATGCTATTTACGACCTTCGTATGGCCATCAGTATGGGGATGTAATGCAGTCAACTTGGTGAGCTTGGTGTCCAATAGTGTCTAGAGGCTTGACCAAAATGTGCTTAGGAACCTGCTATCTCGATATGATATAATGGTCTGCGGGATCCAAAAATCTACCCACACTCGTTCAAATAAGAGTTTGACAGTGTCCTCTACTATGATACTCTTCTTGCAGGCCACTAATATAGCCATCTTAGAAAATTTGTCCACGAGCACAAATACAGAGTCATTACCATGCTTGGTAGAAGGAAGACCAAACATATATTCCATGGAAATGGATTCCCAAGGCTGGTTGGGAGCAGCTAGAGGAGTGTATAGGCCTTTCTTCTTGATGGTTGGCTTAACGATAGTGCAGGAAGTGCAGGATATGATATATTTCCCAACATCCAATCATAGTTTTGGCCAATAAAAGTACTTTTGTAGTGCATTCACAGTTTTCTCTACACCAAAGTATCCTATGACTCGACTGTAGTGCGCCTCCCAAATCAGCTTGGCACACTTGCTTGAAGGAACACAAAGGTGGCCCCCAAGATCTAAGAAATTGAAATGGATCTTCGGGAGAGGGGATGCCCTCAATATATGAAAAATTTAAATGTCAGAAGAAAAAGAGGAGAACACACAATAAACGACACCACAAAGAAACCTTTTTTTTTAAACAAACAATAACTATAAAGGCTATAATGTGGTGGACAATATTTTTTTGGCTTAAGGGGGTCTGAAATAGGTTCAAAGTTATTCGCGTCCAACAACAAAACCCTAACTGTTGGCCCTTTCGACAACAACTTGCGTAGCGCAAGCTATAGTCTCACCCGAAGTAGTATTGGGGGATGCTAGAACTAGGTTTCTGCATCTAGAGAACGTGTGATGTGTAATTTGAAGACCTTGTAGCTCAGATTTTCCTTCGCACAGATCTATACCTTCCTATGATCCACTACTGCAACTCTATCTAAATGGCCCCCAAACCTTCACGAAGGTCTACGATGAGGCTTTTCAAACCTAAAAGAAGCAGACTCACAACTTTCTCTTAGTAAATAACAACCCTAGATTTGCCTTCATGCAAATATACATGTTCTGAACAGTTATATTGCCAGATCTATCTAATATCTTCGCGAAATAGTTTGTTACACTTTTCATGCATGAGTATTAAAGATCTAACAAATTCGCGTAGAGAATACACTTTTTTTCATTAAAAATAGATCATTAAGCAATAATGCATAAACTTAACAAAAATAAGAACAAGGCACTGATGCAATAGATTTGGTCCAAAATCAATCTTTATTAGATTAAGAATTCAAATTACAGACTCTTACACCCTGCGCACCCAGCTGCAGGGGCCTACGTACTCAACTGCGGAATTTCCAAGGTCTTTGCGCACTTAGGTGCAGGAGCCTTCCCCTTTCTCTTAAGTACATAAAGCAAAGCTTTCATGCCTTAGCACTTTTCCCTTACCCTTGTTCTTCACCAAAAGTTATTCTCCTATACTCGCTATGACTCAAATATTTATAGCCTTTCTATTACAATACCATGGTCAGCGACCTATGGGTGAGTCTCAAAACCATCCTATCACTTACCCATACAAGGGGCTAAAGCCCCTTTGACTCCTACTTATTTGCACGCTTTGCTTCCACATTTCGCGGAGACTTACATTATTTACAAAATTTTACTCAAAAATTGATTAAACTAATCCAAAATTGACCCTAGGGATCCTATCCCAACAGACCCCCAACACAAATATGGTGACTCGCCCTTGAGTCACTCAGTTGGATTCTTTACTTTGTGGCAGAGCTCATTGAAATCCTGCTTCAATGCTTCCAGCTCCATGATTCCTTGTACTACAACCAACTTCACCTCTTCGACCAACTTTTCTATAGTTGGTCCTTTTACTGCAAGCTGCATGGTCCTATGAGTCTGCTGCAGAGCTTTCAGTTTCTCCTGAATGGTCTGAGAAATCTGGTTGGCCTCTTCTGTCCAAGGTTGAAGTTGAGCCTTTAACACTAATTCTTTTTGCTACAACTCCTGTACTTGTGCCTGTATCAGCTTCCCTTCTTGCAGGCGTGTGAAGCGCTGGAATATCACCAATGTGCGCGTAGTTGCCCTGATCTCATCATATCTTTGTTGGGCCTCCATGATTTCTATACTTAACCTTTGAAAGTTTGGGTCCTCCTGCAAAGTATCCCATAATTTCATGGCGTTGTTAAAAAGGAAGTCGTAACCTTTGACTGCATTCTCTAGAGTAGTCATGTGCTCCTTTATAGCTGTGCCACGCTGCTCCCTGACCTCTGGCATAGTAGTCGGTTGTAGCTTCAGCTGTAATTTTGATATCTTCATCTGGAAGTCAAATGTGACTCTGCCTATCTCATATTTTGATTCGCGGACTGCAGTAGCCAATTTCTTGATCTTCGCTGTAGTTGCGGCATCTTCTAGAATATGTAATTTTGGGACGGAATTACATGCCTGTGTAATTGCTGCTTCCAGGCTCTGACTCCATGCTTCTAGCTCTTCCTTTTCTTTCAGGGCTTGAGCCTTCTCAGTGAATATTTGTTCATTATTTACCTTAACTTCGCTGATTATTGCAAGTGCACGCTGCACGGCTGCTGCTTTGATTTTGAGGTAGAACAGATGGATGTGAAGACACATTTCTTCACGGGGATCTGGAAGAAGAGATCTACATGAAGAAATTTGAAAGCTTTGCGGTGAAGGGTAAGAAAGAACTAGTATGCAAGTTAAAAAAGTCTTTGTATGGGTTAAAATAGTCACCAAGGATGTGGTATCATAAATTTGATACATTTATACGGGGACTTGGATTCACCAGAAGCAAAGCAAGTCACTGTGTGTATTTTAAATTAATTGGTGACTATGTTATTTATCTGGTCTTGTATGTCGATGATATGTTGTTGGTTGGAAATGACAAAGAAATTATCCAGGATTTGAAGACCCAATTCTCCTCCAAATTCGACATGAAAGATCTTGGTGCTGCAAACTATATTTCGGGGATGGAAATTAAATGAGATTAGGCAAAGAGGAAGCTCTAGTTAAACCAGAGGAAGTATGTCAAGACAATATTGCAAGGTTTAATATGAAATATAGTAAACTGGTGAAGGTTCCTATTCTTGTAGGTGTAAAGTTATCTGCTGAACAATGTCCCAAGACACAAGAAGAGGAAGAGGACATGTCCCATGTTCCATATGCAAGTGCAGTCGGCAGCCTGATGTATGCAATGGTCTGTACTAGACCATAAATTGCACATGCAATGGGAGTATTGAGCAGGTTTATGTCAAAACCAGGGAAGGAGCATTACAGAGCAGTGAAGCGGGTTTTTAGGTATTTGCGTGGCACTAGTGATTATGGTTTGTGCTACCAAGGAAGACTAGGATTGGACAAAGTTTTGGACATTCATGGCTTTGTTGATGCAGACTGGGATGGAGATATGGATCAAAGAAGATTTACAAGTGGGTATGTTTTTAACCTATTTGGAGGTGCAGTCAGTTGGATGAGTAAGAGACAGTTTGTAGTGGCACTTTCAACTACAAAGGCAAAATACATGGTAGCCACTAATGCAAGCAAAGAAGCAGTTTGGTTACATAGATTGTGTTCAAGCATGGGGTTACTACAACGAGCTATAAGGATAGACTGTGACAGCCAAAGTGCAATTTTCTTGGCAAAGAACCCTGTTTATCATTCAAAGACAAAGCGCATTGATGTTCAGTATCACTTTGTGAGGGATATGGTCGAGGGCAAAAAGGTGTTGCTGGTAAAGTTGGACACTTTGAAGAATACTGCAGATGCATTGACAAATTCCGTGAGCACTGAGAAGTTCTCTTGGTGTAGATAAACAATGGGCATTGTAGGGCTGGATCAATGACTAAGCCCCTAAGAAGACATCACCACCATCATATTTCTCATACTCACATAACCGCTCTCTATGGGGAGTGAAGTGAAAGGGGGGGGACCTGTAGCCCCCTCTGTACGTTGCGTCAGGCGCTGCTGGGGGGTCACAAGGGGGTTATGTAGGGGGGCAATAGCCCCCCAACACGGGTTTTGGGGCAACACTCCGTGAATTTTTTTTGGACCCTATATTAAGTGGGTGGACCTACCTATGGTTTTGTGCATGGATTTCGCACATGGTTTTGGGCATGATAGTTTACTGTCCATGGTATTTTGTAGATCCAGTTAAGGGAACTATGGTTATGTTCTAATCCATGGTTAATGGATTGGGGTTTATGGATGCTTCGACATGTATATATATTTATTGTAACATTGAAAGGAATATAATGAAAAATCAATCTGGTAGTCCCGGTTTTGGGATCTAGGGGAAAATATCTATGTATATCTGTTTTATGTTTTATTCTCTCGCCATTGTTTATTTTCTGTTTTTAGAATTCGTAAGCAGGTAATGTCTGTACGGGGTTAAAACCTACATTCTTAATCCTAGAATCACTAGGAAACAATTGGAGAATCCTACTTCAATAAGATTACGGACAAAATTTGCACAAAATGAGACACAAATCCATCTTTAGGCTTCTCTAGTTTATGGTATCTCTTACTATTCCTATATTCAAATAGTTGTATCTATCCTTAGTTCGGTTATATTTTGAATTCATCCTTAGGTTCTGGAACTACTAAAATTTTTAATTTGTATTAATTTGTATCAAATAGCTTTCTTATCATTTTCAGATCATTTTGGCCACCTTTCATGTTTATTGTGTGGGGATAGCTCTATTCGCAACAAGTTGCAACCATATTCCTCAATTACCAAAATCTAGGTTGACAGTTACTGTAAAACAACGAATCCTTCAGAGGACATCCCATGTTCTCAATGTTTCCCTACTCATAAATCCCTCTGGCAGGTTGACCGTGAGCTACAAATCAAGTTCTATCAATTGACCCATTCTCACATAGAGATGGCATAAGAGTTGCAGACCCTCAAATTCCAATTTTCTCAACTGTATGATGAAGTGGATGTGCTGAGAAGCATGATATCAGAGCTACATTTCAAGTTATCTCAAGGGATAGATGCTCATCATCGAATCACGATTTTAACCTTAATCTGCCTGCTAGTATTAGCGACTAGTGATAGTTGTCTTGCTCTATTTTTTGAAATGTTTGTTTCGACATGCTCGACTTATGTAATTAGTCTTATTAGTTTTCTATAGAATTGTCCAGGAAAGTCTTCTATATGTCAAGTTTCCTATATTTAGACGTTGTAGGCAGTATAATATGAATGCCCAGTTGGGTTTTCTCTTGGAAGATATATCTCCGGGTTTTTTCGGCTGTGAATCAATGTAGATTTAATAAATACATACTCATTTAAAAATAAAAGAAAAAATATATTTTAAATAACCTTCTTAAACTAATGGAGGTTGTATACAATTAATTTTGAACAACCTCCTCAAATCAAATTTAAGGTTCCTCAGATTTTATGTGGATAAACTTTTGAAAATCTAGGAAGCCCCTTCAAATTTAAGGATAGAATATTAATAGGAGGCATGTCCTTGATAAAAAACACTTTTTAATCCATAAAAAGTTGCAAAAGGACTCATTTTTCCTAGTGATTTCAAAAAATCTAATCAAATTTAACTAATATTTTCAAATTTGAGGAAGATTTTTATAGTATAACTAAGGTCTATTATTATATATATTATCATAATGTAATAAATAAATATCATGTAATAATTGTTCTATAACTAATCATTATTACACATTAATAATAATTGTCATATGACTTGTTACACAATATTTATTTCTTACATTGTGGTCATAAATATAATAACATTTCTTAAGTATATTACACTTTTTAAGATAATAAAAAAGTGGCTAATGGTTAAGAACATGTGTTTCTTCTTAAGAAGTCAAAGGTTCAAATCTAAAAGGGGTTGTCCCACAAACAAGTGTCTCATACAACAATTTTGGTGTCTAACTTGGCTATGACTTAAAATTAAATGATTATTATTATTTTGGTGTCTAACTTGGCTATGATCTTAAAATTAAAATGTTATTATTCTTATTTATTATCTTTTTAATTAGAGAAAAATTATGAAAGACGTAATTTTTTTTATTTTATTTTTAATTTGATTAGAATTATATTCTTAAACTTGTAGGAATTTATAAGGTAAGTTCCTCAGACAGAACACCAAAGGACACCGCTCACAAATAGATCACAGATCAATACACTAGTATTCTTGATGTGGTTAAAACCCTCAAAGAGGGAAATAGTCCACGACCTGAGCCAACGTGGCTGCTTCAGGCAATTTATTAATAAAAGAATGAAAATTTACATAAGCTTATCTTATGAACGGTTACCCTACAAATGACCTTCCACGCTCTTTAAATAGAGATCATGGACCAATCGGGTGTTAAGCCACAGATCAAGTGTTGGTAATACCGAGGAGAGAATGAACCGTCAGATCACTTCATGTCTAGAACATATCATGACCGTTGGATTGTAAGTTACAAAAGTACATAGTAAAGAAACACACTTTACCTAACTCTACACTAGATCAAGTTATACTTAACTATTTCCTATGTGTCGGAATATCCTAACATCCCCCCTTAAGAACAACTTGGGATAGGATTGAAGGATGTACAAATATGACACAATAGGAGAAGGAAGGAGGCATTAGAGCCTATCCCCCCTTAGTGACAACTTCCTGAACCCCAACCATAAATTGAAGTTTAGTAAACTTTGCCTCTGTGAGAGCCTTTGTAAAGATGTCTGCAACTTGATCATCTGTTGAACAATATTGCACTTCAAGAACATGGTCATGAATGAGCTTTCTGATGAAGTGCATGTGCAGTTCAATGTGTTTGTTGTACTGATGTTGGACTGGATCTTTGCATAGTTGAATGACACTTTGATTATCACACCAAAGTGTAGTCGGATGCTGTTGCTGAAAGCCAAACTCTGACAGGATCTGACGAAGCCACAGGGCTTCCTTACTAGCTTCTACGGCACCATGATACTCTGCTTCTGCTGAAGAAAGAGAAATGGCACTTTGTTTCTTGCAAGCCTATGTAATAGGTCTTGAACCAAGAGTGAACACATAACCTGCAGTAGACTTCCGATCATCAGGGTCACTAGCCTAATTGGAATCAGTGAAACCAACCAATAGAGGAGATGCTTTTGCACTGTAATGAATCCCAAACTGAACTGTACCTCGAACATAACAAAGTATTCTTTTAGTTGCTTTCCAATGAATTTCATGTGGGTTTTACATAAACCGAGCAATAAGGCCAACATCAAAGGAAAGGTCAGGACGAGTATGGTTCAGATACAAAAGTTTTCCTACAAGTTGACTGTATAAGGTAGCATCAACTTCAGGGGAAGTACAAGTGACTGAAATTTTGGCTCTGAACTGAAAGGGAGAAGGGGCTGGCTTACAGTCTTCCATGTGAAAATGGCGTAGAATATCACAAGCATACTTGGACTGGGAAAGGGAAATACCTTCCTTGGATTGCAAGACTTGAAGACCAAGAAAATAATGCAAGTGTCCTAAGTATGTCATTTCAAACTTCTTTTTAAGGATGGACTTCACATGGTTTATAAGGTTGGGATCACTACCAGTAAGGATAAGATTATCAACATAAAGAACAAGAATGATAAGAGACTTGCCCACTTTCTTGGTGTAGACAGTATTGTCAGAATGACACCTAGAAAAGCTAGTTTCTAAAAGAAAGCTATCCATTTTGGCATACCAAGCCTGAGGGGCTTGCTTGAGACCATAAAGGGATTTCTTAAGCTGACATACAAGGCTGGAGTCTATTTGTATAAAGCCAGTAGGTTGTTCCATATAGATTTCTTCATGCAAGTCCCCATGCAAGAAGGTAGATTTAACATCCATCTGATGGACTTCCCATTTGAAAGAGGCAACAAGGGAAAGAACAAGGCGGATAGAGTTCATTTTGGCAACAGGGGAGAAGGTTTCAGTATAGTCAATGCCTTCAACTTGTGAAAAACCCTTAGCAACAAGACGAGCTTTATGTTTATCAACTTTTCCATCTGGTCCATACTTGGTTCTGTAAACCCATTTGCATCTAACAAGTTTTCGTCCCTTTGGAAGAGGAACAAGATCCCATGTATCATTTTCCAATAATGAACGATATTCTTCATTCATAGCTACGTCCCAATCTGGATGGCCTGAAGCTTCTGCAAAGGTGTTAGGATTATAATTCACTGAAGCTTGAGCCAGTAAAGAAGAGGCTCTATCGAACTGAGAACGTGTACGTCGTTGATCTGTAGGATCACCGGCAAGAGCACCTGCTGCATCCTGAGTAGCACGGACCCATTTTGGAAGCTGAGGAATTGAAGGAGGATCTTGAGAAGGTGGGGGAGGATTGTCATCCTCGCTGTCATCTGAAGAAGAAATATTTTCAGAAGTAGAAGGGATAGAGAGAGGTGGCACATCCGTCGAACTAGGCTTGTAGGCCGATATATTTTCAACAAACTTTACATCTCTTCTAATGATAACATTTTTGGACTTAAGTGGAATAATTCTATATCCTTTAACATCTTCAGAATATCCAACAAAAATACATTTTTCACTCTCAGGTTCTAAAGCTTTATGTTTCTCATATGGAATATGGGCCCATGCTTCACTTCCAAAAACACGAAAGTGACTTACATCTGGTTTAATTGAGTTCCATGCTTCTTCTGGAGTGATATTCTTTAAAACCTTAGTAGGAGTGCGATTTACTATGTAATTTGCACAGTTAATTGCTTTTGCCAAAAAATTAAGACTAAGTCCTTTAGATTGTAGCATACAATTAGCCATTTCCTTTAAGGTGTGATTCTTCCTTTCAGCTACACCATTTTGTTGTGGACTATATGGAACAATATGTTGCATTTGAATTCCATTCTCAGTGCAAAAGTTGATGAATTTGTTGTTAACATATTCTACGCCATTATCAGATCTTAGCTTAAGAATTTGATGTCCAAATTGTTTTTCAAAAAAGGCCTTAAAGGCCAAGAACATGTTAAATACTTCACTCTTGAGTTTTAAGAAGTATACCCAAGTGCGTCTGGAGAAATCATCAATGAAAGTTAAGAAATACTTGTAGCCAGAGAATGAAACAACTGGAAGTGAACCACATAAATCACTATGCACAAGCTGTAAAGGGGTTGAGGCGTGCCAAGAGGCACGTTTTTCAAAACTATCCCGATGATGTTTTCCGAGTACACATCCAGAACAAACACCATCTCTGCAAGATACCATTGGAAAAGCTGTCACCATATTTTATTTACATAGATTCTGAAGGGAGCGATAGTTTAAGTGACCAAATCGCTCACGCCAAAGTTTGCTCACTTTATCATTATGCACAACAAATACCGAGGGAAGATTTGATGACCCAAAGTTGTTAAACTTATACAACCTTGTAGAATCATCAACAATGCCAGTAGCTAAAATCTGTCTAGGATCCTTAATTACAACATTGTGAGGTGAAAATTAAACGATTTTACCTTCACCTAAATGAGTTATTTGATATATAGATAGAAGTTTGCAGGATAAGGTTGGAACACATAATACATCATTAAATTGACCATTGTCTTGATGAACAGTTCCAGTACTTACAGCGCTAAGAGATCTATCATCACCAACATATATATTTTTGGTGTTACAATCATTTAAAGAAGAAAACATGGCTTTGTTTTTGGCCATGTGATAAGAAGCTCCAGAATCAATGAGCCACTCATGAGAATGAGAAGAAGAAGATACATTTAGTGCATAACCAGACCGAGATGCTTGACAACCACATGCAAAAAGTGTTATTCCTGAAGATGAAGTTGAAGTTGAAGAGTGCTCCAAATGGATGTTATGCTTCTTCATTGCTGCTTCCAAGGCTTCCATCTTCTTAAAACATTTGGATTCTAAGTGGCCATCTCAATTACAAAAGTGGCAATGTCTATCAGTGTTCTTCCCTTTGTTTTTATTTGCCTTATCATTTTTTGAAATGATTTTTCATTTTGAGACTGAAATTGCTTAGGATCCTTGTCTGGTTTAGGACCATTCTTTTTAAGATACTGCTTCTTAGGAATCTTTTAATTTGGTTGCTACTTGGCAGCTAAGGCTTTCTTAGAAGAGTTTCCAAGATTAAGAAGACCAAGATATAAGAGCTTTTCTTGTTCTCTTATTAAAGAATCACGAAAGGCATCAAAATAGGGGGACTTGTAGTCTTGACATTGAAAAATAAAGGCTTCTCTAGTAGAATGGAAGGTGGAAACAAACACAGAGTAGGTTGGTCCCAACTTAGTAAGAATGGAATAGATAAGGCTACCATCTTCTTTCTTAATCTTAACACCTTCCAAGAGAAGTCTAAGGGTCTTGAACTTGGACAAAAATCTTCAATGGAATAAAAATTATTGGGGTCCAATGTAAGCAACTCATTTTCGAGTTGATGGGCTCTAATTTCATTTTTAATTCCAAAAACTTTAGTGAGCTGTTTCATTGCTTCATTAAGAGTATCAAGTTCTGCGATATGGAATCTAAGGTATGGAGAAAAAGACATCCCTATCAACCCATGTGCTTGATCTTGCCTATTTTCCCATTTTGCCGCGTTATCTTCATCTTGAGCTTTGGTTTCTTGGCATGAGGCTATTCTGTAAAGACCTTTACTTCTAAGTAAATCCACAATGTAGGACCACTATTGGAAGAAGTTGGTGCTGTCAAGAATAACTTAGCATGAAATTTCAATTTTAATAGAATCTGAAGTTGTAGATGCTGAAACTAAGTGTTCTAATGGAAAGATCTCAAAAAATTAGGACGATTAAAAAAAACGGCTTCCGGATGAAGAAGTTATGGCTTTTTGAAGAAAAGTTGTTGAAGATGCCGACGAAGTGCGTAAGTGTGCAGAAATGAATGATAATGTTATATTTTAAAAAACCCCCCACCCCCTCCTCCAAACTTAATCTAATTAGCTCACTTAAAAAAAATATTTTATGTGACTCACTTCTATAAATAAGTGAAAGTCACTTTTACAATGGTACTTTATAAGCTACCCACTAAATTGTAACTTAAATAAAAGATAAAGAGACTTTAGAATTATAAGTGACTCACTTTTTATAATGGGTGAGAACACTTTTACATAAAGTAACTTTAAAACATAAGTTACATGTGCTTTTTGAAAAAGTAACTCAACAAAAAGAAAGACTTGAACTCAAGACCTCTATTCTCATAAAGTAACTTTGGACCAAATGAGCTAGTTTAAAAGGTTAGTAATTTTTGGAAAAGTTTTTTTTTTTTTTTTTGTTAAAGTCACTGAAGCTTTGAGGTGCGTGCTTACTTGAAAAAGCTCTTTTTTGCCTACAAAACAAAAACCACAAAACCCAACACAGACATACAAAAAAAAAAACAAACCTTACAGCTTGAAGTTAGCTTTAGCCAGAAACTAAATATTTTCCTTAATGTTTTTGATTTTCCGAGATCACACTAAGGCACGACGGAAAAGAGCATATGGATGAGAAAAAATCCTTCTTCTTTGTTTCTGATATGCCCATATCGCACAGAGTCGCAGGGCAAAGAGCATACGCAGAAATGAAAGGTCTAGATCCGGTAATAAAAAACAGAGAGCTAAATAAACCGAAATAAACAGAGAGATGGATAGTTAGAACTGCAAATAAAGATGTATACCTCCAGATCTTAAAAATGACGTAGCTAGGGCTACCAGAAATCTTTTCGCTTGAAACGAAAGGGGTTCTTCACTAGAACAGACGCTCCTAACACAATAGAGCAGTCCTCTCGGCTTGAAATCAATT
Organism: Pinus tabuliformis; assembly: GCA_031772625.1. Lineage (NCBI taxonomy): Eukaryota > Viridiplantae > Streptophyta > Pinopsida > Pinales > Pinaceae > Pinus > Pinus tabuliformis. The sequence continues at coordinate 82,603,025 of CM062820.1, read as the reverse complement.
AGAAACAGTAGATCTAGGAAACGACAGTCAGATGCAGTTGTACTGACTTCAGATTTGGATCACCAATGAATGCGGCCCTCAAATAGCTTCGATACCATGTAGGAATTTATAGGGTAAGTTCTTCAAACAGAACACCAAAGGACACAGCTCACAAACAGATCACAAATCAATACACCAGTATTCTTGACGTGGTTAAAACCCTCAAAGAGGGAAACAATCCATAGCCTCAGCCAACGCGATCAATTCAGGAAATTTATTAATAAAAAAATGAAAATTTACATAAGCTTCTTTCATGAATGGTTACCCTACAAATGACCCTCCATGCTCTTTAAATAGAGATCATGGACCAATCGGGAGTTAAGCCACAGACCAAGTGTCGGTAATACCGAGGAGAGAATGAACCGTCAGATCACTTCATGTCTAGAACATATCGTGACCGTCGGATTGAAAGTTACAAAAGTACATAGTAAAGAAACACACTTTACCTAACTATACACTAGACCATGTTATACTTAACTATTTCCTATGTGTCAAAATATCCTAACAAAACTTAAGTGTATGAGTTTCTAGAGGGATTAAATATATTAAAGTGCAAATTTCTTTTAAAGTGCAATATACAAAATTACATTGTTTAAATTATGTTTTTTAATGTATAAATTGATTCAACCCCTTGCAAAACTCCTTGAGCATTTGAATTGTGTAGACTATAAACTTAAATTTATAGTTTCTAACAAATCTTTGTTAGATTTCAAAATAGTGAAAAATGTACATAAAATGAGCTAATATACCTAAAAAGAGGCAAAATATAGAATGGTGAGACTACTTGAAATATTTACTCTCTAACTTGGCTATGACCTTATAATTAAATGATTAGTATTATTATTTTTATTTTTATTACTTATTACGTTTTTAACAAGAGAAAAGGTATGAAAGATGTAAAAATTATTTATTTATTTATTAGAGTTACATTGTTAAAATTACATGTTTGATGTTTACATACTTAAAATAATGAATAATATATGTATACATTTAAATATCAATGTTTTTCATGCATTTGTTAGGAAATATAGAAAATAGTTGATATATTCTCCATGCAAAAATAGTTTTTATATTCACCAGTATAGATTCATTTTAGCCATGGATCTATCATTATAGTTTTTTTTTTAAAGTAATTTTCTCAACACAACTTCTGAATTGTAATGTCAACAACAAACCTAGTGAGCATATTGAGAGTAAGATTATTGATATTTTATAATTCTTTTAATTAAAACTAACCACTAAGCGAATAGGTATATTCAATTTTATTTTTAATTATAGTTAACAATATTTTTTATTTAGAAAATATTTTATTTTCATTTTAAAAGAAACACATAAGTTGAGCAAATTACACATTTCTCTCATACTCATAGAATGCAAAACAACAATATCTTTTAGAATTTTGATGAAAAAATTCAAATTTTATAAAAATTAATATTCAAAATAATATTATTTAAATTGATAATTTTTTACAAACTTTAAAAATATTTAAATTAAATTGGTAAACTAATTATTAACCACACTCACCTATTAATATAAAGATGGTTTAAACTAGTAATTGTACCAAATGTTGCAAAGCAAACACCTTAAGACATAAATTAGAGAAGAATCTTGCCATATAAAAAACCATTGAAGATAAAAATTAGTAAACAAAATGTCGTTCAAAGCTAGAAGATAAAGATAAATCACTTACATGGTGAAAATAAGAAGTGATCATAGAAACCTCAAAGAACCTTGGATTAGAAGTCAGTAAAGTCAGTTACTTTGATATAATTTTGAATTCATTCATTTGTTTCCAACTTAATGATCACTCGAGGCAAGAAGATGGAAAATATGGAATCTAAAAAAGTGCAACCATAAAAATAAGATGATAACTTCACATTCCATGGAAAAGGTGGAACCTTTCCTTTGTCTTCATGTCTACAATGTTGCATTTTCCTTCAAGGTGAAGGTAAGAGTTGCTCAAAGATAACATGACTACCTTCACATTCCATAGTGAAGGTAGGATCTTTCCTTCGTCTTCATGTCTACAACGTCACATTTACCTTTAAGGCGAAGGAGTTATTAAAAGATAAGATGACCACCTTCACTTTCAATGCTAAATGTTAATGGTAAGATCTTTCCTTTGCCCTCATGTTTAGAAGGTTTCACTTGCCTTTAATGTAAAGGAAAGACATGATAATTATGTATTTAGTTTTACTAATTCAATTACATTATAGTTTGTTCATAAAAGACTTTATTAAACCAAAGGTTAGTACGAACGATTATGAATTTTCATAAAGTTTTGCATTTAAGCTTATCTTATTTCATTTATGCATATAAAGAATAAAATTAAGATCGCTCTATTTCATTTTTTTTTGTGAAAAGGATAACTCCAAAGTTCGTAAGATTTTCAACACTGGTTTCAACGCTGGGTTTATTGTACTGGAAGAAATGGAAGTGCATATGGAAGGCCACAATCTAGAATATGGCCGCGAAGAGGTGCAACAAGGGAAGCAGAGTATTCATCCACATAATTCTTATGAGTAGATGCCAAACTGACGAGACATTTTTCGATGTTCTTCCTACAGGGGATCGAAATAAAGCTTGAGGATAATTTAGTGATGTTATTCATACAATCCTGGAACAACATGGGAAATATCCCATTGGAAACAGGGAATCGGTTTTGGGTGCAAGAAAATTGCTTCTGGAACAAGGGTACTCACAACATCCATGTCTATACTGTAGTGACATGAATGTGGATGCCCCTTTCCCGCATTAGAAATCAATGAAGAAATGACCAACTCTCACAACATCCACAACATTCATAACAAAGTGTCATCATACAGACAATAGATATAAATATTATTATTGATGTCAAGCGTGATGTTAAAATTATTGGAAATACCAGTGATCTTAAATATATTTACTCTTTGTTTGCTTTGTATCTCGGTTTATTTAATTCAACTTGAGAGTGGAAATAAGTTATGTAAAATTTTCTCATACTGCTTAGAAATGGGTAGACCAATGCATAAGCATTGGTATTGTTATCCATTAACAAATTGGATTTCAACCAGCCGTGTCCATGTTGATAGCCATTCCGGATAAAAGTTTTGATAAGTATGACAAGGTCAAGTTGAACAAAGTTTCATTCATGATTCTTGATACCAACCTTCAGTGTAGGTGGTTTTGAAACTAAAAATGTTAGCTAGTTAATAAATAGAGAGAATAGGGTGTTCACAGTAGACACTAAATGTAACAATTATTCATCCATTTTCAGCGAAAAAGAGATAAAATATATGAGTGAAAAATAGCCCTCCTGAAATGCTACAGTAAACAACCCTGCATTTACTCAATAACCACTAAACGAAGTACAACACCATTGTACATGTGCACTGCATTCATTTGATTTTCTATCTACTATTATAGAAAATCTTAAATTTATGATAAAATTCCCCCAAATATTCAACTATATTTTATGCAAGTCTAACACCTACTTAATCAAATATTTTCAACTAAGAGCTAGTAAATTAAACTTGTTTTGCAAAACTCAAACTTGATTCTCGGTAGAAAACCCGAAATTGCTGATTAAATTGCCCCAAATATTCAACTATATTTTATGCAAGTCTAACACCTACTTAATCAAATATTTTCAACTAAGAGTTAGTACATTAAACTTGTTTTGAAAAACTCAAACTTGATTCTCGGTAATGCTTTTGCCAATGCACCAACCATCATTTCTGTTGTACAATACATCATCTATATTTTTTTCTTATCAATTTATTCGTGAAATTAGTGACATTACATTCCCTATATACTTAACATTTCCATGATACTTTGAATGGTTTTTCATGATTATACATATGTTGTTGCTACTATGCAATATTGTTAGTTGGGCTTAAGTGACCCCAATGTCCTTCAATAATCTTCTCCACCATTTGAATTCCTTTTTGGTTTGAAAATTTTCTATGTACTACATTTTTTCAATGGAAAGATAAGATAAAATGTCAATTGGTTTCTTGATTCCCTATGAAATTGTGCCTCCATTAAGGATAAAACAATAGCTTGAAGTTGATCTCTTCTTATCAATGTCCCCTATTCACTCTAACTCAAAATAACAAGCTTTGGAGATTCTTTTGAATTCCCATTTAATGTAATTTGGTGCTTAGATGTGTTTTAAAAATATTTGAAAATACTTCTGATTGCTACCAAATGCTATGGTCTAGGATAGCTAGAAAATGGACTCACAATGCTTACAACTTATGCAATATTAGGTCTGATATAAACCTTGGCATACATTAAGCTCCCAACAAAAATTATAACTGGGTTATTTATGACCTGCAATGTTAACTAGATGGAATGTAATGTTGAAAATTGGCATGTGAGCTGCAACCATGAAGAAATAGGTAATTTTTAGGAGGTAATTTGGAGAGGGGCTCCAATACTTCACTGAGATTAAGACAAATCCAACATTTTAGAATTTCTTTATATAAAATATTAATTTTTATACTTCTATTAAAAATCTAAAAAGTATCATTAATCTATAAAATTATAGCAATATACTTATATTATCTATTTGAAACATCATGTTGTGTAAATATGGATCTTTGCCAAAGAAACCAAACTCAGAAGAAATTGCTTCACACCTCTCCCATCCACAATACTCAGATCTTTACCCACATCAATGCTAAAATGCACCCTTTCTATGCCTCCTGCACCAACATGGACTTTTTTCGAGCCCATCAGCCGCTTTTGTGGAGTTCACAATACCAATTGCTCTTGTTTTACATGAAATAACTTGCTCACTCTGTCAAGCCCCTTTGCTCGCATTGTTTGGTTAACTCCTACGATTATCACTGTGGCATCTGCTTGAGATGCTTCCTCGGAAGCCTCACTTATTAGTATAGAATTGCTCTTGTAGGCTACATTTTCATAGCCAAGCTTATGTATAGTTGTTGTGTATTTACATAAACCTTGTAAAGGTGTTGTGTATCTGCATGGTATACCTATAGACATTTGAGAAGAAGAGAACATGTTTCTTTTGGTATTTATTTGGTTTGGAAGTAGTTTCTTCTTTTCGTAGTCCTTATTTTAGAAATTGTCTAGTTAGAGCTTGTCCATTTTCTTCCTCCTTTCCGCAAGCCCAAAGGCACAAAAGATTTGTACAAGATTTTCCCTATAGTTATCACCAAAATAAAAGCCTTGTATCATTATCATAATATTGAAAGAGACAAATATGTATCAAATCGACGAAGAACAATGGTTGAAAATTGTAGAGAATTGTACGGATAGGATGCATGGATGAGATGCAATGACTAAAGGGGTAGGGATCATGATTCAAGGCGTCTAGTGTCCAGAACTTGAGTTAGATTCTACAAAGAGAAAATCATAAGCTAACAAATAACGATGGATAGGAAAACTCGCATGTTGGGAAGAAGCATAACTTGGTTCCATTTCCTTGCCAAAACCCACCATGAAGAGATGTTTATGGGTTATAATTATTTTAAAGATCAACAAGGAATGGTTGCACAAATCAAGATTTGGTTGACAATTAAAACAATGAGATCTAATGGTGGAAGAACTCTCAATCATCTAACAATAAATTTAAGGGTGCAAAGGATTGCAGAGTGGCAGATAAGCGAAATGCCTTACAGCGTGATTATAACTTTATTTTCAATTATTATTACTAATTAAAAAATATATATATAGATGAATTAAACATAAATACATTTGAAAAACATGTAACAAGATTATTAACCATGGAGATTCACCCCAAATTTACTATGGATATTTTTAACATGTAATACACTAATACCACATGTTCAAAAAATGTTCAAAAAACCATAACTTATGTTCATATGACACTTGGGCATAGCTAGATTATTAACCATGAAGATTCACCCCAACTTTACTATGGAGATTTTAAAAATGTGATACAATAATACCACATGTTCAAAAAATGTTCAAAAAACCATAACATATGTTCATATGACACTTGGGCATAACTAGATTATTAACCATGGAGATTCACCCCAACTTTACTATGGAGATTTTTAACATGTAATACACTAATACCACATGTTCAAAAAACCATAACTTATGTTCATATCACACTTGGGCATAACTACTTTTGACATAAATCTCAACCTTTCATTTGTGAATACTACTAATAAGATGTTAAATCCCTACCACCCAGCATGTAGTATTAATAGGTCAAGGTATTATAACAAAACACATTTATCTCTATAGTTAAGCATCTTGTTACATGTTTATATATTAATATTTCCTTGTTTGCCAAAACCATGTCAAAATTTCCACTATTTTCAGGGCAAAATTGTGGCCTTGTAATGTAACTTAAGAGATGTGTAACTTAATGTGAACATTTTCACTCCATCAAATTAAAATAAAATAAAACAGAATTATTAAGAATTATTATTTATGGTAGTAATGCAATGTAAGGTAAAAATTAAATTAATTAATTAAATAAATAAAAATAAATAATTATTGCTATTATTGTTAGCTAAGGTAAACACTCAAGCTACTAGTGGTTTTTCATCTCTAGAGTTATGAGAACCCATGCTATTGAAAAGAATATATATATAATGTAACGATATATTAGTCAATTGACAGTTGGTGATAAATTAGTCAATTCGTTGTTTTCTATTAAGTAAACATTTTGACATGAGGTGAAAACCATGGTTTTTTCCATCGTATTTTTCTCTATTGTAGCCTATTTAAAATATTAAAATTCAAATAAAATTTCCACACATAAAACTAACCAAATTTACTGTGTCTAATTTGAAATTTGAATCATTATGTGTGAGATCTGTATTTCACCATGGTTTTTCCAATAGTATTTTTATCTATTGTAGCCTATTTACAATATTAAAATTCAAATAAATGTTCCACACATAAAACTAACCAATTTTAGTGTGTCTAATTTTAAATTTGAATCATTATGTGTGAGATCTGTATTTCACCACGGTTTAAGGTAAAAATTAAATTAGCTAATTAATTAAATAAATATAAATAATTATTGCTATTATTGTTAGTTAAGGTAAACACTCAAGCTCCTAGTGGTTTTTGATCTCTTGATTTATGAGAACCCGGGCTATTGAAAAGAATAAAATAAAAACTAAACAAACAAATAAATAAATAAATAAATAAATATATATATATATATATATATATATATATATATATATATATATATATTAGTCAATTCACAGTTGGTGATAAATTAGTCAATTCATTGTTTTGTATTAAGTAAACATTTTTTTTAACAGAAACGATTGAATTTTATTTATAAAAAAGAGGTTGGGCGTGCCAAACACCTCGAATACAGACAAATGTGAGACTTCTGGCTCAATAGAGTCCTCCTAATCTGACTTTTGTATATGAGAGTAGCTGCTGAATTTGACGCACTTGGCAGGCTGAGTGATGCTTGCTTTGCTGTTGTTGACTTAGTGTCTTGTCTTTCTTTCCTCTTTTCCTTTCTACTTTGGTACTTTCCTGGATTAGTTAGAACCCACAAAACTATGTTCCACGGCCAAATTACAAACCCGCAAATATTTATTTAAGGCCTGACTTTTCCACCTTACCCGACCCCACTTCAGGGTTAACCCCCGCCGTGTTCAAAACACGATAGTCGTTAGATCTCCCCCAACTAGATCCAACGCATATTGCGTCCAACGCTTCTCGATCCTTATCTCCTCAGGAGTGTGCGATATGGTTGGTTTTGTATTGCCACATGTCGGCCCTTAAGTGGCATCGCGTCCATTTCATAAAAAACTGCCAAGCAACCGAGAGCGGTGCGATGAAACCCGCTTATCGCTCCCAGCGAAATAACTCCCCTCCATTTGTAATGCGTGGAGATCGTCAGATTGACCCCGCCCAGATCCGACGCTTATCGCGTCCCTCGTTGACACGAGGTGAAAACCATGGTTTTTCCCATAGTATATTTCTCTACTGTAGCCTATTTAAAATATTAAAATTCAAATAAAATTTCCACACACAAAACTAACCAAATTTACTGTGTCTAATTTGAAATTTGAATCATTATGTTTGAGATCTGTATTTCACCATGGTTTTTCCCATAGTATGTTTCTCTATTGTAGCCTATTTAAAATATTACAATTCAAATAAATTTTCCACACATAAAACTAACCAAATTTAGTGTGTCTAATTTGAAATTTGAATCATTGTAGATCTGTATTTCACCATGGTTTTTCCCATTGTATTTTTCTCTATTGTAGCCTATTTAAAATATTAAAATTCAAATAAATTTTCCACACATAAAACTAACCAAATTTACTGTCTAATTTGAAATTTGAATCATTATATGTGAGATGTGTATTTCACCGTATTTTACCATTGTTTTCCCATCGTATTTTTCTCTATTGTAGAATATTTAAAATATTAAAATTCAAATAAATTTTCCACACATAAAACTAACCAAATTTACTGTATCTAATTTGAAATTGAAGATTTTACTTTTAAATCTAACTTTTTTGTAAGTCTATACTAATGTTCTTTAAATTTTGAATAACAAGATAGATATCGATATCGAGTATGATAAATATTTGCTTACATAAAATTAGGGCAACCAATATTTCCAACCCTATAGGCCCATTAATACACTCCAAGGATAGTGTGGCATGCCCATACATCCATCACTTTCTCATCCATGCTCATTTGGTACTCTCGTACTTGCCCACCACTACGACATAGCTCCTCCGACATAGTTAATGAAACATGTACATGGTGGTAGGAGGCCCGAATACTTGCATTTAATGCCACCTTCCCACGATATTTCAAATGTGTATTTCAAACTCTTCTGCTGGCACGAGAATCAACATATTTCAGAGTGGAAAACTTGCGTGGGAATTTAAAAAAAATGAAATTGATGCCAGAAGGAGGGTAGTATGGAAAAACCAATACGCTGTCGTGATGAGGAAAATGGGGCCAAAGGTTCCACTGACCTCTTCCTGTACATACCTACCCAAAAGAGAGAGGCAATCATCTAGTTTTAATCTCCACTTCTGTGTGATTTGCAATTGCAGTCGTTATACATAAGAGCAGTTGGTTGAATGCTAGAGTGGGGTCGACTCTCGAAAGCAATCGAATGGGTTGGCTTAACCTGAGGAATGCCTGAGTGGGCTTGACTAGAATATTGTGGAGGTGTGTTCCAATATCCCTGTTATCCTTTGAGATAACTTAAGGTCAATTAGTTATGCCAAAGCATCTATAATGTTTTGTTGTTTTCAATGATTGGATGACCAATGAACAATTTTATAAACAGGTGCTTTAAAATTAGATAGATTCTTAAGTAAAACGAAAGGTTGTTCTTTAACTACACATGGTTAATTTTATTTTAATGGGATTGAGAAGTAGAGCATGAGAGGTGTTGTAGCATCCATTGTCGTTTGAATTTCATTTTCAATATTATCACAGAAAATAAAAATAAAATAAAATATTATGTTTAAAAATCAAAATAGAGTTTGAAAGTCCGAAAGCAGTGATTTAATTTATATTATTGACGACATTCAAATCTAATATAAGGTGGGGCCCTGACCCATACACTAAAGTTCAAGTGGTATCATGATATATGAGAAAGCGAGGGCTCAAGAGGCGGGTAAAGTGCTCTGCGGGGGAACAACGAGCACGAGTTATAACTCAGGCTCAACCCCTACAGTTGACCATGACGTCGTGGTATTTGACTAAGATCTACGGCCTGAGATCGCTGCGGGGGTTCAAGCCTGATGAACCTCCCATACACTCCCTACCCCGCAGTGGGCCACCCCCATCACTTCACTCCATCTCATCTCCTCCACGTCATCCGCCACCCTCATTCATTACCGTCCACCTCACCCACCGTACCCCGTCACCTCATCTTCCACTCCATTAATTAGTGACATTAATTACATGATTTACCTCCGTTTTGATTATTATATATATAAAAGAAAAGTAAAACCCCGTTACATTTGTCTTTTGTTTTTAGTACTAAGCAACCTCACATCTAATTCAATAGTCTGAGTCAGCAACCGTCCCAACAACTGTCACCAGCAACTGTCATCTACAGACACCATGGCCAAACAAGTAAGTTTTTCTTGAGTCATCCATACCCCATTAATGAATTTCGAACGTGATATTTTTGATACCCTCTGCACAGTTAAGCATATTTCACTGTATCAAGAAGTCATTTTGAACCTGTTGATGCCTCGAAAATCGCTGCAACAACATTGGGGGATAACCACCCGGTCCGGACCTTAAAAGCAGCTCCTTTTCCGTTTGGTGTGGTGGCTCCGACTGGTTCAACTAGGTCCAGTTACCTTTTCCCTATTGCTATTGGTTTATGATGTATCTTTACATACCAATAGACAGGGATATCAGATCACTTCTTCTTGCTGATCAGGCAAGAGAATGACCCTTAAGCTGATTTGGGTTCAGCCAAGCCACAACTAAAGTTTTGCCTCTTTGAGAAGAGGACTTAAAAGAATGTAGAATTTACTCTAAATGCAAGCTTATTCTATGATGCAAGCAAAAGAATCTAATCTAAATCCTATCTTAATTAGGTAGATATAGATCTAACCCAACTAAGAGCAAGATAATTAAAGTATTGGGATTTACATATATTTCGTTTATAATGAATATCAAGTTAATGAAGTAGTTCAATTAATTGATATTATGGTTACCAAAACACATCCTATTGAGACCTATCAACTGAAATAATAAACCAACAACATTCTCGGAAGTAGTTCACAAAAATGACATTAATTATCAAATAAGTAAATCCAATAATTGAATAATGACATGTGGAAATAGTTCACAACACATTACCATTCAATAAATCAGTTTTATATGACAGATTTCTGAGTAAATAGTTACTCAGAAATCAGATTTTAATTCATAAGAACAGAGAGACCTAATAACAAGATTGAGACAAATTACCCATATTGACAATAGTGCATAAACATGAATAAAATGAGACATTCCTGTTACCATAAAAATGAAACTGATATTTAAAACAATAGTATTAAAAATACCAATTTATTGCATCCATTTCTCTGATCTTGGTCTCCAACAGTCCTTTACATTGCTTGAACTTCTGCCTTCAAAGCTAAAGCCACAATAGTGAAAACTCTGCCCCTCATACATAATCCAAGATACAAAGGAAAAATCCTCAATAATCCCCAGATCTGAGATTTTCTCTCCTCTCTCCTACAACTCTAAATTCCTATTACAGTAGTTCTTTTAGAAGTCTAGCATTGTAGAGGAGAGCAACCCCTTATTACATTCTGCAATCTGTTATTTATAATATTTGTCAAGGAATTCTCGAGAGAAGAGTTTGTTGAAGAGAAATCTGCTAAATCCAATTTTACTTGCTCAAAATTCTGATCTTCAATTGCTGGAGCATTCTCATTGATTGAGATCTTTTCCTCCATATTCCTTCCACTGTTTTCCTGCAAAAAGAAATCAAAATAAATTAACATGCAACAATAAAATCAATCATGGCATTGCTGGCATTTAAATCAAATCCAATCGAATTCTATTTAAATAAATAATTGAAAATAAAATATAAACTTTCTCTTGATGCCTGGGACAGTTTAATTGGCCAGAGATATGATTAACCAATGGATCTGCAATTATAAGAGGTTTTTGACCAATGAAAATAAAACTCAGAAAAATGATTTTGTTTTCAAAATTCGAAGCTTGATCTTCTGCCTGATTTTTGACCCAATAAATGACCAAATATGTCAATGAAATCTCCTCAGAAATATTCTCCTTGATTTTATCTTTCCAATGAGCCGTCCTGAGCCTCATTTGGCCAAGTATAACTCATTCTATGAGCTTCCAAAGTTGATGAGGCAAATCTGGCATAAATCTGGAAATTCTGTTGCTGGGCTAAAAATATTGTAATTAAAAACTAATGCTAAATTAGTCTCTAATTAATTCTAATTTAATTGCTAATTATAAACTAAACTAATTATTAGTAAACTATTTATTAATTAATATCTAACTAACTATTATAGTTAACTAATATAATTAACAAATTAATCTAATTTAATTAATATAATTAATTAATTATAAACTAATTAATCTAATCAATAATTAATTATATTTTAATTAAGTTAATTTTATTCTACATATTAAATAATTTAAATAATATTTAAATTTTAATTTAATTAACTTAATTAAATTAAATTAATTAATATAAAATTTATTATTATAAAATATTAATTTTAATATTAAATATTAAATATTAATTTTATATTAATACTACCCTACCTATTTCATAATTATCCTACTTCACTTATTACACTCACGTATGAGTGACTTTGGATGAAACTAAAAAAACAAAACATGAAAACCTTATTTAATGCCTCGTTTCACCTTACCTTATCGGCAACTCGCATCGGGGATGGCTAATGGGGTTTTTAAATATGTCAAGTCAAATTCCCCGATGCGATATCGCATCGGGGGAATCATGGTTATCGGGGTTTTTAAAATATGTCACATAAAACTTCCGATGCGATAAAAAGTCCCGACGCGATCAAAACAATTTTATTATATGTTTTTTTTTTTTTTTTTTTTGTTTTAAATTTTAATTTAATTAAATTAATTATATTTAATATATTAATTAATTTAATTAATTTAAAATTTAATTTTAAACATAAATTTTATTTTGGTTTTATTTCTATGAATTTAAGTTTCTAAACTACAGCCACTCTTAATAAAAGTAAAAATATAAAATACAGCCACTCTAATAAAACTACAGCCACTCTTACGTTTGGGTTTTCGAGATTAGGATTTGATTAAGAAATTAGAGTGAATTTCTTAAAATCCCGATAATTAATGATTTGGCTGCATAACTAAAAATGGAAAAATGTTAGTAAGAAGTAACTAGGGGTTAATATTTAAAATAAATGCATTATTGAACTAATTTATTTACAAAATGCAATATTGTACATTTTATGCATTTTTAACCGAGCCTAGATAAATGATGAGACTTTCAAAGGAGAGCCATTTTCAAACCAGTTGACCAAATGAGGTGAAACAAGCGTCAATGTGAAGCTTATAGAAAATCGATTCTAACAAAGTAATCAAAACAAGAATCCAAAGAAAACTAAAAATTAACAAAAGCGTAGGGCAATCAACTAAAATAAAAATCCAAAAAGGTATTTGGCCAATTTTAATAGAAAGGGTCCCCATTATTTGAGTTCAGCGAACCAATAATGGGGGGTTGTGTTTTTACCACAACAATGGCGACACACGGGAGAAGAACCAGTTATCTCTCTTTGTTATGAATGAGATTTTCCTAAAATTAAAGTAAAAATAATTAAAGAAGAGAAAATTTTGCGTGAAATGCTTGACTAGGTTCGTTAGTCTGAATAAAAACCAGAGTCATCTAACTGTAATTTTTCTTAAAATTTCTCATAAATTAAAATATTTCAAAACTCTATATCAGTCATTAATTAGTTGTAGAGATAAAGCAGGGGTCACTTTACAGCTTTAGCTTTTTTTAAAATATACTCATTTGCCACAGGTAGAGCCACTGCTGCCAGCAAACATCTATAGTTTCGACAGGGTTACCTTTTAATCATAAATGATTCAGAATCCCATCTTTCCAAGAATTATTGACCTAGAGATAAATCCATCAATATATGTTTATTTTTTATTTTTATTTTATTTTTTTAAAGTAAATCTTTAAAAGCCATTATCCTGGTATGGTGGCCAGATAGTTGACAATGCCATTCACTGGTTAAAATTGGACTGAACAAGCTGGGTCGTGATGAGACCCCTTGTCCTATAATTGTTTGCAATCATAAGCCATTACCCTGGTTTGTTTAGCAATGTTGGTAATGTCAGCCTATTTTTCCCCTATGATCATGGTAAGCAGGCTCACGATGAGACCTCTTATCTTTTAAGTTTAAATATATTTCAGGATTATACTCTAGAAAAATGAGACTCTTTGGGACAGGGAGAATCATTGACTCCTTAAGAGTTAAGAATGACAATTTCAGAGTTAAAGGTGCTTTGCTGTAAAGTGTCTTTACTTGGTTAAAATTACTTTTCTTGACTGATAATAGAATTTTGAAAGATCTTAATAAAATTTTGAAATCTCAAAATGATTATAATTTTGATGAAAAAGAAATTTCTCCAGATTTTATGATACTTTGCCAACTTCTCTTGATTGGTAATCTCTTCCTTAAGTATGTCTACCTCTATAATAAGAAAATCAAACTTCATTAAGAGATTTAAGAAAAGCTAATAGGTGACTATTAACAATTTTTTCCATGTATGCTGACCATTGTTAGGTAACAAGTAGGCCTTCCATATAAATCATGGCAAAGTTACCAAAATCAAAACTGAAAACCAAAGTAAAAGAATTCTTATGCTAAAATGAGAAGGAAATCAGCAAACAAAAATAAAAATGAAGAAATCTTAAAAATGGAAAGGAAAATCTCAGTTTCGAAAGATAAACTCAAACAAGAATGTTTATACCAATGTCTCAACAATATGAAGAAAAATAAAGTAATCACGTAATCATTTCTTCCTATGTCGAGATTTGGGCAAATCATACCTTGCAGGGTTGTGAGTGTTTTAGGCTTTTTTGGATAGCAGCGACGATAAAATTCAGCCACAATGAAAACTTTATGTCTGATACTAATCTTCTTGTTTCAAAGCATCATCTTAATCATTTTCTAATAAAAGGAATGCTTAAAGAAACAAACTAAAGGTTCAGAAACTTCCTGGTATAGCTGTTTTGATGAAGATTATCGCTGCTTCTTGAAATAAAGCCAGGAGAAGAGTATAAGACTTTGAAAATATGATCTGGCGGAGGATTGGAAACTTCAAATGGAGAGCTGCAAAACAGAGTTTTATATCAGCATAATTTAAAAACAAAAATGAAACTAGAGTGATGAAATGGAAATTAATGAAAGTGGGCACATGAATCTTACCATTGGATAATTGCTTTTGATCTTACCTGAAAGGTATCAATTTCTCCAAACTAGCTGACTCCTTATTTTAATTAACATTAAAAACATGAAGAAGTCACACTAACCAAAATCCTATAACCCAAAATCATTATTTATTTTATTTAAACTAAAGCAAGCAGTAAAATGTCAAAATAGAATGCTTAGTGCTCAGGGGAATTGAAATTAAAACAAATGCATCAGAAATGAGAATGAGAATTTGCAGTAATGACTATTCCTCAGAATATTATACGTTTCATATAAACTCCATGATTTGATAAATTGTTCAGAATCAAGACCAAATCCAAGATAATAAAATTTAAATATGAAGATAGAGGTCTTGAATTCCATTTTTAATTATGGAATTATATATTTAAAACTAAAATGTATGAGAAATTGAAATGATTTTTTGTATGCTGCAAATTTGTCATCAATTGCCTTTTTCCCATAGTGGTTACCCAAGCTCGTTTTAACACATCGCCTCATCGGATGATCCACACAACATGTTTCTTCACCATGCTTGAAGTTTAATTTGCAAGACTTCAATTTTATTGCTATGCCATATATTGATTAAATGTTAACGGCTTAGAGGCATGCATTGGAAGTTCTCGCATCAAATGTTGCAATGGCGAATCGCCGATATGAAAATATGCGATGAGAAGTTGTGCTATGAGATGGAGTGATCGCATCTTTAAAGAAATATTATATCGGGGATTGGGGAATATTGACACTGTGCTTCCCACATCGCGCATCGCACATCGCAGAATTAGAGATTTGATGTAAGCATAAATAACAATGCGACGAAGCGATTGCGATATCGGCGATTGGCAAACTTTTGGTACCCGATATAACACGATATGATTCTTGCGATGCCGATATGCGATAAATGACGTGGCTAGTCGGCGATCGGCAATTTTAAGCACATGGTGTAACAATATTTGATATGCCGATATGCGATGAAGAGCGGACCTGATAACTTTTTATGATGGGATTTCAATAACATATCGGATCCGAGACATCGGCCCTTTTAAAAGTTATGCTCTTACCATTATTGCGATTAAACGGACGCGATAATTTTATGACTTTGATTTGAATTTCATATCGGGTCCAGAATTATGTGTTTATCGCAATATCGGTAAAGTCGATTATCAGAGATCGGCGATTCACGATAATGGAAGTATATGTCAACTGCAAAGCTCCGATATGCGAAATGCGATATGGCATATGAGTAAGATAATACATCGGAGGTATGCGAAATGTTAAGAATTACTTCTGATGAAATCTTTTGATGCAAATGGTCTTATGATATTCCTTGAAATTTCAATTGGATTCTCTAAGTGAATAAAAACAAAATTAAAAAATGCTTAAATTGTAATGCATCACAAATAAAATTTCCCTGAGCCTATTGCAAATCTGAATTGGGTTTGCTGCTTACTTCAAGTTTTGAAAACAAATGAAAACCTGCAAATAAAACAAAACACAAATAAAAAATAAACTAAGGAAAATATGAACTAATAATGGATGAGAACAAACTTGTAAATGCGTACCTGAAAGGAATTTGTCTATAAATTTTACCTTATGAATTTTCAAATTCTTCCTTCGATTTATCAAAATTTTGACTTTGTTCAAAATCATCTCATCATTTATTCTAAATCTAAGTGTGCAATCAACCTAAATAAAATCTGTTTATTCATGTCCAGGGAATATAAAATTTATCAGAAATAAATATTAAGCTATGCTTCCCTTTCAAAGTGAAACAACAATTTATTACCCCTACTCATTCCGAATTAATCTTGAGAAAAATCTGTATTGTTGTAGTGACTGTTCAATAATGCCTTCAGTAAATAAAGATGATGCATTTTACATCAGATAATAAACTAAAGATTAGAATGAGATTAAGCCACTAATTGTAGAAAAATATCAAAACAGATTTGAATGTGTGCACTTGGCAAAATGGACATCCTTAAAATCAGCTTTTAGCAAACTCCGAGGAAGATAATATGAACTTCATATGATTACCGTGAAAGGTTAGACTGACTAATAATGATTGAATTAGAATTAAGCTTATGATAGACAGTGATACATTTCATGGGATAATGGGGTCATGAAGCTTTTTTATCCTCAAATCCTTACCATATAAATTTCAAAAGAAAATCTTAGAAGGAAATCCCGAAATGAAGAAAAGTGGCTTTGAGGCAATCGATACCAAGTGCAACTTTAATTGAATTTAATCAAGACATTATTCGAAATAGGCAGAGTAGAGGTATTGCTGTAAGAAATTTAAAAGAAAGCAAGAATTAAAATTTTCTGATAGGGAAAAATGTTTTCACTGAACATGTATGAGAATGGTTGATTGCTTTGTTTTATTTTTAATCTACAGAACTGTTAAAAATAAATTATCTATACAAAACAAACTAACTAAATTAATTCTACTCCTATTCTAACCATATACATGAAAATGACTAGGTATAGTCATATTTCCAGTGTAGCCATTTTCTCATTTTTATTCCCGCGTTTATGTACAGTTCAAATGTTAGTAATAAAAATACAGATTTGACTAAACTAAGGAAAATAAATATGAAATCAGAATGTACAGTTATTGTTAGGAACTTAATTAAAATCTCTCTCTCCTGAAATTTCCTTTCCAATTGACTACCAATTGGATCATAAAAATCTGGATGGATTTCTATTAAAGATTGGGAAATGTTCAAAGGAAGAGATAACAGGCTAGATTGTGAAGATGAGCTTTTAGATTCTTTGACCTGAAAAATTTTGTTAGTGTTATGTACAAATGTTAAATCATTGACAATTTTCCTTGAAGGAAAAATTTCCAAACAATTTTCAAATGAGTCAATGAAAAATGGATGGAAGCCTTTCAAATAAAATGGCAATTTATTAATTGAATTGAATTGCTGGCCAGATTGCAAAAATACATTCTCTTGTTGACATTGCCTTTGAAAAGATAGAAGCTTTTGATGAAACATTAGCATTGATATAAATTGGAATATTAATATCTTTCGATGCTGATGATTATAATATGAAACTTGAATTTCCCAATTAGGTAATGCATCAATTGAGTGTTTGATAGTAAGGTATTCAATATGCCAGCGAAAAGTGTGGAAAATTTGAAAAATTAAATATGATTTTATACAAAATAAGTGGGGAAATAAAAATAAAATGAAATTACTATTTTTACAACTAATGTTACAGCACATTTGGGATCGTTTTGAAATGATTTCATTTTCACAAGGAATGGCCAGAATTATGGAATTTGGGTAATTTCGAATTCCAACTTGTGAAATAGAAAACGAATTATGATTATGAATAGGAATGGGAGTTTGATCCTCATATGAATCATAAATTGGAATGATTTCTTGAATGGTGAAATCATGAAGATAATTTGCTGCTCTAAAATGAGGATTAGTTGGGATAATTCCTAAATTGAAGTGTTCCTCATCCTCAGATGTTATTTGGATTTTTTCATGAGGATTCTCTTGAGAATAATAGAAATCAACATCCTCAATGTCAGAGTAATCATCATAAATGACCTCACAAGATTGCCTGGAATTCCCTTCGATTTCATCCAATATACCAAAACAAGAAGGAACAAAAATCTCATGTTCATTAGTGGCAAAAGAATGATCAATTATTGTTTCTTTATCTTGATAAAAATTTAATGGTAATTCATTTAAATCATCCTCTTTAATTTCTGAAATATCATTGATACTAAGAGGAGAAAAATTACTATCATTAAAAATATCAGGATAAAGGGAAAAATGTGAACCTGAAACAATGCATTTAAAACTGTCTCTGTTTGAGAGCTCTTGTGCATTATGCTCATTGTAAATTTCAGATTGCAGATCATTCCTTTGCATACTCATGCTTTCTTGAAGAAGGCTGCTTTGCCGCTGTGATTTTGGCATTTGCTCATCATGGAGAAATTCAGAAATTTGTACAGCAGTTTGCATTTGATTTACTTTGATTGCTGCTTGTACCTGCTGATTTGCGATCTGATTTTCTGAATTGTCCGCAGAGTAATTTTCAGATTTCAAGGCGGATTTTTCTCCAAAATTGCTGCTGTTGTCTTCTTGCGTTTGATTAGAAATCTCTTCTAAGCTTTGTGAAACCACTTCATCACAATTTATTTGCACATCCAAATTGGGATTCTCATTTGTATTGGAAGGGGATGGAACAAAGCTTGAATCAATTTCATATGGATTGGGAATGGTTGGAAGAGAACAAATATATTTAAACCAATCTAATGATTCTTCTTCCGTAGGTTTATCTTCGTCCTTAAATCTTAAACAATTCAAGTGAAATCGAATATGAAAATCATTAACAGACTCATTTTTAAACCTTCGTAGATATTCAATTTCTTCACATACCTGTTCATAATCATAGTTGTCAAATTTACAAATGAAAATTGTAACAAATTGATCCCAGCTGTGGATTGAGGCAACCGGAAGAGTTCTACACCAGCTTCTGGCTTTTGCCGCAAATGTGAGAGTAAAAATTCTGCATAAAATGCCTTCATCAATTCCTTGAAAAGCGTGATTTGAAACATTTTGAAGAAATTGAAAGACATGGTTAAAAGCAGAAGAATTTCTCTTACCATTGAACTTTACCTGAGACAAGAGTCTTACCACTTCGGGTGGAGTATTGGAAGATGCACGTCCATGGATACAACTCCAAATTGGAAGTTTAAGAGGAGTCATCACAATAAATAAAATATCAAAATTGAAAAGACTCCAATAGACAAAAAATCTCAGGCCCTCCTTCTAGCGCCAAAAATGTTGATGCCTCGAAAATCGCTGCAACAACATTGGGGGATAACCACCCGGTCCGGACCTTAAAAGCAGCTCCTTTTCCGTTTGGTGTGGTGGCTCCGACTGGTTCAACTAGGTCCAGTTACCTTTTCCCTATTGCTATTGGTTTATGATGTATCTTTACATACCAATAGACAGGGATATCAGATCACTTCTTCTTGCTGATCAGGCAAGAGAATGACCCTTAAGCTGATTTGGGTTCAGCCAAGCTACAACTAAAGTTTTGCCTCTTTGAGAAGAGGACTTAAAAGAATGTAGAATTTACTCTAAATGCAAGCTTATTCTATGATGCAAGCAAAAGAATCTAATCTAAATCCTATCTTAATTAGGCAGATATAGATCTAACCCAACTAAGAGAAAGATAATTAAAGTATTGGGATTTACATATGTTTCGTTTATAATGAATATCAAGTTAATGAAGTAGTTCAATTAACTGATATTATGGTTACCAAAACACATCCTATTGAGACCTATCAACTGAAATAATAAACCAACAACATTCCCGGAAGTAGTTCACAAAAATGACATTAATTATCAAATCAGTAAATCCAATAATTGAATAATGACATGTGGAAATAGTTCACAACACATTACCATTCAATAAATCAGTTTTATATGACAGATTTCTGAGTAAATAGTTACTCAGAAATCAGATTTTAATTCATAAGAACAGAGATACCTAATAACAAGATTGAGACAAATTACCCATATTGACAATAGTGCATAAACATGAATAAAATGAGACATTCCTGTTACCATAAACATGAAACTGATATTTAAAACAGTAGTATTAAAAATACCAATTTATTGCATCCATTTCTCTGATCTTGGTCTCCAACAATGCTTTACATTGCTTGAACTTCTGCCTTCAAAGCTAAAGCCACAATAGTGAAAACTCTGCCCCTCATACATAATCCAAGATACAAAGGAAAAATCCTCAATAATCCCCAGATCTGAGATTTTCTCTCCTCTCTCCTACAACTCTAAATTCCTATTACAGTAGTGCTTTTAGAAGTCTAGCATTGCAGAGGAGAGCAGCCCCTTATTACATTCTGCAATCTGTTATTTATAATATTTGTCAAGGAATTCTTGAGAGAAGAGTTTGTTGAAGAGAAATCTGCTAAATCCAATTTTACTTGCTCAAAATTCTGATCTTCAATTGCTGGAGCATTCTCATTGATTGAGATCTTTTCCTCCATATTCCTTCCACTGTTTTCCTGCAAAAAGAAATCAAAATAAATTAACATGCAACAATAAAATCAATCATGGCATTGCTGGCATTTAAATCAAATCCAATCGAATTCTATTTAAATAAATAATTGAAAATAAAATATAAACTTTCTCTTGATGCCTGGGATGGTTTAATTGGCCAGAGATATGATTAACCAATGGATCTGCAATTATAAGAGGTTTTTGACCAATGAAAATAAAACTCAGAAAAATGATTTTGTTTTCAAAATTCGAAGCTTGATCTTCTGCCTGATTTTTGACCCAATAAATGACCAAATCTGTCAATGAAATCTCCTCAGAAATATTCTCCTTGATTTTATCTTTCCAATGAGTCGTGCTGAGCCTCATTTGGCCAAGTATAACTCATTCTATGAGCTTCCAAAGTTGATGAGGCAAATCTGGCATAAATCTGGAAATTCTGTTGCTGGGCTAAAAATATTGTAATTAAAAACTAATGCTAAATTAGTCTCTAATTAATTCTAATTTAATTGCTAATTATAAACTAAACTAATTATTAGTAAACTATTTATTAATTAATATCTAACTAACTATTATAGTTAACTAATATAATTAACAAATTAATCTAATTTAATTAATATAATTAATTATTTATAAACTAATTAATCTAATCAATAATTAATTATATTTTAATTAAGTTAATTTTATTCTACCTAATTTAAATTTAATTAACTTAATTAAATTAAATTAATTAATATAAAATTTATTATTATAAAATATTAATTTTAATATTAAATATTAAATATTAATTTTATATTAATACTACCCTACCTATTTCATAATTATCCTACTTCCCTTATTACACTCACGTATGAGTGACTTTGGATGAAACTAAAAAACAAAACATGAAAACCTTATTTAATGCCTCGTTTCACCTTACCTTTTCGGCAACTCGCATCGGGGGATGGCTAATGGGGTTTTTAAAATGTCAAGTCAAATTCCCCGATGCGATATCATGGTTATCGGGGTTTTTAAAATATATCACATAAAACTTCGATGCGATAAAAAGTCCTGACGCGATCAAAACAATTTTATTATATGTTTTTTTTTTTTTTTGTTTTAAATTTAAATTAAATTAAATTAATTATATTTAATATATTAATTAATTTAAAATTTAATTTTAAACATAAATTTTATTTTGGTTTTATTTCTATGAATTTAAGTTTCTAAACTACAGCCACTCTTAATAAAAGTAAAAATATAAACTACAGCCACTCTAATAAAACTACAGCCACTCTTATGTTTGGGTTTTCGAGATTAGGATTTGATTAAGAAATTAGAGTGAATTTTTTAAAATCCCGATAATTAATGATTTGGCTTCATAACTAAAAATGGAAAAATGTTAGTAAGAAGTAACTAGGGGTTAATATTTAAAATAAATGCATTATTGAACTAATTTATTTACAAAATGCAATATTGTACATTTTATGCATTTTTAACCCAGGCTAGATAAATGATGAGACTTTCAAAGGAGCGCCATTTTCAAACCAGTTGACCAAATGAGGTGAAACAAGCGTCAATGTGAAGCTTATAGAAAATCGATTCTAACAAAGTAATCAAAACAAGAATCCAAAGAAAACTAAAAATTAACAAAAGCGTAGGGCAATCAACTAAAATAAAAATCCAAAAAGGTATTTGGCCAATTTTAATAGAAAGGGTCCCCATTATTTGAGTTCAGCGAACCAATAATGGGGGGGTTGTGTTTTTACCACAACAGAACCATAAAAAGTCTCCTATATTCATGGCAATGGTTAGGTCAGGTGTTTTAGCTGCTTTTGTCCCCAAGAATCATTTATTCCCTGAATTTATTCAATGGCTAGCCTCAGCAATGTACCCCAAGAAGTGTTTTGTAATGAATCAGTCATGAGAGAGTGTTTTTCAAGTAACCTCGCAATGAATACACCAAGCTTTGAATTACCCTTTATCTGGAACTTACACCACCTTTACTGAAGATTCTCTAGTTTCATATTATGATAATATCTCTCCTCAGGAACTTTCTCATGTTACCTCTTTCCTCGCTCCTAAATTTGGTCAATTCTCCCTAGATGGGAATCTCTCTCTTTAGAAATATAAGCAGTTGATATAAGACCAGTTTTGCAAGTAATTTATAAGATTCTAGGAAAAGAAGACTCCAAGCAGGTTGATAAAGTAGTGCTGGGATTTTTCTCTTTAATGATGAAGCCAGAGATAGTACTAGACATTCCAACATTCTGGGTAGATACTATCAATACCCAATTTATGACTTTGCCTCTCACTGGGTCCTTCAAGTTTCCTTCAATTATTACTTATTTATTTCTGTACCAGAATGCTGAACATTTTTCAGATTTGGGACTAAATGTTGTTGACATCAATAAAAAGAAGCAGTTAGTGGTATTCTGGACAGACCTGATAAGGGGTGATCCAGGAGATAGTGGTTTATTTGAGTTCACTTCTTTATTCCTTCTAGTGGCTTATAAAATCTTGAATGGAACCTTGCCCCCAACTTTTCTTCCTAAAGCTCAAGAATTTCTTCAATTGAGTAAAGATGTGAGATGTGGAGATTGGTTCATCTTTGAAGAGCATGCAGAGATTAGGCTTTATGGAGCCTCTGTCAAGCCTTACAGGTTACCAAAATTTGTGCCAATGAGGCTTTTTGCCCTTGAATTTATCAGGCAGAGATTGAATGTAGATCAAGTTCATTTTGTTCCTATGAAGAAAGGTTATTTCTTTAAGTTGCCTAAAGCAGTGGGACCCTTCATTGTGAACACTAGATAGGTTGCCCAAGAGGTCGAGAGATTATTGAATGATATGTGTCTTTTACAGGTGGTTGAGTGGGCTTATGACCCTCATCAAATTATTTCAAAGAGAAGGCTGGAGAATGGATATTCAGCCTTGGTACATGAAAGTAAGCTTGAAACAGAGAAATTGGCAAATGGAGGTTTGCAAAACACTCAAGGGACAAAGATTGAAACCCCTAGTATCACAGAAAAAGGTGTCAAGAGGGTGAGATAAGAAGTCATTGATTAGATGAGGAAGAATTTGAAGCAGCAAAAAGGACTAAGCTTATGGATGCAATGTCTTCATCACAACCTGGTTTGGTGATTCAGTTAGGAGAAACAGAAGGTGCCCCAGCTTCCCCATCTTCTAGAGAACCTGTTCATGATCAGGTTCCTTTAATTCAAAGTATGTTTGCTCAAATAGCTAAGAGAAACCAGAAGGTGAAGCTAAATATGGAGGCTCAAGCTGAGTCTCAAGTTGCTCCTGAACAAACTAGATTGTTATCTTCTATGGATTTGGAGAGGAGCCAACTTAAAATTGCTTTTTCTCATCCTACTGAAATATCAGTGGGGTCCACTAGTAATTTCAAGACTGTGAATTTAACTGTTGACACTCACAAGCTTCCAATGCTTGACAAGATCAATTTGCACATGCAAACTGGGCAATTGATCGTAAATGATTTACATAAAACAAATGCAGTAGCTGTCAAGGCAAAAAAAATGCTAAATAAGGTAATTCAACAATTAAAGTTGGAGAAATCCAACTCCAGAGCTTTGAATGCTCAGGTGGATGAGCTAAAGAAAATTATCATTAAAATAGGTGTCAATCCTGATGACCAACCTGCTATTCAGAAATTATTGCAATCTACTAAGTCAGAGATTGGGGTTTTGAAAAAGAAGTTGAATCTACCTACAGGTGAGCATCCCATTGTTGCAGGGATAGCTGAAGTGGAAAATGAAAAGGAAAAGCTCCTACAGGATGTGTTGCAGAAAACTGAAGAAGTTTCTTTACTTAAAGAATCTTTGGACAAGCTGCAATGACAGGTAGACACTCATGTTTGTACAATAGTAATGCCAGCCAACATAGATGATCCAACAACACAGGTTTTACAGTTGGGAACAGAGCTTAAAATGGTTGAGCATGATGTAAAGAAAGCCCAAAGAGAATTGGAAACAACTTGCAAGCTATTGAATTTGAGTGAAGAAGAAGCAAGAAGGGAGAAAGAAAATGCAAAGAAGTATAGGGAAGATCTTCTAAGGGCTGAAGATGAAATCAAAAGGCTAAAGGAAAAAATGAAGGGAAATATGTCCTTAATTCAAGCCAGGGAAATCCTATGGGATGAAGTCATTGAGGTTATCAAGGGCATTTGGGAATTTCTTGTTATTATATCTGAAGAGAAAACACTAGTCCGAGACATGGAAGAGGTGGTCATGAAAAATAAACAAAAAGATTTAGATAGATCAAAGTTTGCAAAGAGGATGATAGATTTCATTAATTCTAAATCTACTGCAGAATTGAAGGAGCATGACATGCCAGACAGAACATTATGTGCAATAGATTTCAATAAGATGATTGTTAGAAATATTTATAGGAATACTGCTGAGAAGAAGATAAATGAGATGAAGGAAGTAGTTTCCAAGTTTAACATCCTGTTTGATAAAAGAGTCAGAGTTGGACTTCCCTCTTGCTGGGATCTACAAGGAAACTTGCTACCATGGAAGACATATGAGACTTTGCTAGTTGAGGCAAAGAGAAAAGTTGATAATACTCATGAAAAGACAACAATATTAAAGGGAGCCACCATTGTGAATTAACTTAACAAAGATTTTAATCTTCTCTAGATGGTGAAGACTTTGTTTACAGATAAACCTACTTATAGTAGGATTACAGCTTGCAGGATAGCACTTGACAAGTTAGAGGAAGCACCAACATCAAATGTACCATTATGGAGGAAATGCAAAGAATGGATGATAGAGAAGACCAAATATGCATCAACAGGACCATCTACTCAAGCCACAGATTCAAACAACGAGTAACAATCACCAATCATACTTTAATTTCTGTTACTTCATGCTATCTTATTTCTTGAGAAAAATGAGGTGTCTTTTACCCTCTGATGTAATATTCTATAATGACTTTTACTTTAGATAGTTAGAAGGTAGTTAAGCAGTTTGATAGTTTTGGTAGTTACTAACTGTGCCATGATGTATAAGAAGACGCAAACTTATAGAAAAAAGGTCAGAATTTTGAATAACCTGAAGACTATGCTATTGTATACTTGATAAATTGATGATTAATGAAAGAATCAGGAGTTTTCCACACAGTGTTGGGTATGATTTTGTTATTTCTCTGTTATGTGTCATTATGTTTCTTCCTTTCTTTAAATATGGTAATGAAGCTGCAGGTCTTTGTTTACTAATGTGAATAAAGTTAAAATTCCTTAAAAGAGCGCTCCCATATTTAAAGCTCCTACCTCTGTATTTCTTCTAAGTTACAGATAATAGTTCCTGTCAAATACAACATATTATCTTTAATTTCTCAAGACATTCTTCACACAACATTTATATCCAGCATCACATGGCATTTTGAGATTTTCATATCAGCTAAATATTAAGGATTAAAAGTCAGGTCATTCAGGTCCTTCACATGAAGATACATTATACAAATAAGTGACATGCATAATAGAATTTAATGTCTTAAGCACAATTTCTCCACAGCGAAGAAATTGGTTTCTTAAGGGAGAACAAGAGGTATAATTGATTTGATATTCATACTGAATATTTAACCATTTATAAGAAGAAATTAAGAAAATAGTGCTTTCTTAATCAACAAAATATAATCAAATTGTTACAAAAATCTAGTGTAATTTATATTTAAAGAGGAACTTACAATAACAAATAGTTCTGTAAATTATTCTCTTATTTAAAATCACAACTTCACAGAGGATTCAAAATGAGACTGAAACTTAGTTAAATTTTAAATCATATAACTGCAAAATACTTAATTTATATGAAGAAAACATAGTGAATAAACAAGATGAAATACAACCCACTGAGAAACAAGCCATATGAGGTAAATACAAAATCTTTTATTATTTCAAAAATGCTCCATCTTAGTACAAATATGCTTGATAGCTTGTTCAAGGGTTCAACCCTTAATAACTCAAAGGAGGAGTTATTTATACAAAATTTGCAAAAAGATCTACAATATGTTTGGAATAGAATACCAAAATAGTATAAAATTACAAAAATAGAACAATATAATAGGAACTGAAAAATTGCTGAAGAGGTGGTTCTATCCTTTGAGAATCTGCTGATGATCTAGCCTGAAAACACTAGTGAGCTGTCATGCTGTTAGAATGAGAAATTACTTAATTGTTTCACACAATTTATCCCATCTTTCTTCACTTGGTATTTCCACATTCACCATCTTTCTAAATGTTTCATCCACCTCTGTGTATCTCTCGAAATTAGGCTTGGTGAGAAACAAATGTTTAATTTCATACAAGATGCTTAAATCAAACTCCAAAGCTTCCAGAAAAGCCCTCCATGTTATTTGTCCTTTAACTCCTGCAAATTTTGTTCTATCTATTGCGATAGCATATCACTCCTTGCAATAATCAACTAATCTAATCAATTTATCATTCAAACCTACTAATCCTGGCAACCCTTTTTGATTTAAAACATTAAACTTTGAATGAAATCTTTTAACAGATATATCCAGGGTTTTGCATTTAGTTTCTAACTGATTGATCAAATTCTTTTTTTGTAATACCTTCTTAATCTCTAAGATAGTAGTTGTTTTGTCAGAGATGTTTATTTCTTCTAATTCTTCTATTCTCTTTGAGTTTAAAACCTTGATCATTTATGTGGCTTCTGCTGGCTTGGTCTTCAAGGCTGCTTTCTATTCTTCTATCATTTCTTTGCATCTAGTGATGAGTTCTTGCTGTTCAAAAATAATCTATATGGATGACCATACCTCTGTGATGGATTGATTGATTTTTGTCCAAATATTTTCCTTGGCATGAGCCAAAGTGTCTGCCATCAGGGACTCACTCTCCAACTTCTAGATTTTAAGTTCCAATTTGTGAATCTTCTACATTTCTTGCAGATACAAAGTATCATTTTGTACTTTCTGCAACTCTGGATTTTGGAATTTTTGTAGTAACTTCTCGTTTTCCTGTGGTTGGATCATGTTATGAAACCAGCTCAAGAAAAGATAGAAAAGATAGATCAATGCCTTAGAATTCAGCCTCTTCGAGGGGGCAACCTCCTTTACATTACATAAATGAACAATTCTTCCATGATTGAAATACAAAACCGCCTTTCTATATATAGGAGTCTACGGAGTCACAATATAATCCAGCCGACCTAACAATAATAATATAAAGCCACAAAAATAACAATAGAGGGATTCTATGGGGCACAATAATAACAATATGGGGGCAATAGGGGCACAAAATATTAATAAGGGGTATAACTACAATAGTAATGGGGTAATCACTAGTATTATAGGGACCCAACATGCCCCTCTCCTTCAAAAAAGTGTTGTCCTCAACGCTTGAGTAGTTCTGGATACTTCTGCATAAAATTCTCATCCTCCCATGTGGAATCTTCAGCGGATAAGTTCTTCCACTTGATAAGATACTCTGAAATTGATCGATTTCGTAGCTGTCGAGTTCTTGTTTCTGTGACTGCTTCCGGTTCCAATATAATTTTTCCTTCCTCGTCAAGTTCTGGCAATATTGTTTGAACTGGGAGCTTGTCGCCTATAACCTTCTTTAAACATGAAACATGGAAAACTGGGTGCAATCGAGAAGCTGCAGGAAGCTCCAATTTGTATGCCATAGTACCAATCTTTTGCAACACCTTGTACGGACCATAATACTTTGGTGATAATTTATTATCCTTCTTAGCTTGCTTGAGGGACATTTGCTTATATGGTTGTAGCCGTAGGAATACCCAATCACCTACATCAAAACTTCTTTCACTGCGATGTTGATCTGCCTGTTGTTTCATTCTATTCTGTGCCAACACGAGGTTATCCTTTAAGAGTTGGAGGACTTGTTGTTGATGTTCGATGTGATGTTCCACTGCCTGAACCTTAGAATTTTCTCTTAAATATGATGTGATGGATGGTGGTTGATACCCATAAAGTGCCATAAATGGGGTCATTTTTGTTGCTGTATGGAAGGAAGTGTTATACCACCATTCAGCCAGAGGCAACCATTTGACCCATTGTGTCTGTTTATCAGATACAAAGCAACGAAGATATCCTTCCAAACATTTGTTTACTATCTCAGTTTGCCCATCAGATTGAGGATGATAAGATGAGCTATGAGCTAACTGAGTACCAAGACAAGAAAATAATTCTGTCCAAAAATTTCCAGTGAAAATGGGATCTCTGTCACTTACAATAATCTTTGGGTTTCCATGTAGCTTTTGAATTGTTTCCATAAATGCAGTAGAAACTGTACTGGCTTTAAATGGATGTGATAATGCACAAAAGTGTGCATACTTGGTAAGTCTGTCAACTACCACCATGACACTCTTTCCCTCAGACTTGGGTAAACCTGTGATAAAATCCATTGAAACCTCCTCCCAACGTTGGCTTGGAATGGATAAAGGTTGTAATAGACCCGGTGTCTTAATTGTTTCAACTTTATTTTGTTGGCAAACCAAACATTCCGCCACAAACTTTTGAATATCTGATTTAAGGCCATCCCAAAAAAATTCCTTCTTAACCCTGTGGTAAGTTTTTAAAAATCCTGAGTGCCCTCCTAAGGGAGAAGTGTGCAATTCCATAAGAATCTTTTGTTTTAGCTGGGAATTCTTACAGAGGTATAAGCGATCTTTGTACCATAACGAATCATTTTGCCAGCTAAATGTATCAGACGTACTGGAATCTTGTTGTAACTTTCGAATAAGTGCCCACACTTCTTCGTCATTCTTCCATTCCTCCCTTGCTTCGTTTATCCAATCTGGTTGGATAATAGAAATGGCGCACAACAATGCTTCCACATCCTCATCCTTTCTTGAGAGTGCATCTGCCACCACATTTTGCTTCCCTTTTTTGTAGATGATTTCAAAGTCATAACCCAACATCTTTGTGACCCACTTTTGTTGCTCTTCAGAGGATAATCTTTGTTCTAAAAAGTATTTAAGGCTATCATGATCCGTTTTTACCTTGAAGTGTCTTCCCATTAGGTAGGGTCGCCATTTCTTAAGTGCATGGAGTATTGCCAACATTTCCTTCTCATAAATAGCTTTGCTTAAAAACTTTCCCTTGATTGGACGACTTTCAAAAGCAATGGGTCTTTCATCTTGCATTAGAACAGCACCAATTCCATTTCCTGAAGCATCACATTCCACAATAAAGGTTTTTGTGAAGTCCGGTGTAGCTAAGACCGGTGCTTGGCACATTGCCTCTTTAAGATGTTCAAAGGCCTTTGTTGCTTCCAGAGTCCATGAAAATGCATCTTTCTTCAATAATGTTGTTAGAGGTGCTGCTATTCTCCCATAATTCTTAACAAACTTGCGATAATACCCTGTCAACCCGAGAAATCCTCGCAGATGCTTTATGGATGTGGGGATTTTCCATTCCTTAATGGCTTTAATTTTGCTAGGGTCTACCTTAACTCCTTCATGAGATACAATATGACCCAAATATTCCACCTCCTGGACTCCAAAGAAACATTTGGATCTTTTTGCATATAATTGTTTCTCCTCCAATAGTTGTAGCACCCTGTCAACATGTTCAACATGATCCTTCCAAGACTTGCTGTAGATTAGTATATCATCAAAAAATACTAACACAAATTTTCTAAGGAATGGTTTGAAAATTGAATTCATCAAACCTTGAAATGTTGAAGGTGCATTGGTAAGGCCAAAAGGCATGACCAAAAATTCATAATGACCCTCATGAGTTCTAAATGCTGTTTTCGGAATGTCTTCAATCTTCATTCTGATTTGATGATATCCTGAACGAAGATCCAACTTGGTGAAGTAAATTGATCCATGCAATTCATCCAGTAATTCATCAATGACAGGAATGGGGAACTTATCTTTAATAGTGAGCTTGTTGAGCTCCCTATAATCCGGACACATGCGCCATGATCCATCCTTCTTGTGCACCAATACTACTGGAGCAGAGAAAGAACTTTGACTCGGTTGAATTATACCAGCCTCTAGCATTTCTGCAACCATACGTTCAATTTCACTCTTTTGGACATAGGGATATCTGTACGGCCTGATGTTTGGAGGAACACTTCCTGGAATCAGATGAATAGCATGATCATGATCACGCATAGGTGGGAGACCTTTGGGAGTCTCAAATACCTTGGAATGATTGTCCAGGACTTTTTGGAGATCTGGAGAAATAGATGATTCCAATGTGGAAACATCTAGCGAACATAATTGTGCAATTACACCTCTTTGCTCCTTTTTTAGAAGCTTTGTCATACCATTAGAGCTGATTATCTTTCCTGGTTTCCCTGCAATACCCCTTAATTCAACTTCCTTTCCTTCCGTAGAAAATTTCATGAAAAGTTCTTGAAAATTAAAAGCTATTGTACCCAAGGATTGTAGCCATTGGACTCCTAGTACAACATCAGCACCTCCCATTGGAATGGAAAGCATTGGGCTAGTCAATACATATTCTCCCATGGATAGCTTGATATTATGGCACTTTCCAGAGCAATTTATTGTTCCTCCATTTGCAATCATCACTTGACACTCTGGTGCTGGATATAGGAAGCAATTCAATTCTTTTGCTACCTTACAATGAATAAAATTGTGGGTGCTTCCTGAATCAATCAACACTATTACCTTTTTCTTCTTGATTTGTCCTTCTATCTTGATGGTTTGAGGAGTGGTAATTCCCGCCAATGCATTACAAGATATGGTCGGATTTATTTGTTCTTCATCTAGGCTTTGTTCCTGGAGTATATCCTCTTCTTTTGACCTTTCTTGCTCCTTTTCTTCTTCCTCTTCACAATCTATGTAGAATAATTTCTTCTCAGCACACTTATGACCTTTAGTGTATTTGCTATCACAACTGTAACAAAGCCCTTTTGCTCTTTTTTCTTCCAATTGTTGTGGTGTCAACCTTATAGGTTGTGGAAGACTAGGGGCAACAACACTTCCGTCTTTATAGTTGTGAGTGGTATGCTTCCTGGTTGCCATAATTTTGCTTTCCATTTTTCTTGCTAACCTGAATGCCTTCTCTAATGAATCAGGTTCCCAAAGGCGAACATCATGTTGGATATTATCCTTTAAAGACCCTATGAACACATCAATCCTATGCTCCTCTGGAATATCTTTTACCCTTATGTTCAATTTTTGGAACTCCTCAATGTGCTCCATTATTGAACCCTTTTGTTTGAGACTTATCAATTGGCTAAAAAAAGTGTTGCTTTTTGTATCCTCATAATGTGCTATCAATTCTTCCGTAAAAATTGCCCAAGTGATAAAATTTTTACGAGAGAAAAGCCATTGATACCATACAAACTGATTTGGTTCCAAATATAAAGTTTCCATACGTACCTTTTGTGTGTTTTGCACATTATTGAGATCGAAGAATTGCTCCATCTGTAATATCCATGTGGCAGGATCCTTGCCATCAAACTTCCTCATATCGATTTTTGGAATATGGTGAGTCTTCGATCCAACATTAGCGTCTATGGAATCATGATTAACATTTCTTTTATTCTCATCATGAGTTTCCTTTAGTACCCTTTCACCCTTAGTGCCCATTTCTTGTAGCAACTTATTCATATTTATCTTCAATTCGTCCATGTCTGTCTTCAAATCTATCTTCAAATCATCCATCTTAGCTTCCACGTCAATCATCTTAGCTTCTACACCTTTCTTTAAACAGTCCATCTTAGCTTCTACACCTTTCTTTAAACCATCCATCTTAGCTTCTACATCTTTCTTTAAACCATCCATCTTAGATTCTGTTCCTTTTTGTGTAAGGGACAGTTGTTGCACTTGGTCTTGTAATTTTGATATATCATGTTGCATTTCTTCCTCTTCTTCATGAGTCATGCTAGAGCTTTCAGGTTCCTTACTAGGTGTTTGCATTTTCTTTCCTCGGGGCATCAGTTACCGATAATAATGCTCTACTATGCCCTTTGAATTCCTTCAAAATAAATTTTCAAACCAAGCTTAAGCAAAAATTTAAGAAAATCTACACACCTTTTTTCACTTTGTAGGAGCTCGATATTGCCTCTGATGTATCTCTGTACTTTCCGATCATCTAGTTCTGAATTTGTGACCTATAGTAGCCCTCTGTGTCCTCTTTCCAATGCCACAAGTCTGACCCAAATTGGATTCTCCAAGGAAGAGTTATGCGAAATCTCCCACAGTGACTTGATTATAGACTAGTTCAGTAGAGCGAACTTGTACGACGTGCCACGAGTCACTGTTTCGACCTTTGGATCTGAAAAATGCATACAAGAAACTAAAGTTTGTCCTCTTTCTGTACCTTCTTACGAAATTTCAATCCGATCCCCAGAGAGAAAGTTATGACGATTTTCCCCAGGTCACCTGTTTGGAATGTAATTCAGGAGTCTGCAAAAAGACCAACTTCCTCAGATCATAACCTCAAATATAGCGCGAAAAGCTCTGAAATTTGGACCCAAGGTTCAGCGTGATTTCTTCTCAAATGGGTTTTTATTGCGACTTCTGAAATGTCACAGAGAAAAAGTTATAGCGAAAATGCCACGATGACCTGTTTGGAGCAGCGAAACCCTAGAATCCAAAGCTCTGATACCAAATGTTATGAAACCAGCTCAAGAAAAGATAGAAAAGATAGATCAACGCCTTATAATTCAGCCTCTTCGAGGGGGAAACCTCCTTTGCATTACATAAATGAACAATTCTTCCATGATTCAAATACAAAACCTCCTTTCTATATATAGGAGTCTAAGGAGTCACATTATAATCCAACTGACCTAACAATAATAATATAAAGCCACAAAAATAACAATAGAGGGATTCTATGGGGCACAATAATAACAATATGGGGGCAATAGGGGCACAACAATATTAATAAGGGGTATAACTACAATAGTAATGGGGTAATCACTAGTATTATAGGGACCCAACAGATCAGCTGTTGTTGATGTAGATTCAAAGGCTATTGATGATGAACTAGGCTTTGTACCTGCAACTGCTATTGGGATTGTTGTGAGTGGAACCATGGAAAGCTGTGATGATTCCTTCTCTTTCAATAACCATTCAATTTTCTCTTCCATTTTCTTCAACTGTATATTTTTCTCAATGATAAGCTTGAGCATATCCTCCTTTTTCTGTTCATTCTTTGCCATATCCTTGGTTAGAGGATCTTTTGTTGAAGGCAACTTTAACTGTTTCTTCAATGCAACAATGTCTGCATCTTTATTCTTAAGGAGTAGCTCTGTGGATTTTACATCTTTGGGATCATATCCCACTTTAATTACAAAATCCTCTAATGATTTTATTCTGTTGTCTTTGGCTAAAGAAGAAATCTTTTCTAACTTAAGTTGGGACTGAACATTAGATAGGGAAGTCCTAAGTTTAGAAAGAGACATAGCTATAGTTGTCATAGTAGAAAACAACATCTCACCAGTCTATCTGTGCATATCCATCTGATCAATTGGATGGATTTGACTGGTATCAAATGAAAACACAGTCTTTTTGTAATCTGATGGCGATTTAGGAAATGGAATATGGGCTCGTAAGAAAGCCATTTTCATTCTGCCTTTATCACTATCAAAAGCAGAAAGAAGCATATGTTGGGAGTGTTAGTGTCAGTCTTTCCAGCCTTCCTCCAGTGATCAAATATGCTATTACAAAGTGGTCTCAAAGTGTCAAGGTCAAATTTTGTCATTTCAGTGAAGTCTTCAAGCAAAATTTGGTCACTAGGCATTAGGTCTATGGTTTGCTTTCACTCTTTTCAAAATTGCCCAAATGCCAATCCATGTCATCATTCTGCTGAGTCTATCATCATTCATAGGGTTTTCATTATCATCTCAGTGTCTAATGAGTCATTTTACACCTTGTTCATGCTTCAGTTGCGCCTAGGTAAGGTCATTTCCCTCTCCTAGGGTTTTGAAGGCAATTTCTCTTGGACGGTCAAATCATCGGCAAAACTTGTATCCTGATGTTCATACACCTTCCCCTATCCTTAAAGTACCTTATTAAATGCTTCCCATCCCTTAGATCCGCCAAATTCCTCATTTTTGCACAAACCCTAGTTTCTAGCTACAACCTGGCAATTTTCTAGGTTTGGCCTGTGTTTTGCCCTTTTGGACCCCTTCCCCTCGCTCAATCTCTGAGATTCCACTTTCCCCTACTTCCTAACATCCCTCCCCACTCCCAAAAATTTCCCCAAGAATTTAGAAGCCCCTTATCCCCTTCATTTCGCTTCATTTCCACGAAATTCCTTGTTTCACACATCGGGATCAGTTTCACTCAAAAGATGTTTCAGAGCAATCAAAGATGAATTTGGGAAAACTGAGAGAGGTTTTTGTCCACAACAGGCCAAGGAAGAAAAACGTCCTTCACTTTTTGCACAAGTGTCATGGTTTTAAAGAAATGTTAAAAATACAATCGCCAGATCCAAGGAGGTTGGCCAAGGCACTAAAATGACGGAAAAGGCCCGATCCACTCTAAATTTTGGCCAAAGCCTCTTTTAATGAGCATGGTACTTGATTGGGGACTCCCAGCCCAAATTTCAAGAAATTTGGAGAAAATTTTGTCAATTGTGAATCTTTTGTGCCAAACACAGGTTTTCCTCCCCAACGCGTAGCGCGCCGCGCGCGACCCTTAAGATGGGCAACTCCATTTCAGGAAAACTCAGCATTTTTGGATTTTTCATGCAAGAACACACTTGCTCAGCAATTTCCAAGAAATTTCACCAAGTTTTGAGCCTCCAGAAGGTCAAAAAACATGCAAAAAATGACTTTCTGCCACTTTTTTGACACACAGGAAGCAGTCTTGGGAGATTGCAATTTTGGAGGGGCAAATGGACACCAAATTTAGAAATTCCACTTGGGCTGGAAAGTAGACATCCATACCTTTCCAAAAATCCCACTTTTGCCTCATTTGGATACCTGGAAGTGCCTAAAAAGTTTCTCCAAAGGCGCGCTACGCGTTCAGAATCAGGGCGCTACGCGTTGGGCAATTTTCACAGAAATGCACCTACAGCTCAGCAAAACGCAGTTTTGACTGGATTTGACTTTTGGAGTGGATTTTGATCCTCCTTATTGTAAATGATGTAATTTTATGATATTTTGACACTCATTTATCTCTTCTAGAAGATTCATTCATGAGATAGGCAAAAATTTAATGAATGAATTAGTTTCCTAGCTTATAGAGGCAAGTTGTTTTGACTGCCTAGTTTTCAGTGCTCAGTTTAGAATTGGTTGAAACAGCTCCTAGGATAGTGAGCTCGACCCCTAGAGGCAAGGAAAGATGTTAGATTGCCTATATTATGTACTTTCTTGGTCATTTTCATGGTTGGACTCTTGAGGGAGAAGCTTCTATTGTATTACTCATTGTATCTCTGCAATTTTTGGCAAAGGAAGACCAGGGTTTTGCAGTCCTTTTTGGGATTCCTGTGGTTACATATATTGATGGTGTGTTTCTCTTTGTACTTGTAAGTTTGTTATGTGAATCATCTTCTTACTTTTCCTTCTGCAAATTAGGCAAATGAAGTGTTAAAGTAGAATTCATGATTGCCATGCTCTGCTTTTAAGTTTGCTTAATATCAATGTTTTCATCTGTTTAAGGAGAACTCAAGGTGTTTACTTGCTCTCGTTAGCTCCTCACCAGTCAATCTTACCCATCTGAATCTTTCAAAGGCATCAATACAGTCTCCTACCTTGCCCCAAAGAACCCCCTGCAAAAACTGTGTCCAATCCCCGCACCCAAAATTGCCTTTCCCCGATTTTCCACCAAAATCCCAAAAATCTCAAATCAAACCTTTTATCAGTTTACTAGCCTAAAATCAGTGTTCTTTATTAGTTATCTCCACCCTTAGAAGATCTTTGCCGAGATATACCGGAGAGAGCCCTCTCCTGCCCCGTAGGGCTAGCTACGAGGCTAAGTGGTTTGAT
Source organism: Pinus tabuliformis (assembly GCA_031772625.1). Taxonomy (NCBI): domain Eukaryota; kingdom Viridiplantae; phylum Streptophyta; class Pinopsida; order Pinales; family Pinaceae; genus Pinus; species Pinus tabuliformis. The sequence goes on along the minus strand of CM062820.1, from coordinate 82,566,099 downwards.
GTTGCCTTGGAGTTTGCCTTTCTCAGCCTGAGGTGAAATTTCAAGCGCTAACAGGGAGGTTGAAGTTTGTTTCCAAAACTGTACACATTGGACTTTAAAGTCTCATTTTTCTGTTTAATTTATAGGAAGCTTGAAAATATATTCTGATAATTCGAAGAGCTGGTTCCTGTGGAATGTATAATTTCTAGAGGCCTTCTACAAGGTGAAGTTGTAGGAGGAGTAGTTGAAACACTGGTTGTGGGAGGAGTGGTTGAAGCACTAATCCCTGCTGATGTAGATACTTATGGATCTCCAATATCAATGATCACTGGTGGATTTTCTTCTATTGATGTGACCAAGCTAATCTTAGGCTTCTTCTGTTTAAAATTAAATCATTTCATAATACCTTTAGTAGATGAAGTTTCCTCTCCTAGCCTTTTCTGTTGCTTGCTCTGAGAAATTGGATTCTGTTCAGTGGGGGGTAGATACAACCTGCTCATCTGCCTCTTGAAGAGTGCCATCAACCCATGTTTCTTGATTCATAATTTTTTCTATTTCTGGCCTTTGAGTATGAATATAAGGAGTCATATTGAAATTAACTCTCAAAGCAAAAATGATGCCAAAAGGATCATAGGATTAGGTGAAACTGAGCTGAAAATTCATCTTCCTCAACAATGTATCTGCCTCAATACCAGTTGATCTGGTGTTGCAAATAAATGATCCGATCTGTGCTTTAAGCTTGAATTGAGACTTCCTTTTACCTGACACAAAATGTAGCTCATCCATGTGAATCATCTGCCTAATATATTCCAGAGAAAATATTCTCATAGGAACATATTTGGGTAGCTTATATGGTGCAAGCTCACAACCATATACTCTTACCTCAGTATAGTTCTGGTATAAATACCAGTCACTAGTTTTGGTTTTTTCACTTAAGTGTAGAATCCTTTTAATTTCATCCCCAATCTTAGGCTCTGTCTGACTGTTAAGGAGTTGTGCCACTGGATGTATGAATGCATCTACAAATTCTGCAAATGAGGAGGTGGTAGAAGTTGTTCTGACTATTTCTGTCTAGTGAATCACTGATTGATTCACTCCTTGTTCATCCTGCTTGCTGAGTTTGATAGGTAATAGATCACCCTGCTAAAAAAGAAACATGTGGACAATTACAAAGCTGTAACTGAACACTCCCTACACAGTGAAATTTCATGAATTGTTCATGTATATTATCAGCCAAGAATTGGCTGTAATTATGCATGAATGCTGGTTGCTGATATTTATTAAAAATGGATAGGAAACCAAGGATAGTCTCATCAACAGACTGATCATCTGGGTATCCTAATAAATAGGAAAGCAAGGAAATGCAATGTTTGGAGGCTTCAGGAACATGGCAGATGAGTAAGGTGGATTTATTTTGGGCAATTCTTCATCCTCAAGCAAAAAGATTTCAAAAATTTGGGCTCTCTGTGGGAAGGTTAACTTATGGTACAGATCCATAAGTGCTGTTGATGAAAAATGAGTGAGAGGGTTAGATTGGGGGATTAAGAGCATTTGATTTATGATTTCAGTATAAATGGTTATCAGATGCCTCCATTCTGAGTCATGACTGCTCTTTTCACAGGATCATATTTGGCTTGACACCAGGTAATAAGATTAGGGAACTCATGTTTCTTTGGGAAACTAAAGAGAGGTAACGAGGATTCCCAAAACCTAATTGGATCTTGTTTGTCAAAATAATTTTGTTCGAGCCACAAGTGCAGTTCATAGAAATCGAACTCACACTTGGATTCTCTGATTTTGAACATTGAGTCTACCAGAGGAACATGGTCAAGGTCGAGCTGAGTTGGAGTGGTAGAACTTTCATCTACACTTTGCTTTTTGGATTTCCCTTTTGGGGCCATAATGGTAGACAGAAGGAAAAGCAATGCTAGCAATAGACTGAGTGAATAAGAAAAGTTCTGCAAAAATTGTTTACCTGTGAATAGCATAAAAAGTTAGAGGAAAGTAACAAAGAGGCAGGAATAGGTTTATTTATAACATGCGGGAAGGGATAACGGTTTTATTCATAACCATAACAGTTTTTAATGCACAGGAGCGAAGCTATAATAGGTGATTTTAACGGGTATGACAGTAGGGCAGTGAGCGTGTGAGGTGGCAACAGATATGTCGAATAGGCAACGAGTATGTGAGGTGGCGGCTTGAGATTGGTTGAAGGATAACGGTTAAGGCGTGGGATGGAAAAGTCATTGGTGGAGGGAAACCACGAGCAATTTACGGGGTGGGGGTGTAGTGAGTGGTTTGTGGTTTTAAGCGCGCGCGCGCGGGGTGGGGGGGTTGTAGAGTGATATGGTGGCAGTCCGTAAAGTTGGGGCATCCACCATGGAAACCGCTTTGTGTACCCCCCCATCGCGTTAACGAGAAACGGTCGAGGGGGGTGCAAAATATCTCCCCGCCATTGATCCGGGCGCGGAGAAGATTAGCTGTTGAATCATGTGCTCTTCTTATTGAAAGCTGACAAGACTTTTTGTCATTTATTGACTTGGGTCTAATCAAATACGTGCTTTATAATATAATTTCAAATGCCAAAGGTTTATAACCAAAGAATTAATCCCGATTAAGGAATTAATCATAAATTAACAAAATTTAACATTTTTCTAATGTGGCGCATTTAGACTAGCAACCTTTGCATTTATTTTTATATGAAAATGAAGCCTTTGTTTTCTTTTTGCTTCCCTAACATTTTATTTTTCTTTTGCCTTCTTTCTTTAGGGTAGCTAACTCCTATCATTTTATTGATATGGATGCCTGTAAAATATAAAATTGTCCTAACATTTTAATTTTTCTTTCTTTTGCATCCATATCCTAACTTAACATTTTGAATTTATTTTTGACTAATATACTAACTTATCAAAACCAAATAATGTTACAACATCGGCTCCAGCTGGGGACTGCTTCCCCTTATGGGATGCAGAGAAAAAGCAGGTCCAAGTGCCTTCTCCTTGGGCTATGGAGTCTTTGCTGAAACAACTACTCACTTGCAAATTTTTCAAAATAAAATGAACTCTCCGGAAATATTTACAAATGATGAATGGATGGATGAAAATCTAGTACTAGATATAATGTTTTAAGTATTTCCCATTGATTTTCAATGAGGAATACCGTCCTTCTAGATTCTGTAGGATGAATGTTTTATTTCCTTTGACTTCTGCAATGCTAAATGGACCAAACCAGAGGTTTTCAAATTTGCATGCTTGCCTTTATCCTCCCTCCTTGTGTCCCATCTAAGCACCAGGTCACCTTTCTTGAAATTCCTTTCTCTGACCTTTCTGTCAAATAACTCCTTCTTCTTGTTTTAATATTTCCTTAGTTTGTACTGAATTTCATCCCTGTCCTTATTCAACTCAATAATTTGATTTATCCTTCTTGAGAAATCATCTTTTTCTTCATAAGCTTCCTAAATGAATCATAACAGGTAAAGCTAAATGAGTGGGAAAAACTGCTTCCTTACCATAGAATAATTGGAAAGGCGACTTGCCTTTGGACCTCTTAGGAGAAACTCTATTTTCCCAAATTGCATGGATTAGGTGAGTGTCCCAAATCTTTTTATGGTCTTCAAGAGTCTTCTTAATGACCTTAACTAAGCTCTTGTTGGAGGACTCTACTAGCCCATTACCCTATAGGTAGTATGGTGTAGAATGGTGTAATAGAATTGAATACTTTTGACAGAACTCAATCATTTTAACACTGCTAAAAGCTACTGCATTATCTGTAACAATCTGTTGAGGACATCCAAATCTTGATAAAATATTTTCCTCAAGGAATTTAATCACAACAGTATCAGTTGAATTTTTAACAGGTATAGCCTCTACCCATTTGGTAAAATAGTTTGTAGCAGTTAGAATCCATCTATGTTGATTACTTGATTGTGGATGAATTTCCCCTATAAAGTCCAACCCCCATTGTAGAAAAGGAGCCTGAACCAATACTGGAACAAGAGGAAGTACTGACAGTTTTTGTTTCCCTGCAAATATTTGGCATTGTGTGCAACTTCTTACTCTTGCTCCTACTTCTTTAAAAAGTGTGGGCCAGTAGAAACCTGCCTTTAAAATTTTGTAGGCTGTTTCTCTCCAGGCATAGTGTCCACCACAAAACCCTACATGGAACTCATCTATAAATAAGAGGGTATTTATAGTATAGATTAGCATTGATAATGCAATATTTTACTGCTTTAAGCTTCAGGGCTTTACATTGCTTCAAGTCAAGTTCAGCTGGACATTAAAAATCTCTAAGAAACTGCACAATATCAGAATACCAATCAGAGAGTAGATATTTCTGATCTATATGAACAAGAATGGCTTGATATGAAGAAAGAGGTTCTTGTGGATTCTCCCCAGATGGAATTGAAGAAGGTTCTTGTGGATTCTCCCCAGATGGAATTGAGGAAGGTTCTTTTGGATTCTCCTTGTTTGCAAAAGTAGGAGGTTCTTGTGGATTCTCCTCTGATGAAAGTTCAGAAACTAGATTTATCCCCAATACTTTGCAGTTGGATTCAACTAACAATTTGGCCAGACCTTGACCCTTTACTAGCTTTGTGGTCTTAATCTCAAGGTCAAATTCAAGAATTTTAGCAATCCATCTCCCTCTTCTTCCATCAGTATCAGGTTGGGTCAAAACAATTTTAACAACATGATTAGGGACATAGGCTGTAATGTGTGAATGCAAGACATAGGTTCTAAAGGATTTGAGGGCTTGGATTAAGGCATAAGCTTATTTTTCAATAATTTCATACCTAAGCTCAACATCCCTCATGACTTTGTAAAAGAAGGCTATGGGTTGGTCATCACCATTTGTATTCTTATGTAAAAGTACAGCTACTAAGGTTGTCTCTAATGCAAAAGGAAATATGCTAAAAGGTGAAGAATAATTAGGACTAGCTAATGTAGAGGCCTCAGATATAGCTTTTTTAATTTGATCAAAAGCATATCTAGCAGAAACTGTCCATTTCACTTCATTGTTCTTCTTTAGCATATCAGTTATATCCTTTACTATCTCTGCATAGTTAGGGATAAACCTTCTGAGAAAATTTATTTTCCTAAGAAAGTTTTGTATCTCTTTCTTGTTTCTAGGCAAGGATAGAGTCTGAATAGCTGAAACTATCTTTGGATAAATGATAACTCCTTCTTTGGAAATAATATGCCCTAGTAATTTTCCTTCCTTTTTAGCAAATAAAGATTTCTTCAGATTGATGGATATGCCAAATTTCCTGCACCTGTCAAAAACCTTGCTCAAGTGTTTTAAATGATTTTCATCAAAATCAGAGAAAACAGTTAAATCATCTAGATAAATGACAACAAATTCAGATTTTCTCTGGAAAGTGGCTCCAGAATTTGTCATTCCAAATGGAATCATAGCATACATGAATGTACCCCAGGGAGTAGTAAAAGCAGTTTTGTCTTGGTCAGCTTGACTCACCATAATTTGGTTGTAACCAGAAAATCCATCTAGCATAGAAATCCTATTTGTACTTGAAATTTTTTGAAGTAGATGATCTATTTTGGGCAATGGGTAGTTATCCTTTAAAGATTATTTGTTCATATTTTAGAAGTCTACACATAGCCTAATTTCACCATTTTTCTTTCTGACAGGAACTAGGTTAGCTACCTAGTCAGAATACCTTAGAGGGACTATGATATGAGCATCAAGTAGCTTTTTAAGTTCTTTCTCAATAGTTGGAAGAAGTATTGGATTGATTCTTCTTAGTTTTTGTTGGAAGGGTTTTTCTTCTAGTTTCAAAGGAATCTTATGCTCAATTAAAGATGTATCATAAGTTTTTAACTCATTATAAGACCAGGCAAAAACATCTTTGTAATTTTAAAGAAGATTAAAGTATTTGATTTTTACATCCAAAGGCAAGGTTGATGACAATTTAACATTTCTTACTTCATTTAAAGTCCCAATATTTCATTCTTCGATTTCTTCTTCAAGTGTGTTAAACAAGGGGTTTTTGGAGACATCATTATTATCAAATAGTTTTTCCAATGGAACTAATCCTTTGGGAATAAAATTATTAGATAATTGAATGATATCATGATCAAGAATTTTAGGACTGAATGAAGTTTCTGGGCTTTGTTGATTTGATTCTTGAACATCTTTTTGATCTTCTTCAATTTGCATATTTGAGAATTCATCAATGACTTGAAGAAAAGATTTTAATTGTTCATCATCCTCAAAAATCTGCCAATGTTTAAGGTTATTAGGAATTGATGGTCTATACTTGACTTGAATCTAGTATTCCAACAATACTGGCTCAGGGATTTTGAAAGAGCTTGCTGAGACAACAAGTGAATCAGCATGCATATTCTCATCTCTAGGTATAGCAGTTATGTTAAATCCTTGGAAGAAATTTTCAATTGTATCCCAAACTTCATTTCTATAGGACCTAAGCCTTGGTTTCTTTGTTTGACATAGGTTTCTAACCTTCTTCACTATTAGCTCAGAATCAGAAAAGACACTCAAATTTTGAACCTTTAGACTCTTAGCTAGTTCACGACCAAGAAGAAAAGCCTCATACTCATCTACATTATTGGTGACTTCAAATTCAAGTTTGCATGACTGAGTTATGTTTTCTTTATTTGGTGAAATTTAAACAATTCTTGCACCTGCTCCTTCTTTTGAGCAAGAGCCATCAAAATAAAGTTTTCAGATATGTGATTCTACAATTTTAGGTTTGGAAATTGTATTCTCAATGGCAAGTTGAGTATTTAATGAATCTTGCAAGGACAACTGAAAGCAACCAAAATCTTGATCTACTACATAGATGGGGTGATTTTTTGGTTGATCAGACCTACAAACAGTATGGAGGAATCTGACTTCCCTATATAACCTTACATTTTCACCTCCATAGACTGTAATAGTAGCAAAAGACATGTCCATCTGAAGTGATCCCCCAAGTTTAGCACAACAAGATCTAGACAGGAGCATGCCAAACTTGGCAGGAATATCAGTGACAACTATGTCTAAAACTATACTCTTGAAAAGTATTTGGCTAAGGTCACAACTAGGCCTTTGATCAGTCTTAGGCATGGTACTTACTTTGAATCAAAGGTGTAGAGGTTATGATAAGAATGAGTAACTTGTAACTGGAGCTGGTCCATAATTACCTTTGGCATAAAGTTATGAGAGGCTCCAGAGTCCAACATGCAGTTATACAAAAGAAAGTCATGGACTTTTAAAGTTACATAAAATGGTGGAAGAATCTCATCAATCATATCAGAACTAGGGCCAAAAACTACTGAGGTTTTTTCATCTTGAAAACTAATAATATCTCCCTCAGCATCTACACTAGAGGATTGTATCCATTTAGACACTTGATTTTTATAATCAGGGTTTTTGGAAAGTTCAGCTAAAGGGATAGGAATCTTAACCCTTTCCATTTCCTTTTCAATATTAAAAATTGTCAAAATGGTCTTATCAGATGAAAAGGTTCCAGTATATGACTCTGTAGTTTGAGGTGTTGGAGTTTGTGTTTGAATAGATTTTATTGCAGGTTCAATTATAGTGGTAGATTTTGAAGATCTACCTGGGCCTGATCTAGGTCTTAGATCATATCTCTTATTTAGCTCTACAATTAGAAATTTAGAAAATGCTTGATATTTTGAAAGTTGAGCATCTCCTTGTTCTTGTTCAAAAGGCTGAGGGGAAGATGAAGGAACTATTGCCATTTGTACTGCTGAAGAATCAACATTATTGATATCTTCAGTGATTAAAGTACCTGTATCATGTGGCTACTGATCATCAATCAACAATGGTGGCTAAATGTTTTGGTCAGAACCTGGACTTTGAAGGATCTGCATTTGAGGAGCCCTTAGAAATTGAGTTTGAGTTTGAGGTCTGACAACAGTTTTCTCAGTAGTTCTAGGTTGTGATCCAATTTTAGAAATCCTATTAGAAAGGTTTCTAAATAAAGATGTAATTTTATCAATTTTCTGATCTTCAAGTTTAGATTTGGAAGAAGATGAATCATCAACCCTAACTTTTAATTTTCTTTCTTCTTTCTCTGTTTTAGCTTTACGTTTGCCAGAAGCAGACCTATTAGCTTCTACCTCTATATAATTTTTCTACATGTCTTCTAATGTACTAGATACCCTTTCTCTCAGCATAACTGCAAAGTCATCTTCAAACGCTTTGGAAAATCTGGCTTTTGTAATTGCTACTGGTGGATTGCATTCGGCAGGAATTTTATGATAGAGTTTGTTAAATCTCTTGATGAATTCAACAACTAGTTCACTAGGGTTTCTCTTCAATTCTTCAAATTCAGTGAGAAAGTAGGGAAGGTCCTTCTTTACCCCCCATTGATTTTTAAATATAGTTATGAGCTCATTCCATGTTCTAATAGAGTCAGGTCTAAGTTGCCTAAATTAGATCCTAACATTTCCTTCTAAGGATTGCGTAAATAATCTCATATAAGCATTTTCCTATTCTATGTTCATATTGTCAGAAAAATCTAGGAAAGCTCATACATGATCTTCTGCTGAAAGACCATTTTCTCCATTAAATCTTGGTAAATGCTTTAGATATCCATAAGGAAAATTTGCCAAGTTTTGAGGGAGGACTAGGGCAACATACCTTGCTTGTACAATGGGTTGAAAATCCATGATAGCAATAGGAGTCTGGGGTGACTAAGTGGATGATGATGAGGAAGAGGAAGATGATGAAGATGAAGGTGATGAAGAAGAATCGGTAGGGGTATTAGTATGTGGAGGAGAGAAAGAGGGAGGAGACCTCCTTGAAGATTTCAAAGGGGTTTTAATAACCAAATTCTGAACTCCTGATGGAAAGTCTTCCTTATTATCAAACAAAGGATTCAAATAGACAGAGAATGTCTCTTCAAGATTAGTAGAAGTTGATGGAACAGAATAAGGAGTTGGGGAGATGAAGTCTGTAGGTTTGAATTCAGGTAAATGTAAACCCAATTCTTCCTCAGATGAAGGTGATTTTATAGGAATGGATGGCACTTGATATGACTCAAGTGATTGTATTAAAAAGGCTGATGGAAGATCTACTCCTCTTGAATGGAGTTCAGAAACCCTAGGAGGTAGTTCAGTCCAATCAGGATTGGATGGCACAAATGAAAAAGGATCTACAAATGATATGTCTTCAGGGTGTAAAGTTGAAGAAGAAGAAGAGGTTCTATGTCTTCTCCTTGAAGAGGCTCCCCTAATAAGTCTTTCTGGATCTGGTAGAGGGTTAACAATCTCAGAATCAAAACGTGATCTAGTATGCTTAAAAGGAGCCAACTTGAAACAGTGGAATCGCCAGGTGAAAGTTTTTGACCTATATCCTATCCTTTATTCACCTTAAAGGAAAAGCGACTTTCAATCCTTCGCTCCCTGGCAACAATGCCAATCTCATGTTGTCCTTTGATATAACTTAAGGTCAATTAGTTATGCCAAAGCATCTATAATGTTTTGTTGTTTTAAATGATTGGATGACCAGTGAACAATTTTATAAATAGGTGCTTTAAACTTAGATAGATTCTTAAGTAAAACAAAATGCTGTTCTTTAACTACACATGGTTAATTTGATTTTAATGGGATGGAGAAGTAGAGTATGAGAGGTATAATTGATTTGATATTCAAACTAAATATTTAACAATTTATAAGAAGAAATTAACAAAATAGTGCTTTCTTAATCAACAAAATATAATCAAACTGTTACAAAAATTTGGTGTGATTTATATTTAAAGAGGAACTTACAATAACAACAATTTTGTAAATTATTCTCTTATTTGAAATCACAACTTCACAGAGGATTCAAAAAGAGACTGAAACTTAGTTAAATTTTAAATCAGATAACTGCAAAAGACTTAATTTATATGAAGAAAACATAGTGAATAAACAAGATGAAATACAACTCACTGAGAAACAAACCATATGAGGTAAATCCAGACTATTTTATTATTTAAAAAATGATCCAACTTAGTACAAATCTGCTTGATAGCTTGTTCTAGGGTTCAACCCTTAATAACTCAAAGGAGGAGTTATTTATACAAAATTTGCAAAAGATCTACAATCTGTTTGGAATGAAATACCAAAATAGTACAAAATTACAAAAATAGAACAATAAAATAGGAACCGAAAAACTGTTGAAGAGGTGGCTCTATCCTTTGGGAATCTATTGATGATCTAGCCTAAAAACACTGGTGAGCTGTCATGCTATTAGAATGAGCAATTACTCAATTGTTTCACACAATTTATCCCATCTTTCTTCACTTTGGATTTCCACATTCACCATCTTTCTAAATGTTTCATCCACATTTGTGTATCTCTCGAAATTAGGCTTGGTGAGAAACAAATGTTTAATTTCATGCAAGATGGTTAAACCCAACTCCAAAGCTTCTAGAAAAGGCCTCCCCATTATCTGTCCTTTAACTCCTACAAATTTGGTTATGTCTACTGCAATAGCATATAACTCCTTGCAATAATAATATAATCTAATCAATTTATCATTCAAACCTACTAATCCTGGCAACCCTTTCTGATTTAAAACATTAAACTTTGAATGAAATCTTTTGACAGAAATATCCAGGGTTTGGCATTTAGTTTCTAACTGATTGGGCAAATTCCTTTTTTTGTAATACCTTCTTAATCTCTAAGATAGTAGTTGTTTTGTTAGAGATGTTTATTTATTCTAATCCTTCTATGCTCTTTGAGTTTAAAACATTGATCATATCTATGGCTTCTGCTGGCTTGGTCTTCAAGGCTGCTTTATGTTCTTCTATCGTTACTCTGCATCTAGTGATGAGTTCTTGCTGTTAAAAAATAATATGTATGGATGGCCATAGCTCTGTGATGGATTGACTGATTTTTGTCCAAATATTTTCCTTGGCATGAGCCAAAGTGTCTTCCATCAGGGACTCACTCTCCAACTTCTGGATTTTAAGTTCCAATTTGTGAGTCTTCTGCATTTCTTGCAGATATAAAGTATCATTTTGTACTTTCTGCAACTCTAGATTTTGGAATTTTTGCAGTAATTTCTCGTTTTCCTGTCTTTGTATGGACAATTCCTATGATAATCTGGCTAGATCAACTACTGTTGATGTAGACTCAATGGCTGTTGATGATGAACTAGGCTCTGTACCTGCAACTGCTATTGGGATTGTTGTGAGTGGAACCATGGCAAGCTGTGCTGCTTCCTTCTCTTTCAATAACTCTTCAATTTTCTCTTCCATTTTCTTCAACTGTATATTCTGCTCAATGATAAGCTTGAGCATATCCTCCTTTTTTTGTTCATTCTCTGCCATATCCTTGGTTAGAGGATCTTCTATTGAAGGCAACTTTAACTGTTTCTTCAATGCAACAATGTCTGCATATTTCTTCTTAAGGAGTAGCTCTGCAACTTTTACATCTTTGGGATCATATCCCACTTTAATTACAAAATCCTTTAATGATTTTATTCTATTGTCTTGGGATAAATAAGAAATCTTTTATAACTTAAGTTGGGACTGAACATTATATAGGGCAGTCCTAAGTTTATAAAGAGACATAGTTGTAGTTGTCATAATAGAAAACATCATCTCACCAGTTTATCTGTGCATATCCATTTGATCAATTGGATGGATCTGACTGGTATCAAATGAAAACACAATATTTTTGTAATGTGATGGTGATTTAGGAAATGGAATCTAGGCTTGTAAGAAAGCCATTTGCATTCTACCTTTCTCACTATCAAAAGCAGAAAGAAGCCTATGTTGGGAGGTTGAAGTTTGTTTAATTTCTAGGAACCTTGAAAATATATTCTGATCATCTGAAGAGCTAGTTCCTGTGGACTGAATAATTTCTAGAGGCTTTGTAGAAGGTGAAGTTGTAGGAGGAGTAGTTGAAACAATAGTTGTGGGAGGAGTGGTTGAAGCACTAATACCTATTGATGTAGACACTTTTGGATCTCCAAGATCAATGATCACTGGTGGATTTTATTCTGTTGATGTGACCAAGCTAATCTTAGGCTTCTTTTGTTTAAAATTAAATCATTTCATAATACCTTTAGTAGATGAAGTTTCCTCTCTCATCCTTTTCTGTTGCTTTCTCTGAGCAACTAGATTCTGTTTAGTGGGGGTAGATACAACCTGCTCATCTGCCTCTTGAAGAGTGCCATCAACCCATGTTTCTTGATTCATAATTTTTTCTATTTTTGGCCTTGGAGTATGAATATAAGGAGTCATCTTGAAATTAACTCTCAAAGTAGAAATGATGCCAAAAGGATCATAGGACCAGGTGAAACTGAGCTGAAAATTCATCTTCCTCAACAATGTATCTACCTCAACACTAGCTAATTTGGTGTTGCAAATAAATGATCCGATTTGTGCTTTAAGCTTGAATTGAGACTTCCTTTTACCTGACACCAAATGTAGCTCATCCATGTGAATCATCTGCCTAATAAATTCTAGAAAATATTCTCATAGGAACATATTTGGGCATCTTATATGGTGCAAGCTCACAACCATATACTCTTACCTCAGTATAGTTCTGGTATAAATACAAGTAACTAGTTTTGGTTTGTTCACTTAAGTGTAGAATCCTTTTAATTTCATCCCCAATCTTGGGCTCTGTCTAATTGTTAAGGAGCTATGCCACTGGATGTATGAATGCATCTACAAATTTTGCAAATGAGGAGGTGGTAGAAGTTGTTCTGACTATTTCTGTCCAGTGAATCACTGATTGATTCACTCCTTTTTCATCCCGATTGCTAAGTTTGATAGGTAACAGATCACCCTTTTGAAAAAGAAACATGTGGACAATTACAATGCTGGTTGTTGATATTTATTAAAAATGGATAGGAAACCAAGGATAGTCTCAACAATAGACTGGTCATCTAGGTATCCTAATAAATAGGAAAGTAAGGAAATGCAATGTCTAGAGGCTGCAGGAAACATGGCAGATGAGTAAGGTGGATTTCTTTTGGGAAATTCTGCATCCTCAGGCAAAAAGATTTCAAAAATTTGGGCTCTCTGTGGGAAGGTTAACTTATGGTACAGATCCATAAGTGTTGCTGGTGAAAAATGAGTGAGAGAGTCAGATTGGGGGATTAAGAGCATTTGATTTATGATTTCAGCAGAAATGGTTATCAAAATGTCTCCATTCTGAGCCATGACTTCTCTTTTCACAGGATCATATTTGGCTTGACACCAGGTAATAAGGTCAGGGAACTCATGTGTCTTTGGGAAACTAAAGAGAGGTAACAGGGATTCCCAAAACCTAATTGGATCTTGTTTGTCAAGATAATTCTGTTTGAGCCACAAGTGCAGTTCATAGAAATCGAACTCACACTTGGCTTCTGCGATTTTGAATAGTGAGTCTACCAGAGGAATATGGTCAAGGTCGAGTTGAGTTGGAGTGGTAGAACTTTCATCTGCACTCTGCTTTTTGGATTTCCATTTTGGGTCCATATTGAGAGACAGAAGGAAAAGAAATGTTGGCAACAGATTGAGCAAATAAGAAAAATTATGTAGAAATTATTTACTTGTGAATCGCATAAAAAGTTAGAGGAAAGTAACAAAGAGGCAGGAATAGGTTTATTTATAACATGCTGGAAGGGATAACAGTTTTATTCATAACCGTAGCAACTTTTAATGCACAAGAGTAGAGCTATAATGGGTGATTATAATGGGTATGACAGCAAAGCAGTGAGCATGTGAGGTTGCAACGGATATGTCGAATAGGCAACGAGTATGTGAGGTGGCAGATTGAGATTGGTTGAAGGATAACGGTTAAGGCACGGGATGGAAAAGCCATTGGTAGAGGGAAACCACAAGAGGTTTGCAGGGGGGGGTAGCAAGTGGCTTGTGGTTTTGGGGGGGGGGGGGGGGGGGGGGGGTGCAGAGTGATATGGTGGCGACATGTAAGGTTGGGGCGCTCGCCATGGAAACCACTTTGCAGACCCCCCCTGTCGCGTTAATGAGAAACGGTCGAGGGGGGTGCGAAATATCTCCCCATCGTTGATCCCGGCAGGGAGAAGATCAGTCGTGAATCATGCGCTCTTGTTATTGAAAGTCGACAAGAATTTTTGTCATTTATTTACTTGGGTCTAATCAAATATGCACTTTATAATATAATTTCAAATGCCAAAGGTTTATAACCAAAGAATTAATCCCAATTAAGGGATGAATCATAAATTAACAAAATTTAACATTTTTCAAATGTGATGCATTTATACTAGAATCCTTTGCATTTATTTTCATATGGAAATGAAGCCTTTGTTTTCTTTTTGCTCCCCTAACATTTTATTTTTCTTTTTCCTTCTTTCTTTAGGGCAGCTAACTCCTATCATTTTATTGATATGGATGCTTGTAAAATATAAATTTGTCCTAATATTTTAATTTTTCTTTCTTTTGCATCCATATCCTAACTTAACATTTTGAATTTATTTTTGACTAATATAATAACTTATAAAAACCAAATAATGTTACAACAATCCTTATGATGAGAGTAAATATCTGATTGAGTTGGTGCTGGGACAAGTGCTTATGGCAGCGGGGAAACTTTTTCCTTTCTAGTGGACTGCCTCTGCCTCTACTGCAATTGGCTTTTCCTTTGTAGCTTACGGATATGGGTAGGAAATAGAGTCTTTGACTGGATCAAATGAGTTAATTGGCGCTTTTCCTGCTTGCTTCGCTGTCCTGGTCAAAGAAAGATGCAAGGTCCAACCAAAAGTAAAACGAGCTAGATAAGAAGAGGGAATTTAGTAGGTCTGATGTATGTCTTCTACGGGCGAAGAGTAACCGCGAAGATGAAAACAGGAAGTTCATAAATTGCAACAGAGAATACATAACCATTGACTACCTAGATGGAATGGTTCCATGGCTGATGTTCTTTGGTCTCCAGTAGATGGCCATGTCTTTGGATTTATTATCCCATTTGAACTTTTCGAGTGCTAAATTTACAATAGAATTAATTGATAATATTTTTTTCTATCATTCTATTCAACTTGAAATTTTCGGGGTTTCAGTGTCATTTTTGAATAAAATGAACTATGAAAAAATGTCGTCAAGTGGGTCAATTGTTCCTCTTTAAAAAGAGTGAAACAAATCACTCTTGAATGCTCGATGAATCTTCCAACTTTCGTTCTTCCTTGCGACTCCCTGGCATTTTTAAATCTTAAGAGATTTCATTATCCCCTCCTATTTTTTGCAGTTTTAGATACCTTATAACCTGCTTTCTATAATTTGTCTATATCACTGATCACATGGTTGAACAACTTGTAGCGAGATACCGAAGAGTTAAGCTTTTTATAATATATGGAATTCAATTTTTTTTGTCTTAATTAATTTTCGAATATCGATTTGGTTTATATAAACATATATTAGTTGTTTCATACAATCAAAGTGAACTTATATTAATTGTTTCACACAATTAAACTGGAGTTATTGTCAACATATAAAATGATGTTGGACTAATGTTCTTTCTTTGGACGTGCTTCTCCAAACAAGCTTCATATTTACACCATTGAGAATGCATTGCATTCGTTGATTTTGAAGTACTAACCACCGTTCCAATAGGCAATGGAATCACTAATAGGTCAGTGAAATTATTTTAGCGGTTTTGGATAGACAATGCAATTACATTAATATTTTTTGAATTTGTTGTTATTATTGATAGTAAATAATTGGTTAGTAGAGTTAATAATAAATTTAATGAGAAAAATGTGAATGTTTTAATGTATTATTATTTTTAATTTAAATAGTTAGTGTTATTTGTAAATTTCTGTAAATATTTTTAGAGTTCTTATTTTATTACATATGGAATATTATTATGTATTTGAGGTAACAAAAATCTAATGAAATCTTTTTCTTATAAAAATTCATAGTGTTTTTTAAATTTTAATAAGAAAGAGAGGTTCAATCCATTTTTGCTAACTAGTTGTCATATGGGTGAAAAAAATCCACAAGAAATAATGTTTAAATATCCATGAATCTCTTAGTTAAAGGTAGAGTAAGAGATAAGATCAGAATGCTAAAAACAAATTGCTAAGTAATTGTAAAATTATTTTAGCATTCCCATTGTTATAATTAATTGTAAAAAAATGATTACTTAAAGGCTACGATGAAATTAATCAATAAATATTAGTGTTCTAATGCATTATTATTTTCAATATAAATAATTAGTGTGAATTGTAAACCTATATAGACATTTTTATCATCCCAGTTGAATAGTTAGCTCCCATTACTCTATATTGGGGGTATTATTATGCATTTGAGGCAAGAGATGATTTAATAAAATTCCTCTTTTATGAAGGGTTTTTAATTTGTAGTGTTCTTGATTTCTAGTGGGAAAGATAAGGTCCATTGATTTTTGCCAAAGAGGCCTCATGTGGGTGAAAATATTCCAAAGGAAAAAAACTCTTAAATATCCATGAATTGTGTTTTTGTGATATATCCTTAATAAGTGATTAAATACAATTATGAAAATAAGAGAATATTGAAGAGTTGAGGAAATATTTTTTATTATGTTTATGGGATAAGAAAATTCTAACACAGTGTTTAAAAAAAAACTTCTCTTAATCATTTTAGGGTATTTAGCTATGATGCTTTGTACGTGTTCCAAAGGAGAATATGAGTAAGCCATATCAGAAAGTTGAAAATTGTATCTTTATTGAATTTAAAAAATGTTATAGGCTTTGGAACTCAAAAACTAAGAAGGTTATGTATAGTTGAGATGTGGTATTTAGAGAAGTCGAAGATGATTTCAAACAAAAAGTCCTACTAAGGGAGAAATAACTAGAAAGACAAAATTTGAATTGAATGATGATGAATCAAACTCTACATAAGAATAAGAATTGGAAGAAGAAAATCCACAAACTCTGACACTAGGAAGATCGGTTCAAGAAAGAAGGCAACTAGAAAGATATACTCCACCTCATTTCTATTCAAATTTCTCTTTCTTTATCACTGATAATGATCCTATAATTGTTAGAGAGACAATGGATTCACAGGATATAAAACTATGGAAAAAGGTCATGGTTGAGAATGGAGCTTGGGATCTAATGGAGTTGCTAGTTGGCAGCAAATCTAGTAGCAACAAAAGGGTGTTTAAAAGGAATTTGAATGCAGAGGGGAGAGT
The DNA here is from genome assembly GCA_031772625.1 of Pinus tabuliformis. Lineage (NCBI taxonomy): Eukaryota > Viridiplantae > Streptophyta > Pinopsida > Pinales > Pinaceae > Pinus > Pinus tabuliformis. The sequence continues at coordinate 82,549,006 of CM062820.1, read as the reverse complement.
GGAGAAATACAAAGCTTGATTAGTAGCAAAGAGTTATTCTCACATAAAAGAAATTGATTTTGGTGATATTTTTTTCTCATGTTGCCATGTTAATTTTTATTAGATTTATTTTATTTTTTGTTGTTTCTTTTGATCTTGAAGTAGAAAAAATGGACATGAATACAACATTCCTACATGAGGATTTTGAAGAAGAAATCTACATGAAGTAGCCAATTTTTTTTGTTTGTCAAAGGAAGGAAAGAACTAGTATGCTAGATGAAAAAATCCCTTTATAGGTTAAAATAATGTAATATTTTGATTTTTTTTTAAAACTTTGTGATTGTAAATAGGGGCAACATGGATCATTTGTGACTAACAAGAAATAAATAGATATGAATATTGAGCCTTATTTAAAGGTGTTTTAATAATTGTTCTAGCATCATTATTGTGTATAGATAACAAAGTTTACTTTTATCTTTTAGAACATGAATATTAGAATAGTCTTCAATAGAGCACACACTTCATATAAAATATAACACACACACACACAAAACAAACTGACACTTACCAAAAACCTCAAACTATAATATCCCCATCCCTTTAACTCCACTTCATATTAAATATAACACATACACACACAACAAACTGACACTTACCAAATACCTCAAACTATAATATCCCCATCCCTTTAACTCACATTTGAAATTGTATGTGCATTTTTTCTTATATGAGTAATACACTTTAAAAGAGTTGCATATCAACTATACCTGTGATATTCTTTGGAATTTTCCTGATTTTCATGACATAAATGTCCATGATTATAATACGTAAATGATGTAAATGGCCATGATTATTTCTTTGATTACATGCTTGTTAGTAGCTTGATGATTTCATTCATGTAGTGCTTGTTAGCACCTAAATCTACCTTAGGCTGAAGGAAGGCAAAAGTTAGGGTAACCACAAACCACACTCAGTCTGGTAGCTAGCCCTACCAGAGCAGGAGAGGGCTCTCTCCGAGTCACGCTCAGTGAATAGATGATCGAAAACGGTCTTAGATGACTTACAATGAAATGTTTACCTTAGGCTAGTAAGTGAATAGGGATTTGGAAACAATTTTATGAAATGACAGAGCTTCTGGTATGTTATGGGACCGGCGCTCAGCAAAGAACAGAGAATTTAATACAAAGGCACATATTATTTCGTGAGGCAAGGTAGGCGGAAAATGTAACAATTTAGTTTGAGGTACCGCGGCATGAATAGATTGCTGAAGAAAGTGAAAAGGGCATAGTGACATGAATCCTTTTCAACAGAAGAATAACACTGAACATGAAATTTTCCCACAGGCAGAGCAATAAAATTGAATTCTACCTAATCTCACTTAGAAAATTTCACTGGAAATGAACATGAATTGAATTATGAAACATAACAAAATACATATGAAAACATAAGAGACACATTTGCTACACTCACAACCACAAGAATCTCATGAAATAGAGCCGCTGCCTTTCATTAATTCTCTGTCAAAAATACACAGTGAAGAAACAAAGTTTCTTTCCCACAGTCTCCCAGAAGTTACAAGCCAACCAACCCTTTGCAAATAACTTGCATACAATATATAGAATGTGTGAGGAAGAGATAGAATGCCCAAGGGTTGGGGAGTTACTCGAATCATTGCGAAATGGAGATGGAGAGCCAACCATCAGCTACAGGTGCAGCGTTGCAAACATGACATTTGGCTTTGGGTGACCGTTTGCCTTCCTTCGCCACTTGGATAGAAGCCAATTTGGAGAAAAAACTCTTTAAATGCCACCTTTGGTGCCAAAAAACTGAAGTGTAGATGAGCGGGCCCACTTGGAGAAGTCGCGACCCGAAATTTCGCGAAACAGAAGCAAATTGGCAATTTTTTCCTTTGTGCGCCGCACCATTTTTTCTGTGCGTCACGCTACTTTGGGACCTATTTTGGGGCACTTGAAGGTGTCCAAAATGTGCCCAAGTGGGCTTTCTGGAAAGCCTGTCCTATCTACTTTATAACCCAATTGGAATTTTCAAATTTGGTGCTCATTTTCCCCTCCAAATATCCATTCTCCCAAGACTGCTTTCTGTGTGTCAAAAAAGTGGCAGAGAGGCCATTTTTGGGTGTTTTTTGACCTTTAGGAGACCCAGATCTTGCCCAAATCTCTTGCCCGGACACCAGTAGTCGTAATTTTCCATGTTGAATCCAAATCTGCAAGCCATTTCTCAATTGGAGCCCTAGAATTTTAGCGTCGTGCCACTGGGAGGAAATCCCTGTTTTTTACCAAAAAATTACCAAGTGACCAAAATTTCCCCAAATTTTTTGAAATTTGGGCTGGATGTTCCCTATGAAGTGCTATGCTGTGCCAAGGAAGCCTCAGCCAAGATTCGAAGCCGATCTTTCTCCTTTTCCTCCTTTTCCTCCTTTGCCTCTTTTGTTGCTTTGCTCAATTTCGCCTTTAGGCTCCTGATTCTTGCTTTGGAGCTCATATTTCGGGCCATGTAGTGGTGAGTCATGCGCCTCAGCATGTATTTTTCCCTGTTAGCCTTATCCAACCACTGCTCCAAGTGGACGTTCACTTTCTCTAAAACATACTCCCGATCTTCATCTCTTTGCTCCATAGGTCTGCCTTGTGCTGCCATGATGTGTTGCCGGTTTTCCTTGATCAGTTGCAACTCTATCTCAACTATCCGATCCTCAAGTTGCTTGTTCCTCTGCTCCAGATACTTCATGTTCCACTTGGCCCTCTCCAAGTCCAGGGATAAGTTCTCAATCACTGATTGCTGCTCCTAGATGATCTCTCCAAGCTCTGCATTTGTGGGTTCTGCATCTGTCTCATCATCCTGAAGGAGAATGAATTCTGTCTCTCGTTCACCTAATGGCTCACCTGAAGGCCCCTCATCATGCACTGGCTCCTTACCTCTCCCCTGCTCCTGTGACGCTGATGTCGGAAGCGAGGCCCCTTCCACCTCGGGTGGAGATAACACTCGCTTTGCTGCTACAAACAAAGGTCTACTGCCTTTCTGATAGGTGATGTATATTGGCATGGTAGCAGTCTCATGGTGCTCATGCTGATGTGACGGGCCACCTACCTCATGCTCTGCCTCTGATACTACCTGTGGAGCGCTGAAGAAGTCACGGGAAATGAAGTCCTCCCAAGAAATACCCTGCAATCCCAACTGATGGTCCACCAAAATCTGGATAAGGGCAAAGTGATAAACACTGTTGAGTTGCTGTCGAGGGGTCTTGTGCTGCATGAAATTTCTCATCCTCTCTATGTTCCCATAAATGAAAAATGGGAGGCTCATCATTCGCACCCTGGTAAAGTGCATGAGCAACCTGATGTGATAGGCATAAAGGCGAGAAAACCTCCCCTCGCAATTGAAGTACTTCATGATCAATTTCATGAGCGGGGCATACTCGTCTTTCAAAAATCTGAATGGAAAAACTCTCGTGAGGTGGCTCAAACAGCTGTCTTTGATGTAAGGCTCATAATGATGCCTCTTTACCTTCTTCTTCTTGTGCCACTGCTCTCCAATGTTTGGTATGCCTGTTGCCACTGATATGGTCTTGGGTGTCAATGTGAAAGTGACCCCAGGCAAGATAGACTGTCCTCCATGTAGGTGAAGTGCAAAAAGACAAGCCAACTCATGATGAACTCTGACATTTGCCACCCTCTGACAAAATTCAAAACATGCTAAGTGTTGGAAACAAGACATAGCAAGAGGGCATGCCTGCAACTCGGTGAGGGTGTTTGGCTCATCTCTAAGATGTCTGCCACTCCGGTGATGTCTCCTTTGGGTCCTTTCTCCCGAAGCTGTGTCACTATGGGTCTCCTCCTCATACTCTGATGAAACTTTGGATGCCATTACTACTGTTTGTACCTTGAGTTTTATGCTGCCCTTGAATTCCAATGAAGCTGGTAGTTGCTCTGAAAATCTGCCACCAAGGGGACAATAAAACAGGGAGTATTAGGAGGGGAATGATGAAATGGGAATAGGGGTTTAAAGGGAGAGATTTATCAGGGATTTGGGAGTAGTTTGGGTATAGTGTTGATGGGGTAGGGTTTGAAACACATTGGCAACACTGTCACTGTAGCATAAACCCTAGGATCACGATTTCTTTGTTTCTCTTTTGTTTTGCTTTACAATTTTTTTTTGCATTTGATTCATACCCCTACGACCATGCTATCCCTTTCAAGTTTGATGCAAGAATGGAGGTAGGTTGTCTACCTTTCAAATTTGGTGAGCATCCAAAAATTTTTAGGCAGATTGAATAGTTTCTGGGCTTTATCTCTCTGTGCACCACGCGCAATGCCCAGTGCGCCGCGCACTGGGTATGCGCCGCGCCAGTGTCAGATTTACACAGTGGATGGGCCCTGTGTGCGCCATGCCCAATGAGTGCGCCGCGCGCTATGAAAACACCCAAATTTTCTCCTAATCGTTTGACTCTTTAACCCTTCGACCATGCACCCCTCTTCCACAGCTTTGCTTGCCCAATAAGCTGGTCCTATGGTGATTTTGCGTTAACCAAATAGTGGAGGAATAGGGAGAGGGTTTGGTAGTGACTTAGGGCAGGGGTTTAGGAAAAATGATAAGGGAGGATGGGGAAAATGATAGGTGAGGGGAATAGGTGAGTGGAGTGAAACCTTGGCACTAACAACACAAATTTACAACCCCAGCCATCGTTTTCTTGGTGATTTTTTCATGATTGACCTTATGCATTTTTGGGTGACATTCAAACCTCTTCACAAACACCATATCCTTGACAAAATTTGATGAGCAGGTAATGTCATAAGGCTTACCTCTCAATTTGATAGCCTTCACCAAAGTTTGAAGTGGTTTGGCACTATTTCTCGGCCGCTGGACTGTGTGCGCCGCGCGCAATTCCTAGTGCGCCACGCGTTGGGTATGCACTGCGCCTGTGTAAAGCTTCAACGGCGGGCTGGCTACGTGTGCGTCGCGCCCGGTGAGTGCGCCGCGCGCTCAAAAACCTGTTCCCACTCACTTCCAACGCTCCAATCTCACCTTCACGCCTTTGCAATGTCTTCTCCAAGTCTTGTAGCAGCACAATGCCTTTGCCTTGGGTCAAAATATGTATTTATAGCCTTGGAGGAGATGGGTTTAATTTTTTCTTCCTTAAAAACCCATTTTTCTAATGTTGTGTTTTGCACTTTTTGACTGACTTTTAAACACACTGATTTTCACTTTTCCTTTGACATTTTGGCTCAAATGATGAAATTTTCGGCACATCTTTGCAGGGACTGTATGACAGAGAATTTGGCCATGTAAATCATAACTGCATCTAAAAAGTCAACTGGTGATTTTTTGGAAATTTTTTGTCATAAATGACCTTGTTTGACTTTTCTTCAAAACAGAGTTTTGAAGAAGAGTCGAAGTCTATCCACGTGATGATGAAGCTCTCTGAACCATAGCTGTGTAATGGCCTCCCTCTGGCCTGCATGGCTTTACTGGACATGTTTCAAAGACCAAATTGATGAATTCCTAGACCCACAAACATAAAAATGACTTTGTCCTGTAAAGGACCAGACCTTGACTGTCATGAACTTCGGTGATTATGGACAAAAGACCTGAGCCAGCATGAGCCAGACATGAGGGAAAATGATTAGCATGACTTTCTCCGTCAGATCATGGCATGCCCCTAGTGAAATGCAGTTGAGTGAATGGAGCGGGACACCTAAAATTGAAATGCACAAAGAGTTTTGATCTCTGACGGAGGGCTGACCAGATCGACTCTAACAGTGCTCTCACAAGATAGTGAGAAGGAGACCTTAATATACAATTAAATTTTCTTTTATTGTTTAAAATTTCCAGGTTTTAAGGTTTTCTATGCCCACCACATAAAAAATTGTCATAAATGAAAAAGTTCTAACTCATATACTAAAAAGTTTTGTGTTTTAAACTTTAGTTCTAGGAATCATTTCTCAACTTTCTTCAAAGAATTTTTGAAAATGCTTGTTAGGATTCCAAGAAACTCTCCTAGGTTGTAGCTTGGAGATGCCTAGTAACATATAGATTCAACTATTGTTGCAAGGTTTAATGGAAGGAATGATGGTTTGGTTCAAGCCAGATAACCACTTCTACTCTGTTTCACTCTAGACATGCATGAACACCCTCAGACTACAAGGCTTTAGACCACAAATGCTCATAATTTAGATATTAGGTGAATATGGAGAATACTAACCACACCAGCAGATACACAAGACCATGTGATGGCCGGCTGCAACTAGTACAAAAACCTGCAAATCTAGTCTATTAATGCAAAGACAGGATGACAGCTCTCCTGCATTAGATAGAAAGAAACCTGAGCAACCTATTCAGTGATGCATTCAATATTCTAACACAGAGATAAGATGACAGTTATCTAGTGCTAAACATCAAGAGATCAAGAACACAACATATCAGGTACAAGCTTAGAACAGAGGAAAATGGACAGTGAGTAGTTAATAGTTAAAGAAGCTTGTATCTGTTGAAAATGAAGATGAGACACTGCAAGTGACAAAGTGTCTACAGTCTCCAGAAGTTGAACCTTACATCAAATTCCAACCTTGATTACATCTTTCTTCTGGGTATTTATAAGTTTACATTACAATGGCACCTGGTCGTTTAGGTATGGAGGGGTCTTAATTGACCACCAACTGCATTTAGTTGCCTGATGGAGTCTATCGGATCCATGAAAATGATCAAAATGCCACGACTGTATCAAATCAGGACAGACTTTGAATTTATGAACAAAGAGCTATCAGGAAGACCTCGGGACAGTGGCAGTTTTTAGCCAGCAAGGAACAACGAGGACCTCGGTCAAAGCGCACTGACTGAGGCCCATGGAGACTGCGCAGGAGGCAAAACTGGCAGTTAGGAAGCCCGGATCAGGAAACAGAGGCCGTTTTTGGCAAAACCCCTTGAGAAGGAAAAGCCTCGAAGCGCTTGGTTGCATGAGATGTCGGGAAACCCTGGGAAGGCGCTAAGGCGAAAGGCGGGTCCCGCGCTCCAAAACTGGCAGTATATCAGAGGCATCCTTGGGCGGTAAGCGGATTTGGCAGAAAACGAGCGATTCCATTCATCGCACGACACGTGTCCGGTGGATGAGAGAGAAAACCGCCTCTCATCGCGCGCTAACGGTTGAGCAAGTCAACCGCGCGAAATGAGTGAACATCGTAGGATCTGGGGGCTCCAGATCTGATGGCGGAGATTGTGCCCGATGGAGGAACTGGATTTGATAGGGGAATTAAGCCGCAACACATAAAAGTTTGAAGTTCGATTTGACCGCTGAGTTGGCAGATGAGTCATTCCACAGTGTAACTGAAATACCGAACCGTTGAGGATGAGCTGGCGCAGTTCATGAGAGGACAAGTGGCCACTCCTTGTGAGACGTTGGCGATGACACAGAGGCAGGGAACTCCAAGCGAACAACAACAGGCAATCCAAAGGGGCAGAAGAGGAAACAAATAGTCAAGGATAGATTGGCTTTAAGCCATGAACAGACAGAGAATAGAACAGAGGGAAGAGAAGGAAGAACTAGAGAAGAAAAACAGTGAAAGAAAAGGCGAAAGAGACAGTGAAGCAAGAAGCAGAAAACAGAGAGCCGAGCTGACCTAAGGCAGCATCGAGCAGACAGAAGGCTTGAGAGGTTCAAGCAATCCCTGTGAGGATCTGTCGGGAATTGAGTACCACATTGGGCTCCTCCCATTAAAGACCAGAGAGGTCAAGATTTGGTAAGGAAAGAGTCTGTGCACTCTAGTGGCTTGGGGAATCCAAGAACCACCCTACCAAGCATTATTTGTTTCAGGAGACTCAAATTGAGCTCCTCATTGTAAATCTCTGCTTTAAAGACATAATAAAAGAAGGCCACCACTGAAAGCTAGACCGGAGGCGTAGCCTTGGAGAATAGGGTGAACTCCTTATTAAGTTGTTGTGTTCTTGTATTTGCTTACTGTGTATCTCTTATTGTTTTCCATTTTCCAGTGTCTATGTATTTTGCAATCTGATCGATCCGTTGCCTAAAATGACATAGACACACACTAGAACATGAGTCTGTAATACCTTCATTCATTAATTATCTAACTGAGATCACTCACGAGTGATTTTTAGATCAAGTGGTATCAAAGCTCTAGGTTGTTAAGGTTAGACAAGCTTGTGTTGGTTTATCTGTTGAATGCTAACTAGATCAAAGCTCAAATTAGGAGAAGGAGAGTTGGTCGAAACTAATCCTGAAATTAGGAGAGTCTATCCTCGAAAGACAATGTCAGAGGAAGGTTCTATGGGGCCAGACCCTCAATTCATAGATAGTTTCCTAGCCATAAAGTCCATGGTAGAAGAAATGTATAGGGACTTTAGAAAACACAAAGATGAAGATTCATGAGGCTCTAAACAAGACAAAGGAGAAGATGAGTCTCACTTCCATGACCACTCAAAAGGAAAAGGGAAAGAGGAAAGCTTTCTCACACCTCCTAATAGCCTTGAACACAAAAAGAAAGCATCTTTTATCAAACTAGATGTTAAATTTGATTTACCTATATATGATGGAGAGTTGAATGCAGAAAAGTTGGAAAATTGGATTAGACAAATTTATGTTTATTGTAGAGTGCAGAATATCTATTCAGACAAGAGCAAGATTCAGTTGGCAAGCCTACGCCTTGGAGGCACTGCCTTGGTTTGGTAGGAAGGTAGGACCCAAGTTGACATGAAAAGACATGGTAAGACTATCTCTGTCTGGAGTGAATTTGTTTCTACAATAAAAAAACAGTTCTATCCATTAGCCTACATGAAGCAAGCCATGATCAGTTGGAAAACTCTTCGACAGTTGAAAGGGCAAAGTGTGCAAGGGTACACTCAAGAATTTAGAAAGAGAGCATTGATTCTAGGAATCTCATTAGACTCACCCGAGACTCTGTTGAAGTACATTGGTGGTCTACACAGCTACATGAGGCACACTATCCTCATGTTTAATCCCAGTAGTATAGATGAGGTATCTGTACAAGCTACTCATCTAGAAGCTAGAAGAAAGAATGGAAGTCCAGAAGTTGGGGGATCATCCCAACCCACTACAAGCAAGAATAAGGAGAAAAGAAAGCAAAAATGGAAAGCAAGGAAGGCTAACACTGCACAGAAAAGCAAGGATTCATGCACTCACTGTAAAAAGGATGGGCATGATGACGAGCATTGTTGGATTCTGCATCCAGAGCTGAAACCTAAGAAGTTTGAGGGCAAGAAGAAGAAGACTGCTATAACTATTCAGAAAGATTTGGGGTCATTCTCAGGAGATGAAACAACCATTGCAGCCACAGGTATAAGAGGTAAGAATTCTGAAGAATCTACTAGTAATTCTACACAATCTACTATTGATGAAGAAAATGAGAGAAAAAGACATGAGATTTTCCATATTCGAGTTATTTCCAAACATCAAAAGATTGATACTTTGTTTGATCGTGGCTCACAAGTAAATTTAATTTCTGAAGCAATTGTAAAGAAGTTGGGATTAGTAACTAAACCTCACAAGAAACCATACCCATTAGGATGGTTGAATGATAAAGCACAACTACAAGTGACTAGACAGTGCAAACTCAAGTTTTCTTTTGGGTTAACATTTGTAGATGAGGTTGAGTTAGACATAATTCCTTTGGATATATGTAGAATTATTTTAGGAAGTCCTTACTTGTATGACAGAAAAGCTATTTTCTATAGAGCTGAGAACAAGTATCTACTTGTTAAAGATGGAATCGAATACTTTGTAAGAGCTCATAAGCTTAAGAATAATTATACTCTCATAAACTCAGGGCAGATGAAACGAATGATAAATTCATGCAAACAATTCTTACTGATGGTTGTAAAGGAAAAGAAACCTGATAAAACCAATGTATTTGAGGGCTGTAATGTTAAACAACAAGTTGATTTAGAAAAGGTTGTTTCAGAGTATGATATCTTGTTTCAAGAACCTAAAGGTCTGCCACCCAAAAAGGAAATAGTGCATGATATTATTTTGCAGCAAGATGCTCCATTGCCTAACATTGGAATGTACAGGTTGTCCGCTTTAGAGAATGCTGAAATCAAGAAGCAGGTGCAGGAGTTGCTCGAGAAAGGGTTCATCAGACCTAACACATCACCATGTGGGTCACTGATTGTTTTGGTGAGAAAGAAAGATGGCTCGTGGAGAATGTGCATTGATTACCGAGCACTGAATAAGATAACAATAAAAAATCGTTATCCCCTTCCTCGCATAGATGATCTTTTAGATCAATTGAAAGAAGCTGTTTATTTCTCCAAGCTAGACTTGCATAGTGGATACCATCAGGTCAGAGTTGCAGAACAAGATGCATGGAAGACTGCTTTCAAAACAAAGCAGGGATTGTATGAGTGGCTGGTTATGCCTTTTGGCTTAACTAATGCTCCTGCTACTTTCACGAGATTAATGAATGATGTACTCAGACCTTTTCTAGATGATTTTTTTATTGTGTATTTGGATGACATTCTGATATTTAGCAAAACGTGGGAAGAACACTTAAAGCATGTTAAGTAGATGCTAGATGTTTTGAAAAGAGAAAAACTTTATGTTAAACTCTCAAAATGTGAATTTGGCAAAACATCTCTGAATTATTTGGGTCATATAGTAGGGGGTGGTGAATTGAATATAGATCCCTCTAAAGTGGCAGTCATTGTAAACTGGCCAAAACCCAAATCTGCTACAGAAGTTAGAAGCTTCTTAGGAGTAGCACAATATTGGAGGAAGTTCATTTCTAACTTTTCCTTAATTGCAGCGCCCTTACATGCTTTAATAGGATTAAACAAGGTGTTTCAGTGGGGAGGCAAATAGCCGAAAGCCTTTGACACCTTGAAAGAAAAGATTAGTACAACACCTGTACTAGCACTGCCTGATCTTCAAAGACCATTTGAGATCCAAATAGATGCCAGTGACTATGCCATGGGAGCAATGTTGACACAACACGGTAAACCCATATGTTATCATTCTGAGACATTTAATGTTGCAGTGGTTAACTATCCTACCTATGATAAAGAATTGTATGCATTAGTACAGAGTGTGAAAAAGTGGAAACATTACTTAATGGGCAAAGAGATAGTAATACATACTGATCATCAACCACTTCAATATCTACACTCTCAAAGTAAGTTGCAACAATCAAAGCACTATAGATGGATGGATTTTCTACAACAGTTTCATTTAGTCATCAGATATAAAAAGGGCACACATAATAAAGTTGCAGATATGTTATCTAGACCCATTATAAATGCATCTACTATACTTAACCATAATTATGTGTTACATGAGAGCTACATTGAACAATATGCTCAAGATATAGACTTTAAAGATGTATATGCAACTTTAAGTCAAGGCAAACGAGTAGAAGAATTGGATTATCATGTGAAGGACCGACTCTTATACCATTGTGGGAAGTTATGCATTCCACAAACTGAAAGAGTAAAGATAATTCGAGAAGCACACACTTCTCTAATATCAGGTCACTTTGGGGTAAGTAAAATAGTTGCACAGCTGCAAATATTTTGTTATTGGCCAAAAATGAACGAGACAGTTTCTAGATATGTAAGAGGGCGTACTATGTGTGCTAAAAGCAAGCCTAGCAATAGAAAACTAGGCTTGTACACTCCATTACCAGTTCCTTCTCACCCTTGGGAAAATGTTTCCATGGATTTTGTTGGAGGACTGACTAAATCTAGGAAAGGTCATGATTATCTGTATGTTGTTGGGGATAGGTTCAACAAAATGTGTATTTTGTTACCTTATAATAAACAGATTACAGCTGAACAAACTACAAAACTGTTTTTTGAACATGTATGGGTTCATTTTGGATTACCCACTTCCATTGTATCTGATTGAGACACCCGATTTGTGGGGAAGTTTTGGTCAAGTCTGTGGGAACTGATGGACACCAAACTGAAGAAAAGCACAGCTTTTCATCCACAAATTGATGGCCATACAAAAGTAGTTAACAGGACAGTGATCCAGTTACTCAAAGGATATTGCAGCAAACATCCTAAGCTTTGGGATGAACATTTATGTTATGTGCAGCATGCTTACAACAGAGCAAAACATTCTTCTACACAGAGATCTCCTTTTGAGACCTATTTTGGCTTCACACCAAGGTCTCCTTTGGATTTCGTCTTTGGTAAAGAAACCACAGTTGAGGGACACAATGATGTGGACAGGGAAACTAGGTTCATTGAACAAATCCAAGAGATCCACCAGGCAGTATAGGAACAACTAGAAAAGAGCCTAGCCAAATACAAGACAAGGCATGACAAGCATCAGATGGAGCATAGTTTCCAAGTTGGTGACCAAGTCTGGTTGTATATCAATAAGGACAGGATGTAAGGTGAAGGTAAGAAGCTAAAGCCTATCAGGTATGGACCCTTCAAGATACTTGAGAAGATTGGTGAGAATACTTTTCACCTTGATCTACCAGCTTACATGCACATCTACTCAGTCGTAAATGTAGATTGCTTGAGATTGTTTGAACCTTCACTAATTGAGGATCCCGAAGAGCAGAGTCAATTGCCTTCTATTGATGACCTGCTACCTGAATATCTTAATGAATTGCAGGAAGACACAGTTCTGGACAGGAAGGTGAGGACGATGCATAGAGGAGATGTTGAGTACCTCAGAATTGGGCTTAAGGGTTCAAAGCTGAGCAGTGAAAAGTGGATAGAGATTGGACAAGTGAGAAAATTGTACCCTCACTTAGTTGATGCTTGAAAACCAACTTTTGGTGGTCCAAAATCTTTTTCAGTGGGAAGGCCGTGATTCGAATTGGATCCATGAAAATTATCAAAATGCCATGATTGTATCAAATCAGGATAGACTTTGAATTTATGAACAAAGAGCTATCAGGAAGACCTTTGGACAGTGGTAGTTTGCAGCCAGCAAGGAACGACGAGGACCTTGGTCAAAGCGCACTGACTGAGGCCCATGGAGACTGCACAGGAGGTAAAACTGGCAGTTAGGAAGCCTGGATCGAGAAACGGAGGCCATTTTTGGCAAAAACCCTCGAGAAGGAAAAGCCCCGAAACGCTTGGTCGCATGGGAAGCTGGGAAATTGTAGGGAAGGTGCCAAGGTGAAAGGAGGGTCCCGTGCTCCAAAACTGGCGGTATATCGGAGGCATCCTTGGGTGGTAAGCGGATTTGGCAGAAAACGAGCGATTCCATTCATCACACGACGCGTGTCTGGTGGTTGAGAGAGAAAACCGCCTCTCATCGCGCGCTAACGGTTGAGCACGTCAACTGTGCGAAATGAGTGAACACCGTAGGATCTGGGGGCTTCAGATATGATGGCAGAGATTGCACCTGATGGAGGAATCGGATTTGATAGGGGAATTGTTGAGCCCTGAACTTACATATTTCCTATACACTTTCCTAGACTCTTTCCATTCACCTGGATCTCCTAAGCTATCAAAATCATTGCATATTAATCATAAAAGAGCATTTAAAGTGGTTTTTTTTGTTAACTATGTTTTGTGTCTGCTGTTTGAACTAGATTTTTGCTCATTGAGCTGTGGAATCCTGTCACTTTCCGCAGCTGCTTCAACTTTTCGCAACTGTTTTTGTTAAAGTCTACATTGCAGGTGTTATCAGGCAAAGCGAGCCACATGGGCAAGTTGGAAATGACTTGGACATGGATCGAGTCCTATTGGCTCAGTTGGATTCATCAGGGGAAGCCGTGGTCAATGGTGGTCAAGCGGTGGTCAAACAGAAGAGTCCTATGACAACAGGACTCCGTTTCCAAGCACGTGAAAGATTTTCGTGGTCGTTTCTAGATCTTTGGAGGCACGCTGACACCTATAGGCTGCCCATGATGTGAATCCAACACGCCGTTTTCAATAGATTTCATAATCTCGGCAGCCATGATGCTAAATCCATGGACGCTGTCGTTATGTGTCCTCTGTTAGCATAGTTTACAGGAAAATAGTTATGTAACCTTTTGTTATAAATAATGCGTTTCTATATGCATAGGAGTTAGTCTTTTGAATATAATTTTGCTGTTAGAAAAGCCCACTGTGCCGTGACACTAGTTTCATTGTTGTGACTGCGTTTTGAAATATATGAGAAGACTCTATTTCTACCTGATTGCGTGAGCATAATTCTTGATTGATAGCTGTTGCCCAAGGTTGTGCAGAGGGCCCCTGCACACGCCGAGGTTTTGTTTCTTATTGTTGTACAGTTTCATGTTGTGTTTCTTTATGTTTATTGCAAATATGCCATAGTTATTCACTTATGTATATTTCATGGTACTAACGCTTCATTCTTGTTCATAATTTTACATGCTTTGTACATTGTTGTTAACGCTGATCAGTGTGTATGTTCCAGATTACAGTAGGCCCAAGCATCTTCATACATTCCCTTTTGCAAAAACTAGTGACATGGAATCAGTCTTTCTGCTGACTTGCTTTTCTTAGCTTTTAATTCTAGCTCTGTTTTGTTTATTTCAGTCTTGTTCATTGGCTTTATTAGTTAGTTTAGAAATCAACTTACTCAAGTTGTTGATGATTACCTCCGAAAGCCATAACTAGACTAACTGGCGAGGGGTTAGACTATGAATTGATGTGATTTGATTTTAGTTTACTTTTCTGCAATTAGATATCAGATTGCTCAAGTTGTTGATGATTACCTTCGAAAGCCATAGTTGGACTAACTGGCGAGGGGTCAGACTATGAATTGATGTGATTTGATTTTAGTTTACTTTTTTGCAATTAGATATCAGATTGTTCAAGTTGTTGATGATTACCTCCGAAAGCCATAGCTGGACTAACTGGCGAGGGGTCAGACTATGAATTGATGTGATTTGATTTTAGTTTATTTTTCTGCAATTAGATATCAGATTTCTCAAGTTGTTGATGATTACCTCCGAAAGCCATAGCTGGACTAACTGGCCAGGGGTTAGACTATGAATTGATGTGATTTGATTTTAGTTTACTTTTCTGCAATTAGATATCAGATTGCTCAAGTTGTTGATGATTACCTCCGAAAGCCATAGCTGGACTAACTAGCGAGGGTTCAGATTATGAATTGATGTGATTTGATTTTAGTTTACTTTTTTGCAATTAGATATCAGATTGCTCAAGTTGTTGATGATTACCTCCGAAAGCCATAATTGGACTAACTGGCGAGGGGTCAGACTATGAATTGATGTAATTTGATTTTAGTTTTACTTTACTTGCAATTTTTGGATTTCTTTGAGTGCAATAGCTTAATTCATTTCTTTTGTATTTAGACAACAGCAGGGATAATGGTTTCATGATCAACAGTCCACTGTTTGTTTGATTAGAATAGTGGCACATTTTCATTTTCTTTTAGGAATTAATTTCATCATTAGTATGTTCTAAGACCCTCTGAAGTTTGAAGTTTTGGAAATCATTATAAAGGACATAACTGCCTTGAAAATTTATATCCATAATTGTTTTTTAGAGTAATATTAAAACTCAAGGGATAGAATTTCCATTTCACATTAGGAGATAAACAAGATAAAAACCCCCAAAACAAAATAAAAAAAATAAAAAATGACAAAAAGTAAGAAACAGGTAGTGCACCACACTTCAACAGTTTACGACTCCTAGATTGACAATTAATATAGCAATTTAGGACACTTTAAATTGACCAAAAATTTTGGCGCAGTTGCCGGGGAAGTGTAACTAGGCAGCCAATTTCTTAAAAAAAAAAAAAATCAAAGAAGGGAAAAATTGATAACTTGTAAAAGTATTCTCTCCTCTTGCACCTAGTGTGATCCGGAGGATCAGAAAAGAGGGTTATTGATTTCAAATGGGCCATTATATTTAAATAATAAATAAAAAATGATATATTCGCATATTCATCTATTAAAAAACAAACAGAGAAGATCTAGTTTACCAAGGGACCATTAGATTTAAATAATTATCATTAAATAAATATACAATTACCTAATATAACTAAATGGTAATTTAATACTATTTGTTTGTATTTAAATAATATTGGAATAATAATATATATAGATTATTTAATAAATATGAATTATTATACTAGATATAATTTATTAATTTAATTATATAACAAGAATATTAGTGGTTTGACTAGGACCATTAGGTCAAAATTAGCCGTTGGAGTCTCTGCACACTCTATTTAAACAAGCTGAGCCGGATTGGTTCTTCAACTTGTCCTAACGATGAACCACACTGGTTGGTTCGAAACACGTCGACAAAAGATTGGTTATGTGATTTTGCCGAAGATTATCTAAACAATGTTATGGATCACAGAAGTCTAAATTCCTTAAGAGGGTTATTGGTTCAATAATTTCTTGGGTATGCTCTCTTCTTGCACCTAGTGTGATCTGGAAGATCAGAAAGAGAAGTATTAGCCCGAATTGAAGATTAAAAAAAATAAAAATAAAAAAAAATGACATGCATAGAGCAAGAGATTCTAGGGGAAGATTTATAGCTAGGGCCAAGAGTTCGATTTTTACAACTCCAGCTACTTCAAGGCATAGCCAAGATTCACCCCCATCTACTCCCAACCTTAGGATTCCTGGAATTCAAGGAGCAGCAGCTGAATTTGAGGGTTCTCCCACACTATCTACTAAATCTGATCTAGGAGAAGAATCTTTCTTTACTTCTACAGGGGAACATATTGTAATCAAAGAAGTAGAATCACTCGAAGAAGAGAAGGAAGAAACTCTCTCTCATCCACCCTTGATAGAAGAACCAGAAGACTCTGAGGAAACTACCATGACGGAGGAAGTAGTAAATGGATTTAGAGGTAGGGGTAGAGGAGGAGGAAATAATGGAGGCAACAATGGTGGAGGTGGAGGAAATAATGGAGGAAATAGGGAAGGAGATAACTCATTTGGATTCCCTATAGTTGATGAGGAAACTCATACAACAATGAAAAACATCTCACCATCTGTCCTCCCAAACTTTTATGGGTTGCGAAGTGAGGATCTTGAAACATTTCTATTTGAGTTTGAAGTCGTGTGCTGAACTTATGACTATATGGAAGATTCTCAAAAACTCAAATTGTTTCCTTCAACATTGAAGGGAGCTGCTTTGAATTGTTTCATGGGATTAGTCACTCAATCTATTAGGACTTGGAATGATATGAAACAAACATTTCTGGATAGATACCTGGACTATTGCATGCCCACCAACCATAAGGATGAGGTATTCAAAATGGTGCAAAAAGAAGATGAAAACTTGGAGGATTTACTTGAAAGATTTCAATACAACTTAAAAAGAGAAAAAATGAGTAACTTAGATGAGGAGACCTTGAAAGCCCTTCTATTAAAAGCCATTAGAGATGAATGGATAGATATTTTAAACATGATGGGGAAGGGAGATATTTCTCAACTTCCACTTCGTGACATAGCAGAACTATGTGTCCATTTCTCGAGGGGAAAATCTAAAACGGGGCAAGGGCCTAGAGATCCTTCTCTTATTAGAGCAAACAAATCTACAACTGGATCAATAAGTAGGGCAGAGATTGGCAATATGCTTGATGAGTTCAAAACTGATATTCTAGGGAGCCTTAGTAAACAACTAGACACCCTTAAAATACAAAACAAGCAGAAAGCAGAAGCTGATGCCTTGGCCATCTTTTGTCCAAAATATAGGAAGGAACATGCTCTAAGGGAATGCCCCTTGGATGCAAAAGTTGTAGAAACATGTATGATTTGCTCGGAAAGCCATGAGACCAAGGATTTTCCTTCAATTCCTGGGCTCAAAGCTGTCTTTCAAGAAGATCCAAATTCAGTAGAGTCTCTCTGTTTTGTTTCAAGGATACCTTGGCAGGGGCAACAAAATCAAGGGTTTAACAACCCTATGAACTTTCAACTCCCGCCAAATTGGAATTCTTGGAAACAACCTTGGTCCCAACCTCAAAATCCATATCAATCATGGGTACAAGGGATGGAAAATCCTTATGGGAGATTTGCTCTATTTGATCAATATCCTCCATATTTTCAAAATCAAAAAGCTCCACAACTTTCAAATCAAAATCCACAACTTTCATTGCCATTTCCACAACAACAACAACTTCTTCAACAAAATTCCCAACTCTTGCTTCCATTCCAACAAAAGAAAAATCAACTACTAGCCCAGCCATTGCCAAATCCTAATAACAAAAATCCTCAGAATGCTTACATGGGAGAAGGACAACAATTTCCTACCTATATGATTGTTCCTCTTAATGATGTACAACTCAGGTCTGGTAGAGTTTTAGAAAAACCTTCTATAGATGCTCAGAAGCAAAGTACTTCTGAGGAAGATTCTCTTAAAGTCAATAAAGGTTCTGAAGCATCTCTTCAAAATCCAAACACTCAAAAAGAAAAAGAAAAAGAGTCAACCCCCACAACTCCTATAGTTGAGAAACCTGCATCTTCATCCACACCTCCTTTCCCTGAAAGATTACAAATCGACAAAGGGGTGGAAAAACAAATCTTGTTGCCTGACTATGATTTTCTAGATGAATTAAAGAATGTCTGTATCAAGATTCCCTTGCTACAAGCCATTAGAGAGATTCCTATTCTAGCAAAAACAATAAAGGAGTTGAGTCTCAAAAGACCAGGAAGGAAACCAAGAGATACAAGAAGAATCCACCTGGTAGGAAAAATTGCAGATATCATGATGGGAAAAATTACCATGCAGAAGTATGTAGATCCCGGTAGTCCAATTGTCAAGACACATATAAATGGGATAGAAATTCCAAACACTTTGATTGACTTAGGGGATGCTATCAACATTATGAGTAGATAGACTATGGAACAACTTAAACTTCCTAATATTGTTTTTACACCTACCTTACTGCAACTTGCAGATAGATCAATAATCAAACCAGATGGTGTATTAGAAGATATTTCAGTCTCTTTAGATTCTTGGGAATATCTAGTAGATTTCATGATTTTGACTCCCAAGAGTAATTTAGTAGGGCACCCACTCATCTTAGGAAGACCTTGGCTAGCCACAACTGATGCTTTCATTAGTTGTAGATCTGGAGATATGTACATTTCTGATGGTAATTCGACAAAGAAGTTCAATTTGTATCCTCCAGAAAAAGCAATTACAGAAGTAGGAGACAATGAATGGGTCGATGATGAGGATACTATACAACCTGTCTTTACCATTTTTGAAATCAATGAAGATAGTCAAATTCTGAACACGTTAGAAAAGTTTGAAACATCTTCAGAATATGACCACACACAATTTCATTTAGATTCTGACATTGAGTATTTATCCTCCAGACAAATGTCTCTTTACTCTATGGAAGAATTTGGTAGTTCTACCATTGAGATTTTTCCAGGTAAAACATTGAATATCAACAAAAACTTGGGAAAATCACAACAGGGAGAGTTAACCAAAATATTGCAAAAACATTCTACTGCATTTGCATGGGAGTATACTGATATGAAAGGTATTGACCCTAAGACTTGCATTCATCACATCCACATCGAGGAAAACAGTAGACCAATCAGACAACCTCAGAGAAGGATGAATCCAAACCTTAGGGAGATAGTGAAAGAAGAGCTCCAAAAACTACTCAATGTAAACTTCATTTATCCAATTTCAGATAGCTGATGGGTTTGTCCTTTGGTTATAGTACCTAAAAAGAATGTTAAATGGAGGGTATGCATTGATTATAGGGAATTGAATAAAGCAACTTTGAAGAATCACTTTCCTTTGCCCTTTATCGATCAAGTATTAGATACATTAGCAGGCAAAAAGTACTTTTCATTTCTGGATGGTTTTAGTGGCTATAATCAAATTCAGGTAGCACCTGAAGATCAAGATAAGACCACATTTACCTGTCCATGGGGAACTTTTGCTTATCGAGTGCTTCGTTTTGATTATGTAATGCACCCGCAACATTCCAAAGAGCAGTGCTAGGAATCTTTTCTGATCTAATCCATGATTGTGTTGAGGTTTATATGGATGATTTTACAGTTTATGGTAATTCGTTTGAAGAGGCATTAGAAAATTTGGAAAAAGTCCTTATAAGATGTAAAGAGACAAACCTTTCATTAAGCCATGAAAAATGCTTTATGATGTTTACTGAAGGTATTGTTTTAGGACATCATATTTCTGGGGATGGGATTAAAGTTGATAGATCAAAATTTGAAGTCATCTCCAAGTTCCCTATTCCAAATTGTCAAAAAGATGTTAGAATTTTTCTGGGATTTACTGGGTACTATAGAAGATTTATAGAGAACTTCACTAAAATAGCATCTCCACTCTTCAAATTGCTTACAAAAGACTGTGAATTCAAATGGGATCCTGATTGTCAATCAACATTTGAAACTTTGAAAACAAGAATATCTGAAGCACCTATCTTGAGAGGACCAAATTGGAAACTTCCCTTCCATATTTCTATAGATGCTTCAGATACAGCTCTAGGGGCTGTGTTGGGTCAAAAAGATTTAGTTCCTTATGCCATTTACTATACTAGTAAAAATTTAACTCCCACTGAGTTGAACTATACTGTGACTGAAAAAGAGTTTTTAGCTGTTGTTCATGCAATCAATAAGTTTAGACATTATATTACATGCTATGAAACTTTTATTCATACTGATCATTCTGCAATTAGATATCTAATGAACAAACCTGTTACTAATGGCAGAGTTATAATGTGGCTCTTACTTTTACAAGAATTCAATATTACTGTGTTGGATAGACCAGGGAAACAAAATATAGTAGCTGATTTCTTGTCTAGGATTCAGAATACTAAAGAAGATTCTCCTGTAGAGGACAAGTTTCCTGATGAATATTTATTTGCAGTAACTACTAAGACTCCTTGGTATGCAGATATAGCTAACTATTTGGTTACAGGGAAACTGCCTCCACATTTATTTCCTGGTGAAAGAAGAAAGATTATTTAGGAGAGTTCAAAATATTCATGGATTTCTAACGAATTGTTTAAAACAGGGCCAGATCTTGTGATCAGAAGATGTGTTAGGGAAGATGAAATGCCTAATATCCTCAAAGCATGTCATGATGAACCATGCGGTGGACACTTTGCTGACAAAAAGACAGCTTATAAAATCCTCTCTTTGGGATATTATTGGCCATCCCTTTTCAAAGATGCAAAACAATATGTCAAAAGGTGTGATAACTGCCAAAGAGTAGGGAAACCTACCCTTTCAAATGAAATGCCATTGCAGCCATAGGTACTCATCGAACCCTTTGAAAAATGGGCTTTAGATTTCATTGGACCTATTAATCCACCATCTAAACAAAGAAAGTATATATTGGTATGTACTAATTTTGTCACTAAATGGGTAGAAGCCAAAGCATTAGTTTCTGCTACTGAAAATTCAGTTGTTAATTTTCCTTATGAGGATATTTTTACTCGCTTTGGTGTTCCAAGAGAAATTGTGACAGATCAGGGAAGTCATTTCACATCCAACCTGGTGGAGAAGCTGATGGAAGAATACAAGATCAAGCATAGAAAATCTACTCCTTACCATTCGCAAGCAAATGGTCAAGTGGAGTCCACAAACAAAGTTATTGAAGGCATCATCACTAAAACTCTTCATTTACACAGAAGAGATTGGGCAGAAAGGCTTCCTGAAGCCTTGTGGGCCTACGAAACTACATGGAGAAATACAACAGGACATTCTCCATATGAACTTGTTTATCGGAAAGAAGTCCTGCTCCCCATTGAGTTCCAAGTCAAAACTTTCAAGATGGTAGTTCGGTTGGGGATAGATCTATCAGAAGCCCAAAAGCATAGAATGGAGCAGTTGAATGAGCTAGATGAGATCAGACAAGAGGCAATTCTAAGAACTGATCTAGTTCAATATCAAAGAGCTAAGTGGCATGACAATTACATCAAAGAGAAAAAGTTTCAAGAAGGAGATTGGGAATTGCTATTTGATTCCAAGTTTAAAGATTTTAAAGGAAAATTTCAGACTCATTGGCTTAGGCCATATGAGATTGACAAAATAGCAATGGAGCGATAAGAATCAAAACCATTGATGAACATCAAACTCCTCTTATTGTGAATGGCCATAGATTAAAGATATATCATAAGCCACTCTCAAAAGAGGAATTTGTCAAAATATTTCAAGATAGTTCTGCAATAAGGCTGGTGAAGAAGAATCCTTCTTCTCCACCAGCCTAGCCATTATTCTTTTCTGTTTCTACAAAAAAAAAAAAATAATAATAAAAAAATGTATAAGCCTGAAAACCAATCATTGATTGGCAGTATTATACAGAAAATATAGGGCGAAAATCGGGAACTCCTGACGCCCTATATTTTCCAAATATATATATATATATATATATATATATTGTTTTGTTTTTTTTTCTCTCTCATTTCACAGTTTTGTGATACTCCACTTCATTTCATTCCACTCCATTTCATCCATTTCATTTCATTCCGCCAATAAAAGTTTTTTTCATAACCATTTTCATTCAGTCAGTTATCATCTATCCATCTCCATTCAGTCATATGATTTCTGTGTCAGTTTCCGCAGTTGAACCTAGTTTCCGCAGCCATAAGCAGTTTCCGCAGCCATCATTATGTTTTCAAAACTGATAGTTAGATGTTAGTTACATAATCATGAAATCAAATGTAGGTATGACCGAGGACATATTATGAAGAGATGAGGCACTTAAAAGCATCAACAAGGAGCAGCCGATCAAAGATTAATGGACAAAAAGTGGCAAGAATTCCAAAGTATGAGTAGAATTTTATTTCAAATAGCATTCAAAGCACATTTTTACATAGTTATAAAACCATAGCTCCACTATATGCAATGATTGGCATTGGTAGCCTCCATAACCATTCCATGACCTACAATTCCTCCACAAACCATCCATTTATTTCTTAAATGGCCTCATGATCAGCCCTCAGATTTAACTTGTGTTGGCTATACCTTGACACTCCACCTGTAATCATGAGGACGTGACCGATTTGATCACGGATCCTCTCCACTGCACAAATTCCGCAGCCATTTCATAAGTGTGTTTACGTCTACTTCGCAGCCATTCAGTTTAAAATTCTGCCGGGTTCACTTTACTCCCCTACTATTTTATTGAAGCCATGGTTGCATTTCCACCTTGTTCATATAAGTCTCCGCTCCATTCCATGAATTCACTCCCACTACCTGTTCTCTGTTTTCCATTTACAGTCACTGTTTTCTTCTCCATAAACCCTGTTCACCATCGTTAACCCAGCCATCTCACCTTCGCTAAAACCCTTACTCACGCAGACGAATTTTAAGACGGAAGGAAGGATGGGTCTGTTGTTGAGGGCAGAACTGGAAGGGCCCAAGTTTATGGAAGGGTACCCGCAAGTGAAAAACATACTGAAGAAGGCAAGGTGGCTACGGTTTATTCAAAAATTCAAGGGCTACAACAAGGAGATTACAAAGACTTTTGCGAGGTCTTTTAACGGCCTGGAAGTGGAAGTTGGAGACCTCAAGTTTACAGTCACCGAGGCATCTATAGCAGCCGCTACAGAACTTCCGCAGGAGGGTGAACGCTGGTTCAAGAACAAGAGCTTTGACGAGAAGGCTTGGAGGGTTATCCTACGAAATCCAGGTATGGATGTAACTATTTTTAAACGAGGAATCCCTGTCCATAGTTTAGAAGAGAAGTGGGCCAGTCTATTATAGATTATTCAAAAGTTCATTACATGTGAGGGATGTTTTGGATCAATGTATATGTATCACACCCGGTTGTGAATGAATTTCTTAGAAAACCAAACCCTCAATCTGCCCTACTTTTTACTGAACAGTTTGAAAAAGATGTCTGTAACTGTCCAAAAGAATTTGGAGGACATAGAACCCCATTTGTATCATCACGGCCTTGTGAAAATTCTGATAGAAAAACAATTGAAGGAAAAGAAGGACACCTGGGAACAATTTTTGGTTAGAATTTTTTTCCAAGATCCCCCTGAAACACCAGAGAACAGTTCAGTCAGGAAGAGTAGAAGGAAGAAGACAAGTGTGAGAATGCAAGCCCCTCCTACTAGCATAACTAGAGAAGGTAATCAAGAAGAGAGGCTGGAAAGAACTAAGGATAAGGAGCAAAGAAAACCAAAAGGAAAAAGAAATATAGAAGCTGTATATCAAGCCCCAGATCCTTCCCAAAAAGAAGACCACCAAACACTGTCTGAAAGACTAGCTTATCTTCAGGAACAATCAGCTGCAGCCAAGAAGAAAGGAAAAGAAAAACAGAGTAGGGAGGAAAAAGGCACTAGTCCACAGCATGTAAGGAGAAGCTACAGGCTTAAAGGGAAATTAAGGACAGTGCAAAACAAAGGACCCAACTTTATTGACTTGGGAGGGGAAACACCGGAGCAGCCTCCAACAACCTCTCCTGACCGTAGCCCACACCATACTTCCATTTCACAGCCATATTTTGACATAAGTCCTTCTCGGCCAGATTTGGAAATCAGTCCTTCTCAACAGGATTTTGGGGTCAGCCCAAGGAAAACTACACCCAAGATAGACCCGAATCAGCAAGAGATGTATGGTTATATAGAATCCTTGGAAATGATAGCCACAGGTCCAAGCACTTCATCCACTCAGCCTCACACAACACAAGAAGCTCTAGTCCAATCGTTGAAACGAGAAGGTTTTGAATTGGAGGTTTTAAATAGACACATTAAAAATGAAAATGAAACATTAAGGGAACATAGTAGATTAGACAAGATCATTCATGACAACACTATGTTACATCTTGGGCTGTGGCAGAAAAAGAACAGTAAATTGAAGCAGAAGTGCAGGAGGTTGAGTAAAGCACTTATCAACCTCAAATTCAGATGCTTGATGAGGAAGCCTAGGATGTTAGCAGTACCAAGGAAGAGGAGAAGAGGGCTGGATGTGCTGGCGGAGGTCTTAGAGCATATGGATTGAAGAGAGGATGGTCAAAATTTTGGTTGCATGGGGACAAGCAACACCTTCACAGTGGGGGTATGTTGAGCCCTAAACTTGCATATTTCCTATACACTTTCCTAGACTCTTTCCATTCACCTGGATCTCCTAAGCTATCAACATAATTGCATATTAATCATAAAAGAGCATTTAAAGTGGTTTTTTTTTAACTATGTTTTGTGTCTGCTGTTTGAACTAGATTTTTGCTCATTGAGCTGCGGAATCCTGTCACTTTCCGCAGCTGCTTCAACTTTCCACAGCTGTTTTTGTTAAAGTCTACATTGCAGGTGTCATCAGGCAAAGCGAGCCACATGGGCAAGTTGGAAATGACTTGGACATGGACCAAGTCCTATTGGCTCAGTTAGATTCATCAGGGGAAGCCGTGGTCAAGCGGTGGTCAAACAGAAGAGTCCTACGACAACAGGAATCCGCGTTTCCAAGCACGTGAAAGATTTTCGTGGTCGTTTCTAGATATCTGGAGGCACGCTGACACCTGTAGGCTGCCCACGATGTGAATCCAACAAGCCGTTTTCAATAGATTGCATAATCTCGGCAGCCATGATGCTAAATCCATGGACGCTGTCGTTTACGTGTCCTCTGTCAGCGTAGTTTACAGGAAAACAGTTATGTAACCTTTTGTTATAAATAATGCGTTTCTATATGCATAGGAGTTAGTCTTTTGAATATAATTTTGCTGTTAAAAAATCCCACTGTGCCGTGACACTAGTTTCATTGTTGTGACTGCGTTTTGAAATATATGAGAAGACTCTGTTTCTACATGATTGCGTGAGCATAATTCTTGATTGATAGCTGTTGCCCAAGGTTGTGCAGAGGGCCCCTGCACACGCCGAGGTTTTGTTTCTTATTGCTGTACAGTTTCATGTTGTGTTTCTTTATGTTTATTGCAAATATGCCATAGTTATTCACTTATGTATATTTCATGGTACTAACGCTTCATTATTGTTCATAATTTTACATGCTTTGTACATTGCTGTTAACGCTGATCAGTGTGTATGTTCCATATTACAATAGGCCCGGGCATCTTCATACATTCCCTTTTGCAAAAACTAGTGACATGGAATCAATTTTTCTGTTGACTTGCTTTTCTTAGCTTTTAATTCCAGCTCTCTTTTGTTTATTTCAGTCTTGTTCATTGGCTTTATTAGTTAGTTTAGAAATCAACTTGCTTAAGTTGTTGATGATTACCTCCAAAAGCCATAGCTGGACTAACTGGCGAGGGGTTAGACTATGAATTGATGTGATTTGATTTTAGTTTACTTTTCTGCAATTAGATATTAGATTGCTCAAGTTGTCGATGATTACCTCCGAAAGCCATAGCTGGACTAACTGGCGAGGGGTCAGACTATGAATTGATGTGATTTGATTTTAGTTTACTTTTCTGCAATTAGATATCAGATTGCTCAAGTTGTTGATGATTACCTCCAAAAGCCATAGCTGGACTAACTGGCGAGGGGTCAGACTATGAATTGATGTGATTTGATTTTAGTTTACTTTTCTGCAATTAGATATCAGATTGCTCAAGTTGTTGATGATTACCTCCGAAAGCCATAGCTGGACTAATTGGCGAGGGGTTAGACTATGAATTGATGTGATTTGATTTTAGTTTACTTTTCTGCAGTTAGATATCAGATTGCTCAAGTTGTTGATGATTACCTCCGAAAGCCATAGCTGGGCTAACTAGCGAGGTGTCAGACTATGAAATGATGTAATTTGATTTTAGTTTTACTTTACTTGCAATTTTTGGATTTCTTTGAGTGCAATAGCTTAATTCATTTCTTTTGTATTTAGACAGCAACAGGGATAATGGTTTCATGATCAATAGTTCACTGTTTGTTTGATTAGAATAGTGGCACATTTTCATTTTCTTTTAGGAATTAATTTCATCATTAGTATGTTCTAAGACCCTCTGAAGTTGGAAGTTTTGTAAATCATTATAAAGGACATAATTGCCTTGAAAATTTATATCCATACTTGTCTTTTAGAGTAATCTTAAAACTCAGGGATAGAATTTCCATTTCACATTAGGAGATAAACAAGATAAACCCCCCCCCCCCAAAAAAAAAAAAAAAAAAAACGACAAAAAGTAAGAAATAGGTTATCTTGCACATATAGTGCGCCACACTTCAATAGTTTACGACTCCCGGATTGACAATTAATATAGTAATTTAGGACACTCTAAATTGACCAAACAGGAATTAAGCCACGACATATAAAAGTTTGAAGTCTGATTGGGCCGCTGAGTTGGCGGATGAGTCATTCCACAGTGTAACTGAAATACTGAACCATTGAGGACGAGCTGGCGCAGTTCATGAGAGGACAAGTGGCCACTCCCTGTGAGACGTTGGCGATGACGCAGAGGCAGGGAACTCCAAGCGAATAGCAGCAGGCGATCCGAAGGGGCGGAAGAGGAAACGAACGATCAAGGATAGATTGGATTTAAGCTATGAACAGATAGAGAAAAAAAATAGAGGGAAGAGAAGCTAGAACTAGAGAAGAAAAACAATGAAAGAAAAGGTGAAAGAGACAGTGAAGCAAGAAGCAGAAAACAGAGAGTCGAGCTAACCTAAGGCAGCATCGAGCAGACAAAAGGCTTGAGAGGTTCAAGCAATCCCTGTGAGGATCTGTCGGGAATTGAGTACCACATTGGGCTCCTCCCATTGAAGATCAGAGAGGTCAATATTTGGTAAGGAAAGAGTCTGTGCACTCTAGTGGCTTGGGGAATTCAAGAACCACCCTACCAAGAATTATTTGTTTAAGGAGACTCAAATTGAGCTCCTCATTGTAAATATCTGCCTTAAAGACACAATAAAAGAAGGCCACCACTGAAAGTTGGACCGGAGACGTAGCCCTAGAGAATAGGGTGAACTCCTTATTAAGTTGTTGTGTTCTTGTATTTGCTTACTGTGTATCTCTTACTGTTTTCCATTTTCTAGTGTTTGTGTATTTTGTAATATGATCGATCCGTTGCCTAAAATGACATAGACACACACCAGCACATGAGTCTGTAATACCTTCATTCATTAATTATCTAACTGAGATCACTCACGAGTGATTTTCAGATTAGGTTGTGTGGAGTACTAAAAAGGTATGTTTTTAATGATCATTTCAATGGCTTTTCAGTGGGACTTGTGAATCTTTTACATCATGAATGTGGAAAACAATAAAGAATTATGACAAAATATGTGGAACTAGTATGCAAGACGTAACCGCTGATAGTTGTCATT
Organism: Pinus tabuliformis; assembly: GCA_031772625.1. NCBI lineage: Eukaryota > Viridiplantae > Streptophyta > Pinopsida > Pinales > Pinaceae > Pinus > Pinus tabuliformis. The sequence goes on along the minus strand of CM062820.1, from coordinate 82,520,883 downwards.
CTCCTGTGCAGGAAAGGGTAAAAACGAGGAGCTGCTATTCCAAAGAAAAAGACAAGAATAGGGTAACTGCTGTCCCTTTGACGAAGGACCGAGTGCAAACGAGGCTAAGCAGGTTGAAGCAAATCGGTCCGGAAAAGGAGGAGAAGGCACCAGCTCGACGGAGGAGAAAAGAAGTGATTAAGGATTAACAGTCTAGCGAATCCCTCAGGATCTTCGATCCTAAGGGATCGCTGCTTTATTTATCTTATTGCTTAGACATCTCCGCCGTCACCCTTATATAAAGGGACGAAACTGTTAGCTTTAGGGGGGATTATGCTTTTATGTAACTTTCTGTTTGATGCATTAATATAAACTTGGTGATTATCTTATCTCTGCGTCTGGATTAACTTAAAGCGGTGTACCCTTGAGGCTAAGGGCCCAGCCCCGGAGGACACTTGCTTCTGTATCACTACGAATTGATTTCTGCGTGGTTTGCTTATCGTCATTAGTTGGTAATCTGATATGCTTTATAAGTTACATCATATGCTCTGTTAAGATTCGTTCATTAAGGATTTTATAACTGTTATATTGACTCTGCATTATATCACCAATATCTTCAGAGTTGATTGAATATTATTAGACTTAATTGAACATTGTTATTATTTTGTTATGGAGCTCTTATGCTGTGTATTCGTGTTGTGGAATTTATTTGAAAGATGTGTTCTTTATGATTCAGGATTAATGCTATTCCATTTTGCAACACAGTTGTGATTCCTGTTGATGAGGATTGGTGCTAGATCAGATTACTTTTCAAGGGTGTTGTGTGTGTATGATTTCCAAATGCTGTTCCATAACTTATTAGTAATTAGTGCTGTTCCATTAGCGCGTGTTGCTTGATTTGCTTGGAGAATGAAAAATTGGAGTTTCGATTACAATGAGTGCATTTGAGTTGATAGGATAAAGCTTGATTACTGCTCGCGAGGTTTAGTTATTCGATTGCTGTTCCATTTTAGAATTGCTGTTCCATTTTAAGCATTGCTGTTCCATTCTAGATTTGCTGTTCAATTTCTTATTTGCCGTTCCATTTTTACCTGCTGTTTCATTTACTCGCATTTGGTGTGAGAGACGATCTGTGGCTGTAGTGAGCCTCGACATTTACTGCCTCGCTCCCAGACCCGTGGTCCATGCTCTAATTTCCTTTCCATCAGTTTCCAAAGGGATGGGCTATTGCTGTCGAACCCTTGACTGATAAAGTTGCCTAGCTTTAAGAGTGTGTGATTTAGTCATTTGAAGTAACTTAGTCATAGACAAGCATCCGTTTACTCTTGTATTTTTGCAGAACGCTGTACTACTAGCATTACTCTGACAAATAGCCTCAGATTGAGTCACTCTTTGAAATAACCAAACGCTCCCGGATTGACATATTAATGTGAGGTAATTAGAGGTGAAAGAGACCCTTTTTATAGCTCTACATTTTGGCGCCGTTGCCGGGGAAAGAGTGTAGCCATTTGTCTTTTTCATAGTAGTGTACGAACCTGCTAGGGAAGAGTTGGATCTTAAAAACGAAAGGTAAGAACCTGCGTGTGGAGCATGTAAAAGCCCTGCTCCACTATCCGCTTTCCTAACAGATTTGCTGTTGCTTTGTTTGAATAGAATTTAGTAGTTCATTTGAGTGCATGACTAAGCAGAAAAAACCAGAAAAGAATATTAAGCTTCCATCCAAACTTGAAAAAGCTAAGGGGCCGGTGACCCTTGGCCGAACAACTTTCATAGACGAAATCTATAAGAAAACAGAATCTCAGCCATCAGTAGGTCCTAGGAAAATTATTTCTAAACAACCTACTAGTTCCCTTCAGGCCACAGGATCACCATCTGTAGCCTTTGCTGAGGTGCATAGTCAAACTGAAGAGTAGGACTTTCAAGAAATTGAAAATTCTACTCCAGAACTATTGCAGGAAGGGAATTTCAGCAACTTTTGTGAAGGAGAAGGAGAAACAGGGGAAATTGAGGAACCAAAATCTCCCATTGGAACAGATCAGCCATTAAACAGCCCAGATAAGGGGAGCGCTGCGAAAATCATTGTTGAAGGAGTCCAATCTCCTCAGACATTAGGTATTCCTCTTATCCCAGATAAAGGAAGTGCCATTAAAACTATCCCTGCTAAAATCGTTCCCTCTCAACCTAGGAATACCCTCCTAGATATCCGAGAAGGTTATTGGCATATATTCGATCCTATGGCTCAGAACCAGTGAAATACTCAAACCTCTACATTACAATATCCTATAGTGGATTCTACAGCAAATGCGCCCATGAAAGCTATCCCTCTTCAACATATCCCTACATTTCACGGTCTCACATCAGAAGATCCAGATGCATTTTTATTCGAATTTGATGTGTTGTGCAGGGGATATGATTACACCACCGATCCCTAGAAATTGAAATTATTCCCCTCTACATTAAAGGGGGCTGCTTTAAGATGGTTTATGGGACTAGGTGGTGGGGTCATCAACAATTGGGATCAAATGAAAGAATCACTCTTAAAAAAATATCAGGATTATTGTAGGTCTAGAGAATTGCAAGACGAAATATTCCAAATGACAGCCAAACCGAACAAAACATTAGAAGAATATGTGGAACGTTTTCAATACAATTTACAAAGATCTCCTTATGCATCACTACCTTTACCTGATAATGTGTTAAAAACTGCATTGATAAGGGGCATGAAGGAATAGTGGATTGAAACATTAAACATCATGGGAAAAGGGGATATTTATCAAGAGAATTTTGCTGACATTATTGATTTATGTATCAGGAGTTCGAGAGGCAGCACAAGAATAAAACCGACAGAATATGATCGGTTTGCAAGAGACAATAAAATATCAACAGAAGGAGTAACACGTGTGGAGATTGGAAATTTATTAGAAAATTTTAAAACTGATATTCTAGGGACACTAACTACACAACTTGATATTATGCAGGCCAAACAGAAGCAGATGGAGGCAGAACAGAATTTGGCAATCTTCTGCCCCCGATGCAGGAAAAAGCATAGTCACAAGGAGTGTCCACTAGATACAGTCCAAACATGTGCCATCTGTACAAAAGATCATCTGACGGAAAGCTGCCCCTCACTTCCTGGATTAAAAGCAGTATACAAGGAAGCAGAGGAAGAACCAGAATCGGTGTACTTGATCAACCAGCGCCGCCAGTGGCAGCCAAGACAATCTGGTATGTTTTCAGACCCAACCTCTTCTTTTCAGCCTCCACAATATAATGCTCAACAATATAATATGTGGCAAAGTCAGTCCCAACCCCCATTTTCAAACTGGTCACCACCATCGTTTCCTTCTTCAAACCCGTGGTTGAATCAGCCAAGCCAATCTGGTTGGCCGAATTTCCCTTACACTCCACCATATTGGAAAAATAGCCCATATCCTCCGCAATGGACTCCCCCTACTTCACAAAGTTCACCCTGGCAGACAAACTGGCAAAGACCGATGCAACAGCCAGTAGGAACTATTCCGCTCCCTCAACCTACTCTGCCAGCTTTACAACAAAATCCCCAGTCTAATCTGAGACCGCAACTCCCAGCCCAACCCAACCCCAATCCAAATAACAGACCGGTCCAATCTCTTCAAATCATAGAATCACCAGAAATAGGACCCGACCTGCGGGAGTGTAACGATCTTCAATTACGATCTGGACGTATCATTGAAAATGAGGGAGATAAAACAGTTCATATTGAAGATCAGTTATCAAGAGAACATCAGTTGCAACAAGAGGATACAAATAAGCAGCAAACTCATAATCAAGCAACCACATCCTCTCCTCTGTTCCCAAAACGATTAGTCATACCTCGACCTTTACAGTATCCTGACTTTGACATTCTGGGAGAATTACAAAATTTGTATATAAAAATCCCGTTCCTCCAAGCCATTCAAGATATTCCTATATACGCAAAAACTATTAAAGAATTGTGCATAAAGAAACCAAGGAGGAATATAACAACTAATCCAAGAGTCCAAGTAGTCGGTACTTTATCTGATTTATTATCTGGGAAAGAAACACCCATTAAATATGAAGACCCAGGAAATCCAATTGTAACTGTTCAAATTTACGGTCAGACCCTGTCTAATGCCTTAGTTGATCTAGGAGCTACAATCAACATTTTAACAACCACTACCTGTCAAAAGCTCGGCATTACATCTGTAGAACCTACCTCTACTTTGTTACAATTGGCTGACCGATCTATGGTTAGACCAGAAGGTACTCTACATGATGTCATGGTCTCTGTAGATTCCTGGGAATATCCAACCGATTTCCTGATAATTAATCCAAAAACCCGACTTGATGGACACTCGCTAATCCTAGGTAGACCTTGGCTTGCCACCGCCGATGCTTACATTGGTTGCCGGCAAGGAAATATGACCATAACCAAAGGACCTGATATCAATAATCTAGTTCTATACCCTCCAACGCAGCCAAGTGTCACAATAATTAAAACTAACAAGTATCCTGTATCATACCTTACTGATAACATTAGATCTCCATTGACTATACAAGAGGCACTTGATTTTAAAGATCAAACAGAAGATGATGCCATTAACAACTTCAATAGTCAAACTGAATCCGGATCCTGCACACAATGTCACATGATAGAAGCAGCATTTGATAATGAATTAGAAGAGGATCCTCTGAAAGACACACATGATCAAACAATACCTGTTACTTCTGTCGCAAATAGTAAAATTGTGGAAATTGAACCGGGAAAAACTTTAAATATCAATGCCAACCTCACATCTGAATAAGAAACTAAGCTCATCCATCTGTTAAGAAAATATCAACAAGCTTTTATGGGATTACCCTGATATGAAAGGAATCGACCCACAATTGTGTACACACCACATTTATATAGAAAAAGATGCTAGACCCGTCCGTCAACTGCAAAGAAGACTTAATCCTCATCTAAAGGATGTGGTAAAAGCGGAACTTCAGAAACTTTTAGATGTCAATTTTATTTATCCTATTTCTGACAGTAAATGGGTCTCTCCGCTTGTGGTGGTACCAAAAAAGAATGGGAAATGGAGAATTTGTGTGGATTACAGGGAACTCAATAAAGCAACACAAAAAGACCACTTTCCTCTCCCATTCATAGACCAAGTGCTAGATACTTTGGCAAGAAAGAAATTCTTTTCTTTCCTGGATGGCTTCAGTGGATACAATCAGATTCAGATTGCCCCTGAAGACCAGGACAAAACTACTTTCACTTGTCCTTGGGGAACATTTGCCTACCGAGTTCTACCTTTTAGCCTATGTAATGCTCCCGCCACATTCCAAAGGGCTATCCTTAGCATTTTTGCAGATTTAATAAATGATTGACTTGAAGTATATATGGATGACTTTACACCATATGGAGATGATTTTGATCCAGCACTAAATACCCTAGAAAAAGTCCTACAACGCTGCATAGCTACCAGGCTTTGCTTAAGCCACAAAAAATGTTACATGATGATGACTGAAGGACTTATTCTAGGACACTATGTTTCAGCAGCCGGCATTTAGGTAGACCCGGCCAAAATCCAAATACTTTTGCTTATTCCCACTCCTACCACTCAAATAGAGGTACGCAACTTTCTTGGATTTTCTGGTTATTATAGACGATTTATAGAACATTATTCACACATTGCTGCACCTTTATATGTACTAACTGGTAACGTTGATTTTCTTTGGACAGAAAAATGTGAACGTGCTTTCAAGGATTTAAAGAAGATCGTATCCACAGCCCCAGTCCTTCGAGGACCAAACTGGGATTTTACATTTCAGATATGATCCAGGTGGATATTGGTGGCCACCTGCCAAGTCCACCTAGACCCCCACCATTGTCCCTCTTGACATTTTCAGTTTCCTTAATTATAGCACACTTTACTATTTTTAGCAGTTTTCGGGTCCTGAACTTCCGGAGCCGTTTTGAGGCCCTAAACGATGTTTTTTGGGAAATCCCGCTTCTGCGATTTTTTAGATAAAAAATCGTTGTTTGCGTTATAGTCCTCAGAAAGATCTTTTCAACGGGCTATCATGCGCGTAAAACGGAGATCGTATGCCAAAGTTACGACCCCGGGAAGTTGATGTACCAATTTACCCAAACGGGGCCCATAGTTTGGCGTTTTCACCTTCTAGGGTTAGGTTTTGGAATGTTAAGGGTTTTCCATTGTTTCTCAATAATAAATAGGCCTTCGAGCCTCATTGTAAAGACAGTTCGGAACATTTCAGAGGCATGTAGCCGACACATCTCTTCTCAGAGATAAGCTACCATCGCCCTAGCTGGGTCATTTCTATTTGTAAGCATATTTCAGTATTCTCCATTAGTGAAATGAAGTATTATTTCCGCTGCATCTCTGTTTTTATGGTTATCGCATCTCTGTATTTATGGTTATCTCTGTAATCTATTGCGTTCCTGCTTAAATCCGGATCAAGATATCAGCTGATGCCTCAGATACAGCCATTGGCGTAGTCCTTGGGAAGGAAGAGGATAAAAAACCGTACGCTATCTATTACATCAACAACAATTTATCCCCTGTTGAATTAAATTATACTGTTACTGAAAAAGAATTCCTAGCTGTAATACATGCTGTCAATAAATTTAGACATTATATTACAGGCTATCCTGTTATCTTGTATACAGATCATTCCGCCATAAAATATTTAGCAAATAAGCCTGTCACAAATGTTAGAATAACTAGATGGTTGATCTTATTGCAGGAATTCGATATCACAATCAAGGACCGGCCCGGCAAAGAGAATCCTGTAGCCGATTTTCTCTCAAGAATGCCAAAGCCAATTGATGCAGCAGCAGTTGAAGATCGATTTCCGGACGAACATCTGTTTGCTGTTGCCGTTCGAACACCCTGGTATGCTGATGTTGCCAATTACCTTGCAGTAGGTAAACTACCAAAACACTTAACCCCTAATGAACGAAAACAGATTGTTCAGAAGAGTACTCGATTCTCCTGGATTGGGGGCTATTTGTTTCACACAGGGGCAGACATGCATATCAGGAGATGTGTTCGAGAAGATGAAATCTTTGACATCCTAAAAGCCTGTCATGACGGACCATGTGGGGGACACTTCGCTGAGCGTAGAACTGGACACAAAGTATTACAGACAGGATATTATTGGACCTATGTGGAGTACTAAAAAGGTATGTTTTTAATGATCATTTCAATGGCTTTTCAGTGGGACTTGTGAATCTTTTACATCATGAATGTGGAAAACAATAAAGAATTATGACAAAATATGTGGAACTAGTATGCAAGACGTAACCGCTGATAGTTGTCATTCTCCTGTGCAGGAAAGGGTAAAAACGAGGAGCTTCCGTTCCAAAGAAAAAGACAAGAACAGGGTAACTGCTGTCCCTTTGACGAAGGATCGAGTGCAAACGAGGCTAAGCAGGTTGAAGCAAACCGGTTCGGAAAAGGAGGAGAAGGCACCAGCTCGGTGGAGGAGAAAAGAAGTGATTAAGGATTAACAGTCTGGCGAATCCCTCAGGATCTTCGATCCTAAGGGATCGATGCTTTATTTATCTTATAGCTTAGACATCTTTGCCGTCACCCTTATATAGAGGGACGACACTGTTAATTTAGGGGGGATTATGCTTTTATGTAACTTTCTGTTAAAGATTGAACTTTGATCATCGAGTCTCGTTGAACTTGGCTCATTGTACTTTCTGTTTTATGCATTAATATAAACTTGGTGATTATCTTATCTCTGCGTCTGGATTAACTTAAAGCGGTGTACCCTTGAGGCTAAGGGCCCGGCCCCGGAGGACACTTGCTTTTGTATCACTACGATTTGATTTCTGCGTGGTTTGCTTATCGTCATTAGTTGGTAATCTGATATGCTTTATAAGTTACATCATATGCTCTGTTAAGATTCGTTCATTAAGGTTTTTATAACTGTTATATTGACTCTGCATTATATCACCAATACCTTCAGAGTTGATTGAATATTATTAGACTTAATTGAACATTGTTATTATTTTGTTACGGAGCTCTTATGCTGTGTATTCGTGTTGTGGAATTTATCTGAAAGATGTGTTCTTTATGATTCAGGATTAATGCTGTTCCATTTTGAAACACAGTTGTAATTCCTGTTGATGATTGGTGCTAGATCAGATTACTTTTCAAGGGTGTTGTGTGTGTATGATTTCCAAATGCTGTTCCATAACTTATTAGTAATTAGTGTTGTTCCATTAGCGCGTGTTGCTTGATTTGCTTGGAGAATGAAAGATTGGAGTTTTGATTATAATGAGTGCATTTGAGTTGATAGGATAAAGCTTGATTACTGCTCGCGAGGTTTAGTTATTCGATTGCTGTTCCATTTAAGAATTGCTGTTCCATTTTAAGCATTGTCGTTCCATTCTAGATTTGCTGTTTAATTTCTTATTTGCCGTTCCATTTTTTTCTACTGTTTCATTTACTCGCATTTGGTGTGAGAGACGATCTGTGGCTGTAGTGAGCCTCGACATTTAATGCCTCGCTCCCAGACCCGTGGTCCATGCTCTAATTTCCTTTCCATCAGTTTCCAAAGGGATGGGCCATTGCTGTCGAACCCTTGACTGATAAAGTTGCCTAGCTTTAAGAGTGTGTGATTTAGTCATTTGAAGTAACTTAGTCATAGACAAGCATCCATTTACTCTTGTATTTTTGCAGAATGCTGTACTACTAGCATTACTCTGACAAATAGCCTCAGATTGAGTCACTCTTTGAAATAACCAAACACTCCCGGATTGACATATTAATGTGAGGTAATTAGAGGTGAAAGAGACCCTTTTTATAGCTCTACAGGTTGCTTGCTTTACTGTGTAAATATGATTTGCACAACTGCTGTGCTGTCCTTTAGGCGGTTGGAATGCTCGGAGTAGTGAAGTCCATGAATGATGAATTCTGTTACGGAGATGTGCTATGTCCTTTTATCCCTTTGGCCATATTTTCTGTTTAATGTGGTTGTTGGGGATCTTACTTTAACCAGTTCGGTAGAGCTGGTCATCTCCTTCTTCGGGCAACAGAATGGTCATGGGACGTAGGATGCATGGGTAAGTGGACAGTTGGGATGAACGAGAGAGATTACCATCAAATCTGGAAGATGAATGGTAGAGATGGCTCGGTGAAGGCTATCGATTGAGGTGGGAGTAGGGTGCATTAGGGCCGTTAGATATGCAGTGGACAGATCGGACGGTCATCGGGTGATGGAGTTGCGTAGGCACTAACGGGTGGCGGTGGTTTGCTTAGGCGGTAATGGTTTTCATTGCATGGCTTTCGGCCGTTAAGTGGTAATTGCCCAGGGTCGAGCGATTCTTCTTAATGAACGACACATAGAAACAGATGAGAGAGAAAAACCGCCCTCATCGCGCGCTATCGTTCGATCTAGTTGTTCTCGCGATATGTGCGAAGGCCGTCAGATTTGAGGGAGATGATCTGATGGTGGAGAGTGGTAGAGCGGGTCACCTTTATCGGGTGCGATGCAAGCCGTTGGATTGGCAGGGGCTAATCAACGGCGGGGATACAGTGCGATGGGTTAGGAGTGTTAGGACTCTGGACACCACATATCTCCACAATGGTATGATATTGTCCACTTTGGGCCTAAGCCCTCATGGATTTGTTTTTGGGCTTTACCCCAAAAGGCCTCATACCAATGGAGATATTATTCCATCCTTATATACCCATGATCCTCCCCACTTCTAGTCAATGTGGGACTTTGGTCGTATACCAACAATCCTCCCCTCGAACAAAGGACCATCGAGCCTCCCCTCAAACGATTATTCATCTGTCCACTCTCTACCAACCAGGATTCTCCGCTCCAATGCGTTGGAAGAACACACCTTACGTGGAAGCACCACCTGCCTCGTGAGCTTGCTCTATCCCAGGTCAACTCCTCTTCACCGTGTTGGGACCAGGACACGTCCATGAAGAATCCGGAGCACACCCCCTGTCTAACCGAGCTCATCCACGGATCCCATCGTGATATTACCGGGGCCCACCACCTTCGTTCGGCATTCCAAGGATTCATCCACTTGGCTAACTTCGGGGCATGGCTCTGATACCACTTGTTAGGACTCTGGACACCACATATCTCTGCAATGGTATGATATTGTCCACTTTGGGCCTAAGCCCTCATGGATTTGTTTTTGGGCTTTACCCCAAAAGGCCTCATACCAATGGAGATATTATTCCATCCTTATATACCCATGATCCTCCCCACTTCTAGTCAATGTGGGACTTTGGTCGTATACCAACAAGGAGTGCACAAGGCATATGGATAAGGTTTTATGGTTAGTTTAGCTTTGCGCTTAGGGCTGAGGCCAAAGGGAATTTTTTTGGATTTAGAAGGTTCATTTAAGAAATGAGGAAGATTAAAGGTGAGAGGGGTGAGGGAAAAAGGGAAAAGTGACCAATGTAAGCCCCTTTTGGACACAACCAAACAGACCAGACTTCTTTCTGGCATTAGAAAGTCAGTGCTGCATAGCAGAGCTAACACTGGCTCCTTCTGGGGATGAAATCCTCCCTGTGAGGTTTCAAGAACCGTAGACCACTGCCTTCATATAGAAACAAGATCAGCAAGATTTCCTAGTATTCCATTGGGCATGGAGTCTAACTAAGCCTACACTAAAAACTATAAAAAAACATATTTACAACGTTGGGGCCTAAAGGCCTTAAACAACATAAACCTTCAAAATCCACCCATTTACCGGGCCATCAAAAACTGTTTCTCCTTCCACACTTTGTAGTATGAAAGTGTTGTTCCCCTGGACCTGAGCAATGACAAAAGGTCCTGTCCACAGAGCATCGAATTTTCCATGATTGCCTTTCTTTTCTTTCAATGCATCCCATTTAAGAACTAAGTCTCCAATTTGAAGATTGTCCATCTTTGCCTTTCTGTCAAAGGCTTCCTTGATTCTCTTTTGATGTGCTGCAAACTTCTCAATCAATTGATCTTTGATTTGATGCACTTCAGCCAAGTCACTAATCCTCTTTGCCAAGTCATTTTCCTCATTCTGCTTTTCCTGCAAGAACTTGGTCACAGGGAGGGTCAACTAGATGGGGAATACAACCTCAGTTCCATATACCAGCTTGAACAGAGAATTCCCTGTGGATTTCTTGGTGGTCACCCTATCAGCCCACAATGCAAACTTCAGTTTGGAATCCCAGTTCTTTTTGTTGTCTTCCAGCAGCTTTTTGATTATCCTTATCAGGCTCTTATTGGATGATTTTGCTAAACCATTGCCTTGAAGGTAATATGGGGTGGAATGCACTAGTTTAATGCCCATTGAGTCACACATGTTCACCAATTCTTTTGCCCTGAAGGCTGCTGCATTGTCTGTAACCAATTTGTGTGGACATCCAAACCTGGTGAAAATGTTGTTTGTCAAGAACTTCATGACAACATGGTGATTTGCTTTCTTAGTAGGGATGGCTTCAAAAGATCTTCTTGCTGCATTAGTCCATTTGATCTCTGATCCCTTTTTTAGCATAGAGGTGATGTGTTTTACCAATTCTGCAAAATTAGGAATAAACCTCCTTACAAAATTTATTTTGCCCAGAAAGGATTGGATGTCCTTTTTTGATCTTGGAATGGACAAGGTCTGTATTGCTTTCACTCTCTCTGGGTCAATCTTGACACCTACAATAGAAACAATGTGCCTTAGATGCTTACCCTCTTCTAAAGCAAATTGTGACTTCTTAGGGTTCACTGATATCCCAAACCTTCTGCACTTCAGAAACACTTTCTTCAAATGCTGCAAATGATCCTGATGGTTGCTGGAGTATACTGTTATATCATCCAGGTAGACAAGGACAAACTTATCCTTCTCTCCTATGAACGCTATATCCATGGCTCTCTGAAAGGTAGCCCCAACATTCATCAGCCCAAAGGGCATCTTGGAGTACATAAAAGTGCCCCAAGGAGTGGTGAAAGCAGTCTTTTCTTGGTCATCTGGATGTACAACAACTTGGTTATACCCTCAAAATCCATCTAGGAAAGACATAACTTTAGCTCCTAAGACTTTCTGTAGCAAATGTTCCATATTTGGTAGGGGATAGTTGTCCTTTTTGGAACATTTGTTCAGGTTCTTGAAATTAACACATAGCCTGATTTCTCCACTTTTCTTCCTCACCACTACCAAATTGGCTACCCACTTCGAATATCTCAGGGGAACTATGATTTTGGCAGCCAACAACTTCTTGATTTCTTTTTCAATTAGAGGGAGGAGCAAAGGATTTATGGGTCTCAGCTTTTGTTTGAAAGGAATGGTGTCTTTCTCCAATGGGATCTTATGTTGGATGATATTTTTGTCATAATTTTTAAGGTCACTGTATTCCCAGGCAAAGACATCAGCAAATTGATTCATTAAGGTGCAGTACTTGGAACTTTGGGCAGCAGACAAATGGGTGGATAGATTTATATACTTTGGATGATCTGGACTCCCTATGTTATGCCTATGGATTGCAGATTGATTTTCTTTTTGGGCAATCTTATGACGCACATCGTTATGATCGAACAACTTCTCTAGAGGCACTAACCCTTTAGGTATATGATTGCTAGGCAACTGTACAATGCTGTCTCAGCCAATTATGTTCCTTAGCTGGGGCTAGGGATATTCCTCCAAGGTTTCATTCCCTTGATCAATTTGCATTTCAGAGAATTCATCAATGACTTGCAGAAACATATTTACTTCATCATCATCCTCAAAGACTTTCCAGTGATGGACATTATCAGGCAAGGATGGTCTATATTTTACTTGGACTTCATAAGCCAATGTAGGGGGCATGGGAGGGATGAACATGCTAGCAGACACAGCCAGGGAATCGACAAGCTGATTTTTTACTCTAGGAATATATGAGATACAAAAGTTATCAAAAGAGTCTTTGAGTCTCCATACCTCATCTCTGTACGCTTTCAGCCTTGGGTGTCTTGCTTGGAACGTTTTTTTCACTTGTTAAATGATGAGATCAGCATCTCCAAACACCTTTATGTCTCTGATTCCCATGTCTTTGGCAATGTTTAAGCCAAATATCAAAGCCTCATACTTTGCTATATTGTTGGTGACCTGAAAGGTCAGCTTAAAAGACAGATGTGTGCTTTCTTGTTTTGGAGACACCAGCACCACTCTTGCTCCTGCAGTTTCCCTTGAACAAGCTCCATCGAAGAACATATCCCAAGCCTGTGTCCCTTCCTCTTCCATGGCCTGGCATACTGGTTTCTTGAGTTGCATCGAGGCCCTCTGGGATTCTTCAATTTGGAGAATACATGCTCCAAAATTAGTGTCCACAGCGTAAATGGGATGATTAGTGGGATTCTTCTCATCACTGATGATATAGGCTAGCTAGGCTTCCCTGTATAGTCTTCTGATTTCTCCTCCAAAAATTGGGACTGTGGCATAAGACAAGTCATTTTTCAATGTCCCACCCAACCTCTTAATCCACCCTCTAGAAAGTAGCATACCAAACTTAGGGGGGGACATCTGCTACCACAATATCCATCATCATGCTTTTCATGGGCAGCTGAGTTAGGGTGATGGCTAAGTCTTTGATTAGCCCCAGACATTTCACCTTCCTCGAATCGAAGGAGAACAAGTCATGATAAGGTCTGGTAATATCAAGGCCTAGCTCGTCCATAACAGCTTTGGGCATTAGATTATGACTGGCTCCTGTATCCAACAAACAGTTGTGAAGGATTTTGTCATGAATGGCCAGGGAGACATAGAATGATGGGGAATTGTCATCAGCAGGCTCAGTCATTGGGCTAAGCACAACTGCAGGTTTGTCATCTTGCAAATTCACATAGTCATTGGAGGCTCGTGTGGCTTTCAGCTCAATGGCATCAAGGATGGACTTCTTAAAGACCTCACTCTTTACAAGTTTTATCAAAGGCACAAAGATTCTCAATCTCTGGACTTCGGATTCAAAACTGAAAGGGGAAGGGGACTTGTCAGGGCCTCTTACCTCTTGAGTCGGTGTTTTGAGGATGACGGGATTAGCTGCTGGTCGCTTCTGCTTGCTGATCTACTGCTCTGAGGGGATTGCAGCTCTTTGGGCAGGACTCTCTTTGACATTACTCGCTCTTGATCTCAAGCTATATCTCTGCTGGTCTTCAGTCTACAGAACAACTTCCCTGTCCCACTCTTGACTGGTCTAGTCCCTAAGTAATGACTCCTCGTAGGCAGCTAATGTAAAAAAGGCTGCACTGCCCTTGTCTTGCATGTAGTGAATCTCATCCTCTTCATCAAACTGCTCTTCCTCCATGAGTACGTTCTGGAAAGGAGTCTTAACCCTTTGTTCTTCACTGGCCCCTTTGCCCCTCTGAATGATCTGCAATTGTTCATTTGCTCTTCTATATGGATTTGGATTTCTAGGAGCAAATGTATTAGGAAGCCTTGCTTTCCTAGAACTCTGCTCAACCTTCAGCTTGGAGATTTCAGCAACCAATGACTCTATCATTTTAGACATTCTGTCCATTTTGGGATCTGAAGATGAAGAAGAAGAGGAAGACTCACCTCTCTGCCTCCTTCTATCAACATGTCCTTTGAGTTTCTCTGCAGCCATGATATTGGATTCCACCTCCAAGGTTGCATCTTGCATCTCAGCTAGAGAAGCACATCTCCTCTCTCTTAATAGCAGGCAGAAATCAGAGTCAAAGGCATTAGCATAGGTGAGTTTGGCAGAGGTGGGGGTAGGCTTCACTTCAGCTGGTATCTTGCTATACATACGATTAAATCTTTTATTGAAATCCGATAATGACTCCCCATTTTCCCTTTTTAGGTTACCAAACTCAGTATGATAATAGAGCAGATCTTTCTTATCCCCCCAATGCTTTAAAAACACATCATATAATGCTTCAATGTCTGCTATAGACCTAGGGATTAGCTCTCTAAACCACTTTTTAGCCTCTCCATCAAGGCTTTGGACAAATACTCTCATCCACACATCATCTTCACTGATGTCTAGGTTATCAGCATAGCTATAAAAATATTCCAGGTGCTCTTCAGCTGTTACTCCCTCTGTCCCACTGAACTTAGGCATGTATTTATGATATTCTCCTGCATGCATGGTATTCAAAGGAATAGGTAGGACCAGGGGTCCATACCTAGCAGCTATGATTCTTTCCATTTTGGTGGGTGCTTGTGGGCCTGCCATGATTGTGGTGGATTGAAGAGTGTTGGCAGTCTGAAAGGTAGGGAGTTGAGAAATGACTGACAAGGTTAAAGGACTATGATGGACAAGAGGGGAGGTTCCCT
Source organism: Pinus tabuliformis (assembly GCA_031772625.1). Classification (NCBI taxonomy): domain Eukaryota; kingdom Viridiplantae; phylum Streptophyta; class Pinopsida; order Pinales; family Pinaceae; genus Pinus; species Pinus tabuliformis. Next base: position 82,505,618 of record CM062820.1, on the reverse strand, counting down.
TTGGGCTGAAATCCAAAGGAGGACCTAAAGAATAGGGAGGTTTATGAATCTCTAAAAATTTCTCTTCATTGCTAGTACTAGAGGCTATATTCTCACAATGTATGTATTCTATTACAAGCCTTTCTTACAGAGATGCATAAGATTGTTTAGGTTTACCTGATCCTAATTATCCCTTTGGTGATGTCTTTCTTTGCTTGATAATATTTTCAGGGTCAGGCACTAGGTCAGCTGGTGATTTCTGAGGATTTCTCCGAGTGTGCCTCACAAACTGAGCCAGAACTGTGATGTGGAGTCGCCAAGAAGCTCGACCTCCAGTAGAGTTGCCAGATAGATGATTACAACCAAAAATGTGTCCAGACTTTGTCTATCATCAAAGTTGGATCTGTGTCATTCTCCCAGGGAAGCTCAGCTTCAATCTCCTCTCCCCGTCAATGGCGTCAATTATGTTAGGATTCCAAGAAACTCTCCTAGGTTGTAGCTCGGAGATGCCTGGTAACATATAAATTCAACTATTGTTGCAAGGTTTAATGGAAGGAATGATGGTTTGGTTCAAGCCAGATAACCACTTCTACTCTGTTTCACTCGAGACATGCTTGAACATCCTCATACTACAAGGCTTTAGACCACCAATGCTCACAATTTAGATATTAGGTGAATATGGAGAATACTAACCACACTAGAAGATACACAAGACCATGTGATGGCCGACTGCAACGAGTACAGAAACCTGCAAATCTAGTCTATTAATGCAAAGACAGGATGATAGCTCTCCAGCATTAGATAGAAAGAAACCTGAGCAACCTATTCAGTGATGCATTGAATATTCTAACACAGAGATAAGATGACAGTTATCTAGTGCTAAACATCAAGACATCAAGAACACAACATATCAGGTAAAATCTTAGAACAGAGGAAAATGGACAGTGAGTAGTTAATAGCAAAAGAAGCTTGTATCTGCTGAAAATGAAGATGAGATGCTGCAAGTGACAAAGTGTTTACAGTCTCCACAAGTTGAACCTTACATCAAATGCCAACCTTGATTACATCTTTCTTCTGGGTATTTATAAGTTTACATTACAATGGCACCTGGCCATTTAGGTATGGAGGGGTCTTAATTGACCACCAACTGCATTTAGTTGCCTGATGGAGTCTCTGAACGAGGTTGCTTGCTTTACTGTGTAAATCTGATCTGCACAACTGTTGTGCTATCCTTTAGGCAGTTGGAATGCTCGCAGTAGTGAAGTCCATGACTGATAAATTCTGTTACAGAGCCGTGCTATGTCCTTTTCTCCCTTTGGCCATATTTTCTGTTTAATGTGGTTGTTGGGGATCTTACTGTAACTAGTCCGGCAGAGCTGGTCATCTCCTTCTTCGGGAAACAGAATGGTCGTAGGACGTAGGATGCATGGGTAAGTGGACAGTTGGGATGAGCGAGAGAGATGACCGTCAGATCGGGAAGATGAATGGCGGAGATGGCTCGGCGAAGGCTATCGGCCGAGGTGGGAGCGGGGTGCATCAGGGCCGTTAGATCTGCAGCAGACAGATCGGACGGTCATCGGGCGATGGAGTTGCACGGGCGCTAACGGGTGGGGGTGGTTTGCTTAGGCAGTAACGGTTTTCATCACACAGCTTTCAGGCGTTAAGTGGTAATTGCCTAGGGCCGAGCGATTCCACTTAATGAACGACACATAGCAGCGGATGAGAGAGAAAAACCACCCTCATTACGTGCTATCGTTCGATCTAGTTGTTCTTGCGATATGTGCGAAGGCCATCAGATCTGGTGGAGATGATCTGACAGTGAAGAGTGGTAGAGAGGGTCGCCTTTATTGGGTGCGATGCGAGCTGTTGGATTGGCGGGGGTTGATCAACGGCGGGGATGCATTGCGATGGGTTACGAGTGCACAAGGTATATGGATAAGGTTTTATGGTTAGTTTAGCTTTGCACTTAGGGCTGAGGCCAAAGGGAATTTTTTCGGATTTAGAAGGTTCATTTAGGAAATGAGGAAGATTAAAGGTGAGAGGGGTGAGGGAAAAAGGGAAAAGTGACCAATGTAAGCCCCCTTTTGGACACAACCAAACAGACCAGACTTCTTTCTGGAATTAGAAAGTTAGCGCTGCATAGCAGAGCTAACAATGCCTAAATGACAAACTAAAAAAAAAAACTCAATTTTACATTACTTTTTTATTTTTTAATCTTAACACACTACTTTTAATAAAGGATATACATATATCATTTACAAATGTGTTTTACCAACTCCAATATCCATGAAATGAGATTATCTAAAGAGATAACAAATGATATTTTTATATTTATTTTTTCATAAATATTTATAATTATTTAAATTTAAGTCACTTACATTATTTATGTTTATTATAATAAATTGATATACATTATTATGTTATTATAATTTTCAAAATTTTAATTTAAATATCAATAATTATTAAGTAGATGGTAAAGATTTAACCTCTACAAAATATGTTAGAATATTCATAAATCAAAGGTTGAGATTTATCTTGAAAGTAGTTATGTCTTCTTTGTTTTTTTAATTAAATTAATTAATTTAAAAAAAAGGTCATACCATGGTAATGGTCCATAATATTATAACAAAATCTATTTATAAATTAAGATTCTCCATGGTAAAGTGGTGTTGAATCTCCATGGTTAATAATCTTGTTACATATTTTTTAAATATATTATTCATATATTAATTCTTTTAATAATAATAATAATAATAATAGAAGTTAATTTTTATGTTTTTTCTTTCAAAATTTTCCATGTGAAATGTATTTTGAGGTAAGTGTTTGATGTCTATCAACATTTATTAACAATTTAATTTATATGGCCATTCTAGTTTATACATAAACATATGCCCCATTATCATTCAAAAATTACCATATATTATTCACTTAAATCAAGAGGATTATAACTGTAATTAAGCTATAACTTATTTTTTTATAAGATATAATTAAAATATATTATAAAATTATTTTAATAAAGCATATTTTATAGTAATAAATAAAATTGTAATTTTACTTGTTATTTTCTTTTATTAATATTAAGATGGAATATTATTATAAAGTATATAATGTCATGAATTCATAAATGCTATTTAAATTGAAATCATTTTTTATTTTATTAAATTTAAAATTATTTTTAATAATAAAAATAATAATTTAATTTTAAATCTATGGTTCTTTGTGAAATAAGAGATTTTATCCACATAACAATTTGGTTAAAAAAATAGAGTTTATAAAGGTCTGCTTACTCCATCTAGATTTGAATTATGACATTTTAAGATTTTTTTTTAGTCTTCAATAGAGCACACACTTCATATAAAATATAACACACACACATACACATAACAAACTGACACTTACCAAAAACCTCAAACTATAATATCCCCATCCCTTTAACTCCAATTATCACTTGTTTACCTATATGTTTTTTTTCATTTCCTCTTCCAACGAAATTATCTTCCTCTCAATTTCTTAATAAATATTTTTCTTCTCATACATATATCCCTCATTGTATTTCATATATTTATTTCTTTAAATTATCCTTAATGTCTTTTAGTTCCAATTTTTATTTTCTTGTACACACACAAAAGTATGAAAATTAGGCAATGTTAGTTAATAATTATGAAGAAAAATTGAAAGGAGAACGATATTAGAATATTCGCATGTAAAGCATCACTTATATCTATAACATTTCATTAAAACTTTATAATGGTTATAAAAATTAGGTTGAAATCAATGAAATTACATATAATATGAAGATAAGTATATATGATGATTAATTTTAAGTAACAACCACTAAAAATGATGAATAATATAGATGAAAACTTAGACTCTAAATTGTGGAGAGCTGAAACTTGAGACTTCCATATATGCCAATTTTCATATCTATGTGCATATATAGAAGTTGCGCATATACGGAAGTATCTTCCATATATGTGCAATGTCTTTATATGCACATAGATATGAAAGCATACATATACAAAAGTCACACATATAAAGAAATGAGAGTGAATATAGAAAAATCAACTTCTATATATGTGCTTGCATATCTATGTGCATATATAAAAACTGCACATACACAAAGTCTCCCCTCACAAAACCTTACAAAACTTCCCCCCTTTGGGAGAGGTGTTATGTATCTCCCTTTGATCCCTCTTCGAAGGGCCCCCATTAGCACACCATCTCATACGTCAGTGTTAGGTAGTGTTAGGCAGTGCTCTTCAACCCCTTCCACCTCAATGACTCATTACAAGTCACCCCCTGACACCAACATGGTGGCACCACCTCCACAGTGGTTTACCTAAAAAGTATAAAATATTTATCTAAAAAAGAGACTTCCATGCTTAGTGATATGCATTAATCAAGACCATAATATTTACTCAAACAAAACTATTTTCAATGCAATTTGTATAGGCATTTGAAGAATGATTAAGTGGGAGAGGATTAACGAGTTGGAATTTGAAGACCCAGAGGATATGATACTATTTTCAGCAGAAGACTTAACATGGACAAAGGTTGATGGGGACCCAATTGCAGTTATTCCATATTGTCGACTTGAGCGGAGATGAATTGAATGAATGTGCACCCACTCAATTTCTTCTTAAGTCTCATCGAAGTAAAAAAGTAGAGGATATCAAACAAACCTTTTTTTAACGTATCTGGAGCACGCTATGTGAGTATTTATATATTTTTACAATATACGTATAATTTTTTCAATATGCATAAATGTTATATCTAATTTGTTGTAAATTTTTTACATATAGTTATTAGTGTGCATATGGTCCAGAGTCCAAAAAGATAATTATGAGTGCATCCTCAGATCAAAAGAGAAACTACAATCGACATGAAAGTATTAAAGTTGGTTTCCAATGTCACTTCATTGTGCAACAACTTCAACTTAGACAAGATGATTATGTAATAATATATACTACATGTAGGAATATTGATAAATCCAATGTTGTTTTTCAAGGAAAAAATGCAATTGGTAGGTCTGTGAGATTCAACTATGCACCACATTTAACAAGGGATATGTGATCTAGTGTCCAAAATTTCATTCAAAAAGGTTTTAATATTTCAATGATATGGGACAATTTGATCTCTGATGTGAAGGTTGGATTTGGTGAGTTATACACAGGGATATTTTGAGATACATACATGACAAGACAAGATATATTAAACATTTACAATGATACCATAAGGTTAGAGTATATTAAAGATAAAAGCGATCCAAACAATGTAGAATGTTGGTATAAGGAACACCCTGAGAGTTTTTTCTTCTACCAGAAACAAGATTTTGTTGAAAACATCCCTTTTATCATAGGCATACAAACAAAGTGGATGTGTTCAATGATGCTAAAATACTCTCACAATAATATTATCTCAATGGATTCAACATTTAGTTGAAATAAGTATGAGTATGTTATGGAACCAACTCACAATAAGATAGAAAAGAGAGATAAACACCTTAGAATTCTGCCTCTTCGAGGGGGAAACCTCCTTTACATTACACAAATGAACAATTCTTGGATGATTCAAATTACAAGACCTCCTTTCTATATATAGGAGTCTAAGTGGTGATAATATAATCAAATCCGGCATAACAATAATAATGTAAGGGCACAATAATAACAATAGTGGGCTTCTATGGGGCACAATAATAACAATATGGGGACTACATGGGCACAACAATATAATAAGGGGGTTGTACTAATAACAATAAGGGGTTGCACTAGTAGTATAGGGACCTAACAGAGTAGATATTTATCCTAAATTTGATTCATTTATTCAACCTCATTTTAATGCATGTATCTTATATAAATATAATTATGTACATTGTTTGTAATGTAGTATCAACTTTACACCTTAATGGTTTTTGACGAACATTACAATGGGGTTCTAGTAGCTTGGGTGATATCATCACACAATACTATAACTAATATTTTTAAATGGATGTCAGCCTTATTTTCCATTGGAAAGAAATAGTGACCATATTGGCATGTTCAAGCCTTCATCACAGATGATGCTATTGTTGAAATTGAAGCGTTAAGGTGATGTCTTTATTCTTTTTATAAGAGACATACAAAATATTCTTAATGTATACTCTCTCTAAAAATTAAGTTATTCTAGGTCTTCAATCAAGTGTATAATATTATTATGTGTGTGGCATGTTTGTTGTGCATGGTTGAAAAATGTTGGAAATAAAGTCCAAGAAAGGTAAATCCAAATCCACATTTTCGTGCTTTAGGAGAAATCACACACACATGTCAAGATGATGAATCTGTAAAAAATGCAGTTGAAAGGTTCTTTGAAGAATTTAGTGAACATAAAAAGTTTTTGGAATAGTTTAAAACCACTTGGTTAGCCAACGACAAAATATGTAAGTTTCTTGTAGGTGGTTTTAATGACCTTTATTTTTACATATGTAACATACATAATTCTTTGAAGGAATCTTCCTTCATTTAAATAAGGCTTTTGGCCTAGTAGATTGTTTCTGTCCTCTTTGCTTCTAGAATATGCAGGATTTTTTATAATATTTTGGAGTCTGGCATGAACAATGTTGCTTGCAATGGGTTGTATTTTTCTTTTGTTTCTTTTTGCGATTAAAATGATACTTCTTTGCATAGATGTCACAAATTTTTTTGGATTAAACCCTAGTTGCTTCTTAACATTTTTCTGATTTTTTCGGGGTAAATAGGCTTTTTGGAGGGATTGTAGGATAATATCATGCAGACTCGCTAATCACATATTTCAATATGTAGTTTATTTAAATCAAGATATTCATGAACAAGAATTTGGATTCTTCCAGGCATAAATGCAAGATAGTGTCTTAGATATGCAACATTATCTGGATCAAGGGTCTGATACAAAAGATTCTGCATTGTGCAATAATATTTTGGAAGTTTTTCTATGTTGCATAATCGTTGAGACATATATAGCTTAGCAAAATGATCTGTTGGTGGAGGAGTCAAGCCATAACATTCTTTGGATAAGGCTTTAGATAGTTCTTCTATAGGCCTATCAGACTCCATTATACCAATTTTATCATCATGTTTTAATCTATCTCACCACATTTTGACAACTCCTGTAAAACCCCATGTGATTCTTAAGGCCAGTTCTTGCTAGGAGACATGTTTTTTGTATTGGGCTTTCTGTGTCAAAGCCCATGCATTCAATTTTTGAATAATCATAAGAACCTCATCCTTTGATTTGCAATTTAGATTAATCATTGAAGAAACATCTTGGTTTTCTTTGCTCCAAGTAGGATAATTTTCTGTATTCAAAGGATCAAAAGGAACTTTCTTTGAATCATATCCATATTTTCATTTACACCATTTTTTCCAAGCAGACTCAAAGGGTTCTTGGCCTTTATCTTGACCAGATTTTCTTGGAATTTTGATATCAAAATTTTCAAAGCCATTATGCTCTCTTTTCCTTGAAGATTCTCCTTCTTCATGTTTTTTCCCAACATTTTAATCTCACTAATATACGAAAGAAGCGCATATAGATAAGACATGCACATATACAAAAGTTGTATATATATGGAATACATGTGCATATAAGAAACCTATACATATACAAAGACTGAAGTTTCACACAACTTCTAAATATGTGCATATCTTTCGTATATGTAAAACTTCCATATATGCACATATCTTCCGTATACGCACATATCTTTTGTATATGTGTAATTTTCGTATATGCATATATCTTCCATATATGCATATATACAAAAGTTGTGCATATACAAAAACAATGCACAACTTCCATATACGACAACCCCCATATATGTACAATTTCTGTATGTGTGCAACTTCTGTATATGTGTATCTATGAAAGTTGCGCACATATGGAATATATACGCATATACAGAGGTTGTATATATACAGAAGTTGAAGTTGTGCAGATATGCATATATGGAAGATGTGTGTATATACGAAAGTTGCAAATATACATAAGATATGCACATATATAGAAGTTGCACCTAAATAGAAGATATGCACGTATATGAAAGTTGTGCATATACAAAAGTTGCACATAAACGAAAGTTGCACATATATGAAAGAGACACAAATTTTATATATGTGCATATTTTGTATCACATATCTTCCATATATGCACATTTTTTGTATATGCTCATATCCTCTGTATATGCACCTATACGGAATATATGCACATATATGGAAGAAGTGCATATATAGAAGTTATGCATATATGGAAGACATACACATATACAAAACCTGCGCATATATAGAGGTTGAAGTTTTACACAACTTCCGTATATGCACATATATTCTTTATATGTGCATATCTTACATATATGTGGAGTTTTCATATATGCCGATATAAGGAGGCTGCAGGTATACAAAAGTAGTACACAACTTCCATAATATGCATATATGACAACCTCCATATATGCACAACTTCTGTATATATGTACAACATCCGTATATATGCATATCTTCTGTATGTGTGAAACATCCATATATATCCATCTTCCATATATACATAACTTTCTTATATGCGTATATATGGAAGTTGCGCACATACAAAAGATATGCATATCATATCTTCTGTATATGCACAACTTCCATACAAAAGATATGCGCATGTAAGGAGTTGTGTATATATAGAGGTTGAAGTTGTGCATATATATGTGCATATATGGAAGATATAATCATATACAGAAGATATGTACATATACAAATATTTCTCATATATGGAAAATATGCACGTATGCGGAAGTTGTGTATATACGGAAGTTTTGTATATATGAAAGTTGCACATATACGAAAATTGTGCATATACGAAAGATATGCAAATATACAAAAGATATGCATATACATAAGTTGCACAACTTTTATATATGTGCATCTTTTGTATCGCATATCTTCCGTATATTCGCATATCTTCCATATATGGAAATTTCTATATATATATATATACGAAAGTTGTGCATATACAAAAGGAGTGCACAACTTCCATAATATACATATACGACAACCTTCATATATGCACAACTTTTGTATATGCGTATATACGAAAAATATGCGCATATACGTTAGTTGTATATATACAGAGGTTGAAGTTGTGCACATGTTAAGAACTGTGGAAACCTTAGTTAAAGTAGTGGCAACCCGCCTTTTGATTAACCAATCCAGAGTCAGAGAGATTTGGATTATTTAGGCCAATTCACCTAGGTTGTCTCCAACCCTTTGCCTTGTATTTCATGTTTTGCACACAGGACTCTAATTAGGGCATGGGGAAAACCCTGTGCAAAAACACCTTTGACAGAGTAAAGTGGCCTTTCATCCTGCTTGTGCTGAAGGCTCTTTCTTTGGTCAGTATTTTTAATAACTGTGGAAATGTTGTTTAAAGTAGTGACATCCTGCCTTTTGATTAACCAATCCAAGTTTGATGGATTTTGCTTATTTATGCCAACTCATCTAGGATGTCCTCAATCCATTCCCTTGTATGTCATGGTTTCTTAGGCATTGGGGAATTCACTTCAAAATAGAGTAGCCTTAACCAACTGATCTAATCTCATGGCTATTTCATTAATGACCCTTTTGTCACCTATTTTTAGGGATATCCCTGAAGGGAACACACAATGAACTATCTTCAAATATTTTTTAGTTATTTAGGTTACGAAATTTTCCTGAGCCAAAATCCAATGTTATACGCAGAATCAACATGAAGTGGTCTAGCTTGGGTAGCTACTCTTGAACTTTCTTCTATGGAAAATTTGACTTTTCTAGTCTTAGTTCTTCTTGTTGGCCTGATATCCATCTCAAATTTCATTTGTTACTCTAGTATGCTTGATTCTACAATAACCTTTTGTTATTTATTATAGAGGGGTGCTTTTGTAGAAGAACATTTTCATTTTGTAGATAAAACACATGAAATCAAATCCTCCAAGCTACCGGAAAACTGACGAAGTGAAAAACAGGATTAGGATTCGAGCCAAGCGACCATAGACGACCTCAAGGCTATATACGGAATTTGCACATATAAAGAATATATACACATATATATAACATATGTGCAACTTCCGTATATGTGTATATCTTCTGAAGTTGCGCATATATGAAATATATGTGCATATATAGAAGATATGTGCAGTTAGGAAGATATGGGCATATACAAAAGTTGCGTGTATACGAAGATATGTTCATATACATAAGTTGTGCATGTATTAAAGATGTGCATATAAGGAAGTCACATAACTTTTATATATGTGCATCTTATGTATTTCATATTTTCCATATATGCACAACTTTTGTATATGCGCATATCTTCTGTATATGCACCTATATGGAAGAAGCACATATATATGGAAGATATGCACACATACAGAAGAAACACATATACAGAAGACATGTGCATATTATATGAAAATTGTGGATATATAGAAGACATGCACATATACGAAAGATGTGCATATGCAACTCATCTTTTGTTTATGCGTATATCTTTCGTATATGTGCATATTTTTCGTATATGCACGTATCTTCCGTATATGTGCATATTTACCATATATGAACATATACAGAAGAAGCACATATACAGAACATATGCACATATACATAAGTTGCACATATATAAAATTTGTGCATATATGGACATGCACATATCTCCTATGCATGTGCAACTTTCGTATATACACATATCTTTCATATATGCATATACGACAACCACCATATGCACATATCTTCAGTGAATATACTGAAGAAGTGTATATACAGAAGACATGCGCATATACAAAAGTTGTGCATATATGGAAGACATGCACATATACGAACTATGTGCATATATAGAGGCTGGAGTTCTGCACAACATCTATATATGCACAACTTGCGTGTATACATATATCTTCCATAAATGTGCATATCTTTCGTATATGCACAACTTCTGTATATGTGCATATCTTCTGTATATACAAAACTTTTGTGCATGTGCGAAAGATGTGCATTTATGGAAGTCACATAACTTTTATATATGTGCATATTTTGTATCGCATATCTTCCATATATGCACAACTTTTGTATATGTGCATTTCTTCTGAAACTCATATACGGAAAATATTCTCATATATAGAAGTAACACATATATGGAATACATGCACATATTATACGGAAGTTGTGCATATATAGAAGGTATGCACATATACAAAATATATGCATATACAACTCATATCTTCCATATATGTGTATATCTTCCATTTATGTGCATATATTCTATATATGTGCAACTTCCGTATATGCATATATATGGAAGTTGCGCATATACAGAAGTAGTACATAACTTCCATAATATGTATATATGAAAACCTCCATATATGCATATCTTCCATACATGCGCAACTTCCTTATATGTGCATATCTTTTGTATATGCGCAATTTTCGTTTCCTATGTATATGGCTCTCCATTTACTCTATCTTGAGCTCATCCAATCCAAGTGTTGAGCCCATCTTGTATGAGCATATCTTCCATAAATGAACATATTATATGTATATGCACATATCTTTCGTATATGTGCAACTTCTATATATACATATATATTTTGCATATATGCAACTTTTATATATGCACATATATTTTGTACATGCACATATCTTCCATATATATGGAAGTTGTGCATATACGGAGGATATGCGCATATACAGAAGATACACACATACAGACGATATGAGCATATATCGAAGATACACATATACCGAGGATATGAGCATATACAAAAGATACACATATACAGAGGATATACGCATATACGAAAGATATGTGCATATACAAAAGATATGCACATTTATGGAAGATATGAAAATATACGAAAATCACACAACTTTTATATATGTGCATCTTTTGTATCACATATTTTCCATATATGCACAACTTCTGTATATCTCTATGTGGTGTTGCAACAACACTTGCAACCCCCACCATCGCTCTCGCTATGTCACCATGGGTCACCTTATTGGCGTGTCATGTCACTCGGCCCTCCTCCACCTAAGTGAGAACACAGGGATCCAAATATTGAGTTAGAAGGCATTTCTCCAATGACTCCCATATCTCTTGATCTTTGTGTGGATGAAGTGGATCCAAGTGATGTATGATTGTTCCTTAAAAAAGAGTTAGTTATTGAGAAATAATATTTATTTTTTATTGTAAGTTATTTATACCAACTATACTGATATCAATCCCATCAATGATTAGCAAGCTCAACTATCCAGAAAAGGGCCAAGACAAGAGAAGATTACCCACTACCCGTCTTCCCACTACAATGAGTTTTTACCCTCCATTAGCAAAGAACGTAACATCCTTTAAAACAAGTGGTGGTTTTGGGAGGTATCTTAACTACAAATTTTCCACGTAAGGGCTTCCTTCAATTGGCCATGGCCAACCCTTTCTAGGGTGCTTATTTTCCAGAATCATTGGAGCTTCACTTGGTTTTATTTCTTGATGTTATGAATGGCCTCCTGTGCCAAGTCGATTTCTTTTTCACTAGTATTAGTCAATATCATCACCCAAGTTTAGGATTAAGGCATGTAATTTCTTTCCAATCCTCTTCCTTGATTGTTACGAGGCTAAGTGATTAGATCTAGAAAAAAATAAGAAATTTTCTATATTGTTTTGTCACGGATCTGGGGGAGATTTGTGGAGAAGATCACTTTTCCATGGAATTAGGGTTTTTTTTTCATAAGGTACTCTTATTGTGAAGGCTTATCGAGATTCGTCGGCCACCTAATTTATTATTGTGCTAGTGCATGTGATTTGCACAAGGTCGTAGGAGATAAAGTTACGTGTTTGGTTATCCATTTGACAATTTTCTCATTAATCCTTTAGATAACCACAACATCCCAAAGCTCTTTGGGAGGGGCTTGGAATGCAAATGGGTTCCTCAAAAATTTGAACACTAATTAGGGTAAGAACCAAGGCTATACTTACCTTTTCCCGATTTGTTCTGATCAATCCCATGAGTGATACCTGCTTTGTCATGTGAGATCCTCATGACAGGTTCAGAGCCTTAAGGTCGTTTATGGTCGCTTGGCTCAAATCCTAATCATGTTCCTCACTTCGTTAGTTTTATGGTAGCTTGGAGGATTTGATTTTAGATGTTTTATCTGCAAAATGAAAATGTCTTCTACAAAAGCGCCCCTCTATAATAAATAACAAAAGGTTACCACAAAAGAAAACATAATAGAGTAACAAATGAAATTTGAGATGGATATCAGGCCAGCAAGAAGAACTAAGAGTGGAAAAGTCATTTTTTCCGTAGATGAAGGTTCAAGAGTAGCTACCCAAGCTAGAACACTTCATGTTGATTCTGCGTATAACATTGGATTTTGGCTCAGGAGATTTTGTAACCTAAATAACTACAAAGATTTTGAAGGTAGTTCATTGTGTGTTCCCTTCAGGGATATCCCTAAAAATAGGTGACAAAAGTGTCATTAATGAAATGGCCATGAGATTAAATCACCTGGTTAAGGCTACTCTATTTTGAAGTGAATTCCCCAATGCCTAAGAAACCATGGCATACAAGGGAATGGATTGAGGAAATCCTAGATGATTTGGCATAAATAAGCAAAATCCCTCAGACTTGGATTGGTTAATCAAAAGGCAGGATGTCACTACTTTAAACAAGGTTTCCACATTTGTTAAAAAACATTGACCAGAGAAAGGGCCTTCAGCACGAGTGGGATGAAAGACCACTTTAATCTATCAAAGATGTTTTTGCACACGATTTTCCCCATGCCCTAATTAGAGGCATGTGTGCAAAACATGAAATACAAGGCAAGGGATTGGAGACAACCTAGATGAATTGGCCTAAATAATCAAAATATCTCCCACTTTGGATTGGTTTGAACAGGGTTTGCATCATTCCCTAACTAGAGGCTTGTGTGCATAGTACGAGACTTTGATCAATTAAGAGCAAGCGAATAGACAACTTTTCATCTATAAATGATTGCTTCAAATGAATCTGATACAATTCATTTAAATTGAAATATTATACTAAGCAAGTTTCAGATAAGTATATAACCTTATTTAAACTAAATATATAAATTATGATCATGTAAGTGATTGACATAAGAAAAGGTAAATATATAATGTTGACAAATTAGACTGAATAGTTTGAATCACTTTTAATCAAGGATAAAGGATGTAGACCACTAGCCTCAACATCTCTTGAAGTCATCCATAAGAAAAAAAATTTCATATTTTACTAACCCATAATAATTTTGATACCATTTCACAAACTTCCTTAAACTCATTTGTAGATCTATAGAAGGTTTGTATCCTAGTTCTAATCTTGCACGAGTGACATTGGCATGAGTGAATGACACGTCGCCATTCCCTAGCATATCAACAATATTTTTTCTAGCCTTGACCTTCAAATGTGTCTCAAGTATATTCACTAATGTCGGCACAGTGACAGGGGAGTATTTCCCAAATTGTAGATCTTGTATCGTGCTCTCCCTTTCTTTTTGCCTCCACTTCTTGTACTCTTGCTTGCAATGCCAAGAGAAGCAACACACCCCTTCACAATGTCATATATATATGTGAAGTCCCTAGAAAGATCCACCTGGTTATGTCCTTTGTATATATTTATTGGTTTGTCTTGCAAAATATTCCTTGTGAAGGATAAATAAGCCATGTCATGTCGTCTCCGTGGGGCACATTTTAACCAAATAAACATCACAAAATTTATAGAATTCCAGTAAATTTCTAAAGAAACCATCCTGGCTGTTAGGGTGCAAGCGTGGCCCGCAAACTTCCAAAGTGCTAAGGGAGGAGTTTAGGTCGCCCCCGACCACCAAATTATCCTTCCTCATGAAGGATTTGGACATCAGAAATTCCCAAAATGAGATCTATCCTAGCATGTACCATATATTTTTACTATAGACATATCCGTATACAGGTCAGTGGAGAAGATGTTCGTTGCCATAACCATATCCCCTCCCCATAAACTCAAAAATTTCACACTATTCATATTAAAGCCCAATGCCAGGTCTCCCGAGCAGACTTTGGCATCAAAGGATATAAATTTCCATCTCGAGAGCATGGATTCCATCAAATTTGTGATCAGGCCTCCATTCCCCAAGGTTTCTTGTAAAAAAAAAATGACATCTACCATGAGTGAATGCACTAAGTTCTTTAAGGCCATATTTTTTGACGGGTTGGTCAGTCCCCTACAATTGAAAGACAAAACCATCATGGGGTAACATAGTCGCAGGGGTTACTTTCGTTAGGGAACCCATCAATTTTCTTCTCTTTCCCTTCGGTGATTTCCAAATTGGCAATGTGTTTGGCGTTGGTCATAGAGGATTTTCACCCCCTTGTCTTCCCTCCAGGTTTGGAAGGGGAGAGCTTGCTGAGGCCACCTACACAGTCAAGGGTTTCACGCTTTCCAGCCATTGAATGGAGGTTATAGGGATCAACATAGGTCTAAGGGTTCGGGTGTTACCCAAATGAAGAAGGTTTGCACGGGGGGGAACAATTAGGAGAGGAACAACAATGGCCACTAGGAGTAGAGCTAGAGGGAAAAGGAGGGGGCATCAGTGAAGTAGCATTGTCATGTTTTATATCATGCTGTGAAAATTCCAAAGTTTTTCATTAAGTCAAAGAGTTACATTATTGTCTAGAACTTTTCAAAATTATTCTAGCCTCATGCTCACTAGATTTGTTGGTCGGTACATGATTAACCAAAATTGTTGCAGTACACAAAACGAACTATGACATCCAAAACAAAAGATGCCCGAGAAGACAAAAAACCATCAAAATCAGAACACAACCAATATCCATCTAGGACTCCGAATAAGTTACCAAAGCAGGGTTCTTTAGTCTGGATATAGGGGGTATCGACAGCTTGAACTCGCACTATATGTGCTTCTCCATGTGGTTGGTAAAGCGTCCAAACATACCAGGTTGTCTTGCATCCTCCATTGCTTTCTTGAAAATCAATGAGGAATGAAATGATTTAATTTTTAATCATCATGTTTTTCCTTGGGAACTTGCCCCAATAATGTCTTCAACTACCAGTGTAAGGTGACTGAGTGAATGCATTGACAACTTGACCTTGCACTATATGTGCTTCTCCATGTGGTCGGTAAAGCGTCCAAACATACCAGGTTGTCTTGCATCCTCCATTGCTTTCTTGAAAATCATTGAGGAATGAAATGATTTAATTTTTAATCATCATGTTTTTTCTTGGGAACTTGCCCCAATAATGTCTTCAACTACCAGTGTAAGGTGACTGAGTGAATGTATTGAGTTCTCCTCCCCCTGATATGCCCCGGATCCTAGAGCCAATGTGAAACTTCACCAATGAGTTTAAAATTTTAGAAGGATTGTCTTTCTCTATGGACAGTTTGTTCCAATAGACAAATATCAACTTGGGTGCAAGGAGGGGTCACATCGTAGTAGGAAGCATTCACCTCTTGGTCTTGATTCTCAGCGTGGAACCGATTGGACCGATCGCACTTCCCATGCCACAATGACAATGACACTATTGTCTCAACATTGTGGCTCAAGTAACAACCCAAACAATGTGATTCCTAGAAGGGAACCAATGGCATTGTCTTCGTGACTCTAACAACACAACGTTTGTTGAGGTTACCTGAAAGGGACGTCCTCCTCGGCCCCCCCTTTAGGAATGGTCATCCCTTCCTTTCAATTGAAGTCAAGAATAGGTAACGCCTCTTGTCAACATGTGGTGGCGGGGAGGAACAAAACCACACCTAGCAAATAGGACAAAGCCCATGTCACAAGAAGGTCGATACAAGGAGGAAAACACAAGTGATGCACTAACAAATAACTTAGGCTAAACCCTTAAGGAACTAAATTTCAATGAACATGTTGACTAGGCCCACTGGAGACTTACTACAAAAGAAAAGTAGAGAACCTGAAAATGCATTACAATTGACCAATGCATAATTACTGAGTTGGAGTGACAAAATATGGAGAATCACTTTAAAATGCAACCTAAGGAGGTGATGGCTAACAAGCTGCAAAACAATGCGAACAAGCATTAGCTACAAAATACCACAATCTGACCCTGGTGATATGAAATCATTGAGCAATTTCCTCATATCAAAAGCCCTGCGAGTGCTAACTACCTTCTCAAAGCATGCAATACCCGAAGCTTTCAAAATAGGAAGAATACGTTTAGTTGGAAGCTTAATTTCTCAGGGGCTCATAACTTTCCTCTCCTAGCGAGAAAAACTAGTTTGGATGTATGATGTTATCATAGTTTATTAATACCTAGACTATCTATTTATCGTAAGGATGGACAATGCCATATGGGAAATTTACTTTGTTTCAAATTTTGACACTTTAGGCTGATATTGAAGGAGTTTTTTCTACGATGGAATATGTCCTCCTATATGATTGAGATGCACAATAAGATCACCATTTAGTGAAGAATGTATTAAATACATCAAATACAAGTAACATGTAATTTTATTTTCATTAATAAAATTACAATTTTTTCTTTAAAAACAAAACTCCTTACAAATAATTAAAAAAAAAGAAATCATTATTATGTTATATATAAACCTGTTTTTATAAAATTATACTAAATTCCTTTAAATATAATATTTTTTAATATTTTAAAAAATAATACTTATCATATTTCAAAATTTATATAGTAATTTTTTTAACAAAATAATATTTTTTCATTAATTTTTAAAAGTGTTTTTTATAAAAATATACTAAATTCCTTTAAATATAACATTTTTAATATTTTAAAAAATAATACTTATCATATTTCAAAATTTATATAGTAATTTTTTTAATAAAATAATTTTTTTTTTAATTAATTTTTACAAAGGTGTTTTTCTATTATCAAATCATGAAACATACATTCAATTAATTTAATAATTATATTTAAAAATTACGCTATGTGCATGCATGTCAATATAATCTACTTATATGTGATTCATTTCACTAGTTTCAATTCCACTTCTTCACCCCTGTGAGCATCACCCAATGCAATGAGTGCTAAGTGGACTATTCAAAAACCATGAGAAATTAGTCAGTTATGACTACCTCTCATGGAAATGGTCATAGATGAATGACTTCTTTAAAACAGTTGAATCCCAAAAAATGATATCTAAAAAAAAAAGAAATGACATAGTTTAACATCATTGTCTAAATAAAAATAATTGATATCAAAACCTGCATTTGTTTAATTTTTCGGAGAATTTTTTTCCTCTCTTCCCAAATCATTATTATTGTAAAAAGGTTGACCATCATTAATTATTAATGATGCTTAAAGTATCAGTATACAACAAGGTTAAATAAATAATGATGATGATGATGATGATGATGATGATGGTTAATGTCCACTGAGACCAAATTGGTCTATCGGACCTATAATTTTCTTAGATTTTCATTGTTTGGCTCCTCGTCTTTCTTGGCGAGATTGGTGCTGTAGCTTTCTTTTTTTTCTCTACGGTCTTCCGACTTCCTTTATCTTGCATCTCCTTCATCTCTTCTGGTTCTTGAGACATTGGTGTCTTAGCTTCGCGATCTATTGTGTTCATCCTTTTGAAGATAGTTGGAGAAGAAGTTTGGTCTAGGAGATCTGCTTTGCTGTTAAATGAAGATTTATTTTGTGCGGTATTTGAATCCTCATAACTGTTGATTCTAGAGGTGTTGTCGAGTTCACTTTTTTGTTGTTGGGCGGGGCTTTCCCCCTGCTTGTCTTGAGAGTTGTTTCTTTCTGGCTTGATTTCTTGTGATTAAGAGTTTTCTCGAGAGTAGTCTTCTTTGATGACAGTGTAGTGTTCTTTTTGTGCTCCTTCCCACCATGTAGATCTGTGGTGATTTTTTCTAGCAAAAATTTTTTGGGAGGCTTTTGGGCAATTTTTTGCTAGATGGCCTATCTCAAAGCAGGATCGACATCTGAAGAGGACACTTTCATATTCGAGTTTCTGGTTCCACACATAGTCTTTACTTGTTAGGTGTATTTCAGCTGGGAATCCGGTGCTGAAGTCCATTTCCACACACATGCGTGCATAGGTTGTTCTGACATATTCCTCTGTTTCTGGGCACTTGCAGTAGAATTTCCCAATTGCATTTCCAATGGCTTTTAGCGAGGAGGAATTCTAGAGATGCAAGGATAGGTTTGGCAATCTCACCCAAATTGGTGCTGAGGTTATGATTGTTGTTGAGGGATCAAATGATGGGTTCCATGGCTTCATGAATAGGCCTGAGTTTTGCCAAAACCAAGGGCCGGAATCTAAAATACTTTGTCTGCTTTCAGGGTTTTCAAAATCTACTATAAAGAAACCCCTAGCACAGGGGTAGATATTAATTGCATTAGAAATGACAGGCTTCCATACCTCTGAGATCCAACTATGGAGAGCTGTCAGCCGCGGCCAAAAACCATTGAATCGACA
Source organism: Pinus tabuliformis (assembly GCA_031772625.1). NCBI lineage: Eukaryota > Viridiplantae > Streptophyta > Pinopsida > Pinales > Pinaceae > Pinus > Pinus tabuliformis. Next base: position 82,486,203 of record CM062820.1, on the reverse strand, counting down.
TATTAGGGCACTTTCAGAAAACCTCAAAGCCTCATCGAGTGAGGCCTGGTCCACCTGAATAGTGGGAGTTGGGGCTTCACTGACAATATGGGCAGGAGCTTGCCCCCCAGAGGTGGACATATCTGAGCCAACAACAATTTTTGCGAAGCTGGAGCTATCTGGAGAATGTATGCAATCCATTGTGAGAAGATCCCACCAGAAGGTCGCAGAAGAAACCCTCTGGCCGCAGAAGAAACAGAAGGGCCGCAGATTACTCACGTTGGCCGCAGAGGAAACCAGATCGCCGCTGTCCGTAGATGAAACCAGAAGAAACTAGATCACGCTGGCAGCAGAAGAAGATTACTCACGCTCCTGGATAGAGTGTCAAACCTCTGTAGAGTCTGCTGGGCGTAGAGAGAACGAGGAAAACCCTCTGGCTGCGGAAGAAACAGAAGGGCCAGCGTGATCTGGTCAACCTAGATCTGGCCACAGAAGAAACAACGTGATCTGGTCGCAGAAGAAAACCTGATGTGGTCAGCCTAGATCTGGCTACAGAAAAAACAACGTGATCTGGCCGTAAAAGAAAACCTGATGTGGTCAGCGTATCTAGGCTGACCACAGAAGACCTAGATTTGGCCGCAGAAGCTGGTCTTCCTATATTATCATTTAACATAAAAGATTCACGTCTTTTGCTAAACCAGCGTAAAATGCAGATCCGAGTCAATAATCAACCCTCATGTGGATAGATTGGAAAAGTCCAACAAGGACGTCCAAATCGATCAATAAGGTAGCAGAAGAGCTTTAGTTTAAAAGACTGGACCCTAAATTAGTCATAAACCCACGTGATCTGGTTTCAAACGTCTGTAGAGTCTGCTGGGCGTAGAGAGAACGAGGAAAACCCTCTGGCCGCGGAAGAAACAGAAGGGCCGCAGATTACTCACGTTGGCCGCAGAAGAAACCAGATCGGCCGCAGAAGAAACTATGACTCTCCCTAGCCCTCGTCAAAGAATAATCCTCACATTGGCCGCAACAGAAACCGGATCGGCCGCAGAAGAAATATGACTAATCCATTCAGAAGAGACTCAATGGACTTGTCAGTCAGAGGAACACTGGGATACCATGAAATTCCTCTCGCTTTCAATGGCGATCTTACCAAAATAGGAGTTATTATAAAAAATGTGCTAAACAAAAACTTATGAACTATATCATTAGGGTACAGATGGAGAGAAAACCTTAAAATAAATTTTAGGATAAGAACCGTTGAACAAAGCTTTCCTTTTATTATTACAATTTCTTTTGCATATACAAAGTTGAAAACTTTCGCTTCATGCTAATTCATCGGTATTTCATAATTACAGGATGATATAGATCTCGACCCAACAGGTGCTTCTGTTTTCAATTTCAATACATAGATGTTGGCATTGCAATAAAGGTGGGTAGCTCATCCTCTACCGTAATGACAATGGAGTTGTTTTTAGTGTGATTTAAAAAAAAAAATTGGTGGATTTTTCTGGTTTAATTTCTCTAAAATCTAATAGAAATTTATTGAAATCACAAGTTTGATAAGTAAACCTGCACAATTAAAGTTCTTTAGAGATTTTTCACGGTGTTGAATCTATATATACAATTAAAAAATGGAGTAGTCTATAATGCGACTTTTCGGAGATTCTGGTCACCCGAAAAGCGCATTTTTCCGGCATCTTGGTATCTGTGCTGCTATCGTGTTCATCTTCCCGTTTCCATGATTCTGTTACCCATCCAAACGCCGTCTCCGTTTGCACCACCGTCGCAGCCTCGACATTTGAACTCGCCTGCGTCCCATCTCATACCATCAATTGCCCATACCATCATCCATACATCATTCATTTTGAATTTTGTAATTGGGCGCGCAATAATTTTGAAATTTGAAATTTGTCGCATTTAAATTTTGAAATCCCTTCAGCGTCTTCTTCCTTCATTATGCTCTTTACTCTGCAATATCCTAGCTGCCATTAATGGGTTTTATGCCAGTTTTCGCTGCATGACTAGTAAATTTTTCATCACAGTCTCGGATCTTCCAATATCATCAGAGTTTAGGTCACTGGCAGAGGCATAATGAGGGAGTACTCAGGATTTGGTTGCTCAATCTGCGCTTGGACATGGATTTTCCAAACCAAATTTTAATAGGAGCGTGTACAAAACCCTTGGCAGAAGAATCCTAGAGCTTAACACAACATTGATACCTGTCATTTTATTTAAAGGTAATCCCTTACCTTCGATCCCAATTTACTGGTAATCCTGGCAGCTTTAATGTGCACTCTGATATTCGCACTATGTATACATTTTATTTTTAAATGGACACTTCGTTGCAGTGAAATGATTGCAGTGAGGTCTTCGGGGGACATATACAAGGAAGTGCCTAACTGTAATGGCTTAGATAAATTGGCCATGAGAGCCCTACCTACCCACTCTAGTCTATGCCAACACACAATCCCAACATGCCCAGAACGATTGTCCTGTCTGCTTGGCAGAGTTTGAAGACAGAGAATGTGAGACTTTTGCCCAAATGCAATCGTTATTTTCACGTAGTGCAATGACAGATGGTTTCTTTAGTTGTAGACGGTATTGTATTGTTCTTGATGTCATGGTTGAATGTCCAAGCTCGTGGAGGGCTTCTAGAGAAGGTGACTATGAACACTGTCAACATACACCTGGGGTATGTCTGCCTGATAAACTGTATCGACGATGAAACTAATGAGCAAGCACGAAAGAACGAGAAGGTGTTGTTAGACAAGTTCATAGTAGGGAATCGGGATTCCTATTTTGGCCAAGAAATTGATGAAAATTCAAGGGAGAAGCATTAATGAATCTTTGTCGGCGATTGCGAAGAAAATAGTCTCCATTCTCCTGAAACGTGACTAGTCTGCTGCAGCATCTGTGCAATACGGGTGAGACCGACGAGCTGTTCTACAAGCGACTGAAGACAATGGAAGAAAGTCTCAAGAAAATTCCTATATTGAAACTTGATAAACAACATTGATATATTCACAGAGTCCAAAAATATTGTTGTCACTATAGTGGACCGGATTGCAAAGGTTTAAGACATCATATTTCCACCATTGATTACATTACACTCTTCTTTTTCCTTACCCTATAGCGATTAATTGTGCTGTGAAGATTAGCGTAATATTGTAAGCAGACTATTAACTATGTATCATCTTCAGTTAATATAAAGAAATTATATATATTTTCAAATCGTAATTTTTATTAATTGTGCATGTTATAATTTTTTTGAAAAAATTAATATTCTTAATTATTAGATTCATTTATTAAATATACATTAAAATTATAAAATGAATCTCAAAGCAAGATAAATGACTCATTGAACCTCCCTTTTTGACAAAGAATTTTCAGCATTTAATTTCCTTTTCTTTACTTTTAATTTTTAAGATTATAGCATTGTAAATCACATTTATTAAAAATATTTGTTACTTCTATGAAATATAAAATTCAACTTAATTGAGATGTCTTATCAAATTGATTATTTAATAAAAAAATAATATTTTTTTTCATTTTCATTAATTTGATAATAATTTTTTTATTTTATTTTTTAAATTTCATTATATATATAAATTATATTTAATAATATAAAAATAAAGATTTACTATTTTAATATATATAAATTATATTTAATATATTTAATAATGTAAAATAAAGATTTACTATTTTAATATATATAAATTATATTTAATAATACAAAAATAAAGATTTACTATTTTGATAGAAATTTAATATTTTATTTTTTAAATTTCACATAAAAATAAAAATATACTCTTTTAATATATATAAATTATATTTAATAATACAAAAATAAAGATTTACTATTTTGATAGAAATTTAATATTTTTTTTTAAATTTCACATAAAAATAAAAATATACTATTTTAATATATATAAATTATATTTAATAATTCAAAAATAAAGATTTACTATTTTGATAGAAATTTAATATTTTATTTTTTTAATTTCAATCTATATAGATTATATTGAACGATATAAAAATAAAGATTATTTGATTAGTTATTTTAATAAAAAAATCAATAATTTTTTTTATCATTAATTTGGATGAAAAATTGAAAATTCTAATTATTATTATTATTATTATTTTTTTTAATTTAATATTTTATTCTAATATGGATTTTATTGATGAAAATTTTAATATTTTATTTTATTTTATTTTTATAAATTACATTTTAAATAGTAAATAAATATTAACTAGATATAAAAATATAAAATTTCAATAATTTTTTTTAAATATTTTGTTTTATAAAAGTTTATTTTATTTATATAGTAGTTTAAAAATTAGATTCTATTTTATATATCTTAAGAGATATATCTCATTTAAGTAGTTGAATAGCTAAATATTTTTTTAGTATTATTTTATTTTTATTTGAATTCTAATAAAATGGAACATTATTTTATTTAATTTTCATTTTATTTCCTAAAATTATATTTAAATTTGTAAGATTATGAATTGTAATTTTTTAGAACAAAATATAAAACTCAAAAAAACATTATAGTCAAATTATCTATTTTAAGTCCACGGTGTTCTGGATAAACGGTGATCAAGTGCTTTGTTAAGGCACTCCTTGATGTGAAGTAATCGGTTCAATTTCCCGCACTCATGTGAAGTCACCGGTTGACATGATGAAGATGTAGGTGCTCTGTTAAGACACTCCTTGATGTGAAGTAACCGGTTTCATTTCCCTTGACATGATGAAGATGTAGTACTTCCAGGCTTACAATTTTTTTATTATTACCTATTTTAATAAGAAACTAAATATTTTCCTCAAACTATTTTTTACTAAATAAAATTAATTATTAATCTAAATTTATTTAGATATTTTCAAGAGTACAGGATCTTAATATGTTGTTCATTGTTGTGTATGTATGTATAGAATATGGCCACTTATAATGGTACTTTTGTGATACATAAGCCATAGTCTTTATTAGTGGAAGATATTTTTCAATATAATTTGTTAACTCATTTCCTTATATATAAAAGATTGAATGGATTAAAATTAATTCAAAATAAATAATTTTTTATTTAATTTTTTTTATAGTTATGGAAATATTTTTATTAATTGCCAAATTTGTGTTCGATCACAGTTGTATATCAAGAGTTACACTATGGTATCCTTCCAACTTTAGATTCTTGAACAAAAATTGTCCTCCCAAGAGGAATACAACCTATATTAAGCATATACAAGTTTTTGGAAGTGAATACCTTTCAATAGAACCCAAATTTAAACAAAACTTGCATTACATATAGCCTACTTCAAAATATAGTCCTTGATTACAACATATTTCCCTCGATCCACTAGATTAGTCAAGTCTGAATACTTGATATTAGAGTTGTTGAAACTAATTGAATCTTTCATATTTAAGACCAAACTATCGACCAAAGTTTTCAATTCTTCAGCATGCTAATAAAGGGGTTTGATTTCTTCCTCATGTTTATCCAATTTTCCTCTCGCTTCTAGCCAAAGGTCAATGATTGTGGAGGCAGAGGTAGTGTGTTCATCATCTCGTAACTTGAACATAATGAGATCAACCTTGAGATTACACAGAGAGTCATATCACTGTAGACCCACGACTGAAGTCTCCCCGAGAAACAAATAAAGCACTCTCTTCATTGGCTAATTCTTGAAGAAAATCCAATTATGAACTAAAGGCTTTGGGAATCCTTCCAAAAGCTAAGACTAGAAACATATCCATCCAAACACCGTCTCTGTTTGCACCACCGTCGCAATCTTGACATTTGAACTCGCCTGCGTCCCATCTCATACCATCAATTGCCCATACCATCATCCATACATCATTCATTTTGAATTTTGTAATTGGGCGCGCAATAATTTTGAAATCCATTCAGGTTCCCTTCCTTCATTCTGCGCTTTACTCTGCAATCTCCTTGCTGCCATTAATGGGTAGCTTCTTATGGGGAGAAGCTACCAACACTATCATATATGTTCAAAATAGGAGCCCACAACAAGCTTTGGATTTCAAGACACCTGAGGAAGTCTTCACTGGTAAGAAACCTAATGTTTCTCATTTTAAAATCTTTGGTTTTCCAGTATACTTTCATGTCCCTAAAGAGAAAAGGAATGCGTTAGAAGCTTCTGGGAAGGAAGGTATATTTCTCGGCTACAGTGAAAATTCAAAGGCATATAAAATGTATGTACCTAGTCAAAGAGATATGGAAGTGAGCCGAGATGTTACCTTTGATGAAGGCACTACCCTAGGGAAATCCATTGATCTCCCTATCCCAAGGAAGGATGGTGATGATGTTGCTGAAAAACAAGACGAACCTTTGATGGATGAGCCTATGCCTAATATTAATGTCCCAATGGATCCTATTTATCCACCTCTTGATGATTCCTTTACCTCAAGGAAAATACCTCTATGGCTCAAAGGTACTCTCGAAGATGTTGAAAAAGATACTACTCCAAGAGTGACATTTCATGAAAGTAAGAAGTCAAATAGGTATTAAAGGTACTTGGATGTCATGAGTACTATTGTTCAAGCTGGACCTTTCACGTTCGAAGAAGTCGTAAAGAACCAAGTATGGAAAAATGCGATGAATGCAGAATATGAATCAATCATGAAGAACGATTTTTGGGACATTTTGCCTAGACCTAAGGACAAGTCTGTGGTCACCTCCAAATGGTTTTCTAAATTAAACATGGAGTTGATGGAAGCACTTAAAAATACAAGGCCAGGTTCGTTGCTCGTGGCTTCTCTCAAAATAAAGTAGTGGACTATGAAGAAATATTTTCACCGGTTGCTTGAGACATCACTATCTGATCTATAATTTCTCTTGCTGCAAATCAAGGATGGAGCCTACATCAAATGGACATCAACATTGCTTTCTTGCATGGCTCACTTAAGGAGGAAATCTACTTGGAACAACCTTAGGGGTTTGAAGTACAAGATCAAAGGACACAGGTAGGGTTGAAGAAAGCCCTCTATGGGTTGAAGCAAGCCTCTAGGGCTTGGTATGAAAGGATTGACATTTATCTCATGAAGTTGGGGTTTACTAGAAGCTATGCTGATCCAAACCTATACTTCAAGGTTGAAAAGTGTGTGCCTCTTATTTTGGTCCTTTATGTTGATGATCTCTTTCTGACCGGTGCAGGCCCTCTCACTTATAAATGTGAGAGGGAGTTGACTCCTAAATTCGAGATGAAGGACCTAGGACTTATACATTACTTCCTAGGTTTGGAGGTCTGGAAAAAGTCTGGCAAGATTTTCCTTTCTCAAGAAAAATATATTGTGAAGTTGTTAGAAAGATGTGGGATGGTGGAATGCAAGTCTATGTCTACTCTTATGGAACTCAACTTCAAGAAGCTATATGGAAGTGCTACTAGGCCCGAATTGGAAAAACCTTTTGAATATAGACAACTTGTGTGGGCCTTGATGTTCTTGGTAAAATCTCGACCGAACATATTTCTTCAACATAAATAGTTTGAGTCAATATATGGTTGAGCCTCATCACATACATTGGGTTGTTGCAAAGAATCTCTTAAGGTATCTTCGTGACACTATCAACTATGGACTGAGATACCCTGCTAGGAGGAGCCATGCTTAAGAGTCTAAGGACTGCGGGTAAGACTGTGAAGCAGTGCGCTACTTCACAACCTTGCCTATGACCCTTGGGCCCCCAGGCATGGCTCACACTGCTTCATATCCCTACACACGACCCTCAGGCTCCTGAGCGGGGCTCACTTTCTTTATGCAATTTTCTACATATTTATATCACTGAGTATTATGATAAGCAGCATTATCTAATCCATTTCTTTGTGCAATTTTATTTATATTTCTATCTCTACAACATCGTTTCAGTGTGTCCTTGGTAAATATCAAAAATTCTGACTTAGGTTGTGAGATGTTTAAGATGTAAATCTTAATGATATATGTTCCTTTAGGGAGTAAATTAATGAAAAACAAAATGATATTTTGGGTTAAATTGTTTTTAGAAATAATATTTTATTTATTTATGGTCATAAGTTTAAATGGTTTTTTTTTGCTAAGATTGGCAGGACCTAATTTTTCTATTGATTTTAACATCAAGTTACAACCAATTCTGAAATTTTTTAGGTGGCCTCAACTTTCCCTGTGGGAAACCAAGTCCGTTAGCCACCTAACAACATGGTATGCCATCAAAAAAAAATACATTTTGAGTCTTTCTATCCAAGCTACATATGACTGTATGTCCATATTTATATCTCTATCTAATTTCCTACTAACATAACTATAATTACAAGTAAAAGTAAATTTTATCCACATCAAAATCTACAAAAAGATAGAGACATCGTTTCACTGATCTGCTTCTTTTGCTGAGGCAGATTCAACTAGAGTCGGGTCTTTTGCATTCGACCTTAGGAGTTCATCTGCTGGCAGTATGCATGGAAAAATATTTTTGATTCCCTGGAGTTGCCCATCTTGCTTCTGCATATGAAACATGAGTTTTTGGAAGTCCTTTTTGTAGTCTGAGGATGTCTGCACTGTAGCAATCATATTCGAAGAAATTTGTTCCAAGGCCTTGCCTAGTATTCTCTTCATCGACCAGTAGAGGAAAAGAGTGTGTTTGAAATGGGTCACTCAGCCTCGGGTGTGCCCTAGTTCAGACACTAAGACCCGCTAGTCGTTAGATTCAATCTCCATAGAACCTGCCTGACAGTTCAGGTCTTCCTCCCACTTCTCTATCAACTTTTGAATTTCTTCATCTAAGCCTTCATGATAGGCTTTCGGTGCTTCGTTGATGATATTAACAATTGGTTTGTGACCTCTCGGCTTTCCCCTAGGATTGTTGGGTTTCCCTTCCTCTTGCTTTCCCTTGCTTTTCCAGCCTCAACCTCGACCACGCAAGGTTGGGCTGCGAGAGTTAGTCGTTGCACAAACCATCTTATCCCACTTCCTACAAGGTGTTCTATGGCGATGGATGCTCTCTGGAGGAGTGAGCCCCCGACCTTCAGAATACCCAAAACTATTTCCAAACTGCTTACTTGTACAAAGAGCAACAAGCATACATAAAACTTGAAATAATTTCTTACCAGCCATCTAAGGTTCAGAACATATTTTAATGTAATTCCTAGAAGCGACACATGCCAATTCAGACTCAGAATTGTGGTTTCCAGGTGTTTGGCTCCATATATTATACCTTGCTTGAGTGCGACTTGAGGGAATAACCTCCCCATGTTGACAGGAGGTTACAACCACAAAAATATCCCCATGCACCTGGTTACTCTACTCTCCCTCGACCGAAGTTTTCGCGGACTTCTAACACCAATCATACATAGGCTTCGCTAGAATTACCCAATTATTTGTCGAGTCAACCCTGCTTAGTTGCAAAGATGAGGCCACAATTTTAACAAGAAAGCGACAATTTATGGTTACATGGATTCGCCCACTCCCCCAGCATAAACCATTTCCCAAGGCCATTCAGCCAGAAACCCAGCAGGTCACATGCACGCAATTCCCCAACCCTGCCTACCCTCCATGCAAACCGTCCCTCCATTCCAGGCTAAGAAAATGCCCCGACAGGACAACCATATGCCAAATTGCATAGAATGGTGACACCTCCTAACCAATTCCATATATAGACCCCCCGACTCTACACAAACCCAGACAGTATAGGACCTAGACTCTCAGAACCCCACTGAATTATGCCCAGCCAACCCAGAACGTAAATCCAGCATACTTTCAACATTTCGAAAAGTGAGATGGAGCAGACAACATACCAATTCACCCACGCAGTGCCTAGTTGAGCTTTCCCCTGGTCCGTCCGATCTTCGCAGCTGTGAACTCCTTGTAACCTCCAAGTTTCTAACCTCACGCAATCACCCATCACCTCACAACGGAATTGAATACGCCTCATGTTGTCACCCACATACGTATTTCTCTTCCATCTGCCCGACGGGACCCTGCCAACCTTGCCACGCATGTGGAGGGTGGTGGGTTATTCTTTTGAGGCCATTCCCATTAAAACATTTGATTGGTCGAGATTCTCGTACGCAACCCGATTGGGGAGTCATAAGTTTAAATGTTATTTGAAAGTATATAATGTCATTTCTATCATTTTAACAATAATAATTTTCATATTAATATATTTAAGGTGGTGTAGGAGGGTGAGGAGTCTTTTACGTATGCATGGTGTTTGTGGAAGATGAAAAATAATCAGGAAGAAGTTTATGGTTTACTCCAAGACATTTTTCTTTGCAAATAATTCCATGTCTCTTCTCCCATTGCTTTGGGTGACTCCCTTTTAATAATTCAGTGTTTGGTCAAAGTATAGTGTTTTGGATATCTCATGAATATGATTAAGAAGATATAAAAATATATCCCAAAAATGAGTTTGAAGCACATTATAACTGATAATAACTAGGAAGGTGATCGATGTGCCAACCAAAGTTGCAATTTGAAGTTTGGAGAGTTGATGGTTAATGGCCAATTAAGACCATCCTCCACCCTTTAGTGGATTAAGCATGAATCCTATGTTCAAATATTAAAAAAATTGAAGGGGTGTGCTAGTGAACTTGGCACCCCCACGTTGTTAATGCATGCATACTCAAGCTTTTGTATGTGCCTCCATTCACTTCAGACATGTCACAATTATGCTACAATCATTCTTAGTAGTGGACTTAGGATAAACATCAATGAGGGAGTTATGAAATAGTACCTTGATGCGATTTGGGAGCAGTGTGGGATCACTCAAATGGTGAGAACATAGACTAATCCACCGTAGGTAATGGAAGATTTTAATGTGCGTTCAAATTAATGTCCTAATTAGAGGGATGGATATGTTTCTAGTCTTAGCTTTTGGAAGGATTCCCAAAGCCTTTAGTTCATAATTGCAATTTCTTCAAGAATTAGCCAATGAAGAGAGTGCTTTATTTGTTTCTCGGGGAGACTTCAGTTATGGATCTACAGTGATATGACTCTCTGTGTAATCTCAAGGTTGATCTCATTATGTTCAAGTTACGAGATGATGAACACACTACCTCTGCCTCCACAATCATTGGCCTTTGGCTAGAAGTGAGAGGAAAATTGGATGAACATGAGGAAGAAATCAAACCCCTTTATTAGCATGCTGAAGAATTGAAATCTTTGGTCGATAGTTTGGTCTTAAATATGAAAGATTCAATTAGTTTCAGCAACTCTAATATCAAGTATTCAGACTTGACTAATCTAGTGGATCGAGGGAAATATGTTGTAATCAAGGACTATATTTTGAAGTAGGCTATATGTACTGCAAGTTTTGTTTAAATTTGGGTTCTATTGAAAGGTATTCACTTCCAAAAACTTGTATATGCTTAATATAGGTTGTATTCCTCTTGGGAGGACAATTTTTGTTCAAGAATCTAAAGTTGGAAGGATACCATAATGTAACTCTTGATATACAACTGTGATCGAACATAAATTTGGCAATTAATAAAAATATTTCCATAACTATAAAAAAAAATTAAATTAAAAATTATTTATTTTGAATTAATTTTAATCCATTCAATCTTTTATATATAAGGAAATGAGTTAACAAATTATATTGAAAAATATCTTCCACTAATAAAGACTATGGCTTATGTGTCACAAAAGTACCATTATAAGTGGCCATATTCTATACATACATACACAACAATGAACAACATATTAAGATCCTGTACTCTTGAAAATATCTAAATAAATTTAGATTAATAATTAATTTTATTTAGTAAAAAATAGTTTGAGGAAAATATTTAGTTTCTTATTAAAATAGGTAATAATAAAAAAATTGTAAGCCGAGAAGTACTACATCTTCATCAAGTCAAGGGAAATGAAACCGAATACTTCACATCAAGGAGTGTCTTAACACTACATCTTCATCAAGTCAAGGGAAATGAAACCGAATACTTCACATCAAGGAGTGTCTTAACAGGGCACCTACATCTTCATCATGTCAACCGGTGACTTCACATCAGTGCGGGAAATTGAACCAATTACTTCACATCAAAGAGTGCCTTAACAGAGCACTTGATCACCATTTATCCAAAACACCGTGGACTTAAAATAGATAATTTTACTCTAATGTTATTTTGAGTTTTATATTTTATTCTAAAAAATTACAATTCATAATCTTACAAATTTAAATATAATTTTAGGAAATAAAATGAAAATTAAATTAAATAATGTTCCATTTTATTAGAATTCAAATAAAAATAAAATAATACTAAAAAATATTTAGCTATTCAACTACTTAAATAAGATATATCTCCTAAGATATATAAAATAGAATCTAATTTTTAAACTACTATATAAATAAAATAAACTTTTATAAAACAAAATATTTAAAAAAAAAAATTATTGAAATTTTATATTTTTATATCTAGTTAATATTTATTTACTATTTAAAATGTAATTTATAAAAATAAAATAAAATAAAATAAAATATTAAAATAAAATATTAAATTAAAAAAAATTATTAGAATTTTAATCCAAATTAATGGTAAAAAAAAATTATTGATTTTTTTATTAAAATAATTAATCAAATAATCGTTATTTTTATATCGTTCAATATAATCTATATAGATTGAAATTTAAAAAAAAAATATTAAATTTCTATCAAAATAGTAAATCTTTATTTTTGAATTATTAAATATAATTTATATATATTAAAATAGTATAATTTTTATTTTGATGTGAAATTTAAAAAATAAAATATTAAATTTCTATCAAAATAGTAAATCTTTATTTTTGTATTATTAAATATAATTTATATATATTAAAATAGTAAATCTTTATTTCTATATTATTAAATATAATTTATATATATAATGAAATTTAAAAAATAAAATAATAAATTTATTATCAAATTAATGAAAATGAAAAAAAATATATTTTTTATTTTATTAAAATAATCAATTTGATAAGACATCTCAATTAAGTTGAATTTTATATTTCATAGAAGTAACAAATATTTTTAATAAATGTGATTTACAATGCTATAATCTTAAAAATTAAGAGCAAAGAAAAGGAAATTAGATGCTCAAAATTCTTTGTCAAAAAGGGAGGTTCAATGAGCCATTCATTTGTAATTTTAATATATATTTAATAAATGGATCTAATAATTAAGAATATTAATTTTTTCAAAAAAATTATAACATAATTTCTTTATATTAATTGAAGATGATACATAGTTAATAGTCTGCTTACAATATTACGCTAATCTTCACAGCACAATTAATCGCTATAGGGTAAGGAAAAAGAAGAGTGTAATCTAATCAATGGTGGAAATATGATGTCTAAAACCTTTGCAATCCGGTCCACCATAGTGAACAATATTTTTGGACTCTGTGAATATATCAATGTTGTTTATGAAGTTTCAATATAGGAATTTTCTTGAGACTTTCTTCCATTGTCTTCAGTTGCTTGTAGAACAACTCGTTGGTCTCACCCGTACTGCACAGATGCTGCAGCAGACTAGTCACGTTTCAAGAGAATGGAGACTATTTTCTTCCCAATCGCCGACAAAGATTCATTAATGTTTCTCCCTTGAATTTTCATCAATTTCTTGGCCAAAATAGGAATCCCGATTCCCTACTATGAACTTGTCGAACAACACCTTCTCATTATTTCGTGCTTGCTCATTAGTTTCATCGTCGATACAGTTTATCAGGCAGACATACCCAGGTGTATGTCGACAGTGTTCATAGTCACCTTCTCTAGAAGCCCTCCACGAGCTTGGACATTCAACCATGACATCAAGAACAATACAATACCGTCTACAACTAAAGAAACCATCTGTCAATGCACTGTGTGAAAATAATGATTGCATTTGGGCAAAACTCTCACATTCTCTGTCTTCAGACTCTGCCAAGCAGACAGGACAATCGTTCTGGGCATGTTGGGATTGTGTGTTGGCATAGACTAGAGTGGGCAGGTAGGGCTCTCATGGCCAATTTATCTAAGCCATTACAGTTAAGCACTTCCTTGTATATGTCCCCTAAAGATCTCACTGCAATCATTTCACTGCAGCTAAGTTTCCATTTAAAAATAAAATGTATACATAGTGCGAATATCAGAATGCACATTAAAGCTGCCAGGATTACCAGTAAATTGGGATCGAAAGTGAGGGATTACCTTTAAATAAAATGACAGGAATCGATGTTGTGTTAAGCTCCAGGATTCTTCTACCAAGGGTTTTGTACACGCTCCTATTAGAATTTGGTCTGGAAAATCCATGTCCAAGCGCAAATTGAGCAACCAAATCCTGAGTACTCCTTCGTTATGCCTCTGCCAGTGACCTAAACTCTGATGATATTGGAAGATCCGAGACTGTGATGAAAAAATTACTAGTCATGCAGCGAAAACTGACATAAAACCCATTAATGGCAGCTAGGATATTGCAGAGTAAAGAACATAATGAAGGAAGAAGACGCTGAAGGGATTTCAAAATTTAAATGCGCCAAATTTCAAATTTCAAAATTATTGCGCGCCCAATTACAAAATTCAAAATGAAATTCAAAATGAATGATGTATGGATGATGGTATGGACAATTGATGGTATGAGATGGGACGCAGGCGAGTTCAAATGTCGAGACTCCGACGGTGGTGCAAACGGAGACGGCGTTTGGATGGGTAACAGAATCATGGAAACGGGAAGATGAACACGATAACATCACAGATACCAAGATGCCGGGAAAATGCGCTTTTCGGGTGACCGGAATTTCCGAAAAGTCGCATTATAGACTACTCCTTAAAAAACTAGTTTAAATAAAACAAATCAAAATTTCACCACAATTTTTTAAAACACATCAACATTTCAAACACATCAACATTTCAGCATAATTTTTTCCACTTAAAACTCCAAAAAATAACACTAAAATCAACTCCAATAACAATTACTTTTTCCTAATTATTATCTCAATAATTTGGCACATAATTCCTCGTCATCTCATTCATTCTGCCACTATCAAGAGTTGATTGAGTGCCTGGTTGTGATGGACTAGCATCACCAGAGTCCTTTCCCAAGGAACAAACCAAATCGTTTAAAGTAAAGACTATCAAAATCATAATTAAACGGCTCCGCCCAACGCCCAACGCATAGGGAAGCGAGCTTGTAATATATCTCATACCGTTGTGACCTCCACAACCTGGTTAATAATTCAATTAGATTTTTGTTTACAAAGTGCAACTGAGATTTATATAAAGGACACTTCATCCATTATCTGGAATTCCAAAATCAAATATCTAAATTAAAACATAAAGAGTTTCACTATTCTCGCGCAGTGCTCCCAAAAACAAATTCGCCACTGTCATATTTGTGAAGTGCGAATATCAGTGACGCAATTGCCCGTAAGTTTTTCACAGTACTTTAAAGTTCACAAGTTCACGCGGGTAGTTTTTATGAGGGCACGAAAATATCAGTGACGCAATAATATTGTTCGGATATGCAAAATTGACACCAACCCATGTATTCGGTTGAGAGTGGATGAATTGAAACACTCCTCCAAAACCATTACAGCCATAAATAAATATTTTTGTGTGCCCTGCCGGGATTCTATCCATGAGTAAAAGGTACTGGATTACAACAATAAATAAATCGATTGGCCCTGCAAGGGTCTTGACGAAATCACTATGTTCCCAGATTGCTCTCTACGTGAACCTATTTTATTTGATACTGCTGCGCTTTGTAGTGAATGAAGCAGATCATCAAGCAGCACCCAGTGCTAAAAATGAAAAAAAAACACACCACAGGAAGCCAACCTCTTGAGCATGGGCATTCATGTAGGACTTGCGCGACGGGCTCAAATTTCAAATTTCTGTAAACTTAAATTTCAAATTTGAAATAGAGGGATTGTGCCCCGTCAGTGCTTCAATTGAGTCGACCCTGCAGGACAATACGTGGCATTAAATGCAGGTATTCGGGCCTCTGTCGGAGGAGCTATGTGGACAAGGGCAAGCCATATTTCCCATGCTATCGGGCTTTAAATGAATGGCGGCCGTATATGCCGATCGTTTGATTTTGCTAAGGCCAAAATCGAACGGTCGGCATATACAGCTGCCGTTCATTTAAAGCCGGATAGCATGGGATTTATTGGTTGCCTTGGACAAGTACAAGAGTACTAGAGGCGCGTGGATGAGAAAGAGATGGAAATATTGGGCCTGTAGGGTTGGAAATATTGGTCATCTTTACTAGTGGTCATTAATAATTTGGTTGTTTTTTTGTCGTTTGTATGGGTTAGGATTCAAGGGGACACTATAGCCTGGTGAATAGAATTGAATCCTGTGCTAGCTTCTTACTAGCAAGATTGGAATTTCAAAACTGTCACACCAATCAAATTTGACAGTTTTCGCACTTCCCCACCAATATTCACAATTTCAACAAAAAAAAAAAACTTTTGAAAATTATTACCTATATTTGACCAGCAAATCATTCCATAACAAGAAATTTACCTGTCAAATTCCATCTCTACCCCGGAGACAATGACAGGATGTGCACATAGTTTCCGTAGGACCTGAGGGGATGTTGTAGCCGGATAGGTGGAATTGAATCCCATGCCTCGAGCTCCCTGCGAGACAATGACAGGATGTGAAACATCACATAGTTTCTGGGCGCAAAAGTTTTCCGATGATAAACCATTCCGATAACAGTTGGAATTTGGATTCCTCTTTACTCGTCATATAATTTTTTTTTTACGTTTTAGGTCTTTATTCTTCCCTTCAAGAAACGTTATGTTTAAAATTTTTCCCTTCAAGAGTGATGCTTTTATAATAAATTAACCCTTTACCAATAAAGGTTTCATTAAAAAATTACCTTTCAATAACACAATTATGTTACAAATTTTCACATATTTATGATAAGATAAGAAAAAACAAAATGACCATAACAAACAAATGACTTATTGAATTCTGAATCTTGGTTTGAAATTATATGGAACACTCACAATAAAATATTCATAACTCTGAAATCAAATGTCCTAGACCAGGACATGCCATAGCATTTGTATATATAAGATATGACTAAGGAGATCTTATGTGACATATAAGATGACCAACAAAGTAAAACTATAAGATGGTCTATCCCTTCCATCCAATCATAATCACATGGAATCAATATGGAGGTCCACCATGGAGAGTTTGAAGTCAAGCAAGCACAATGTATTAAAAGTGTTTTAATATTTCATAAGTGGTGGTAGATGTTGTTCTTCATGAGCCGATCTTTCAGAGCTTTTAAGTGATATGTTGAGACACTAAAGATCTGGTGCAGACTGTAGTTGAAGCGACACTTCCATTGTTCCACAGGTGACACGTGACATATGATAACTTTCATAAGTGAGTGTTATTGACACTGTGACAGACCCCCCGCCCAAATAAGCCAATAAAGATGGGTGGTGAATACACTCAGAGAGAGCAAGTGGCAACAAGCAGGATTGTGGTCCAAATTCATTATGACAAGGAAGAGGTTTTGTGCTTTCAGCTACGTGATGCTTTGGGCTACGTAGGTTCGATGATGCACTAGAACACTCAAGAAATGATTGTTTGTTTCATTCAAGTGGGATTGTTAATGATTTTTGCATAAGAGATAAATGGATGTTCATTGGATTTCAAGGAAACTATTTGGACTTTGATTCTAATCCAACTTACCCTGGTCAAATGAACAAATTGTGATTGATTGAATGACATTCCTTCCAAGGAGTATGAAATATGTATGTTTTTTCCCCTTTTCCCTAAGGTGAACATAGTGAACGTCTAGGTGACACCTACGAGAATTAAATCATACTAGATCGAGCACCTGATGAGATCTCATCATGAAAAAAATATTTTAAACCAAGCCAAATTTGTTATGTTGTGAGCATATTATGTGTGTGTGTGTGTGTGTGCGTGAATATGAATGACAATATTTGATATAAAGTCTTTGTAGACTAGATGTTTATTAATCACTTATTTTTGTGGACATATATTTAAGGAGACTAGGAAATAACCTTTGTTGAATGGTCTCATATCCATTTTATGTGGTTGTATGTTCTTATGCTATAGGTGCTTTTGCACAAGTTGGATGTATTTTAATTCCTACTTGAATGAAAATATGTTTTTCCTTCTTTGTGTGCACATTCAAATTCACTAGAGAGCTCCCTTCAATTCAAATGATCCACTCACATGCACCTCAAGTTGCATCAACAAGGAAAGGAATCAATCAAAGGTGAAAGGGGGTTAAATAGATTTACCCATGAAAAATTGAAATCTTGCAATATTAATGGCACAAAAGCAAATAGAGAAATACTAAGAATGTGAAGTCTAGGAGTAAAAATGCACAAAATCTTTATCTACAAGTTTATAATTTCTATTTGTAATAATTCTTAAAGCATAAAAAGAGCCAAACAAAGGTCATTTCTAGATAGTTTTGTCGAAAAGGTTTCCAAAGTAAGGTATCTACATTATCATCATGTTTACAATTGAGTTCTTCAACACCATTTCTACATTTATTAATTTTAATAAATGGTTTCTAGTGATGTTTTAGATTCATTTCCTTCTTATGGTCAAATTTTACAATTAAT
Source organism: Pinus tabuliformis (assembly GCA_031772625.1). NCBI lineage: Eukaryota > Viridiplantae > Streptophyta > Pinopsida > Pinales > Pinaceae > Pinus > Pinus tabuliformis. The sequence goes on along the minus strand of CM062820.1, from coordinate 82,467,656 downwards.
AAATTGATTTTTAATTTATTTAAAGTACCCCTTTCATAAAACACAAACAATGACATTAGTTAAATATATACACAGTTTTTACAAATTTTATAAACACATTTATAAAAGAATTGTGTTTATAAAGTGGAATTGTTGACAATTTTTTTTTAGGTCTAGAGTATGTCTTAAAATTGTTTTTGTTTGGCTAAGAGTTTGAGTTTATGAGACATAAAGAAACAAGTTGATGGACGTAGAAGTAGAGGCATTTGGTAAGAGTGAAAACCAGACCCAAACCACTAGTAGGGTAATTCCAGGGTCGTGATTTTTTGGAATAACTATGATGAGTCAGCTTGCATCTTGCATTATGGATGACCTTTCTGGAATAACTATGATGAGTCAACTTGCATCTTACATTATGGATGACCCCTAGGGATGATTATCCATAATATGAGTTTGACAATTGAATTATAATCTTTTTTCCCAATATGTTAAAAAAAAACTAGATAGAAAATATTAAAATATTGTGGAGAACAATTGGCTATTGTTTTAACTAAAACATCATAAAGAAAACATACTAATTTTCCCTAATATGTTAAAAAAGGAAAAAGTAGACAAAATATTAAATTACTATGGAGAGCAATTCACTAAATATATTTCAAATATGTTTTTAACTAAATCATAAAGAAAACAAGAATTGTGTTTATTAAATTCTAATTGTTTAATGTTTGAGAGATTTTTAAACATACTAAATTGATTTATACATTGAAAAAAGTGATTTAAACAACACAAAACTACAATTTCATTAAAAAATAGATTACTAAATTCCAACAAACAAAAATTAAATAGTTAATAATAATCGTCATATAAAATTTTAAAAAATACACATATAAAATAAACATTTTTCTAAATTTTAATTTTTTATATCAAACACAAAATAACTCAAAATAATCCCAATATAAAATTTTAACTCATATATATAAATAAACACTTTTCTAAATTTAAATTTAGTATACCACCACATAAAAAAATATTATATCTATTAATAAATTCAAACCAAAACTAACAAATAGCATTAAAAAATAATGATTAATGAGAAGTTCAATTCTTTAATGGTAAATATGATCTTTAATGCTAAATATGATCCAGTGTTATTTAAGCTTTTTAAAACGTAAACCAATTAATTTATATGGAAATCATATTGTGTACTTATTATAAAATGTAAGTGTAAACCATACCAATAGATTTACATTTACATTGAGTTAATTCATAATGAAAACTCACCTTAAGTTCAAATCTTAGACTATGACATCCACTGATAATCAAACACTGCCCCCACTAAGAGTATAGGACATACAAGAATTTCTTATTCAGGGTAGAGACTCGTATTCTATTCTGAGATCGCGAAGTTTCTAGTATCGATGTGATGACTCCGGAAAAATGTAAATGTGGGAATTTTACTGTGGTAAGAGATAGAGTTGAAAGTTTGTTGTCTTTTATTTTACAAAAAAGAAAAAAACAAAACTCTAATCATATTATCTTATTGGTGAATTTAAATATATTGGAAATATATATTTCTTGGAATGCTGGCAGCTTCTGAAAGGAGGATTTAAAAAAAAATAAAAAATAAAAACAGTTATGAAAACTGACTGAAACTACCCTCCCAAACGGGGAAAAAGTCCTGGGTAGTGAGAGGAGGAATTCTGTGCTGTGGGGACAGACAGAAGGATTCCAGAAAAAAAATAACAAGAAACTGGTTAAGTCTGGTAAGGACCAGATGACCAGGCACAAGGTGCATGTATCTTGTTGAGGGCTGTAGGCCTGCAAGATAGCTCGGGGGGAGAATCCAGTCTTAGCGATGGATCTCAAGGTTGGGTGGTTAAGAGCGAATATGGATTGCAGGTGAATTTTCTGAAGTGCCTATTCACAACACTGGCGAACCAGGTACGAGTTAGCAATGAAGAGAAATTAGTTCAGTAATGAATGTTGACCACACTGCAGATAAAATTTACAGTAGTCGACAATTTAGACCCTTGTAACATATATCTTCCTTTGATATCATATTGCTTAGTATATTTGTATCAGGTGAACATTTCTATTAAAATGTCAGAATATTTAAATGCTAGACAATTATAAAAGAGATAACCAGTGCGCTAAGGGTAGTTCAAAATAAAGAAAGCATATAAGAATTTAACACGGACCAGAACACCGTGGTGGGTATTCAAGCAGTTAAGTATACCAAGAAAACGACTGGAATATCTTAAGTTCCTGTGCAAAGGAAAGCCAAAGACCATAAATTTCTTTTCCATTAGAGCACAGACAGAAGTACGCCAACTGAATACCATTAAACAAATCATATAACTAACAAACTTCAGAGTTGAGAATCTTAACGAAACTGTGACTGCAAGAGGAAATGTATAACCAGACGATTAGACCCATAGAGCAAACTGCCACCGATAAGAGTAAACGCTACGAAACTGTTGTATAACAGTGAAATCAATTGCAGATAACCGAAACGGTACTAAGAAGTAAACATTTCAAGAACGAATGCAACCACTGGAGGTGTTCAACCGTGGCTGTGAACACGGCCGCGTAGATAACCACAGGTGTAATCATACAATCAACAGACAATATGCATATGTATGCGCTGTAACAATACCATAAAACTTGTTATAACCTAAACTCAGCAACAACTGGTAATGAAGCATTTCGCCACTGCATGAATAGGATTTAAACCGAAGAATAGTAAGAAAAGGAACCGCTAGCATTATTGAGATGATTTTACTATATATATAAGTAGATCGAAATTCCATACCGTTCACGGAGACGGACATAACATTTAACTATATCAGAATGACAAACGACATTATCAAATGGGCATACTGCAACCGTCCAAGAAGGACCAGGAATAAATTAGCAACATAGAACGCAAGATGATTAAGAGCGAAGGTCTGAAAACGTAAACATTGAAATATATATATTCAAAAAATCAAAATATGTGTTCATTTGTCCAGATAAAAATATCCTTAACCAGCAAGGCCCGACACAGCGGCCAGTTCAACAAATGTCTTCACATATATATACAACAGAGGCATAAAATGCCTAAAAACACAGGAAGGCAAGATTGCCCCCAAATCGATCAACTGCTGTACGAGATTTAGGCACAGGAGAAATCTGCCTGTAGCTCATAGCTCAACAGGGTAGGTCGAAAACGTAAAACCCTGAGAATAGGAAAACACATGCAAGCCATGAGGATCTCCTCTGGAAATTCCTCGTCTGGTATATAACGGAAGAAAAACAGCACAAATAGGAAACATGCGGTAATATTCACAGTCCTTTGGCACACCATGGACAGAGTAATCCTTGGACTTCGCACCCGGTAAAAGGGTCGACTGCTTACCTGGAAGGAGACGAAGGAGTCGAGACGCTGGCTCTGTCATCCCGCAAGCGGTAGGGGGGTTTGTAACGAGCCTCATCTGCACACAACCGTAACGAAAACTACCAGTCAGTGTGAGCTTTCAAACAGTAACAACCACATTCTAAACGCATGTAAGACCTGAGCCGAGTTGAAGATATATAGCCTGTAGCAAACGACTGAGTCGAAAGGCAGAAAACCATTAAAAGTAAACTGAGTATGGTACCTGTACAAAGCCCTTGAAGGGCAAACTTAAGACCTCGGAGCTGTAGACAAAGTTCAGGGGCGGCGTTGAATGAGAAACGAACCCGGTGCTTGAATGACCAGAGGGGTGCCGAGAGGCCCTCTTGTTCCAAATGAACCTCAGGCACGTTCTAAGGGGTTTATGTATGACCCCCAAACCCTTAAACATTTTCCAGCCCTCCGATCTGAGCAATAGATCTCCGCCGTTGAAGTAGCGCGGGAATCCAAAGCGTGAAGGCCAAGAGTGCAGAAACCAACGAGTCACATGGCCAAGCGGGTGAGCCATGCCACCTGTCGAAACGCTGACAAGAGAAATAAATGCTGCCAACAACTCAACGCCGGAAAGGGCTACGGGTCGGACATAACGTTTTTCTGATTGCCGTTCAACACACATGTCACCCATGCAGTCAAGCCAACCTTAAGTCAATGAGCTGTATAAACGTTAAACATTTATCATAGGTCCGAAATATATCACCACATTGCAGTTGTGTAATTGTTAAATCGCGCAGTGAAGATTATGGTAGAAGTTGAGTTTTATAATAAAGTTACCATTTGTTTCATTTAATTTTTTTTTATATTATACAGGGGTGTGACAATCGATGTCTCCGGATAAGATATTAAGAATGTTTTCAAAATATTATAAGCACTGAAAAACATTGTTTAGATAATCTTCGGAAAAATCACATAACCAATCTTTTGTCGACGCGTTTCGAACCAACCAGTGTGGTTCATCGTCAGGACAAAAACCAACCAGTGTGGTTCATCGTACCACACTGGTTGGTTCGAAAAGCGTCGACAAAAGATTGGTTATGTGATTTTGCTGAAGATTATCTAAACAATGTTATGAATCACAGAAGTCTAAATTCCTTAAACACTGAAAAACACGTTCTTCAGTCTTCAAACCACGTCATGCCAAACGGTCATTTAAAAATTTTCAACATATTTAACGGCTAAAATGGCCTCTGACGAGCAAAATGCCCGTCAAATTCCAACCCTGATTCTGATATAAGTCTTCAAGGTCAGAGGTGGGCTCACACTGCCAGGCAAGTAGGTTGTGCGAATGTGCAATCGGGACAAGGGAAAATAAAATTATCACACGGTACTGGACATAGTGCGCGCCAAGGAAAGACACAAAAACGCTGCTCCTGAAATTGTTATATATTTTCACGGCCTACTTTGAACTTTGTATTCGCCAGAGGTGGCTCGTTTGATGATTGGTGAAATTATGGCGATATCTTTATACATTAACCTCTCGCGCGTGTCTGATTCAGTGAGTCTGTTGAACTGTTCCTTCGGCAGTGCAGGTCTGCTGCTGCTGCTTGGTCTGGACGCATGGATGTCAAAGAAGAAAAAAACCCATTGGATTCTGGGGGACTCTCTCGTCCTCGGAGCTCTTACTCTTCAGCTGCTGGGATTTTTGTACCTCCCTATCACGGATCCCGTTTCATGCCCAGACAATTCTATGTATTGTTGCGTGGACCAAAATTTACAGAAGGAAAATAGCAATAACCAACTCCTGAATCTGGGCGGAAGAATCCTGATGTGCGTCTTTTTTGGAATCTTGTTATCCGATGTTGCCCGATCCCGCCACAGGAACGTTTGGAGCGACATGTTGGCGTTGTCTATCAGCGCCAGCGGCGTGCTCATTCATCTGTTTTCCGAGATATATATGATACGCATGGAGAGTGGTCATGGAGATTATTATTCCTATATCGACGAGAGGAAATGGGGATCGATTGATTGGATTAAGGTATCGAATATAATCGTTTTCGCTTCTATTGTGCTGCTCGTTCTTTTTCTGGGCTGTGCGGCTTTAGCCGGCCAGAGTATTCAGGAGTTTGTGGCTCAACGAATTCGGTTGGTCCTATTCCGGACAGAGTACCAAAACCCCAAATTTGTGGTTCCGTGGGAAGCAGTCGAAGAGCACGCTCTGCGCTCATGGATCGCGGTACGGACGCACCAGCCCCAGTACATCATCGCCCGATCAGTCCTGAGCTCCTCCATCGGTTTCCTCGTCACGGTTTGCATCGCGGTTTCTTCCGTGGCATCTGTGAAGTACGGATACACATTCGTGAAAGATGAATTCGACTCGTTGAGGGTCACGGCTCTCGCCCTGCAATGGATTTTCATCTTGTCAGGGTGGGCAATCGTCTGCTGGAGATGGCTCACGGCCGTTGTCTACTACCCAAGACTTATGGGTACCAAGGGTTTAAGTCTCCGGGAATATTTTCGCGTCGAGGATTTCTGGAAAACAGCGATCCTAGAGATGGAAGAAGATTTCAAGGAATTGGATGGAGAATCGATCTATAGGTCTAGCTATATGAAGAAATTGCTGATCATGTTTGCTAAGAAACTCCGCCTGTACAAGCTCTTGCCCATTTTGCTTTGTCTACAGGTTTTTCTAGTACTTTTGAGCAAATTTTGTTGGCTGATTTCAGAGATGCTTTTCTCTAATCGCTACATGCGGAGGCTTCTGATGGGTCGGGTTTGCCATGTTGAGTTTTCGGTGGTCTATAATCTGCACAACAACCGTGAAGTCACAGGACCAGGAAATCCTGGCGATTTCGTCAAATACTCGGAGGTTGTGATGCACATGCCCGAAGAGAATCCTGCAGGAGTGTGGATAGCCAATCGGAAATCTATCAAGGATATGAAGGCGCGGCTGAGAAAAGGGGAAATCGATGGCAAAAATTGCAAAGCTCTGATTTCTTTGTTGGAAAAAACAGGAACACGGAAGTTTAGTTTTGCGGAGCCGTTTATAAGGAAAGAAGGGAATTTCAACTTGGAGAAGAGTTCTTCTAAGATGATGGTCGTTTCCCTACTCACGATTGTCATCGAATTCTCTGCGTTTTATGAGGGCTCTGGTGGCTCTTTTGCTGGTCCTTCCACGGATACAGTGAATGACTGCATACAGGCATGCTGCGAGGCATGGAAAATCATAGACCTAGTGGAAAATTCTAATACTGAAGCCGTACTGGTGAACAAGCAAGCCGACAAACTATTCCGTGGTTTGAAAGAATCGCGCAAATGGTTCGGCCTAGATCTCCCTATTAACAACTTCCAAGCTAGAACTGTCGAGGCGGCCAAAAGTGCCCTCCAGGTGCTCGCAGACAAAGGAAAACAAACTGCAAACATTGGTAATGAATCCAAGAATTGGAAGGCAGTAATCGCAGGTAATAGCTTGTCCATGCTGTGTGAAATAATGAAAAATAATTCGGTTAACGTGCAAGAACTGTTGGATGGAATACAAAGTTCACTGGCCGATGTGATTAGGAGTTGTATGTTTAAAATGGGAGAGATTATCGTGACTGAGAGCAGGTCGTGGGCAGAGGAGTTCATGGAGGAGAAATTATGGGATGCGTTCTACGAAGCGGGAAGGGCCAAGGGAGTAACTCAACAGCTGCAAGTCCGAGGGCTTAGATTTGGAAGGCAACTTGAAAAGCTACACTCATTTTAACCCGAGAAACAAAATAATTCCCAAATTAGCCGATTGTTACATCTTGCTCAAAAGTGTAATCCTATGTGTCTATGGGACGAAAAACTCCTATGGTGGAATTAACTACTAAGCCCTCATTTCTTAATCCTCTGATGTTTTTGGTTGATATCATGGGAATGAGGTTAAGTTATTGTGTTTTGAAATGAAATGGTGATGTATTTTTTTTTGGTTTTCATCTATAAAGATTGAATTTTCAATCTTATTGTTTACATGATATAAAATATTATGAGAATTATCAATTAAATTGTTTTTTAAGTTAATTTTTCAACTTTCTTAATTTGAATTTCAAACTTTAGTTTACATGATGTGTTATATAAATGTTGAAAAAATATTATAACCAGATGTAATATAAATGTTAAAAAAATATTACTAGCATTTGCATCTTATGTTGCAAAGGAAACGTCGTTAAGGCATAGAGTGGGGAAGAATAGCGACATGTGAATGGGCATTGTTGAAAGCAAGGGTGGATGATAATGTGTATTCTGAAAATGGATATTTTGTTATGGTCAACCTAATGCATTCATTAATTAGATGACAACGAAAAAGTTTCGAGCCCAGGTTAAACCAACACAGATCTTTTCTACAAGACTGAAATTGCCTAAATGATTCCTCAATCAATGGAAATAACCATTTCCCTCCTCTGATACCTAAAATACATTGTAGGAAACTGATTTTTCAAGTAACTTAATATAACTAGCAATTGCCCCAAAAAGTGCAAAGAGAGGCCGATTATAGACAAGTTTTTTTATGTATAAAGTGTTGAGAATGGAGGATCTCGGATTAGACTTTAGTTGGACCCCGTTGGTCTGGGAGATGTATCATGTGTTAACATTTGTGCATATTATGGGTATAAAGTTTGTTATGATGATGGAGATTATTTTCAACCAGTGGTGGGTTCGCAACGGCTTTTGTGAATGCCTTGGGTAAGATTCCATCTTCTGGATAATGGAAATTCCAGTGTCCATTTAGTCTATACTAGAGTACAATGATTGTTGGCAAAGCTAAAGAAATTGTCATCAATGTATAGAGCCAACGTAACTCGTAGTCATCAGTGTTTATCCATACAAGGCTATGATTATAGGTACCAGCCATTTGAGCAGGCAGTCGATGTATTTGCTAAATAGGGATCATGTTATCCTCGTGGAGTTATTGGTTGTGCTTAGAAAATATAAAGTAGGACTAAGCATCGACTATCTAGCTGGATGGAATTTTTGATAAGCGCTGGCCAATTTTTATCTATTGTGTAATCATCCAAAACATAGAGGCTAACCCAAGTGGATGCTTCAGTGGAAATTGTGTGGCCCTTGCATTATCTAGGTCCTATAGAAGCAAATATCATAACTTAATTTTAGAGCATATTATGCTTCTCAGCAGAGGGATCAGTGATGCCTTTGAATCAATTACCTCATTGGCATTTGCAGCTACTAGCATTTGAATAATGTAGACCTGGGTAAATATTCTTAATTATATGAAGACGATAACACTTTGCAGCTGCAACTGTGAACAATAGGTGATTCCTCCTGTAATCTGTGGAATTTTAAGGCATTGAGTATTAAATAACTGGTAGATGATTGTTTTTTAGTTTTCATATTGTCATTGTAATGCGAACATTTTGTCTTGGAAATTTTTACAGTTGCTTCTGATCATTCCAAAATTTCAATAATATTTGAATTACATGAAAGTATTTTTCTATTCGAGTAACACCATGGGTTAATTATTTCGTTGTCTCCACAGCTTAAGATGCCTTGGTATTTTTTTGTTTGTTTTAATATATTTATTAATTTGTGGTGGATATGAAATGGGTATATACTATATAGTATTGGGATATTTATCTGTGAAGTATCCGTTACAATTCCTCTATTAAATAAATTATATTATTATAGTACGTTGGTTGTCTGGCCAGTTGAATGAAGATGACATCTCCAAATAAAATGTATGCAGCTCTGTGAAGTTCTATGCCGAAATGTGCCATCTAAAAGATTCATTATTTTATCATTAAAAAAACATAATTCATTATTTTATTGTGTAAATGCCATAATTTCCGTTAAAAATGGGACAATCATCCACTGAATAACTGGAATTATAAGCCTCTCTTCAATTCTATTTTTTGGGAGCTCCAGAAAGTGGTCGCATTGCTGCAATTGTATGTAGAATTGATGCAATATTTTCTTATTCAAAGGTTGAAACAACCCTTTTTTCACAGAAAGTAGAGTAGATCTATGGACAGTATTGTAATTGGTGTACACTTGGATAAAGTATATATTGGGATGGATTTTGGAAGACGCATCTAGCACATTTTTTACTGTACTAGGGAATTTCATTAATAATATAAATATGCACAAAAATATTTACAGAGACCTCGGCAGAATCCGTTAGCTTGAGACTTTCAGGACAGTTTGATCGAACAATGTTAGGTTGAGAGACTTTGAGGACATTTTTGATAATTCAACGTTCATGTAAACCTGGAAAATGGCTTTCAAAAGAGCAAATGCTTAAGTTGCGATCAATTTTGCATTTTAGAGAAAACAATTGTATATACCTGTGTTGTATTTGTAACATTTTTTTTTAGCAGTAATGGTTATGTTTTGCATTAGGAGAGGGTTGTAGTTGAACTGGTCAGTGGTGTAATACAAACACGGACCGCAACCTTCACATAAAATAGTCATAGCCAGTTTCAAGCTATTCTGCTCTGGTCGATTCTACATATCAAGCAGGTATACTGCCCGTGGCGACAAAAAAATTACACTACAATGTGGATAAAATATTCGAAGAAAATAAAAAACATTGTACTGGAGGGACATCAGTGTTCAAACCCCCTCGGCCACTAAAACTGCTGCTTGGTTAAGAGCTTGTGTTTTTGGACCTAAAGAAATAGGTTAATGGCCTAAGAGCTTGTGTTTTTGGACCTAAAGAAACAGGTTAATGGCCCAAGAAGCTCACCAAGCAGACGGGGCTTAAATGATCATTTCAGAAGCAAGTATCGTGAAAAGGAGAGGGGAAGAATGCCTGTATATGGTTCTATATCATCAGAATCCAGGGTACCTAGAGGTCAAACTTTTAGGAACACTGAAACAAGGACAGATGCCAGAAATTTTGTTGGGCCTAAGACTCTCGCACAAATCAAACAAGAAAAGAATCGTGAGAGTAGTGAAGAACCTTCTACTGCACAATCAACAGAGCATGGATCCTCACAGAATCCCTTTATGAAGAGTCCAGACAAACATAGACAAAACCTTCCTTGGGAAGGAAGGAAGATGGGATTGGACAAGGTAATTAGTGTTTCAGGTGGGGAACAAGAGTTTCAAGCTCCAAAGCCATTAAGTGATATTCTGAAGAAAAAACGGAAAGTGACTCAAGAAAATGGTGACAATGAAGGAAATATACCTACAGAAGGGCAGGGTCAAGCCATTCAGAGTTTCAATTTGAGCAAGGGAAATGATGGCTTGCCACCACCTGAAAAAGATGTTGAAGAGGGAGAACTTCCAGTTGGTGACAGTGATACATCTGAACTGCCCACTTTTACTCCTGGGGTGGATGACACTGAGGCATCCAATGACGTGGATACTCTTGTAGAAGACAAACCATCAGCCTTTTCAAATAGAGCAAAGCCTGTTGTAGTGGATGACCAGGAAGATGCAGTAATGAATGATGTTGTTCACAGCAATGAAGATGAAGATGTTGACCATGAAGAGTATGATTTGGAACATGCAGAGAATGAGGACAATGAAGAGTGGGAAAGGAATGAAGATGAGCAAGAAGATGAAGACTTTCTAGAAGATGATGATGACAACGACTTTGCTAGGAAGCTTGGTGGCATCTTCTCTTGATTTGTGACTTGTATTAAAAGATCTATTGAAAGTTGTTTGCAAATCTGTGCATGTATTGGCAAGCACAATGGTGGTTTTCTATTGTAGTTTTGCTTGGAATGTCAGTGTAAAATGCCAATTTCATGTGTTGCTTGACATGATTTTCTCGCAGCTATTCAAGATAATTGTTTCTTTTGTCTCTACTGAATCTTGTTAATGATGATACAGATCCTATTTGTTTAATATTATAGAGGAGCATATGCAGAAGCAAATATCATAACTTAATTTTAGAGCATATTATGCTTCTCAGCAGAGGGATCAATGATGCCTTTGAATCAATTACCTCATTGGCCTTTGCAGCTACTAGCATTTGAATAATGTAGACTTTGGTAAATATTCTTAATTATATGAAGACGATAACACTTTGTAGCTGCAACTGTGAACAGTAGGTGATTCCTCCTGTAATCTGCGGAATTTTAAGGCATTGAGTATTAAATAACTGGCAGATGATTGTTTTTTAGTTTTCATATTGTCATTGTAATGTGAACATTTTGTCTTGGAAATTTTTACAGTTGCTTCTGATCATTCCAAAATTTCAATAATATTTGAATTACATGAAAGTATTTTTCTATTCGAGTAACACCATGGGTTAATTATTTCGATGTCTCCATAGCTGAAGATACCTTGGTATTTTTTTATTGTTTTAATATATAATAAATTTGTGGTGGATATAAAATGGGTATATACTATATAGTATTGGGATATTTATGGTTTTTCATGTTCTGTAAAAGAAATTGTTGCATTTGAAGTTGTTCGTGAAGTATGCTTAGTGCCCTCCAGGAGCTCGCAGACAAAGGAAAACAAACTGCAAACACTGGTTATGAATCCAAGAATTGGAAGGCAGTAATCGCAGGTAATAGCTTGTCCATGCTCTGTGAAAGAATGAAAAATAATTCGGTTAATGTGCATGAACTGTTGGATGGAATACAAAGTTCACTGGCCGATGTGATTAGGAGTTGTATGTTTAAAATGGGAGAGATTATAGTGACTGAGAGCAGGTCGTGGGCAGAGGAGTTCATGGAGGAGAAATTATGGGATGCATTCTACGAAGCGGGAAGGGCCAAGGGAGTAACTCAACAGCTGCAAGTCCGAGGGCTTAGATTTGGAAGGCAACTTGAAAAGCTACACTCATTTTAACACGAGAAACAAAATAATTCCCAAATTAGCCGATTGTTACATCTTGCTCAAAAGTGTAATCCTATGTGTCTATGGGACGAAAAACTCCTATGGTGGAATTAACTACTAAGCCCTCATTTATTAATCCTCTATTGTTTTTGGTTGATATCATGGGAATGAGGTTAAGTTATTGTGTTTTGAAATGAAATAGTGATGTATTTTTTTTGGTTTTCATCTATAAAGATTGAATTTTCAATCTTATTGTTTACATAATATAAAATATTATGAGAATTATCAATTAAATTGTTTTTTAAGTTAATTTTTCAACTTTCTTAATTTGAATTTCATACTTTAGTTTACATGATGTGTTATATAAATGTTAAAAAAATATTATAACTAGATGTAATATAAACGTTAAAAAAATATTATAAGTAGATGTAATGATTATAATTTTAATAATTGTATTTTTGTTTGTGCTTTTTACACTGAGACTCAAAACTACGCACTATTACAAATTCACAATCCCAAATGTTTCATTTGGCTAGGAAATAAAAAATGATTGTGATTTTGTAGCTATCTCAAAATGGTTAAGTTTTTGTATTGCTTGTGGAGTATGTGTTTATGCCTGATTAATCCACCCGTTGTTGATTGGAAAAACGAATGACTGGTAATTTATAGTATTTATTCTGGAATTTGCATCTTTCGTGGAAATTGTGTTGAGTATTGTTCATCAAATTTTCTTTTTATGATTGAAGAATATGAACTCCCGACCTATGTATGATCGTCATGAATGAAATTATGATTATATTGCTCCGGGACGTTTACCAATATCGGTGATCGAAGATTCGAGAATTAAAACAATTAAAAGTTTAACTTGTCTGTCCGAAGGAACTATGGACGAACATTCTGACCGATTAAAGAATTTCTACCAATTCTTCAGATTCAGTTTGGATTCGATTAGAGAGCACTGATGGATCAAGACCATACCTTTTTTCCGGATGGATCATAAATAAGGATCAGGATATTTATAATTTGATTAAGAATGTCACATGTATTATTGATCAGAGTCTATTATCAACCAACGGAATTATAGACCAGTTCATGTAATTCCCAGATCCATTGAAATACAAATATCTCAATCCGATTAGGTATGTGGATAAGGTCACCTTTTTTTTAGTGAATGCGATCATGAGTCAGAATATTGGAAATTCTCGCGCACATAATGAATCCACCTGGATATCTTTTTCGTCTAATAAGTATGATGAGAAGTATAATTCTATTCCTGATCTTATAATAGAAGATCATTAGATAATGGAAAATAAAAAACTAAATATAACTTTTGTATCTGAGAAGATAAAGGTATAAGGGGTTGATCTATTATGCTCGAGCATACACTTATTCGAGTTCGAGGTGCTTTCTTCATTATCTATTGGTATTACGAGTCGAAACATGGTTAGAGCACTTATGTGTCGCCAATACTGCATACGGTCGATTCAAATTCAGTAACATATTCGGATTATCTTACAATATAGCCGGCCAGGGGCATCTTATCGATCTTTGTTATAGCTATTGTAGACGCTGAAACAGCTATTTTATCAGCTACTGACATCGTATCATATAATCAATTCGTATCGATCAATTTCATTGGTCGAAATAAATGGTGATAAAGTATCATATATCGGTATATCTATACAAAAATTAAGTTTTTGTGCTGCTTGGGATATTCCATCATCTTTTCATCATTGTTTTTATTAGAAATCTACAAAGAATTTAGAAGAACAGATTAGCAGCACTCCGCGTGATAAGAAAAACATATTTTTTCTCGTGATTACTATATAACCCACCTTGTAAATTGTATACAGGCGTTATAACCCTGGTACGCCTAGCAGAAATCCGCGTTAACTTTAGAGAGGGCCATTAGCAGAAAGCCGCGTTAGCGTGAGCAATTGCCCGTAAGTTTTTCATAGTACTTTAAAGTTCACAAGTTCACGCGGGTAGTTTTTATGAGGGCACGAAAAGTTATAAAAGGTCAAATTAAAGTGGTCTTAGTTTTTAAGAGGGCACGAAAACTTATAAAAGGTCACGTTGTTTATTAAAACGTCAAATTAAAGTGGTCTTTTCAATAAGTGAGCTTTATACAAGCTTGTTTCTTAAAGTTATATAAAGGTGTGGTAAAAATGATTTTTCAAAAAGAAAAAGGGATATATTAGTAGAAGGGGCTTATTATAAAGATTTTTTTAAGTGGTAAAATTTAAAAAGAGATATTATTATACGAAGAGAAAGGTTTTATTTAAAAAAGTGATTTTTAATAAAGATGTTTTTTTCCAATTTTATTAGGTGATTTTTGAGGTTTAAAATGGGCGAAATTATAAAATAATAGTGGAAATAATAAAATAAGATTACATAACATTATCAAATTTTAGAGGGGAAAAAAACCGTATTTTCAATTTATCTCCTTATGGGTTTACTCAATTTATCTTCTTTGTTTGAAGAAGCAATCCGAGATGAAAATTGGGTGCAAGTCACGGATGAAGAAATTGAAGCTATTGAAAAGAATAATACATGGGATTTGGTTGATTTTACAATGAACAAATCTCATTGGTGTAAAGTGGGTGTACAAGAAAAAGTTGAATGAGAAAGATAAAATTGACAGATTTAAAGCTAGACTTGTAGCAAAAGGATTCTCGCAACAACCAGGAATAGATTTTGGAGAAAAGTTTGCTCCTATAGCCAGATTGGATACTATAAGAGTAGTTCTAGCCACAACAACTTAGAACAAGTGGAAAGTATATCAGATGGATGTGAAATCAACCTTCTTGAATGGAATTCTAGAAGAAGAAATTTATGTGCAGCAACCTCCAGGGTATGAATTTGAATGTAAAGAAGATAAAGTTTACAGGTTGAAGAAAGCACTATGGATTGAAGCAAGAACCTAGAGCTTGGTGTAGCAGAATTGATAGCTACATGATTAAGAATGGATTTTGTAGAAGCAATATTAAACCTACCTTGCACACAAAGGTAAATAAGCATGGACAGATTTTGATTGTTTGCTTATATGTTGATGACATAATTTTTACAGGCGATCTTGAGTTAGTTGAATCTAAAGCAGTTGTGATGAAAGAATTTGAGATGATAGATCTTGGTCTCATGAAATATTTTCTTGGCATCGAAGTTGAGCAATCTGAAAAAAGGAATTTTTATTTGTCAAAACAAATATGCTAGAGATTTACTGAAAAGATTCAGGATGGAAAATTGCAAACCTGTCCCTACACCAGTTGCAACAGGTACAAAGTTAAACAAGTATGATGAAGGTTCAGATTTCAATCCAACTAAACTATTCAAAAGAATTGTTGGAAGCCTCATGTATCTCATAGCTATATGACCAAATATTTTGCAAGGAGTAAGTTTGATTTCCATATTTATGGAGACTCCAAAAGAAACACATTAGAGTGCAGGAAAAAGAATTATGAGATGCATAGCAGGAACTAGAGATTGCGGAATAATGTATGCAAGCACATAAAAGAAGGATTTGATTAGATACACAGATAGTGATTTTGCAGGTAGTTTGGATGATAGGAAGAGCACTTCCAGTTATGTGTTCCATCTTGGTTCAGGTGTGATAGCATGGGCATCTAAGAAGCAACCTATTGTGACACTTTCGTCAGCAGAAGTAGAATATGTAGCAGCAACATCAGCATCATGTCAAGCAATATGGTTAAGAAGAGTATTTGATGGACTCAAGCAAAAACAACAAGGATAAAAAACAATATATTGTGACAACACCTCAGCGATTGCACTATCCAAGAATAGTGTGTTTCATCAGAAGAGCAAGCATATTGATACTAGATATCACTTTATTAGAGAACTTGTGAGCAATGGAGAAGTTCACTTGAAGCCTTGTAAATCTAGTGATCAATTAGATGATATATTTACTAATCCATTAGCAAAATATGTGTTTGAGTTTCACAAAATGAGCTTGGGTGTTGTAAGCCTAGCTGAGGCATAGACCAATGTCAGGTCAAGAGGTAACTCCTCAAATGAGATTGTCTATTCATTTAGGCTGTTCATTATTATACACATGAGGGAGTGATTGTTGAGTTTCATCTCCCGATGACTCTCCATTTTCTTTATTATTTATTTACATTATTTACAGTTGTTCATTCAATCCCTATGATTAGGTGTTGTCAACATTCCCCCCCTTATTCTGAAGGGATGTTGGTGAGTCCAAGTATCGTTTTGAATCTTTCAAGCTTTTCTCTTCCAAGCGCTTTGGTGAAGATGTCTGCAATCTGCTCATTAGTGGAACAATGGCAAAGATGGATTGTTTTGGCCTCAACATGATGTCGAATCAGATGATATTTTGTATTGATGTGCTTCGTTTGGTCATGGAACTTTGGGTTCCTGGCCGAATTTATTTCCGAGGTATTGTCAATCATGAGTGGAGTCGAATGTACTTGTTTACCTGCAAATCTTTTAGAATTTTCTTGAGCCACACAATTTCTTTTGTTTCCTCAATTGCTGCCACATATTCTGCCTTTGTTGTAGAATTTGCTGGAACTGATTCTTTGCGTGATCTCCAGGAGACAGCTCCTGATCCAAGACTCATAGCATAACCCGAAGTAGATACCTCAGTTCCTTTGTCTCCATCGAAGTCTGAATCAGAGTATCCAATCAAGCTCAAGTTGCCCACCTGTGTATACTTGAGTCCAAAGTCCTGAGTTCCCTTCAAGTACTTTAGAACTCTTTTTGCAGCAGACCAATGTCCCTCACAAGGCTTTTGCATAAATATAGAGAGGATTCCAACAACAAACGAAATGTCTGGTCTGGTAGTAGTTAGGTAGTTGAGACTTTCTACAAGCTGTCTATACTTTGTTGCATCCTCAAATTCTTTTCCTTCAATGGATGTGAGCTTTAAGTTTTGTTCCATTCGAGTAGTAAGAGGATTACATTCAACCATGCCAAACCTGTTCAACAAATCTCCAATGTACTTATTTTGAGAAAGGAATATGGAATTCGGATGTTGAGTTACTTCAATACCAAGATAGTAATGAACATATCCCAAATAAGTCATTTCAAAACCTTTCCTCAATTCCTTCTTTATGGATGCAATGTAGCTCTCATTGTTCCCTGTCATCAAAAGATCATCTACATATACCACAAGATATACAACTGCTTTGCCAAATTTCTTAACAAATAAAGTTGCATCATCAAGATCATAATGTTTGAAATTGATTTTCCTAAGATGCTCAGTTAGTTTTTCATACCAGGCTTGTGGTGCTTGTTTGAGGCCATACAAGGATTTCACAAGTTTGCATACTTTATGTTAGTTAGTTAAATGAGTGTTGAGTGTTGAAGCATTGAGTCAAGTCGAGTTAAGTCATAGTCGAATTAAGTGTGTGGTTGCATGTTAAGGTATTTTAGGCGAGTCGCTAGTCGAGAAGGTTTAAATACCCTTCAACAGGTTCATTGTAAGAATCAAGTTTTTTGTGATCAATAGAAGAGCCGCATCTTATGTGTGATTTGTATTTAAGCTCCTCTTACTTTCCAACAACTTTTTGGCTATCTAGAAATCAAATGAACTCAACGAATGAGTTAAACAATTTCACAGAAATTGTCACGAAACCTGCTGGTGATTGATCGATGGAGGCATTGTGTGGGCAGATTGTGCTAGAGACCTAATCCAGGGTAACAAAATGCAATGTTGTTATCACAATAATTTCATCAATATTTATTTTGTATGACTTTTTTGGGCATCTAGAAATCGAATGCACTCAACAACTGAGTTAAACAACATCATAGAAACTCTCAATTGCTAATGACTGATCAATGGTGGAATTGTGTGGTTATATCATGCTACACACAACATCCGGAGTAACAAATCGTAATGTTGTTATCACACGAATTTCACAAATATTTCTTTCCTGTGACTTTTTGGGTGTCTAGAAATCAAATGAACTTAACCAATAAGTTAAACAACATTGCAGAAAATATCACAAAGGTGGCTAAAGGAATTTCAGGTGGTAGTTGGCAACCACCCCACCAGGTACACATGGTATCTAGAAATTGAACGAACTCAATGAAAGAGTCCAATCCATATTTCGCCACTGTGTATCTATACTTCGCAGATGCCACGAAAAAAAAAAAAAAAAAACACGACGTAAACCATGACGAGAAAACTTGTGGAGGAGCTAAGGACCGATCGAGCAATGACGTACTAGCGCTGGTGCATCTGTACCATGATCCATGAGCTCACAACATGCTATTCTTCCCACTGAGCCACCAATTGGGGGTTTTGGTACTCTTTCCAGAATAGGAGCATGCAAATTCATAATCTCGTGAACGCTCTTGCTGTCTAAATCCTTTCAACCCAGAAGAAGGACGATGATCACAATCAAAGTGAAAACACATATATATGATTCCTCGATCCAGCCAATCAATCCCCATTTTCTCTCCTTGATATATAAATACTCTCGTAACACTATGATTATCATATATATCTCGAAAGACAGATGAATGAGCATGCCGCTGAATCTGATAGAAAAGGCCAACATGTCACTCCAAACGTTCCTATGGTGGGATCAGGCATTGTCATATAACAAGATTCCAAAGAAATTCACATAACGACTCTTCCCCGAGATTTAGGAGTTGGTTATTGTTATTTTATTTTGGTAAGATCTGGTCCTCTTAACATAGCACAGACATGTCTAGGCACGAAATGGAATTCTTGATAGGGAGGTAGAAAAATCCAAGAAACTGAAGAGTAAGAGCTTCGAGGATGAGGGAGTCCCCTAGAATCGAATGAATTTTTTTCATCTTTGAAATACATGCTTGCAGACCAAACAACAACAATGGACCTGCCATGTTGAATGACAAGCTCCACAAATTCACTATATCAGACATGTGCGGTAGGTTAATGTATAAATATATCCCCATAATTTCACTAATCTTGAAGCGAGTCACCTCTGGCTAATGCTAAGTTCAAATTAGGGCATGGCATAACTCGTACAACGATTCGACACTATATAATAAGTTGAGGAGAAATTCTTTTGTACCTTTCCTTCGTGCACTATTGCAAAGTAACATGTAATAATTTTAGTCTAAATTTCTTTTTCTCACTTTCTTAAGAGTTCCCTGATGTTCCCCTAATGTGTGACTCACCTTCTTCATAGTTCCCTTTCCGTGATTTGTTTTCCATTGAGTTCGTTCAATTTCTAGATACATTGTGTATACGTGGTGGTGTGTTTGTCGACCACCATCTAAAATTCCCTTTCGCCACCTTTTTGATAGGTTTTGTGATGTTGTTTACCTCATTCATTTAGTTCACTCGATTTCTAGAATGTTGGAACTACTACACACCTACATGCAGACTCTTAGTTAGAGCATGGGACTACATGCAAGATTCCTTTTGCATGTTCGAACTACTACACACTGACATGCGGACTCTTAGTTAGAGCATGGGATTGCATGAAAGATTCCTTTTGCATGATTTACTCCTTGATTTGCTCCTTCTTTAACTCCGCAACTCACTAGTTATCTCCGGAACTTGTTGTAGGTGTTGAGTCTTCTCATTGATCACCACTATAGTGCATTACCTTGGGATTTTCACCTAGTGATGCTATATCATGAGCATTGTAACATATTTTCGAATGCATCATTCTTTTCTTCTTTCGATTTTCTTTTAGTGTTTTTGCTCTGCAAAGCTGTGTGTTCAACCTTTACTAGCTAGATTCATCTGTGCAGGTTTTCTAACACATTTACATGGTATCAGAGCCCACAGGTTGCTAGATAAAAGGTGCACCAGTACTTTATTTTGCAAGTATTACAGCTTGGAGATCGAAGATTGACAGAAAAATGGAGTTTCCCAAAGCATCGATCCTAACACCGTACAACTATCATGAATGGAAGGACCAAATGGCTCGATACCTTCGTCATAAAGGGTTGTACAGGATTACCATGGCTACAGAAGTGGAACCCACTTCAGCCATAGAGAAATCCAAGTACCTCAACCGTATGGATGAGGCCCACGGATCCATATGCATGTGCATCTCTCCAGAGTTGCAGTTTCATCTATCTGCCTGCAATACTCCCAATGAGATTTGGAAAAAGGTTGAAGAGCTCTACGGGAAACAGGATGAGATGAAAGGACATCTGCTCGAAGTGGAGCTGCTATCATTGGATCCACGGAACTATGACAGAATTCAAGACTTCTTCACCAAATATAATGATCTATTGCTGCAACTCAAGGGTTGTGGAATTGACAAATCCAAGGAGGAGAGTCGCCAAGTTCTCTCTATTATGTCAAAGCTCGGACCGGAATACTCCGTCTTTGTGTCTACCTTTCATTCAGTAAGGCTCGTAACAGGTAAATCCTACACTATGCCTTCTCTCAAAGAATTTATGGAGTCCCTTATTTTTGAGCAAGATAAACTCATTGGCATGGGGAAAATCAAACCTCCAAAAGCACATGCACTTGTTGTGCATAATGGCAGCCACAATAAAAATCACAGATCTAATTCAAATCAGAAAAATCAGCAGCAAAAAGACAAAGGAAAAACACATTCCCATCCAAAGAAGGAAGGGTACACCAAGCCCTTCAATGACTCCTCCGGCTCGAGAAATGAGAAAGGGAAGAAAGGAAACATATGCACCTACTGTCAAAGAGGATTCCATCCAGAATCCTCTTGCATGAAGAAACAAATTGACCAAATGGCAGAAATCCTTCAGAAGCACAACCTTGGGGACCACATCCCTCAGGGCGCCAAGAAGAAAACTGAGGATCCGCCACACGGGAAAGGTAACAATTTTCATGCTTTAGTTGCAATTAATTCTTCTCCTGATGCAGGGATTATAGATTCTGGTGCATCACATCATATGGCTACTGCAAAGGAAGTATATTCCTCTTTGGATGCATGCAAAGGACCTCCCATCCTCATGGGAGATGACTCACCTATTGAGGTTACCGGAAAAGGTAGAGTGGAACTTTTACACGGAAGCTTTGAAGATGTGCTTCATGTTCCAAAACTTTCGGTAAACCTGCTTTCAGTTTATCAGATCACTCATTCCGGCACTGGAAAGAGAGTGGAATTCACTCCAGATGTAGTGAACATATATGATCTACATAGCAGTGCCAAAATTGCAACTGGTGAGATAAACAATGGAGCCAGACTGTATACATTTTCTGAATTTATTGAATCTGAATCCTCCTTATTGCTTACACATGCTAATGATAGTAGTAGGCTTTGGCACGAGAGGTTTGGTCACTTAAATTACAGGTATATGCAGCAGCTAAGCAAGAATGAGATGGTGGAAGGCTTGCCAAATATCAGTTTCTCCAAAGGAGTTTGTGAAGGGTGTGTTCTTGGCAAACATCCCAGAGAAAAGTTTGACACCGGCAAGACTCACAGAGCATCCTCTCCTCTAGATCTGATCCATAGTGATCTCATGGGGCATTTTCCTCATCCTTCCATCAACAAATCAAGGTATGTGCTTACATTTATTGATGATTTCTCACGGTATACTTGGGTGTATCTTCTCAAGAACAAATATGAAGTTTTTGAGCACTTTGAAGATTTCAAAGCACTAGTTGAGACACAGTCAGAGAGAAAGATCAAAGCCCTCCGTACAGACAATGGGGGGGAATATGTTAACACAGCACTTCGGAACCTTTTCCTTCAGTCCAGCATACAGTTGCAGTATACAGTTCCATACACTCCGCAGCAGAACGGAGTTGCTGAGAGAAAGAATCGATCTCTCAAAGAGATGGCTTCCTGCATGTTGCATGCCAAGTCACTGCCTCATAAGCTTTGGGCCAAAGCACTTAATTGTGCTAACTACATCCAGAACAGATCTCCTCATAGGTCTGTCAAGGATCAGACCCCCTTTGAGGCTTGGAGCGGCACTAAACCAGAGGTCACTCACCTCCTTGTTTTCAGCTCTCGAGCATGGGCCCAGATCCCCTCTGAAAAGAGGAAAGCTCTTGATCCACAGAGCATTGAGTGCAACTTTGTTGGATACCCTGATGGTGTGAAGGGATATCGACTCCTGATTCCCTCTACGGAAAAGCTCATCTTTGAGCGAAGTCTCAAATTTGAGGAAAGTCTCTTGCATGCATGCAGACACTTTTTATCTACCTCATGTCCGAGATGATGACTCAGTGCACTCAGATGCAGATACAGATCATGCAGATGCCGAGGAAGAGCATGCAGATGCAAAGACAGAGTCTTCAGATACAAATCTAGTGCATGCAAATGATGATGCACATCCAAGCCCAGATCGGGCTTCCAGTAGTGAATCATATTCCCCTGTCATAAATCAGAGAACAAGGAGCTTACGTGAGATATATGCACAAGACCAACCAGCTGCTAGAAATGGTCTTGTGGGGGATAATTCTGATCTGCAGAGGACTAGCTCAGAGTTTATTGAGCCTCCTCTTGTCCTCACTGCCACTGAACCATCGCCCTCTTGGCATTGTCATTTGGTTCAGTCTTCTGATCCATAGTCTTATGCTGAGGCTGCTGGGCATCCATCTTGGGAGTCCGCCATGGAGGAGGAGTATAACTCCCTCCTCGAGAACCAGACTTGGGATCTGGTCCCCCTTCCTTCAGGAAGGAAACTTGTCCGATGCAAATGGGTCTACAGGACCAAGAGTGTTGCAGATGGGAAAATCACTAGACGGAAAGCAAGGCTAGTAACCAAAGGCTTCCAACAAGTGCATGGCATTGATGATGACGAGACCTTTGATCCAGTAGCAAAGATGGATTCCATACGCCTTACACTTGCCATTGCAGCTGCCCAGCGGTGGGAAGTACATCAGATGGATGTGAAGAATGCCTTTCTTCACGGAGACCTATTTGAGGAGATCTACATGGAGCAGCCACATGGTTTCATTTAGGATTCATCTTTGGTCTGTAGACTGAAGAAATCTCTCTACGGCCTTAAGCAGGCCCCGAGAGCTTGGTACGCGAAGATGGATTCTTTTCTCTTATCACAAAACTTTGAAAGATGTAAGTCTGATCCGAATGTTTACATGCTTAGGACACATGATTCTCTTCTTATCTTAGTTTTGTATGTAGATGATCTCCTAATCACTCGCAGCTCGGCTTTAGCCATTGCTACAGTCAAGAGGGCCTTGCATGATAGGTTCTTGATGACGGACATGGGTCCATTACACTTCTTTCTTGGTCTTGAGATCAGCCAGAATGCCACAGGCATCAAACTCTCTCAGGCTAAGTATGCACGGGATCTCCTCGAGAGATTTCGCATGACTGACTGCAAGCCAGCACCAACTCCTTTTCTGTCTGGGGTCTGCCTTGAGGATGGAGGTGACACTCCATTAGTTGGCAGCACTCTCTACCGACAGCTAGTGGGGAGCTTGTTGTACCTCACCCACTCCATACCAGATCTCTCATATGCAGTAGGGGCGGTTTCCAGATACATGCAGGAGCCGCATGAGCTACACTGGAATGCTGCCAAGCGCATCCTCCGATATGTGCAGGGCACCATCACCTTCGGGATTCACTATACAGCAGGCACTGCATTGAATCTCCTTGGCTTCACAGATTCTGATTGGGCGGGAGACAGCATTGATCGCAAGTCCACCTCTGGATATTCACTCAATCTAGGATCTGGCCCTATCTGTTGGTTGAGCAAGAAGCAGGATGCTATTGCTCTCTCTTTAGTTGAGGCTGAGTATCGAGGAGTAGTTAACATCACCATTCAGGCTCTGTGGCTACAACACTTCCTCACTGAGTTGGGCATCCAGTTCCACCAGCCCATTGTCATCTAGTGTGACAACCAGAGCACTCTCCAATTTTGCAGGGATCCAGTACAGCGGCAGCGGACGAAGCACATAGAGATCCATATGCACTACATCAGAGACTTAGTACATGATCAGGTCATTGATTTGTAGTTCTGTCCTTCAGCAGAACAGATTGCAGACATCTTCACCAAGACATTCACTTAGCAGAAGTTTTTCTCTTTGCGCGATCGTCTTGGAGTGAAGGACACGATTGCTTAGCAACTGTATTTTTCTTCCTCTTTTCTTTTGATTACATTGTATTTTGAGGGGGGGGGGTTTTCCCACGAGGTTTTCCCTCTTTCCTCAATTTTATTACAAGGTGCACTGTATTTTGGGTGACCTTTGGCCTTAGTTGCCAGGGCCCATTTTCTATTTTTCCCCATAGTGGTGTTCAGGGGGGGTGTTGGAACTACTACACACCTACATGCAGACTCTTAGTTAGAGCATGGGACTGCATGCAAGATTCCTTTTGCATGTTGGAACTACTACACACTTACATGCGGACTCTTATTTAGAGCATGGGATTGCATGCAAGATTCCTTTTGCATGATTTACTCCTTGATTTGCTCCTTCTTTAACTCCAGAACTGACTAGTTATCTCCGGAACTTGTTGTAGGTGTTGATTCTTCTCATTGATCACCACTGTAGTGCATTACCTTGGGATTTTCACCCAGTGATGCTATATCATGAGCATTGTAACATATTTTCGAATGCATCATTCTTTTCTTCTTTCGATTTTCTTTTAGTGTTTTTGCTCTGCAAAGCTGTGTGTTCAACCTTTACTAGCTAGATTCATCTGTGCAGGTTTTCTAACACATTTACATAGAAGCCCAAAAAGCGACAGGAAAGAAATTTTGGTGAATTCGTGTGATAACAATGTTATGATTTGTTACCATGGATGTGGTGTCTAGCATGATCTTCCCACACAATTCCACCATTGATCTGTCACCAACGGGTTTTGTGGCAATTTCTGTGATGTTGTTTAACTCATTCTTTGAGTGCATTTGATTTCTAGATTCCCAAAAAAGTCACACAAAAGAAATTTTGGTGAAATTCGTATGATAACAACATTATGATTTGTTACCCCGGATGGCGTGTCTAGCATGATTTACCCACACAATTCCACCAATCAGTCTTTAGTGGGTTTCATGACAATTTTATTTTTTTATTTTGTTATTTTATTTATTTATTTTTTTAATTCATTCGTTGAGTGCATTCGATTTCTAGATTCCCAAAAAGGTCACACGAAAGAAATTTGGGTGAAATTCGTGTGATAAAAAAATTATGATTCATTACCCTAGATGACATGTCTAGCATGATCTACCTACACAATTCTGCAATTGATCAGTCACCATCGGGCTTCATGACAATCTCTGTGATGATGTTTAACTCATTCATTGAGTGCATTCTATTTCTAGATTCCCAAAAATGTCACACGAAAGAAATTTCGGTGAAATTTGTGTGATAACAACATTATGATTTGTTACTGTGGATGGCATGTCTAGCACTATCTACCCACACAAAGACGTAATCGATCAGTCACCAACAGGTTTCATGACAGTTTATTTGATGTTGTTTAACCCATTCGTTGATTGCATTCGATATTTAGATTCCCAAAAAAGTCACACGAAAGAAATTTCGGTGAAATTCGTGTGATAACAACATTACGATTTGTTACCTTGGATGACATCCTGTAATTATCTCTAGGATGGAAATAAGATCACAAGGGTAACCACAAAGCACTTGCAGAATTGAAAACTAGCCCTTTCTATTCCAGAGAGGGCTATCTCTTTCAACTCAGTCACAACAACTCTGGTTTCCATGAAGAACAGTGGCTAGATCTTGGGAAAAGGATGAGTTTTATTGGTTAAATTTTGTGTTGGTAGGGTTTCGAAAGGAGTGCCATTGGGAATAAAGATAAACTTTGAGTGCTTATGATCAAACGAGTGACTGGTAAATCTATTTAGAAAGCAAAGGCAATATTAATAACACTTATCAGTGAAAAAGATGATTATTATGTTTGGGAGGAATAAGACTAACATACCATTACACTAAAGGCATCTAATAGAGGATAAATATTTGATATAACTTTAACAGGAAATAATGAGATGAGGATTATTCTAAATAGAAAATTTATCTTGGAAAATAATTTTGAATATATAATTATAACAAAATGGAATAATACTTAAATTACATGTGATGGAGCACCTCACAATGGATGAATTCTGAACAATACAGTTCAAACATTCAGAAGATTTCAGAGATAATAAGATAAACAAAGAAATAATACACATTCACATAAGAAGAGGGACATACATCAAATCACCATGTATTCGAATCTATGGTAAAAACATATTTGTAATTTTGAATTGGATTTGTATTAATATTGTCAAAAAGTAACAGAAAATGTAAATAGTCTTCTCTCCAAAATGCAACTACTAACCAACCAACCTCGTTTTCATTTTCTTACATTGTTAAATACAAAGAGGTATTCGAAATTACCACTCAAGGTGGTCAAATTCACTGCACAGGAGTAAAACAGGCTCGATACAATATATTTGTAGAAAAGAAGAAACCTACCATATAGAGGCTATCATAATTTTGGAAACATCATTGTTTTAAAGCTTACAAAAATTAGAAAAAACATGTGTAGACTTATCAATTAAACTAACTTATCTATGCTTATCCACACCTATCCAATCACTAACATACTTCTATAAGGTCATGGAATACCAAAATGCAAAACTAATTCTAATTGATATAGTTGCGTAGCAGAGTGGAATAGGCCTTCAAGCTTGACATTGTTTCATATCATTTTGTAAAAAACTGAGCTAATGGGTGTGCTTGAAATGGTGTTGTGCTGGTGTAGAACCTTTGATATATCCCCTTTAATATTTTTCGACCTTCCAACTAACTTATCACCACTTGCGCAACAGAATTCAAATTCTGAATTTGTTTGACATTTCCCGCTCCAATAAAACATTGTATTTCCCATCCATCCATCACATTCACCTCAGTAAATATGCCAAGGCTACCTCCTCCTCTTCTTGCTAGATGTTAATTTTCCTTCTTTAGATGGTTGTGATACTGTGGCCATATTGCTAGGTGATTGTGACTATTTGATCTTCTTAAGTTGTTTTGTAGCCCTAGCCAACTTGTGTTTCATCAGCCTTAATCTTCTTCTCATAATTAGGTTTCTTTTGTAATAGATCTTTATCTTTCTATGTAGGGGAAGAGTCCATTTTAAGACTAATTTGGCTTTATCAACTGTGTCAAGAGCTTCCACAACCTAAGCATGAGCTTTTGAGATGGTATCATTGATGGGCCTCTTGTAAATTTCATTATTTTCTATTATCTGATTAACTTTTCGTTGGAAGTCCTCAATCTCCTCAAACAACCTCTGATACTCCTACCATTCATCAAAATTTGGATTCTATTTTGATGAAAGGGTATCTTTCATCTACTCTTTCCCTTTGGCTACTAACCTTGTCATAGGCTTCCTTAGTTGCACACCGGGCTCTCTTATGTCCTCTACATCAATCAACTGTTTTCCTATATCTTGGATTGTAGGTCTAGGAGGCCTCCTGGAGAGCTCACTTTCCTTATGTTGGGCTGCTTCTTCTGTTGTGTGCTTGAGCTCTTGGTTCTCCTTCTACAAATAGGCAACCATAAGATGAGATTTATCAAGGTTTTCATGCAACTCTGCAATTTTAAGGTGTTTATCTTCCAATTGAACGTCTTGCTCACCCCCTGCGCCCTGTTATGGCAAATCCTCTGGTAGATCAATGGTCTTTTGAGAAGTTGGATCCTTAATCAACTTTTTGGTAGAAAATATGGTTCTCGGTCTATGGAGAAAATATGCTTCTTCATAGGCTACTTGTATCTTACCTTTCCCTTTACTTGTTGCTCTCTTATCCCTCATTGATTTCTTAATTGTCTCTTCAGCTTTAGGCATGTTGATTTCCTCTTCAGCTTCAGGTACCTCTTCATCTACTTCCATAGGAAAAGTTTCTGCATGAGCCAACAAATCTGAAGCTGACAAGAAACTATCCCAAGAACTTTTCTTTGTTCTTCTCTAACGCATTCAAAACTAACAGTTTGATTAGTGAAAAGTGGAACAAGTTGGGCAAGTGTTTCTCTCCCTTGGACTGAACTCTTTCTGCCATCTTGCCCAAGATTTTGAACACGTAATAAGGTAATTTTAGGCTCCTTTTTCCAGTGAAGTGCATGAGAAGCCTAATGTGATACTAGTACACTTTGTTGAAGCGGCCTTCATAGGTAAAATACCTCTGTATTACTTTCAAAAGCTAGTTGTAGTGGTTCAACAGGTAGTTTCTTGGGAATGTAGGGCCATATTTTCCTTTGTACTAAGGTTTTACAAAGATTTTATAGTGTGAGGGATCCAACCCTATGTCTTTGAACCAAATTTCACCGTGTAAGGGGATCTATGTGGCTTGGGATATGGTTTCCTTTGAAACTATAGATTCTAAGTCTCCAACCTTGACCTTGTCACCTTTAAAACTGAAGGAAAACAAACTGGAAAGTTGAAAGTGGTGGACATGTGTTTGAATTTTCTCATAGAAGGCTATGCATCTTGTCTATTCGAATGCTAGTCAGATTGAAGGGTCATCATTTACCATCTCTAAACTTCTGGGCTCAAAACAAACTACCTCTCCTCCCTTTGTTTTCCTTTTTCTTCCTAGGCTTTCCATATGATTAAATAGATTGTAGCACACCCTCTCAACACTGATCTTGTGCACACACCAAGTTTGTAGACAAGGTGTTAAATGACAGTGCAATTAAAGGGATGACAATAAGATAAGGGTGATAATGTGATGAAGTGAGCTAACTGACGTTGTTTTCACAAAGTTTCAAAGACTTTGGGTTTTGGGAAAAATCTCGTGCTCTGACAAAACTTTTACATGCAAAATTAGAAAGTGGGCATATACAAAGGGCATTAGGTCAAATTAGCAGAAAATTTGATTGATAGGTTATGCTAGACCCATATCAATGCATTACATACAAACCCTCAACATTTCAAAATATCTCAAGAATAGATCAATAGCATGCATGATTTTGCGCAATGATTACTCAACAATTACGTAGCAAACACACACAATCATTTACCAAACAATGTTTGATATATTTTCTAAGAAAATCTATTGTTGGAGAGCATATTTCCTACCTCATACACCATGAAATCTTGAGCGAAACTAGTTACACAACAGTTGCGCAATGACTGTGTGGCTTGGAGTTTGCGTAGAAGGTGTGCAACGACCCTTCTTCCACCTGAACAACACTTCCCTTAGCCATTTGCTATGATTTTGGCATTCTTCTCTACAACCTATCAAAACCTCTCAGAGCGTGGGTTGCAAATGGAGAGAATGAGGGCAACTTAAAAAAAAATGAAATTTTGCGCCTCCCTATGTCTTGTTTTGTCATGAAGGTGAACTTAGAGTAAACATGAATTATAAATTTAGGGGGTGTAATGGCATGATGATGAAATGTGAATTGAGGGGTGAATTGATGATAACTAGTGCATTGTAGGAGTACACAAAGCTGAATTATGAAATGGGAATGGTGACATGGGGATGGTGACACCACTAACAGACCCATAGAACTTTAACTCACTGTCATGGTTTTGACTTGTGATAAATAAGACCCCCATGAAAATACCCCTTGAACCCTCAATGTCTCCTTTTCTCTACATGAGTATAGATTTGGAAATATGACCTTATGACCCTCTCATGGACTTTAGGCTCTCTCAAATATAATTTTGTATTTAAATATGCCTTTATGATATGGAAAACTTGCATTGACATTAGACAATGACCCCTTAGACTAGGACATCAATGATTCATAGGATAAACTAACATACAAACCCCCAAAATGAATAGAAAGAGGTAACGACACTTTGATCCCTAGACCCTAGGACCCTAACATTGGCTCCAATGGGGATGGCAACCTCCTAGTGAGGTGCCAAGAACACCACAGACTAGTAGCGTAACCATTGGGAAATGGATTCAAAAATAAAAAGACTCAAATGACTATGATTGACTTGACTGTTACCTTACATATGGCAACAAATCACTAGAACCTTAGGGCCTTCTCCTCGGGCTTCAAGTTCCAATAATGACCACCCACACTTTGCAGTATTGAAAATTAGAATGGTATGTACAATGGAGTGATGGATCATTTGAATTTCAAATGAGACAGTCTTTTAGCACCCTGCCATTGATAGACCCTCCTCCAAGTAGTTCATTTGTTAGTTCCTTTAAGAAGTAAGCATTATTGCTAAGGAAATAAGCAATTTTGAAGGGCCCCTTCCACAAATTCTCAAACTTCCTGTGCTTTCCTTTCTCCTCATTCCCGACATCCCATTTTAACACTAAGTCTTCAATTTGAAAATATTTTACTTTATTCATCTTGCCATAGATATTCTTAATCCAGTCTTGTATTCCGTGAGTATTCTTGAAAACTTATTCCCTAGTCTGCTGCAATTAGATCATTTGATTAATCCTCCTTTGTGCATCATTGGGTTCCACTTTAGCACTTTGTAGCAACTCCTTCACCAGAACTCCTAGTGAATAAGGAAAAACAACATCGATCCCATAAACTAGCTAAAAAGGGGATGTACCTATTGATTTTTTAGTGCGTGCTTGGTCAACCCACAATGTATTCACCAACTTCTTATGCCAATTCCTTTTGTTTTCTTGTAGCAAGTTTTTGATGATGTTGACCAAAATTTTGTTAGAAGAATCGACTAGGCCATTACCTTGGGGGTAATATGTCGTTGAGTGTCCAAGGGTGATGTTATATTTGTTACAAAAAACGACCATCTTCCTTTATTTAAAAGAATCAACGTTATCCATGATAATATTCTGAGGGAAACCAAACATAGACAAGATATTATTCTGCAAAAAACTGAATGATAACCGCATCTATATCAGGCTTACTTGGGACCACTTCTATCCACTTGGTAAAATAGTTGGTGGCTGTCAAGATCCACTTATGTTGTCCGGATGAGGTTGGGCAGATTTCACCTATGAAATCAAGTCCCCACTACTGAAAAGGTGACTCAACCCCAATAAGTTTTAGGGGAAGCGGAAGTAACTTCCTCCTTCCTTCGAAAATATGGCTTTCATGACAACTAAAAACTCTTTTGGATACATATGAAAACAATGTTGGCCAATAAAAACCAGCCCTTAAGATTTTGTTAACAATTGTCTTCCAAAACAAGTGTCCTCCATAACCCCCTTTATGAAACTCCTTTATGGTTTTATGTGCCTCATCTTCAAGTAAACAACTCAAAAACATACCACCAAGCTCTTTCCAATACAAACACTGGTTTATTACATAAAACTTAACAAATTTCAACTTTAGGAATCTGGATTTTGTTTTAGTTAAACCTCGGGGTGCTTGCAAATGATGCAACACATATATAATGTTTGTATACCAAGGAGAAGAAGAAAATCTTTCATACACCTGTTGAGTTGACCTCGAAACATCCTCTTTTGGAAAAGCAGCCAAAAAATGAATATCAAGCACATGAAAATTTTATTCTGCCTTCATCTTTGCCAATCCTTTCCCTTTAATCAACTTTGTGGGAATAATTTCCACATCATATTCAAGTATCGCAGCGATCCACTTACCCCTCTTACCTTTTGGATCATTTTGAGTGAGGATGTACTTCACAGTAGAGCTTGACACATAGGAAATGATGTGTGAATGCATAATGTACACTTGAAAATACTTTAGACCTTTCACTAAGGCAAAGGCCTGCTTCTCCATACTGTTTTATTTGAGGGAAGGATCTATGAGACTCCTATTGATGACTACTATTGGCTACTCTACACCTTGATGATTCTTTTGCATTAGGACATCTGTTATGCTATGCTTCAAAGAAAATGAAAAAACAATAAAATATTGAGTATATTAAGGACTAATAAGTAGAGGAGCACGGGACAAGGAAAATTTCACTTCATTAAAATATTTTATGGCTTCCTAGGTCCACTTAATCTCACTGTCTTTCTTCAGCATGTTTGTAATTTCCCTTATGATCTCTGCTAAGTTGGGGATGAACCTCCTTAAGAAGTTTATTCTTCCAAGAAAAGACTTAATTTCTTTTTTGTTTCTTGGGATATCCACCTTCTGAATTGCTTCTATTCTACTATGGTTTATTCTAATGCCATCTTTGGAAATTATATGTCCTAACATCTTGTCTTCTTCCAACCCTAATAAAGACTTCTTAGGATTCAGAGAAATTCCATACTTTCTACATTTTTTGAGCACACTCCCTAGATGTTGCAAATGGCCCACATCAAAATTTGAATATACAATGATGTCATCAAGATATATGATCAAAAATTTCTCTTTCTCTCAGCAAAGGCTATATCCATAGATTGCTGAACTGTCTCCCACATTCATTAAACCGAAGAGAATTTTGGCATACATGAAGGTACCCCACGGTGTAGTAAATGCATTTTTTTCTTGATCGTTCTGATGAACAAGAATTTGGTTGTATCCTTCTTGCACCTACTACCTTTTGAAGAATGTGATCCATCTTGGGAAATGGATAGTTGTCCTTAAGAGACACCTTGTTTAAATTTATAAAATCCACTTCCTGACTCGAATTAAGTTGGACAACTATTTAGAAAATATGAGATGCACAATAATTCTGACATTAAACACTTTTCTTACTTCTTTTTCGATCAAGGGAAAAAAAATAGGGTTTATCCTCTACAACTTCTGTTTGAATGGCTTTTTGTTTTCTTTGATTGGGATAGTATGCTAGATAACTCCTTTATCACAGAATTTCAGATCATCATACCCTCATAGAAAAACATCATAGAATTTTGTCAAGAGATCAATGTACTTCTGCTTCATTTCTGGGCTTAAAGACTTGGATAGCTTTACCATTTTGGGCTTGTCCTTTATGCCCATGTTACACTCTTCTACCCTTGTTTCAGTAGGCATCAATTTTTTCCTTTGAGCCATATTATTTTGTTCAAAATGTTCTTCAAGTTGTACCAACCCTCTTGGAATGATATTTCCTTTTAATTGCATCACCTTCAAATCTGCCCCATTTTTTTGTAAGTGTTCTATAACCTAATTTATAAACCTTTCCTTTTCACCTTCTTCCCATCCTCTGTGATTTTCAACCTGCATATTAGCAAATTATTCCTCCATGAACATAAATTTTTCCAATTGCTTGTCATTTTCAAAATTGTGTCAGTACTTCACATTATCCGGAACAGTAGGCCTATGCAAGCATCACCTATGCTCTTCACTAGTGCTCACATTACCAGACCTGTAACAACCATTTTAGATTGAGACAGACACCTCCGACTATGCTATTGGGGTAGTTCTTACTCAGCTGGGCTATCTAGTGGCTTACCATAGTGAGTCACTTTCAGACATACTCTGAAAGTATCGTACTTAATATGACAAAGAAATGGATTCCATTGTGCAGGCTTGTTGTCAATGGAAGTATTACATTTTGACGAAGGAAATGATCATCCACACAGACCACTAACCCTTACAGTTCATATAGACACAAAGGAAGTTGCAGAATGATCGTCGTCAGAAATGGTCCACATACCTGCAATAGTTCCATTTGAACATTAAGTACAAGAAGGGAAACTTCAATAATGTTGTAGATTTCCTCAACCAACCATCAATCATGGCGCTGATCACTGTGCTCAACTCTTGTGGGCACGAGACTTCGGGGTGGCCACATCTTTACAAGAGTGATCCAGAATTTGGTAGCACATACCAGACACTCTTAGAAGGAAAGCAAATATCAATTTTTCACCTCCAGGATGCATTGTTCTACCACCTGGGACACATCTGTGTTCCTTAAGGTGAGCATGCCAAGATTATTTGGGAGGCACATTATAGTCAGGTCGTTGGGAATTTCGGAGTAGAGAAACAATGATAGTATTGTAGAATTATTTTTATTGGCCAAACCTTCATTAGTATGTTGGGAGGTACATTAGATCTTGCACTGCCTAGGGCATTTCCAAACTAACCATTAAGAATAAAGGCCTATATACTCCTATGCCTACTCCTAGTCGACCTTGGGAATCCATATCCATGGATTACATGTCGAGCCTTCCTTCTACTAAGCATGACAACGACTGTGTTTTTGTGGTCATCGACAGATTCTCTAAAATGACCATCATGGCGGCGTGCAAGAAGAGTATCACAGGAAATTTCACTACTAATATATTCTTTGAGAAAGTGTGGGTACACTTGGGGATCCCACAGTCCATTATCTCAGATCGGGACAACATATTCCTAAGTGAATTTTGGTCAAGTCTCTGGTCAATGTTGGATACCAAACTTACTAAGTCCACGGATTTCCACCCCCAAACTGATGGCTAAACAGAGGTCGTAAACAAGATGATTGTACACATTCTGTTCATGTACAACTCGAAGCATACACACACATGAGATGAAAGCCTCCCCTATGTCTGACACAACTACAACAAAGCTCTCCATAGCTCAACAGGTCACAACCCCTTTCAGGTAGGATTGAGATTTCAGCCATCATGTCCCATTGATGTGGCCATACCATTTGCAGCTACTCAGGGAGATTCAGCTCACATCCAATCCAAAATAGACGGGGCTAACAACTTCATTGATCACATTCAACACATCCACCAGCAGGTCCATGATATTTTGGATAGAGCCAATGCTAAGTACAAAGAGGGCCATGATTAGCATCGAGTGTCACAGAAATTCTAGGTGGGCAAAAAAGTTTGGCTACATTTGCAAAATGAGCACCTCATTAGACCCCACTACAAGCTTCGCTTGCTCTGATATGGGCCATACACCATCACCAACGATGTAAGGGAAAATTCTTTCAAGCTCACCATTCCACCGATCCTTGGTCTGCATTGAGTGTTCAATGTAGACCACCTTCGACCATACTTTTCACCATTGTTGGACACATGTGACATTGCAGAACAACTCACACCAATAGAGCTAAACCCGAAATCCATGGAACAGACCACAACTGATCAAATCATGGACACATAGATTAAGAACACTCGTTAATAGAGGATCTGACTATATTGAGTTGTCAAAGCAGCCCAACTCCTTAACCAGGGCAAGTGGTTCACCAGGGATCAGGTTCAATAAAAATTTCCTCATCTCATGGAGGCTCTGCACACAATGGGGACCATTTCTTCTTAAGGAGGGAGGAATGATCCAAGTGGATATTGGTGGCCACCCGTATATTCCACCTAGACCTCTAGTTGGTTTTATTTGTTTCCTTGTTTATTGTATGATTTACTATTTTTAGCAATTTTTCAATTCCCGAACTTTCGAGGCAATTTCGACCCCCTAAACAACATTTTTTTGAGGTTCACAGTGGGTCCACAACTATAGGCAAGGCTTTTTCGCAAATCTTGTACTACTTAGAGGGACCTTTCCAACAAAGTATCGTACACACCAAATAGAGATAATATGACCAAGCTACGACCCCAAGAAGTTGACTGCCCAACTAATTCCAACAGGGCCCACAAACTCTTAGTGTTTCATCTCTTAGGGTTAGGGTTTTAGTTGTTTAGGGCTTTCCCTTGTTGTTCAATAATAAATAGTTCCCGTAGACTCATTGTAACACAGTTCAAAGGCATGTAGCTGATACATCTCTTCTTAGAGATAAGATACCAACGATAGAGTTAGTTTATTTCCATTCTGTTAGTAAGCATATTTCAGCGCTTTGATATTAATGAAATGAAGTGTTATTTATGCTGCATCTCTTTACTTATGGTTATATTTTTATAATTTTTTGCATTCCTATTTAAGTTCATATTGCAAATTCATAAGTTAAAATGAGTACATTTATAGGAGTAATTAATTTTTAGATAATTAATTGTATCTTAATTGTTAAAAAAAAAGAGAGAAGAAGAAATCCAACTTCATCTCATATCATAAATGGAAATTAATACACTAATCCAAAAGATTGATATCATAAATGAAAATAAAAACCAACATTATGATTACAAGCTAGTGCAATCATTTCCATTGTAGAGAGGCCTTGTGCTTGGAATAGTGAAATTAGGTCGCTTAGGAGGAAATTTTTTAATCTTTGCATCGGAAACATTCATTGTTGTCAAGTCTCGACTCCCCAACATCACAATCCATGAAGGCCCACCCAACTGTAAATGAAATTTTTGACAAACATACTAAATATTAGACGGTATGACCAAGTTATTTCAAATTTTAGAAGCGATTACAGAAGTAGTAACATGGTCAAGCAAGGTTAATATAGGTTACTTCAACAATAGAATCATGAGCAACAATGGAAAGAACGTCTACACATGACAAGACACCATTGCACGCATTCTCGAGTTTTTCCTTTATGGAATCGATCACCTTGAAGCCACTCGACGCATTGTTATTTGGATTAGCATACTTCTTGCTAGTGAAAGTCGAGGAATTATCGAACATGGCATACCCATGGAGGCCCGCGAAGAACAAATGAATGGATGTTAAGCTACCCCTAAATCATAATGTCGTCGTTAATGACAACTGTTAAGCTGGTTCAATCAATAAGAAATTAATTCTTGCACATAAATTAACGAAGCAAACGTGGAAGTGAAGGCGGAGAAACGACATTCCCATGTGTTTCTGGTTGGCGACCGCCTACTTCATGGCAATTTCACCATTCGTGATTTCCTCGGATAAAACTTGGCATAAAAGTTGGTGCTTAGTTTCCCAACGGTGGTATTGGTGATCTAACACATCAAAAACACCATTACAATAATGTGTGGGAAGCTCTTCAACAAAGCAATGATTTTTACATACACGGTGAGAATCTGTTGTATTGTTCAAAATGCGACAATATCTTGGCTCCCTGCCATTCTAGTGGTTCCAATGCTGGTTCTGTATTTGGGTGTTGTAGTAGTTCATGTTGGATTTTTCATGTACATAAGCCCTCTAAAACTCAGTTTTATAGAAGATGGTAACAATAGGAACACCATTACTCTTTTCGTTAAAGTTTCTACAAGACCCACTTCATATCATTTGTAGAAGGAGTCGCGAAATAAAACATCCATACATCCATTTTTGCATTCAAGTTTTCCTCCTTTTTTCATCCAAGTTTGTGTCATTTTTTTCTTTCGTTTTTGTATCCACATTTGTTTCACCACAATTCATGCTAATTTTTATGCCTACTATTGCACCCATGTTTTCTTCCACTAGTTCATCCATGTTTACATCATGTTTTGTGTCCAAGTTTGCATCAACTATTGCATCTACTTTTTCATCCACTTTTGCGTCATTTTTCTGTCTTGTTTCACATCTACTTATGTTGTGTCGACTCTTCATCCAATTTTATGTCTATTGTTTCCCCCATTTTTTGTTCACTTTTGAATCCCTTTTCCAAAACTCATCATATTTTTTGCATTGATGATATTTCTTATGACATTGACAATTATGAAAAACCGATAAAAGTGTCAATAATTATGATGATAATGAAGATGATGATGATGACATGATTTGTGATTATTATGATAATGGCAATGATGATGACGATGCTAATGACCTTGGCCAATGTTCCCAATTTTTAAATGTTGTCATGGTCATAATCATAATCATTAACTTTGGTGTCGTCTTCCAAGTCATCATCATTATCATTATTTTAATCTTGGTCATCATCAACAACAATAATGGCATGAATGATGATTATGATGTTCATGAAAAATATGAAAATAATGATGATAGAAATTACATTAATTATGATGACGGGGATCATGAAAATTATAATGATGATGATAATGGTAGCGATGATGATGATGATCATCATCAATCATCTCTAAAAAATAAAGTTGTTATTTCTCTTGCATATATCATGTGTCCTAAAAACCATTTTCGAGCACTCGTAACATTTTTTGGGTTGATGATATTTCTTACGACACCTATAATTATGAACAATTGACGACAATGTCCATAATCATGATGATGATGATGACATGAATGGTGATTATGACGATAATGCAATGATGACAATAATGATTACGACAATGGTGGTGATGATGATGATAATGAAGATGATGACACTCCCTCTAAACTAGGGAGTTACTCATAATGAGACAAAAAAGTACTCTCAAGTTGAAATATTCATATAAGAAGGGATCTGGATTGATAAGCATCAACGATGATTTACATCATCATATCCAACATTGTCAAAATAGCAGGGCCTTGACTAACAAGTTTTATATCTCCATTAGATCAGAGCACAATGTTGGGAGAAATAAATTTGGACACCACTGCCTCTCTAGGCACTTACCCCACTAGGATGTTCACTAGGTATGTCCTTACATGATCATTTCCTAATTCACTGTCATAATATTTGACATGAGGAAGTGTCTATTCTCATGACTATTCTTATCTTGGATTAATGTACTTGAATTATATGGGTTAGTCCTAATCAATGTACAAATTATCAAAGAATATTGGTCCCATATGTTTATCCAATCCACCATTCTCCCTAATGGTGTCTTTACTAGGCTTACGACTGTTATTCCTAGGCATAATCCACGACACATGGATAATATGGTGTCCACCCTCACTCCCTTTCAACCAGGGAGGAGACATCCACAAGCATAAGATTTTCTCAAGAATACCCATCATTTTCAAAGAGAACAACATCATTAATTTGTTTTCATTGTATGACACCTTTATGGTTAATCATTCATAGATTTGTGGCAAAATATTTCCCCTTTTGTCATTTGTGATGAAAGAAAATAAAAAATTGAAAGCCAAAATCATTAAAGATACACTGTTATGATTTATCTAAGTCTAAACTCTAAGGTTGAAGTGAAAATTCATGTAAATTTTATATCTATGATTTGTGCCAAACTTATGGAAACCTTATTCCCTAAGTCCTATATATAAGAAAAAGAAAAAGAAATAAAAATAAGGCCCATTGAATGGTAACTCATGTATTCACTCCCTCTTTGGAAAATGTATGAATATATACACTCCTAGTCACACTTGATCACATGTTTGTGATGATTAAATCATGAAGTCCTCTTTTCCCCTTGCATTTTCAGTTCATCATTTAAGCACCTAATT
Source organism: Pinus tabuliformis (assembly GCA_031772625.1). NCBI lineage: Eukaryota > Viridiplantae > Streptophyta > Pinopsida > Pinales > Pinaceae > Pinus > Pinus tabuliformis. Next base: position 82,428,660 of record CM062820.1, on the reverse strand, counting down.
GAGGATCTAGGGAATGTTTGTTGCCCAAGGGTTTCATGTATACACTTGGTTTACTTATGTCACACTACAGTCAATTTATGTGACAGAGTGACATATTTAAGTTTGTGGAGTTATTAGAAAAATGTATTAAGTTAGTCATCACACACACATGTATTACATCTCATTGATCCACATGTGTGGGTTGGATAATCATTGCTTGAGAAATTTAATGGAGACTACTTTAGGGCTTTGATGGTATAGCTTACAAAATCTCTTGTTAAACATTGTGATTCATCCTTTCTTTTCCTTGAGACACTTGATAATATTGAAGTCACTCCCAATAATCCATGGATATGGGGAGTATAAATTACTTGTGATGGAAATAGAATTGAGAAATAGAGGTTTTCCATTTGCGATATTGGATTAATAGACATTGGATACATGGTAGTAGTCCTTGATGTCAATTAACTAAGATTGTATTGTCATAATGTGAAAAGAGGTAAACATATTAGTAACCTTGATGTCCTGATCATTCCAAATAATAGCCATTCCACCCAAGTATCTCTAAGCATCAATCACTACTACTTTGCAATTCCTCCCCCATTTCATAATTATATTAGGTAGAACCTCACTTAATATTTTTGTTTCTTATATCGACATTATTGATGGGTACTTTGCGTGCCATTGTTCTTTTAGGAGTCTTTGTTTTCCTTTACTATTGAGGACCCTCATGTTCCATGCGACTATTTTCATGGAGAATTTACACAAAAAGGAAGTATAATGTGACTAAAAAATACATGTTTCAATATTTAATTGCTTGGACAATGCCACTTCATGACTCCTATATTTCCTTAACCTGGGACCAAATGGTGAACTTGATGGCCTTAAGGGAAATTGACCAATGAAAATCTCAAAAAGAGGTGACTTTTGACTTTATCGCATACAAGTTAATATACTAAAAAAAATATCCATAAAAATTTCATCAATCAATGAATCATTAAAAAAATATCCAAAACAATTTCATAAAGTGATGAATCATTACATTATAAAATACAATCTATAAACCTTTTGGGAACTTTTTGCTAAACCATGCTCAAAATCAACATATTTAATATTAATATTTAACAATAATATGGACAATAACACATTTTCAGAAATTAAATAACATGTTATGAATCCTAAGAAATGTCACTAACAGAAAACTAAAAAGCATGCAATTAATGGGAGTGACCACTCATGGCCACCATAAGACAATTAATCTATTAAGACCAAGATTAATGAGGAAAAAGATCTATAAAGGACAAAGGCAAACCTATTTTAACTTTATTGTTTTATTAGGTGCAAGTTGAACATCTCAAGATATAATGAAGAGTAGAATTAATTTTATTGCATGAAGAAAACCCAAGCACATTCTATAACTTACTGAGGAAGAGATGTATAATACGCATCTCAGCAACACAACACATGGCATTAAGTTACTTTTCTATATATAATTTAAACTTCTAACATAAAATCACAAATTTAGCATGAATGGAATGTTTAAAATCCATTTTTATAAAAACAAAATATATTTTTTTCTATAAAAAAATACCAAAAACTAAATGTTTTTTTAGAAAATGGAAAAAAAAATGACTAAAACTAAACATATATTAAAAAAAAAACTAAAACATAAGCAAATAATTTTTAGAATTTTTTTAAACACTTCCCTCCTTTCTAAGAAGCAAAAATAATAATAGAAATAAGGACGGACCAAAAATCTTCCTTTCCCTGGTAAGTGTTTCCGACCATTCATTCCACTCATTCGAGTTATTTCATAAAATAGAGATAAGTGTTATTTCACACTCTTTTGGCAAAGCCTATTGAGCTTCGCATGTGATATATCTATTCCTTGATGGAGTCCTTGATATATTGATCAAGTTTTGATTCCTTGAAGATTAATTAGAGCAAAGAAAACATGAGTACTCTTAATTCCAAGTTCAATACCTCTGATGGTGGACACGAGGCAAGGGAGAGGTTGTTATCGTGGTCATAACTCCAAGTTCATTGTCTCTGATGGTGGACGAGGCAAGGGAGGGGGTTGCAGTCATGGTCATGGAGTTTTCTCTTTTACATTATATTTAGGGAGTTCAAAGCAATTTGAATGGAATCATTGTCGTCACTAGGTATAATGGATTAAGTGTGATAATGGATAAAATGAAGTAATTATTTGTGATCATTTGTTCTTGAATGAATATTAGGCTCCATTTTATCATAGAGAAAAGTACATGCATTAAAAAAAATTCAATATTTGATCTGACATTCATATTGTATGTGACTTATTTTTCATTAAAAACAATTTACTTTTTTCATGTGACATTCTTTTTTTGTTAAAATTTCTTCTATTTCTAATTTGAATTACAATTGTAATTTGAAATAAAGCTTCCAGTAACTCTTAATTTACCAATCATGGATGGACATCATAAGAAACATTCACAATATAATATGAAGAACAAATGGGTACCTACTTCATATGCATTAATAAATACTTCTACTACTTAATGTGAATTACAAGTGTAATCTTAGTTGGATCTCCAATATATATTAAACAATATTTTCATTTTATTTTTTAGTATTATTAAATTTTATTATGTCCTACCTCATTTTATGGTTAGCATTGTAATAAAAATATGCATTGTGCTATAGAATTAGTACTAACATGTAATGACCACGAAGATGTTGATACAGACTATGCTTAGATTACATGATATATCAAAGATGATGATGATGAGAATGGTGATGGAATTGGTGATGATTATGTGGATGATATTATCAAAATGGTCAGGATGATAATCATGGAAATGATCATGAGGATGATCTTGACTATGATTTTCGTGGTGCTAGCTAGCTATGCGTTATTTTTATATTTAGTTATGGTAATCATACATTTGAATTTTAGTTGATTCAAATAATGATGATGATACTATTGATATTATTTTGTTACCTTATGAATATGTTGAAAATTGTTTACATTTTTTATTATGAAGAATTATTGTGTATGATGAGATTCCTATTTTTTTATGGATGTTGTGAATTTACCTTAGAATAATGATATCTATGAAACATTTTTATTTGGTAATAATACATTGAATTTTAGTTGATTTGATTAAATATGACGATGATATTATCATTTTTATCTTGTTATTTTATGTATATATTGAAAATTATCAACATTATTTTGATGGAGAATTATTATGTATGATGATATTACAATCTTTTGATGGATGTTGTAATTTACCTTAGAATAATGGTGTTCACGAAAGATTTTGATATGATAATCACATGTTTGAATCTTAGTTGATTTGATTAAATATGATGAGGATATTATTATTATTATCTTGTTACTTTATATATGTGTTGAAAACTATTAATGCTTTTTGATGGAGAATCATTATGTATGATAATATTACTATTTTTGGATGTAATGTTGTGAATTTATCTTGGAATAATGATATCTACGATAACTATTGATTTAGTAGTCATATATGTATATTGAAAATTGTCAATGATGTTTTGATGGAAAATTGTTATATATGAGGATACTTCTATCTTTTTGATGAATTTTGTCAATTACCTAAAATTTGTTTACAAATATTAAATTATCAATTTGAATTGTGATATCTTCTTAAATGTGTTATACATGAAAATACCTCATCATCATCTTGGAGGAGAATACTATGTTGTTGGTTGAAATATCCCTTTCTCCTAGACTATATAAGACTATAATGCAAGTTATGTACCATGAGGACCACGTTATCCTAGTCTATAACAAGTTTTCCCCTTCATCTAACTTTTGTTACCAAAATTCTCACTTAGGAGGAAAAAAGCTCGAGCTAACTAGAATGTGACACTCTTGTTCACTTTCGGAAACTCATATGGTGGAATGTGATCTCTTTATCCTCATATTTAGCTTTTTCCTAAAAACGAAAAGCATACAAAAGTGGGAAAGAGCCATAAAGCATGGGGAAGCTTTTTCCTAAGCACAAAAGCATCTAAAAAGTGGAAAATGCCATTTTTATATGAGGAAACATTATTCACCCAAAAGCTTTTGCCCAAATTGAACTAATGAGGAATTTGGGAAATCTTCATAGCCTTTACTTTCCTATATATTAGAGGCTTGGCCATTGAGAAAATGATGGGAATTCTTATATTGTTAGGCTGGTGAGATCTATGTTGAGAGGGAGAGTTTTGGAGCTAGGAGTTGGGAGAGGTAGTGTTGCAACTTCATTTGATGGTTGTAATTTTCCTCCAACTCCTTTATTAATATAGATTGGTTGTTCTTCCTTCCATATGCTGCTATTCACTCTTTACTTATTCTATTTAACTAATGAATATATGTGATTTTGGTTTATATTTATTTAATCAGTAATATTTATATGTTTTTGATAGTTTCGATTATCAAGATATTATGTTGTGAAGGTTTATTTGTTCTCTCTCTTATGTGTAGGACCAAGTTTTGGAGCTAGGTAGGAGCACTTCCCAACTACACTAAAAACTCCAACAAGACCTGCATGCGAGGACTCACAAGAATTCCTTCTCTTTTTCTTATTCTATACTCTACATCTTGATCTACTAAGAATCCTAAGCCTTAGAACAACCTTTCTCTTAATCGGTATGTCCTAGGTTTCCAAGATAAACTAAGAGGGTTTTATGTTCATCTAACCATGCATTAAATCCTACAACAAAATGATATTTAGAAACTGTAATATATTTCACTATGTAATTGAAATTAGTGAAATGAACCCATAAAGGGGGTCATAAATAGAAATAAAATTAAAACTCTAAACAAGAAGCCAAAAGTGGATATAACCATGCATGCAAAATTGGAAGTAGAATTGGATGTTAAATTAGCCATCAAAACAAGATGCAAAAAATGACACAAAAAGGTTTTTAAAGTAGAATTAAAAGAGGGTGAAATACTAGACACAAAGAAGGGAACAAAACAGGGCATACAAAAGGATACCAAATTGGGCACAAACAAGGATTCAAAAATGGACACCAAAATGAGGATGAAAAATTGGGTGCAAAAAGGATGTAAGAATAGAAACAAAACAAGATGAAAAATGGGACTAAAAAAGGGTGAAACCAAGGATGCCAAAAATGATGCATAGCTAGATGAAAATTCGAACTAAAATCTAGGTGCAAAATGAGATGCAAATGTGGACACAAAATGTGGCAGAAAAAAAGATGAAAATTTGGATGCTAAAAAGGATGAAAAATTAGACACCAAAAAGGATGCAAAATTGGACATAAAAAATGGTGCAAAATTGGACACAAAAGCAGAAAAAATGGTGCAAAAATGACTTAAATTTGGATGCAACATTCGATGCAAAATGAGGTGCAACAAATGATTGAAAACTTGGTGCAAAAACAAATGCAAAAGTAGACGAAAAAAATGGCTCACAATTGAACGTAACATTAGACACAAAATGGGATGCAAAGGAGGATGCAACACATGGTTCAACAGAGGATGCAAATTTAGATGCTCAAAAGGATGCAAAATTGGATGCAAGAAATGGTGTTAAAAATGATGCTAAATTGAATGCAACAAATGATGCAAAATTAGATGCAAAATATGGTGCAAAATAGGATGAAAAAAAGGGAGACAAATAAAATGCAAAAGTGGATGCAAAAAATGGTGTAGAAATGGATGCAAAATTTGGCATTAAATCAGATTCAACATTTGGTGCAAAATTGGATGCAAAAAGTGGTGTAAAGAAATGCACAAAAACTGGCACAAAAATAGATGTAAAAATAAGTACAAAATTAGAAGCAAAAAATGACATAAGACTAGATGCAAAAACTAGCCCAAAATGGATGCAAAAAATGCATTAAATCAAATGCAAAAGTTGGTGTAAAACTCGATGAAAATTACGACACATTAAGGAAATACTAGCACAAAATAGGAAGCAAAAAAAGATGAAAAAAATGGCACAAAACTAAAAGCAAAACCTGTTTTAAAACCAAATGCAAATCTTGGTGCAAAATATGATGAAAATTTTGTTGTAAAAAAGATGCAAAATTTGGTGCAAAAAGGACGCTTTAAAAATTGTACAATATAGCCATATTTAGTGCCAGGCTACTCATCCCAATTGAGAAAAAAATGTACTAAAATCTGGTGCTAAATCTGGCGCAAATTGCCTATTTTGTTGTAGTCATTGCAATTGGCTAAAAGAATGTGATCTCAACCATCATAAATTTTATTGAGGATTTAACATCGTTCTTTACTGCATATAGGCACCTCAAGGGAAATTTTATACACAAATTTATATATTAGACATCAACATACAATCAATTTAATTTAGGGACACCCATGAGACTGGAAAAGCATCAAGTCAAAGGAAGAAACTCTTAAAAGTTTTCAAGAAAATATTTTTACCACTTGTGGATAGTTATACACTTCATAATTCGTACCCCATCTTCACAACGGTTCAATAGTATTCAACATATTTAATAAGTCCGTATATCTTTTTGTCCCTAGTATTATTCTCTCTTCTCGAAGAGCCCTCTGATTTGATTGTTTATTTGTTCTCTATTTTTTGGAAATTTCCAAGTGATGATGTAGTTGTTAGAGGACAAGGTTATGGGACAAGAAGCATTTGTGTAAGACCGAAACACTACACTTGCTATGTACTCTGCTATTAGCAAGGAATGACACATGGCAATCGATGAGTATCTGTTATTTGATGCCAAAGTTTGTTGGCACCTTCAGTTGTTGGCTGTCATCCTTCTAGTTAGTCTTCTATAAATTTTTCCAAGAGCACATAGATACTCATAATTGAAGGAAGAAAAATAAACAATATGAACTCTCATCTAGACTATCAAAACAAGGCATACTGCGTTGAGTGGGAAAACAACCTCTTACATCTTATTAATACTACTGAGTTGATAATGAATTACATTAATAGTTTTTTGATCATATTCTCCTCACATTCACATCACACTCACATCAAGTACAATTGAGGCACCAAATTGCATAATCCACTTTGGTTAAAATGGTATAGTTTTACTCAATAGTAGTTCTTAGATAGGTATTGATGTGCATTTGGAAATTGCAGCAAGCATAATTATAGAGAGGGTACATTAGGATTGCAATTTGACCACCCTTAGTCTTGTTTTTAAATGCACATTACTTCACTGGGCCTTGGGGTAGTTCATTGTTAATTTTTTCTTCTTCTTCTTTTTTTATTATTATTTATTATTTATTTTTATTTTTTTAATTATTTTTTGTTGGGTAGTTTTGAGTTGGTCAAGTTATAGGTGATTGGTGGTTCATTGGATTGTGTGAATAATCAATGTTTTCAACCATGTAGAGGGTTTGTCACCATGTAAATTGTTACAATGGTCTGTTGCAATTGTCAATATAAATCGATGATATATACAAGAAGTTATAATACATATTAGAATTTTGGCCACCACGAGATGTAAACCTTGTATTGTTGAGGGGGCAATGCAAAATACTAAAATAGGTTGTTGCTACTAGTGTCATTGCAATTCAAAATCTTTTTTTACAATTTCAGAGATAATGTTAACATCATCAATCACACTGCACTATAGTTTCCCATCGAAGTTGCAGATTTTACACCAAAAGTTATGAATAATTGAGAGTTGATGTCTCACTCATTTTCATCTAATATGCGATGGTATTTGAAATTTGTGAGGTTGTTATGCAAATTTAGAATTGGAAATATAGGCATCACGTTGTTCATGAATTAATATTATTTTATTTAGCTTATCTGATGTCATCTACTACTTGTATTTTTTCAAAATATATCAAATATTTGCTATTGGAACTTGAAAGACCATCTTTGAAGATTAAGAGGCAATCTATGTTGGAAAGGTTATAGAATCTGTCAATTTGGCATAATGTAAGTGATTTCTCTTTATCTTCTACCTTTGAATGACATTTTGTTTACTAATTTTTATCTTCATTGATTTTTGTATATGACACAATACTTGTCGAATTTATACCTTACAAAAGTTCCTTTACAACATCGGGTACAATTGCTAGTTATAATAAAAATAAATAACTAATTATAAAATAGGAGGGATTTTTTAAATTTTGTCTCATCAATCGAGGGATGGAATGTAGGTTTTCAATCCCTTTAACTTTAAATTCTCTATGACATAAACCGTAGGAAATGGAAAGGCTAATTCATTATTTTCAATTACAAATAGAGAGCTTCGAGCCTTTACAGATATTTTATATTGTTTTATAAAGAAATATTTAAATTTATAAAACTAATGTTGATGATTTTTATTAAAGAATATTTTAGCAACCTATTTTATTTTTCTAATATGAATTATTATTATAATAATAGTATCGTATTGATTCATATTATTATTATAATAATAGTATCGTATTGTATCGTGTAGTATAGTATATGAATTCGTTTTAACTAACTTATGTTTATTTAAATTTATTTTATAAAAAAATAAATTTATATAAATATCAATGGAAAGTATAACTATCTAAATTAAATGTATAATTTAATTATAGATGATTTTTTTGATATATATATATATTTATTTTTGTTTTTTATTTTTTATTTTTTTAGATTTTTAAAAATTTCGAGTGTAAGATGTTTAATCTATAAATGTTAATTGTTTCAAGATTTTCAAGTCAATAAATCTATCTTATGGAATCAAAAATGTATTTTCAACAAAAAAAAAGATAGCAATCTCACTTGAAATTGTATCTCTAAATTAGTTTGCAAAAGAGAGATTCTGTATAGTTAGATCATGCCTAAATTCAAGTTTAAGATGTTTAATATACAAATGTTAACTTTTCGTAATTTTCAAGTCAGTAAATCTATTTTATGGAATCAAAAATGTATTTTCAACAAAAAAAAAAAATATCACAATCTCACTTGAAATTGTATCCCTAAATAAGTGTGCAAAAGAAAGATTTTGTATAGTTAGACCTTGCCTAAATAAAATGGTTGTTAAATCATAAAAATTAACTAAATTATAACATTATTATCATTATTATTAAAAATAACCAACCGAGATCCATCTTAACTCTGGATCTACCAAGTGCTGAGAGGGATCAAATATCTTGATATGCAAACTCATTTTAGATAACCAGCCTAGATCCATCTTAACTTTGAATCTACCAAGCGCTGAGAGGATCAAATCTCTTTTCACTCTAAAACAAGTTTGCATATCAAGATATTTGATCCCTCTCTTGGATCTAGGCTAGTTTAATTTCCCCCTTTAAATAGGTTATATTCCACATGAATACCATGGGCCAGTTTTATTTTTTTTATTGTTTTATTTTGATAGAATTATTTTTATTTTACTTTGACTGAGTTAAAATGTTTACATTACATTGTATCAATCTTTTTATTTAATTTTAATTTTTATGTAATTTGACTTAGTCAAAATGTTAAACATAACATTACAACGTGTCGCTTTTTGTCTCCCTTACCTCATAACTCCCCTTGCCCCCCTCTCCTCTCATTTCTCTTTTTCGTCCCCTTGATCCTCATTGCTAGCACTCATTCCTCATCAGCTTGTGACCTTGCTCTTTTGTCACTTCTCCTCCTTAGAATTCCCTACTATGATATAATGAGTCAAGACTGTTGTTGCATCCTCATTAAGAAGGTATGTGGCCTCAATCATCTTTCAATAAAAAGGCAACTCAAAATTCATAAGGCAACTTTCATTATTTAGCCCCCAAAAACAAGATTGAAATCCCATCTAGAAAGAAAATTTGGAGAGATGGAATACAAAGGAAGTTCTAATAACTTGGAGATGGATGATAGAAATATTGAAGTAAAACCAGGTTAGAAGTAATATTAAACTACACCAACCCAACTCAACTTAAAGAGTAAGGAATTATAGAAATTAATTGTTGAATTATGAGAGTTGTTAAGGTAGGTGAGTAATTATGTTGGATATATATTGATGCAGACCATTCCAATAGAATCCCCTTGTGCATAAAATAATAATGCCAAAATATGACTCTAACATGTGTGTGGAATTAGTCATGAGAGCGGCTCTAACCACTCTTGTTTACTTGTTACGTATATTTTTCTTTTTATTTTTAATAGTTTAATTTATTATAGTGTATACCGAGGGAAATATTTTAACAATATATTTTATTGTTTTAATGTTATTATTATTATTATTCATTTTAGTGCAAACATGGTTCACGCCAGCAAATCAAATAGCTCAAATTTCGTCGTCCTCGCACTTTTCCAAAGTTGACGGGTAGCTGGTTGGGGGGTGGACCTTAAGATAGCCTAGGCCTTATCCCTACAATGGCCGTCACAATTGGAAAATGCTATTTCCAACCCCATAGCCTCATTAATGCGGGGCTACATGTGCAGGAGATAGCCACCTCGCGTTTAGATAATAAAAAAAAAACGGCGTAGTACCCACCTCGCGTGTTATAAACTCCTATCTCCTGTGCATGTAGCCCCGCATTAATGAGGCTATGGGGTTGGAAATAGGAGTTGCCGTCACAATTCATCACAGTGCGTTGACTGTTGAATTTATGTTGGATATAGGTCGTGGTTAGCGTTGGGAATAGCCCCGTCAAATTGTTTTGTTCTGTGTCGTTCAATACTCCATATTGTATATTTAAAAATTACATTGTAAAATATAGTAAATAAGAGATAAGAATTTTATAGTTTTTGTTTTCAAGTTTCTGTGATCCATAATGATTTAAATAAAGTCTTTCGATATATTTTCAAGTTTCTGTGATCCATAATGATTTAAATAAAGTCTTTCGATAGAAATCACATGAGAGAATTTTTTGGACAACGTGTTTACAACCAACAAGTGTGGTTCATCATCACGAAGAGATGATGAACCACACTTGTTGGTTCGAAAGGCTTCGGCCAAAAAATTCTCTCATGTGATTTCTACAAAAAGACTTTGTTTAACTTTATAATTGCTAAAAATAATAAATTCCTATACACAAAAAAATAACAATTCTTTTATAAATATTACTAAGATATATAATCTATTTTTTTTTTTCCATATTTTCACAATCTATTTTTTTCAAATTTGGTAATTATGTTAAGTACAATTTAATGCTCTTCCCTATTGGTAATGAAATTAAGAATTATAAATTAAAACGTTTGGATATGCTTTTCTCCTTATATCTATTTTAGATTAAGTAGAATGTACAACTTTTAACCGAACCAATAAAATGCATTTTCAACAGCGAAAAAATAAAATCTACAATAAAAAATTTAGGTTTTAGATATTAATTAATAATGAAATTATTAATTATATTAAAAGGTATGATTTGAAGTTATTACACTTTCACTTTCCTAAATGAAAGTCAAAGCGATGTAAAAGTAGACGTTGTTGGTATTGCATATCGTCCAACTTCTGTTTTGTATAATGTAAATATATTTGCCGAAAAGCTTGACCAAGCTTTAAAAACTATGGAGCACCGGAGAAATCCCTCAGAGGTATCTATACGGTCCTTTCAATAAGTTAAAAAAAGACAAGTCAATTGCCCGCATTATTTGTTTTTTACACTAGATTCGATTTTAAAGTCAAACTGCTTTATTTTGAACCCAACCCGATTACATGAATTAATTTTTCCATTTTATTATAGAATTTAAAGGTATAATAAACAATTTTGATACACCTTTTCTAACCCTTTTTTTTTTACCAATTATTCCGTGTTAGGATGGGAAGAACGTCATTATAAAGTAGAAAATGACTCCAAAATAGTATAAATGAAAATGTTGAACCATGTAATATATGAATTTTTAATTAGGAAGTCAAAAGAAATAAAAGTTTTGAATTTTTTTTAAACATAAAAGATTTTATATAAAAATAAATTTATATATTATATGATATGATAGAGGTTTATAATAAAAGTTATTTGAAACGTAAGATACTTAAAAAAAATGGAATATCCATTATCAATAGCGTATTTTCATTAGAAAAGAAAACTAAAATATTCTAAATAAATCTTTATTTATTTTTAAAAGTAATTTTATTTTATATTATTTTGAAAAATATCAATATTACTAAAATAACACTTTAGTAAAATAAAGTTTTGGTTAAATAAAGTTTTGGTTAAGCAATAGCACATTTTCATTAGAAAAGAAAACTAAAATATTCTAAATAAATCTTTATTTATTTTTAAAAGTAATTTTATTTTATATTATTTTGAAAAATATCAATATTACTAAAATAACACTTTAGTAAAATAAAGTTTTGGTTAAATAAAGTTTTGGTTAATCACTTAAATTTTACTAGTTAAAATTAGTTAAAATAAATTAATATAAGTTTCACAATACTTTCATTTTTTAAATATCTTTAATATAATTGCAATAAATTTCACTTTAAGAATATATATAAAGTTAGTAATCTTTTTAATTCTATATTTCCAGTTTATATTTCTTAATTGTATGATGATATAACCATGTAATTGGTTATATATATTAATAGATACGTGGATGCTTTATTTTTGACTGGTTATGATATAGGTTAATCGCATATTTCTGCCACCATTCAAGTTTCCGAAGAGGCTGCAGGATTAATGGTGAGTGATCCTGTCTTGAGGACAAATAAGCATTTCTCTGTGTGAGGTCAAGAGACCTTGTATTGCAGAGAAGTATCATAAAGTTTCAGAAAGTTTGTTGTGTTGTAGTGAGGGTGTGGCAACAAAACTCTGTGTGCAGTGCCTAAGGTCCCGGTGAAGGGCGAGCTCGCTAAAGGATTGAGGTTACTTGTTGTCCGTCTGCTTCTGCTTAAGAGTGTGCTCCTGTGGAGAATTGATTTGTTAGGCTCATTGGAGGGAGCCGAACTGCTGAGAACGTCTGTGTGAAGTGTGCCGGTAAGAGAGGGCCTAAGAAACCTGGTAAATCCTTGACGTCCAGGGTTTGGAGTTTGATGTAAACTCTATAGTATTTGTTGACTGTGCTATAGCAAGATATTTCATATTCTGTTAGAGAGTGCAAAACATCCAAGGAGACATGGGACACTAAAAAATTTGTATGAGACGAAGACTACAAATCGAATATTGTATTTAAAGAGTAAGCTTCTTTCAATTAAGATGGAAGAAAATGAAAGTGTGAGTAATTTTATTTCTAGAATTAAGGATCTAAAGGATAAATTAGGTGACATTGGTGAAACAATATCTAGTACAAACTTGGTTACTGTGACATTAAATGGAATGCTTGATGAATATCAAATGTTTATCACTGGTCTTTCAGCTAGAGAGAAGGCTCCTACTTTTGATGAGTTGGCAGGTATACTTATGCAGGAAGAAGAGTGGAGAAGAAGTCTTAAACAAAAATCTCCTAGTTTAGTTTTGGCATTAATGGCCAAAAGGAAGAAGTCCTTCAAAGGCAAACAATGGAAAAAAAATAAAGGCAAAAAGCCACATGTAAAATCATTTCAAGGTACACCTTTACCAAGGACAAATGCCAAATCAAGTAGAGATGATGTGTGTTATTACTGTGGAAAACCTGGTCATTTTGCTAAGAATTGCATGAAAAGAAGGTCTGATCAATTCAAACAAAGAAGGCATTCATGAAATTATGTTAATAGAGATGAAGCAATTAGTCATGACTTTAGCAATCTTAAATTGTTTGTGTCCAATGTTGCTTTATCAACAGAAACTAATGATGATAATGCTTGGTTTATAGATTTTGGTGCATCAATCCACATGTCATGCAAAAGAGATTGGTTTGATACTTATCATGAGATTAATAATGGTGGACACATCTATTTAGAAGATAATAGATCACATGAAATTAATGGATATGGTGATATAAGTGTTATGATGCCTAATGGACAAGAAAAACAAATTCAAAATGTGGTGTATGTTCCAAGATTAAAGAAGAACTTAATTTCAGTCTCTACTATTATAGATCAACATTTAAAAGTTGAATTTGTTAAATCAAATTGTTTGGTAAAGGATGTGCAAGACAACTACAAGGTTGTTGCAAAAGGAATGAGAGTTGGAGGCTTATCCAAGTTGGATGTAATGAAGAATGGGCATCAAGCTTTGGCATAAAAGGTATGGACACTTAAATCATAATGACCTAATATTACTACAAAAGAAATTGATGGTAGAAGGTCTTCCAAATATTAAGGGCGAACACTTTGAATGTGAAGGTTGTGTATTAGGAAAACAACATAGGGAAGAATTTCATGTGCATGAAAATAGAAGAAAATGTGAAATACTTGAACTAGTGCATATTGATGTATGTGGTCCAATGAAAACTAAGTCACTTGGTGGAGCATATTACTTTCTTATATTTATTGATGATAGAACTAGATACACCTGGGTGTACTTTATAAGAAACAAAAGTGATGTGTTTGAATACTTTAAATAATTCAAGAGTATGGTTGAAAAGAAAATAGAAAGAGCATTAAAATTATTCGATCAGATAAAAGTGGTGAGTACACTTTAGGAGATTTGATCAAATATTGCAAACAAAACAGAATTATGCAACAATTTATAGTACCACATACACCTCAGCAAAATGGAGTAGCTGAGAGCACTAAACACCATTTGAAACATTTTATGGTTTTAAACCTAAAGTTAGTTATTTAAGGATATTTGGATGCAAGGCCTTTACTCATATTCCTAAAGAGGATAGGAGAAAGTTATATGCCAAAGCCATCAAATGCATTTTTATTGGATATTGTACTGATCAAAAAACATATAAAATGTATGATCCAAGTACTCACAAGGTATTTGCAAGTAGAGATGTTATATTTCATGAGCATGCAGATAAACAAATAAAAGAAGATGAACATAATGTATGGCAACCTCCTTATGATAGCTTTAAGGAAGAAGAAGAAGTTGTGGAATCAACTCAAGCTCAAGAACACATGGACATTCCAGAAGACATGTCAAGAAGTCAAAGTCCACAAAGAAGTGATGAAGGCACTCCACAGAGAAGAAGAAGAGGAGAAGGTACTCCACAGTGTAATGAACCTCTAAGAAGGTCAACACGACAGATTCAAACCCCTATCAGGTATAAAGATTATGCTTTAATGTCTCAAGTAATGACTGTTTTTTAGCCCTTAAATTATGAACAAGCTAAAAATCATAAAGAATGGATGGAAGCTATGAAAGAAGAATATGACTCTATAATGAAAAATGAAACTTTGGAATTAACAAAATTACCAAAAAATAAAGTCCCTATAGGATCAAAATGGTTGTACAAGACAAAATTTAATGCAGATAGTAGCATAGACAAGTATAAGGCAAGATTGGATGCAAAAGGTTATTCGCAAAAAGAAGGTATAGATTATGAAGATACTTTTTCCTGGTTGCAAAAATGAATACAATCAGAATAATGATAGCATTGGAAACTAAATATGATTGGAAGCTACATCAATTAGATGTGAAGTCAACTTTTCTAAATGGTGACTTAAAAGAAGAGATTTATCTTGTTCAACTAGAAGGATTTGTAAAGAAGGGACAAGAACATCTTGTATGCAAGTTAAAAAAGGCCTTATATGGACTAAAACAGGCACCTAGATCTTGGTATGAGAAAATAGATAAATTCTTCTTTTAGCAAGGATTTAACAAAAGCAAAAATGATCCTAATTTGTATGTCAAGATAGATATAAATGGGGATATAGTATTACTATCTATATATGTTTATGATCTAATAATAACAAGGAGTGCTGATAAATTGATTAAAGATATAAAAATGAAGTTATCACAAGAATTTGAGATGAAGGATCTTGGTCAGATGCACTATTGTCTAGGTCTTGAAGTATGGAGAGATATTGGAAGGACTTTAATCACACAAAGAAAATATACAAATGAAGTACTAAAGAGATTTCATATGAATGGATGTAAAGCAATAAGTACTCCATTGGAACAAAATATCAAATTGAGAAGTGAAGATGAAACAAAAGAGGTGAATGGAACATTGTATCAACAATTAGTGGGAAGTTTGAATTATCTCACTACCACTAGACCACACATTGCTTATGCAGTAAACATACTTAGTCAATTAATGGCTAACCCTCATGAAAGCCATTGGATAGCTGCAAAAAGGGTCCTTCGATATTTAAAGGGAACTATCAATTTTGGTATTGAATATACTAATGCTTGTAATGTTGAATTGACAGGTCATTCTGATTTTGACTGGGCTGGAAATCCAGATGACAGGAAATCCACCACTAGATATGTCTTCAATATAGGATCCAGAGCTATACCATGGAGCAGTAAGAAACAGGCAACAATTTCCTTGTCATCAACTGAAGTAGAGTATAAATCATTATGTAGTGCCATCTGTGAAGCTATCTGGCTCAGAAGAGTACTTGAAGATGTTGGTGAAGGTCAACAAGAACCTACAGTAATCAGATATGATAATCAAAGCACCATAAAATTGGGGAATAATCCTATATGTCATGCAAGGTCAAAGCATATAGACACACAATCAAAAGAAATTGCCCTAATATATTGTAATACAAATGAGAATGTAGTTGACATATTCACTAAGCCTCTTGGGAAGGCAAAATTTGATTTTTGTAGAAGTAATTTATGTGTTGTAGAAAATTCAGATTATGTTGTAAACCTAGCTGAGACTTAGACCAACAGGCATGTCAATTAAGAGTATGACTGTGTCTTATGCATTGTGCTATAGTGTATTTTGTGTGTTTATCTTATGGTTGGAATTAAGGGGGAGTGTTGGAAAAACATTAATTCCAACCACAACATTAACTTTGTTAGGTGTCTGTTAGGTGACAAGTCTTCTCGAGAGTTCAAGAGATGATCTCGAGACTTCAGGTAGCATCCTGAAGAAGCCAACGACAACTAGAATCCATAAACTTCTCTGTTGTGTATAAAACTCCTTGCTTGGTAATGGAATGAGTAAGTTGTGTTTTGTGTTTATTGTTGTCTGCCGAGTTCTCTGATTAATGGTGAATGATCCCATCTTGAGGAAACATAAGCCTTTCTATGTAGAACTGGAATTTGGAATACTCCATAATATTTTTGATGGGATTCATAGGCCTTTGTCTATATTCCTTGAGGAGCGGTTGTGCCTCCTTTGAACAAGGACACAACCTGGGATTTTCAAGCTATCTATTGGAGATGTCTTAATTGGTGGTGATAGCCTAAGAAGATATCTATTAGAGATGTATTAATTGGTGGTGATTTAGCCTAAGAAGCTATCTATTAGAGATGTATTAACTGGTGGTGATTTATATGCGATGGTCTTTGAGATTAGTCTAATGGAGCATGAGCATGACCAGGTGCGTCGGGGAACCAGAATTTAAACTCGAAACCTTTTACTGTGGACATGGAATGGGGATGGGCAATATGCGAAGGTATTGTTGTGGACATGGAATGGGGATGGGCAATATGCGAAGGTATTGTAGTGTTGGGATAGTTAGAAGTTTTGGCATGGACGAGCCTCTGTTCTTTAACCGCAAATTGTATAAAGAATACGAAGAGAAACTGGCTTTCATTTTCAGCATTGTTTTAGCCTTTTTCCCGCAATCTTGTCCAATTAGTTTTGTTTTACTCCTTTCCCTTATGTTTTAGCTTTAGGCAGAGTGGTATGATTAGCCTTGAAATAGTTGGACCTAATTGCATTTATTTATGTTTTGTTTATTTTTTAAATGGCTGCAGTGTATTTTGAAAATATTATGGAATTTGAGAGATAGAAGGTTAATTATTTTTCAAATCTTATTGAAAAAAAAAAGGTCAATAAACCCTAACTCTTATTTATTAAATTTTGAAATATTTTTAAAATTTATAATCCACAGGAAATACCTCAATGATATTTTCTTTAGATTATATTTGGTGAGAGCAATCAGATTAAATTTATATTTTTAAGAGAGAAAACAAAATCTACAAATTAATGATTAGACCACAAATCATATGGATTATTTTAAATCAAGTTAAAATTTTGAAAATATTAATATTTAAAAATACAATTTTATTTAAATTATAAAATTGGAAAAAAAATTATAAAATCTTCTTGAAATTTTCTATTCCTTGGGTGTTCCTTACCTCTCAATGCAATTACTAGTTTAATTTAATTCAATGTAATACTATATGAATTCATCATAACTAAAATATTTTTATTTAAATTTATTTAATAAAAAAAATAAATTTATATAAAATATCAATTCAAAGGATAACTATTTAAATTAAATGTATAATTTAATTAGAAATTAGTTTTTTTGGATTTTTAAAAAATTCGAGTTTAAGATGTTTATTCTATAAATATTAACTGTTTTGAGATTTTCAAGTTAGTAATTGTTAAATCATAAAAATTAACTAAATTATAAATTTATTATCATTATTATTAAAAATAACCAGCCTAGATCCATCTTAACTCCAGACTACCAAGCCCCGAGAGGATCAAATCTCTTTTCACTCTAAAAGAGCTTTGCATATCAAGAGATTTGATCCCTCTAGGTGATTGGTAAGATCTACGAAACCTTGAGAGGATCAAATCTCTTTTCACTCTAAAAGAGCTTTGCATATCAAGAGATTTGATCCCTCTAGGTGCTTGGTATATCCGGAGTTAAAGATGGATCCAAGCCCCGAGAGGATCAAATCTCTTTTCACTCTAAAAGAGCTTTGCATATCAAGAGATTTGATCCCTCTAGGTGCTTGGTAAATCTGGAGTTGATGGATCCATGCTGATTTAATCGTTCCCTTTTAAGTAGGTTATATTCCACATGAATACCATGTGTTAATACCATGGGCTATTTTTATTTTATTTTCATAGGGTTACTTTTATTTTATTTTGACCTAGTTAAAATGTTTCAATCCAAAGCCCCGTGGCCTAGTTAAAATGTTAACATTACATTATATTAATCTTTTTATTTAATTTTTATTTTTTAATTTAATTTAGTTTTTATTTTTATGTAATTTGATTTGGTGAAAATGTTAAACATAACATTCCCCGTGGGCTAGTTAAAATGTTTACATTACTTTATATTAATTAAATTTATTTATTTATTTATTTTATTTTATTTTATTATTATTATTATTATTATTATTATTTTTATTTTTATTTTTTATTTTTTTATGTAATTTGACTTGGTGAAAATGTTAAACATAACATTACAACATCTCCCACATACTGGATTGGAGAGCGCCTCTTGGCACAATAATTATAAATATAATTATTAATTTTATGTTTTATTTTATTTTATTTTAATTTTTAGTTTTATGTAATTTGACCAACTCAAAATGTTAACCGTACATTACAATATGTCTCTCATTCTTTTTTCTTTTAGATTTAATTTAAAAAATGTTATAAAATAAAATATTTTGATTTTGAAATGAGTTTTGGTTTTTTGGGATTTGGTATTGATCATAAACCACGGTATTGTAACAAAGCCTATTTATAAGTTAATAATATCCATGGTAAAATGAAGTGAACACCCACGATTCATAATCTTGTTATATGTGCTTATTAATCAAATTTAAATATGGTTACATAATCATTATTTTACATTGCTCTCGACTCATTAAAATATATACATTTAAAAAAACATGTAACAAGATTATTAAAATTATTAGTTATGGATATTTACCACCACTTTACTAATTTAAAAAGTATAACTATTTTGAGATAAATTTCAACCCTTTACCCTTAATATTCTTGAAAATATTATGTGGATATTTAGTAAAGAATCTCATTATCCATCTATTAATAATGATAATTAAATTAAAATTTTAAAAGTCTTATTCCAAAATAGGCATACATAAAAAAAAAAAAGTAATAACTTGAAAATTACATAAAAAATAAAATAAAAGTAAAAATAAGATAAAATTAATAGCTTGAAAATATTTTACTGGGTCAAATAAAATAAAAATAATAAAAAATAACGTTAAAATAAAATAACTTCATGATATTCATGTGGAATATAGTATATTTCAAGGGGGACTTAAACAAGCCTAGTTCCATCTTAACTTCGAATCTACTAAGCGATGGATCAAATCTCCTAAGATGAGTGAAAAGAGATTTGATCCCTCTCATTGCTTGGTAGATCCAGAGTTATTGATCAAGAGATCAAATCTCCTAAGATGAGTGAAAAGAGATTTGATCTCTCTCAAATCTCCTAAGATGAGTGAAAAGAGATTTGATCTCTCTCATTGCTTTGTAGATCGAGAGTTATTGATGAAGAGATGGATCAAACTTGAAATTGTATCCCTAAATTCCGGAGAAAACAAAAATGTATAGTTAGAGTGTGCCTAAATTAAATGGTTAATAAATCATAAAAATTAACTGAATTATAATTTTATTATTATTATTATTATTATTATTATATGAATTAAATGTATATACATTTTAAAAACATGTAACAAGATTATTAAACTTATTAGTTATTGTTGAAAATAGCAACAATAAATGATAAAAAAATAGAATCCATAAATTTCAATTTTAATTTGTCCCTGAATTAAAATCGAATTTAGTCTCACCAACTGCTTGGAAATAATTAATTAATTCATTATGGATTAATTAGTTGGAGAAATTCAACTTAAAAGTTTTTCTGCAGTCATGCAACAGTTATCCCTTAATTAAGGAGATAAGATTGAGTTATATTTGAGTTGTAATTAGTTAGCTCAGTTTACTGAGTTAAGTCCAGTTAAATTAGTTCCAAACTGTTTAGGAACTAATTATGAGTTATCAGTTGATGCATGCATGCACTCAACCAGTGTACTCTAGATAACTGAATATTCCCTCATCAGAAACTCATGCATGTCTATTCTAAGAAAGACCCAGTTGAGATTAAAGACAAGGACACTGTACTATTAGTTGCATATGCTTTCCTGTAAAGGAAACTCATGCATTCAGTCAAGGGAAGATTCCTTCAGGATTGTGTAGTTACTACAGAGGTCAGAGCACTGTGTGAGGTTAGAATCACACAGGTTACAGCTGGAGGACCCAAGAGAAATTGCGCAAGGAAATAGGAGGCTTGGAGGACTGAAGAAAGGCACATGTGTTGTCTATTCTATCTATGAGCTGCAGTGAGGGATTGTACTGAGAGCTGGATAGCTTGTGAGCTAAAGCTTTGTGTAATCTTGAGATATTTCCACTTGTATGATAATACAGATAGTGGGGTTTCTAGCTGAGGCTTTCCCCAGAGTATTCTTCTATGTTTCATGTGTGAGTGAATCTTATTCTCTGTTATATGTGTTCTATTTGATCTTGCTCAAAATCGATTAAGATTCTGCAAGTTTGATTGTAGAAGTAGATTAAGTATTTTGCTTTATTACATTGCATAATTAGTTTAATCTACAATGAAATTTCTACATGGTATCAGAGCTAGATAATCTGTAGAAAAATTCTACATGGTATCAGAGCTAAGTTTATCATAGCAAAGGTGATTAAAGCGGAGAACAATATACAAAGAAGGGAGAAGTTCGAAGTTTGAAGTTCTTGATTGTAGGTACAAAATCGATTTCTTATCACATCTCAAAGTTCACCAATGGCGTTCAATGGCTTAAGACTTAAGTATGCCCTGGATGGAAGCTCGAATTACATAGCATGGAAGGATTGCATGGAAGCACTATTAGAGGACAATGGTTTGAAGGACTTCATTGATCAAGAAGTCCCCAAGCTAGCAGTAGCTAATGCCCAAGAATTGGTAGAATGGAAGAAATGTGTGGCGAGAGCGAGGAGGATTCTTCTGGAGGGAGTTCGAGACCATATTATCTCGAGTCTCCATGGGAAGGAGACTCCTTTTTCAATGTGGAATACATTGAAGGACCTATATCAGAATAGCAGCTAACAGAGGAATCTGGCGTTGAAGGACAAGCTTCAGAAAATCAAGTGTGAAAAGGGCGACACGATCTCTACATATCTAAACAAGCTCACCACCTGCAGAGATGAGCTTGGGAGTGTAGGAATCATGACAAGTGATGATAATATGGTGAGTCTTTCTCTCCTCGGTCTTCCTAAGAGTTGGCATAGCTACCAGGACTCAGTGAACGGAAGAGAAAAACTGCCAGATTGGGAACGACTATGGTCTGATCTGATGCAGGAGGAGATCAGGAGGAGCACTAGAGATGGTTCTTCATCAAAGGATGATGAAGAAAATTTCGCCTTAGCGAGTAAGGAAAGGAAAGGGAAGGAGAAGGATTCTCATCCCAAATCGAGTTCTTCTCATCGAGGGAAGAAGATTGACAAATCTAAAGTGAGATGCTTTAATTGTCATGAGGTGGGCCATTATGCAACTAATTGTCCATTGAAGAAATCCAAGAAGGGATCCTCGGAAGGATTTGAAGGTGAGGCATTGGTCTCTTAGTTCAAATTGGATTTTACCCTCATTGCATGCATGGTTTCATTAATGATGGGTTGTGGTTGGTTTCTTGATAGTGGAGCCTCATTCCACATGACTGGAAATAAGAGTTTGTTCAGTACCTTGGAGGAGAAAGACCTCCAGATGCACATAGAGATGGGTAATGATGAAAGGTATAGTGTTTCAGGAGTGGGCACGGTTTCTTTTCAGAGGGAGCATGGAGCTCTCATCACCTTGACAAATGTGAAGTATGTGCCTGGACTAAAGAAGAACTTGGTATTGATCGTGATGTTGGAGGACAAAGGCTATGATGTAGTCTTCAGTAAGGGAAAGGTTTTCCTTAGACACATCACCATGAGACAAGTGAAGCAGATCGGTTCACGAGTCAAGAACCTGTATTCTCTTGAGGTTCAAGATGCATGAAAAGCCTTGAGGAGCAAGGAAAATGTTGGAGACTTGGTGGTTGAGAGGGAGAGTACATTACCTCTCAACATGCAGCGCCAAAATAAGTCTTAGACAATTGTGGAGGAGCCACAATTGGTGAAGCAGCTTCAGGACGTTATGGAGTAGCCACCACTAGAGAAGCAGAGAGGAGACTGAGTGGAGGCATCCACTCATGCAGAGACCTCCAGTAGGGGGAAATTTCAAGCCAAGTGGGTAGAGGGATCACATGCAACCATACCTGCAGGTGTGAGGTGGGGCGATGTGAAGTGATAGTCCCAAGAAGGCTGAAATTGGGCAGGGTCCATTGAGAGGTTTTATCTCATGGATCGTACCTTGCTACGGGAGCCCAAAGTAAACAGTAGCGGGAGGAATTAGTGGGATTGATGTAGTCAGAGATCAAATTGACAGAGGCTAGAGCAGTCAGATACTAAAGAGCGCAGAGAAGGATTGACAACAGTGCAGAAAGGCTGAGTCAGCAGCAGCGCAAAGTTTTCAGTTGACAGAGGCAATAATAGTTAGAGACTTTGATGACAGATGCATCATATTGATTCAAGTTGGATGTTTTTTTTGTTTCTAGAGATTGTTGGAGCAACAACACTAGAGAGAAGTGTTGCATGTAGAACATTCAAAAGGTCCAGGATCGGGATCAAGTTGAATTCCTTTCTTGTTGAGAGGGAGTGTTGAAAATAGCAACAAGAAATGGTAAAAAATAGAATCCAGAAATTCCAATTTTAATTTGTCTTTGAATTAAAATTGTGAATTAGAATCGAATTTAGTCTCACCAGCTGCTTGGAAATAATTAATTAATTCATTATGGATTAATTAGTTGGAGAAATTCAACTTAGAAGTCTTTCCGCAGTCATGCAACAGTTATCCCTTAATTAAGGAGATAAGATTGAGTTATATTTGAGTTGTAATTAGTTAGCTCAGTTTACTGAGTTAAGTCCAGTTAAATTAGTTCCAAACTGTTTGAGGAACTAATTGTGAGTTATCAGTTAGTTGATGCATGCATGCACTCAACCAATGTACTCTAGATAACTGAATATTCCCTCATCAGAAACTCATGCATGTCTATTCTAAGAAAGATCCAGTTGAAATTAAAGACAAGGACAATGTACTATCAATTGCATGTGTTTTCCTATAAAGGAAACTCATGCATGCAATCAAGGGAAGATTCCTTCAGGATTGCGCAGTTACTATAGAGGTCAGAGCAGTGTGTGAGGTTAGAATCACACAGTTTACCGCTGGAGGACCCAGGAGAAACTGCGCAAGGAAATAGGAGGCTTGGAGGACTGAAGGAAGGCATATGTGTTGTCTATTCTATCTATGAGCTGCAGTGAGGGATTGTACTAAGAGCTGGATAGCTTGTGAGCTAAAGCTTTGAGTAATCCTGAGATATTTCCACTTGTATGATAATACAGATAGTGGGGTTTTTAGCGGAGGCTTTCCCCATAGTATTCTTCTGTGTTTCATGTGTGATTGAATCATCTTCTCTATTATATGTGTTCTATTTTATCTTGCTCAAAATCGATTAAGCTTCCACAAGTTTGATTGTAGAAGTAGATTAAGTATTTTGCTTTAGTACATTGCATAATCAATTTAATCTATGGTGAAATTTCTACATGGTATTAGAGCTAGCTGATCTGTAGAAAAAATCTGCAGTTATGGATATTAACCATCATTTTACTAATTTCAAAAAGTGCATAACTAGTTTTGAGATAAATTTCAACAATTTATCCTTAATATTGCTAAAAAATATTATGTGGATATTTAGTAAAAGTTAAATCTCTACCATTCATTTATTAATAATGATAATTAAATTAAAATTTTAAAAGTCTTATTAGAAAATAGGCATACTTATTTCCCCACACTCATTCTACCCAGTACGGAAGAGATGTTATAATGCTATGTTGATGTAAATATTTTGACTTCGTCAAATGTAATAACCTGGTGAAAATTCCATGTAATAAAGTTAAAAACAAACAATAACCACGGATGATAGCCTTGGTGAAAATTCCATGTAATAAAGTTAAAAACAATAACCACAGATGACTCGGAAACTTAGCTGAATGTTGGGCAAGACATCCTAGGGGGTGTTGATTTGGTTGTTTACAGCTAAGGAAATTGACAAAGGCAATGGATAAGGCATTAAAAGGAATTTTGGCACATTTATTTATGAAAATAATGGAAATTAGGAGAAAAGGGAGGTGAAAGGTCATAGGTTGCATGTGAGGAGGAAAATGAGGTAAAATAATGGAAAATGAAGAAAATAGAGGCCTCCTTCATAAAAAGGCTTCTGAGGATGAGTTGGTAACCTTTTGTCAGTTCAGTGTTGGAGCTCTCTCTCATTATTCTCTCTCTCTCTCTCATACTCTTGGATAGAGTTTTCTTGGAGCACTCTCGGAGGGTGTGACATACTTGGATTCTTGGAGTAAGAAGGAAAGGAAGAGCAACAAAGGGGACCTCCATGGCATGTATGATTTATTCACTAGTTTGGACATGCATGGCATATGCATGTGGATTCTTGGTCATGATCTGTCATGGGCATGAAGGTTGCTTGGATTGACAGTGGGTTGCCTAGCCTTGCCATTTCCTAGATAGCCATAGTGATTATGGGTTTACTTTCATGATTTTTTTTTTGGTTGGTTTTCATGATTCCTTAGCTTGGGTTGAGTTATTAGTTCATCGAAGCCATGGTTGGACAAAATCTCTAGAATCCCTATAACATATTGGGTTGAGTTACTAGTCCTAGAAGCCATGGTTGGACAAACGCTTTGGAAGCCCTTGGTGCGTTGAGTTACTAGTCTTCGAAGCCTTGGTTAGACAAATGCTCTGGAAGCCCAGTGACAACTGTGGGTTGAGTTACTAGTCCTAGAAGCCTTGGTTGGAACAAACGCTTTGGAAGCCCTGGAAGGCTTGGATAGAGACCAATTTGATGATGGTTTTGTGATGTTTGACTGTAAGGTGGAACCACTGTTTGATGGGTTGAGGTGGATGGCCTTTGGAAGCCCTAGATGAGTTTTGATTGATGTGTTCTATGAGATCCCACATTCATGCTTCGAATATGGCACGGGGATGAATGGATGAAGAGAGATTTGGCTCAGCCATTCTACGATTGGGTGGAACATGGTAGTCCCATCTTCGGTTGGTTCATTACGTTCATTAATGAGAAAGACATTCCCTTGATTTCCATGTGTAAAGGTATTGATTTATTTATGGATTTGATGGTTGCCATGTTTATTGTATTGTTGTCCCTATTATGCTAGTTATATGCACATTTTATGACAACATTTATGTATGGCGTTCAACATGTTTTTACTTGTATGTGAATGGATAATGTGTCTATGACCTAGTAGATGATAATGCAGCAAATGGCATAAGGTAACAATGGTTCATAGCGACTCTCAGATAAGTATGAGATCCCTACGCTTAACTCTATTATTTACACCTATAAATTACATGTTGATGATATGTTTGATGAAATGTCTGTCATGGCTAGTAGGGATCCAGTCAAGGTCTTGAACAAGTATTTTCTTTAGTACTTTCATTTCCATGTTATTTTCTTGGTTCTAACAGATGGATCAGTTTTGGGTAGTGTCCTGGGCTCTGAGCTTGAAAAAGTGGGTTAAATCCTGGGGTCGATGGCACAACACTGACAATTTTGGTCCACAATTACTGGTAGGCAGGCCTGTGAGAGAAACTTTAGGTTTTTGGTCGCTCCCTTGCCCATAACATGAGAGCGACTATGGACCAAGAGACCTAAAACAACAGTGGGACCAAGGGACAGGCTGTCTAAGTGGCTGACTTGCCTTCTGAGGGTTCTGTTGATGATGTTCGATATTTGTATGGTGTGTTTTCATGAGTTCCACTTCCTTAATGTTACTTATGAGGTCGAATCATATCATAGTGGCATCTCATCACATGTTTACCCTGGTTGGCTGGTTGCTTGGGTAGATGTGGGAGGAAGGTGTTACAGAGTGGTATCAGAGCATGGTTCACCCCTCGGATTGGATGGGCTATGTGTTGGTCATGCATGCATGTGAATTGCATTTGTGTCTCTTACACTTATATACTTGTTACATTGCTTGATGATTGATTAGGGTTGTAGTATGCTTATCATAGAGAATTTGTTATTGATTTCATGAAATGTATTTGAAATGAGTATGTGACTAACTATTTATGGATTACATGTCAACTTCATGGTACCTACTTACTTCCTTGTATGTTAGGTTACATGTTGAATATTTTGATTACATGCATTAGTTTTGTAGGTTGATTACAAGAACTGATCGATTATGTCTAACTACATGCAGTTATGTGTATTCGTAGTTGGTTTAGAATTGCTTATGCATACTGCTAGTTGCATGTGGAAATGTGTACAATGGAGTAATGGTTGTTGTCATGCATGAATTGTTAATATGGCCTTGCATTGATGACTGGATCCTAGTTAGAGTAATGTTATGAGTTGATACATTTACTCGTGTATGTCTATATGATGTTATGATTATGTTATACAAGTATCACACTGATTTGGTAATCTTGGGGACAAGTTATCCTCTCTATGTTATGCTAAGGTACATGGTTTATTGTGATTGGTTTATCTGACATATTATACCTTGCAAGAAGAAATATCAAATGGCTAGCAAGATGGTTGACTATAGAGACTCTCCCTACGAATCTGAAGAGTAGTATGGTGTTGGGAACCCCTCTGACTTGGAAATTACATTGACAAGTTTAAAGGAGAAGATAAGGAGTTGTAAAGTAGATAATGGTAGAATCATGTAGTCACAGGAAAAAATAGTAGAGGTAAATGTAGTCATACTTCAAAGCTTGTCGGATTTGTAACGACAAGGACTGCTCCGGATCAGGTATGAGAAGTAAGACGAAACTAATGGGGCATATGGCAGTATGTCTCATAGTAGGCACAGGTTGGATAGATATGACACCATCTAAGATGGTAGATTGTTGGATACTCCGGAGAGGAGGAGGGATAGACACAGGTATGATTCTAGTTCTGATTCAAATAGGCAATATGATCGTCATTGGTATCATCCTTATAGGAGGAGTGATAGGGGGTATTTGTTGGATGAATTTAAGAAAGTGAAGCCACCTAATCTTGAAGGGGAAATGAAGAAACCACAGGATGCATAGGCATGGTTGCTTGGCATGAGGAGGTTCTTCAGGTTTCATGATTATTCATAAAGAATGAAAGCTAGAGTAGCTACCTTCAGTCTCAAAGGTAAAGTGGGAATCTGATGGGAAGATGTGAAGAATGTCAGGTGTATTCATGAGGGAGATTTGTCTTGGAGTGAGTTGTAGCGACTATTCAAGAAGAAATACTTATCAGAAAGGTACTTTGATGACAGAGCACAAGAATTTTATGAACTAAAGATGGGTTCTAAGATAGATGATGAGTACACTAATAGTTTCTTGGAGTTACTAAGGTATGTGCCTTACCTAATAAAGGAGAAGGCTAAAATTCAGAGGTTCATTTGTGGATTACCGGTTGCATCCAAAGATAGGATTGAATTCGATGAACGTAGATCATTGGAGGAGGCCATTCAAAAACTAAAGCATCACTATGAGAAATCGAAGCGCAGAATTGAGACTAAGCTAGACTGGAGAGGTAATGAAAAGAACAAAAGAAAATGGGATAAAAAGCGAGCAAGGTCGCAGGGTACATATAACAAGAAGATTGTTGCACTACCTAAGAGGTTCAATGCATGAGATAGAGGATGGGTACAACGAGCTGAAGAGAAGAACAAGGATGGAGGTTGGAAGCCCATAGAGTGTTGGAATTATGGAAAAGACCATCGAAGGAGAGATTGTCTGTAGAATCAAGGTGGTAGACCCCAGATCTATAGTGCATAGGAGGCACAAACTGTTGGAGATGTCGACCAGAGTGTTCCTCGTATATATGCAGTCGTGGACAATGGGCAAGTAGAACACCAGACATCTATCATTGAGATGGATGGTAAGCTTTGTTATCAAGTTATTTTTATTTTGATTGACCCTGGATCTAATTATAGCTGTGTTAGTCCTCACTTGGTGGATAAGTGTGTTTTGAGTAAGGAAATGCATGCAGAGTCTTGGTTAGTGCATTTTCCTATATGTACAAAGAAGCGAGTGCATCATTGGGTAAGAGCTTATGCATTTTCTTTGAATGGTATGCCTACCGCATCACATTTGAATGTTTTACCGTTGGGTTCATACAATATGTTGTTGGGCATGGATTGGTTGTATCTTCATAGAACAGAGGTTGACTTCTATGACAAAGCTGTTGAGTGTATTGATGACAATGCAGAACCAAAATTCTTGCAAGGTAAGAAGAAATCCACATCTGTTAAGATGGTGACAACTATGCAAGCAAAGCGTAACCGCATGAAAGGGTGCAATCTATTTGCAGTACATATTTCTAGTGATAAGGTTAAGGAGGTTGAGGATGCAGATGTGTTGAACAAGTACCCGATTTTACAGCAATTCAGGGATGTATTTCCTGAGGACATTACAAAGTTTGCACCTCATAGGGAGGTAGACGTTTCGATTGAGTTAGTGCCAGTGGTAGCTCCAGCATCGAAAGCACCTTACAAGATGAGCACACCTGAGTTGGTTGAGTTAAAGTTGCAACTGAAGGAAATGTTGGACAAGGGGTACATTAGGCCAACTATATCACCTTGGGGTGCACCGGTCATGTTTGTGAAGAAGAAAGATGGTACCCTCATATTATGTATTGATTACAGGTAGTTGAACAAAGTGACTATCAAGAACATGTACCCTTTGCCGAGGATTGATGACTTGTTTGATTAGTTGAAGGGAGCAGTAGTGTTCTCGAAGATTGACTTGACATCTAGATACCATCAAGTACACATCAAAGAGGAGGACATTTACAAGACTATATTCAGGACCAAGTATGGGCATTATGAGTTTTTTGTTGTTCCATTTGGCTTAACGAATGCTCCAGCTACATTCATGTGTTTGATGAATAGTGTGTTGTTTCCATATTTGGATAAGTTTGTTATTATGTTCATCGATGATATATTGGTATATTCTAATAATTAGGAAGAGCATGTTAAGCACTTAGCAGCAGCGTTGAGGTTGTTGAGAGAGAATCAGTTGTAGGCTAAGCTCAGAAAATGCAACTTCTTTTAGACTAAGGTACACTACTTGGGACATGTTGTCTCCAAGGAAGGTATTGTAGTAGATCTAGAGAAGATAAGGGCCATCATGGAGTGGGTAGCTCCTAAGAGTGTGGATGAGTTGATATCTTTCATGGGTTTGGAAGGCTATTATAGGAGGTTCATCAGGAACTTCTCGCAGATTGCTTATCCCATTACATCATTACAAAGAAAAGGCAAGAAGTTCAAATGGAATGAGGAGTGTGAGGCTAGTTTTGAGCAGCTCAAGTAATTGCTGACACATGCACCACTACTATAGATTGCAAATCGGGACAAAGATTTTGTAGTATGCACAGATGCTTGCAAGGGATGGCTTGGTGGAGTCCTTATGTAGGGTGGAAAGGTGGTATGTTATGAGTCCCAGAAACTGAACAAGCACGAGAAGAACCATCCCACACATGATCTCGAGTTGGCATCAATTATACATGCATTGAATATGTGGAGACACTATCATCTTAGTAGGCGGTTTGTTCTTATGAGTGATCACATTGGGTTGAGGTATTTGTTTGACCATCTGAATTTGAATGTTAGGCAAGCTAGATGATTGGCCACGATCAACGAGTTTGATTTCGAGATCAGGTACATCAAAGGCAAGGAGAATAGAGTGGCAGATGCTCTTAGTAGACGGATATAGGTACATCACTTAGCATCTATGAGCTCTTATGGGATATATTTATAGCATAGGATCTTGAGGGCAGGACAACAGGATGTCAGATATTTGGAGATTGTGCATAGGTTGCAGCAGAGTATAGGTATAGGTGATAGTACAAGTATAGGTACATGTGATGGCACAGGTTCAGGAACAGGTACAGGTGCAGGTGCACAGGACTTGGACTATTGTCTTACAACAGATGGATTGGTTAGGTTCTGAGACAAGATATATGTATCGGATAACAGTGAGCTCAAGAAGGTGATCTTGAGGGAGTTTCATGCGAAACTATATTCAGGTCACCCAGGTTACCAGAAGACACTCACAATAGTGAAGAGGTATTACTATTAGCCAAAATTGAAGAGGGATGTAGCAGAGTTTGTGGCTAGATGTTTCGATTTTCAGTGAGTGAAGGTAGAGTGTAAACATCTAGGTGGATTTCTACAGTTGATCACTATTCCCGAGTGGAAATGGGAGGTCATTTCCATGGATTTCATCATAGGGTTATCGAAGATAGTGAGGCAACATGATTCCATCATTGTCATTGTGGACTTATTCCAAGCTGAATGTTGGGCAAGACATCCTAGGGGGTGTTCATTTGGTTGTTTATGGCTAATTAAATTGGCAAAGGCAATGGCTACGACATTAGAAGGCACTTTGGCACATTTATTTATGAAAATAATGGAAATTAGGAGAAAAAGGAGGTGAAAGGTCACAGGTTGCATGTGAGGAGGAAAATGAAGTAAAATAGTGGAAAATGAAGAAAATAGAGGCCTCCTTCATAAAAAGGCTTTTGAGGATTAGTTGGTAACCTTTTTTCAGTTCAGTGTTGGAGCTCTCTCTCATTATTCTCTCTCTCTCATACTCTTGGATACTTAGGGTTTTCTTGGAGCACTCTTGGAGGGTGTGGCATACTTCGATTCTTTGAGCAAGAAGGAAAAGGAAGAGCAGGAAAGCGCAAGATGGAATCGACATCAGCAACTACATCATATTTTATTGCAAGTACAGAGTTGTATGTATGATTTATTCACTAGTTTGGACATGCATGGCATATGCATGTGGATTCTTGGTCATGATCTATCATGGGCATGGAGGTTTCCTAAATTGATAGTGGGTTGCCTAGCCTTGCCATTTCCTAGTTAGCCATGGTGATTGTGGGTTTAATTTCATGATTTGTTTTTGGTTGGTTCTCATGATTCCTTAGTTTGGGTTGAGTTATTAGTTCCTCGAAGCCTTGGTTGGACAAACGCTCTGGAAGCCCTATAACAACTTGGGTTGAGTTACTAGTCCTGGAAGCTCTGGTTGGACAAACGCTCTGGAAACCCTTGCTGGGTTGAGTTACTAGTCCTGGAAGCCTTAGTTGGACAAATGCTCTGGAATCCTGACGACAACTGTGGGTTGAGTTACTAGTACTGGAAGCCTTGGTGGGAACAAACACTCTGGAAGCCCTGGAAGGCTTGGATAGAGACCAATCTGATGATGGTTTTGTGATGTCCAAACATAAGGTGGAATCATTATTTGATGGGTTAAGGTGGATGGCCTTTGGAAGCCCTGGATGAGTTTTGATTGATGTGTTCTATGAGATCCCATATTCATGCCTGGAATATGGCACAGGGGTGAATGGATGAAGAGAGATTTGGCTCAGTCATTCTACGGTCAGGTGGAACGTGGTAGTCCATCTCTAGTTGGTTCATTGCATTCATTAATCAGAAATCCATTCCCTTGATTTCCATGCGTAAAGGTATTGATGTATTTATGGATTTGATGGTTGTCATGTTTATTGTATTTTTGTCCCTATTATGTTGGTTATATGCACATTTTATGACAACAGTTATGTATGGTGTTCAACATGTTTTTACTTAAATGTGAATGGATAATGTGTCTTTGACCTAATAGATGATAATGCAACAAATGGCATAAGGTAACAATGGTTCATAGTGATTCTCAGATAAGTATGAGATCCCTACGCTTAACTCTGTCATTTACTCCTGTAAATTACATGTCGATGATATGTTTGACGAAATGTTTGTCATGGCTAGTAGGGATCCAGTCAAGGTCTTGAACAAGTATTTTCTTTAGTACTTTCATATCCATGTTAGTTTCTTGGTTCTAACAGATGGATTAGTTTTGGGCAGTGTCCTAGGCTCTGAGCCTGGAAAAGTGGCTTAAATCTCAGGATCACTGGAACAACACTGACAATTTTGGTCCACAGTTGCTCACAAGCAAGCCTGTGAGAGAAAATTTAGGTTGTTGGTCACTCTCTTTCCCATAGCATGAGAGAGACTATGGCCCAAGAGACCTAAAACAACAGTGGGACCCAGGGACAGACTATCTGAGTGGCTGACTTGTCTTCTGAGGGTTCCATTGATGATGTTGGATGCTTGTATGGTGTGTTTCCGTCAGTTCCAATTCCTTAATGTGACTTAGGAGGTCGAATCATATCATAGTGGCCTCTCATCGCATGTTTACCCCGATTGGTCGATTGCTTGGGTAGATGTGGGAGGAGGATGTTACATCAAATTACATAAGAGAATAAAATTAAATTAAAAAAAAAATAAAAATAATAAAAATAATAATTATAATTATTAATTAAAATATTTTGACTAAGTCCAATCACATAAAAATAAAATATAATAAATATCATAGTCTAAATCAACAAAGGCTTTTCTAGCACAATTTTGTTAAAATCTTGGAGAAATTTTTGGAAATCTAAGTTACAACTATCAAGTTTCATAATTTTAGGTGCTCGAGGGATTCTTGAAGGTACTAGATCCATTTACACCATTAAAAATATGATTCAAACACTCCTAATTTTAGATATTAAAAAAAAATAGTCATTTTTCAAGGAGAAAATCATTTGAGTGAAATTAGAGGACAATTCCTAAAAATATAAATTTTTTATTTAGATTTATGAAATTTATATAGCACCGAGAGGTATGGAAGAGATGTTTTAATGTTTTGTAATTGTCACATGCTTAGAAAACTCTTAAAAAATTAATGACATATAGCACTAAGGGTTTAGAATTACAAATTTGTAATTTTAATTTGCCACCATAATTCCTAGAAGATTATCTATGAGAATCTTTTAGTAATGAAATTCTCATGTTGTAGAGCTTCTTCAAGTAAGTATTCTTCACCCATAACTCTAATTTTTAGAGTTTGAAAATTAATATATTTAGTATCAATTTTCTCATGATGATATCGAGACATAGTGATAACTTTGGACATTGGGTAATATGTTGACCTTTTTTTTAATTAAATGTTGAGTTGTTCTCTTAGAATATTGTCTAAGATATTATAATTCAAGAAGAATTTATTATTGAGAAATTTTTTATTTAATTTTTTCTGTTTAGACATTAATATAATTGTGATATGTTCCTGCAATTTTTACAATAAGTAAAATTAGTTAAAGAACATACTCAAAAAAAAGGTTTTAAGATGTAGAAAAGTTAAACTACCACTTTAAATTCAATTAATACACACAATTATATATGAGAATAAGTTCCACATTTTAAATCGATAAAAAAATATTTAAAACATTTTTGAATATATAAATAACATTTAAAAAAATTTATAAAATTATTTTAAATCTAAAACGGAGAGTAATATATGCACACATACAATAATAGCTTTAATAAAAAATAATAGTTACACTAGTATAGATCTATGCTAGTTAATAATTAGACCGAACTAGATTCATCTTAACTCTTGATTTATCAAGCACTCAGAGGTATCAAATCTCTCAAGGTGCAAACATTTTTTTGAGTGCAAAACTTGAGGAAAGGTTTATCCCTCTCGACACTTGATAAATCCAGAGTAAGATGGATAAGGTTGGTTGACGACACCGATATGAGCTCTCTAGCATGGTATAGAAGAAATGTTGTAAGATTACTTTATGTTATGTAAACATTTAACTGGATCAAATTATCTAAAAATAAAAATAAAAGTAAAACAAAATTAAAAAATTAAAAAATAAAATTAATAATTATGAGGGAGATGTGTAATTTCATCCATTTTCAACCTCAAGTTAACACGTCTCCCTTTTAAAAAAACATACATCTCTCTTTTAAAAATAATCTTTAAATAAAAAAAATGCTAGTTATAATAAAAAAACAAATAAAGATAAATAAATAAAAAACCTATTCTGATTTTCATAGCTCTTTTGCCTATCTTGTGCTGCCTTGAGGTTCTTCTTGATCACCTATATTTCCTGTTCCATGTTAGCCAACATATCTAGTCCAATCAATACCCTATTAACTAGATCACTCCAACTGATAGGAGTATTGCAACTCTACCTATATAATGCCTCAAACAGACTCATCCTCAATGATTCTTGATACCCATTTTTGTATGCGAACTCAACCAAGGGAAGATACTCCTCTCACTTCCACTGTTGATGCATCACATACATCCTCAACATGTCCTCCAATATCCTGTTGACCCTCTGAGCCCAAAACTACTAACAACTCCTTCCAAAACTTGGAAGTGAACTTTGAATCCCTGTCTAACACAATCTTCTTTGGAACACCATGTAACTTGACCACATATCTGATGATTACATGTGCCACATCTCTAACTGAGAATGTAGACTTCATTGGAATAAAATGTGCAACCTTTGTCAACCTGTCAACAAAGACCATGATGGAATCATGCTGGCTCACTGTCTTCCGAAACCCTGTGATGAAGTCCATGGAAATGACCTCCCATTTCCACTCTGGAATCGTGATTAGTTGTAGCGGTCCACTTGGATGTTTACATTCTACTTTCACTCACTGAAAATCAAAACATCTAGCCACAAACTCTGCGACATCCCTCTTTAGATTTGCCCAATAATAAAATTTATTTACTGCAGTTAATGTCTTCTGATAACTTGGGTAACCTGAATATGGTTTCACATGAAACTCCCTGAAGATCACTTGCTTGAGCTCACTTTTATCCGACACATATATGTTGTCTATGAATCTAACCAATCCATCCGCTGTAAGACAATAATCCATACCCTGTGCACCTGTATTTGTACCTATACCTATGCATGTACCTATAATGCCACCTGTACCTGTACCTTCACCTATACCTGTACCAGCACCCTGCTGCAACCTGTGGATAATCTCCATATACCTATCATCCTGCTCCACTGCCTACAAGATCCTATCTTGTAAGTCTGTCCCATAGGAGCTCACATCTACAAAGTGATTTACATGTACCCATCTGCTGAGAGCATATGCCACCATGTTCTCTTTACCTTTGATGTTACTAATCTCGAAATCAACTAACTGATCATGGCCAAACATCTAGCCTGCTTGGCATTTAGATTCAGCTGGTCAAACAAATACCTCAACCCAATATGATTACTCATAAGTACAAACCTCATGCCAAGAAGATAGAGCCTCCACATCTTCAAGGCATGTATGATCGTTGCTAACTCAAGTTCATGTGTCAAGTAGTTTTTCTTGTTCCCATTTAGTTTCCAGGACTCATAGAATACCACTTGTTTATCCTGCGTAAGGACTCCACCAAGTCCTCTCTTGCAAGCATATGTGCACACTATAAACTCTTTGTTTGAATCTGAAATCTATAGCACTAGTGCATGAGTAAAAAACTATTTAAGTTGTTCAAAGCTAGCCTCACACTCCTTTGTCCATTCGAACTTCTTACCTTTCCTTTGCAATGATGTGATAGGATAAGAAATCTACAAGATGTTTGTTATGAACCTCCTATAATAGCTCTCCAAACCCATCAAAGATCTCACCTCATCCACACTCTTAGGAGCTACACACTCCATGATGGCCCTTATCTTCTTTGGATCTACTATAATGCCCTCCTTGGAGACAAAATGTCCCAAGTAGTGTACCTCAGTCTGAAAGAAACTACACTTGCTAAGCTTAGCATACAACTGATGTTCCCTCAACAAATTCAACACTGCTGCTAAATGCTCGGCATGCTCTTCCTAATTTTTTTAATATACCAGTGTGTCATCAATGAACACAATACCAAAATTATGCAAATACAGATGCAACACACTATTAATCAAGCACATAAATGTAGCTGGAGCATTATTTAAGCCAAATGGAACAACAAAAAACTCGTAATGCCCATACCTAGTCCGGAAAGTGGTCTTGTAAATGTCCTCCTCTTTGATGTGTACCTCATGGTATCCAGCACTCACATCAATCTTCGAGAACACTTCTGCTGCCTTCTGCTGATCGAACAAGTCATAAATCCTTGGTAAAGGGTACCTATTCTTGATAGTCACTTTGTTCAACTACCTGTAGTCAATGCATAATCTGAGAGTCTCATCATTCTTCTTCACAAACAGTTTAGGTGCACCCCAAGGTGATACACTTGGCCTAATGTATCCCTTATCCAACATTTCCTTCAACTACAAATTTAACTCGACCAACTCAGGTGTGCTCATCCTGTAAGGTGCTTTTGATGTTGGAGCTACCCTTGGCACTAACTTAATAGAAAATTCTACCTCCCTGTGAGTTGGAAACTTCGTGATGTCCTCAGGAAATACATCTTGAAACTGTTGCAAAACTGGGTACCTGCTCAACACATCAGTATCCTCAACATCCTTATCCTTGTCACTAGGAAAGTGCACTAAAAATAACATACACCCTTTCTTGCGGCTACGCATTGCTTGCATAGTTGTCACCATCCTAACTGATGTGGATTTCTTCTTACCCTGCAAGGCTCTTGGTTCCCCATTGTCATCAACATTCTCAATGGATTTTGCATATAATTCTACCTTGTTTCTATGTAGATACAACCAATCCATGCCCAACAACATACTGTATGATCCAAACAGTAATACATTAAGATGTGTTGCAGTAAGCATAATATTCAAGTCAAATGCACAAGATCTTACCCAATGATGAAATCCCTTCGTCGTACCTGTAGCCAACTGTACTAACCAAGACTCTGCATGTAATTCCTTATTCAAACCACACTTATCCACCAAGTCAGGACTAACATAGCTATAATTAGATCTAGGGTCAATCAAAATAGAAATAACTTCATCACAAATCTTATTGTATATCTCAATGATAGATGCCTGGTGTTTTGCCTGTCTGTTGTCCACTGCTGCATAGATACATGGAATACTTTGCCCTACATCTCCAATAGTTTGTGCCTTCTATGCATTGTATATATTAGGCCTACCATCTTGATGTTGTAGACAATATCTCCTAAAGTATTCCTCTCCACATGTCTAACACTCCAACCGACCAGTGCCCTCACCTCTATGCTACTACTTTTGTGACCCATGTCCCTGTCTAGCTGCATTAAAATTCTTTTGCGGTGCCATATTTTCTTTCCCATCTACATTATGAGGCCTTGTTCTCTTAGGATGCCATTTACCTTTACCTTTGTCCTCCCCTTTCCATCCTTACTGAGATTCATTCTTACACTTTGACTGTTCATCGCAATACTTCAATTTCCCAATGACTTCCACAAGTGACTGAGGCTCATCATACTCAATCCGATCTCTAAACACTAATGGAAAACCACTAAAAAATCGTTGAACTTTAAACTTATCATCAGTAAGATATGGTACATACCTCACTAGCTCCCGAAACTTGGTAGTGTACTCTTCATTTTTCACTCATAGAATTGTTTGGCCTTACTGTTGTAGTACCTCTTTGACAAGTACTTCTTCCTGAAAAGCCTCTTGAACTCCTGCCAACTCAAGTCATTTATCCCAATGTCTCTGACCCGCTTAACATCTTCCCACCATATTTCTGCTTTACCTTTCAAGCTAAAGATAGCTATTATGGCCTTCATGTTATTTGTGTACTCATGCAACTCAAAGAATTTGTTCATCCCAAATATCCAAGTCCCTGAATCTTCCTGCTTCTTCACATGTCCATCAAAAGTAGGTGCCTTTTCTTTCTTAAATTAATCTGGAAAGTATCCCTTATCTCTCCTCCTATAAGGATGATAACTATGACAATCATGATGTCTATCATAACCTGAACTAGAATAGTACTTGTGCTCATCACTCCTTCTATCCGAAGTGTTCAACAACCTACCATCTCTTACCATATCATATATATCCAACTTGTGTCTACCAGGAGAACTATTGCCATATGCCCCATTAGTTCTATCCTCATATCCATGGCTAATCCGAAGTGGCCCTTGTCGCTGCAATTCTGACAAACTCTGAAGAAGTATTGCATTAACCTCTTATTTCTTCTCTTGTGCCCGTATGATCTAGTCATTATCTACCTTACAACTCCTTATCTCTTCCTTCAAGCTTCTCAATATATTTGCCAAATTAGAAGACGGCCCCACACCATGCTGCTCATCTGATGCATAGGGAGATTCTATGTAGTCTACCACCTTGGTAGCCATTTGATCTCTTTCCTGCAATATATAATATGTCAGATAAACCAAATCACAATAAATCAACGTACCTTAGTATAATTTGGGGAGGTTACCTCATCTGCAAGATCATCCAAATCAATGTGATACATGTATAACATAATCATAACATCTAATAGAAATGTAACATCTAAGCATAGGATCATGCAACCATCATTCTAGCTAAGGTCTAGTCATCAATGCAAGGCCATATCAATAATGCATGCTATGACCTCATGCATGACAACAATCATTACTCCATTGTACACATTACCACTTGCAACAATCAACATACATAAGAAATGCCTAATCAACTACACATATGTATGAATGCATGTAGTCGAGCATAAGCGATTAATTCTTGTAACCAAACTACAAGACTCATACATGTAATCAAACATACAAGACTGTAATCAAGTGACATATAATCAACATGTAAGTGACATATAACAATGTGTAAGCGACATACAACAATATGTAACCTTAGTATAACCATAATCAATCATCAAGAAAATGCAACAAGCACATGGAATGCAAGTGTATGAGACACTCATGCTACTGGCATGCATGCATGACCAACGCACACTACCCATCCAGTTCGAGGGGTGAACCATGCTCTGATACCACTCTGTAACACCCTCCTCCCACATCTACCCAAGTAACTAGCCAACCTGGGTAAACATGTGACAAGAGGCTATTATGATTGGATTCGACCTCCTATGTGACCTTAAGGAAGTGGAATCGACAGAAACATAACACACATACATTCAACATCAACTTCAGTACCCACAATAACCAATCCAACACTGAAGAGAACTTTCCCTAGGGTCTCACTAAGTTTTTGGACAACTTAGGCCTCAACCACTCTCATGCTATAACCATGACAGTGTCCAGAAACCCAGAGTCACTCTCACAGGCTTGCTTACCAGCATCCATTGACTCATTTTTCCAGTTCTATGCTAGCATCCCTAGGATTTGAGCCACTTTTCTTAGGCCCAGAGCCCAAGTCACTACCCAGAGTGGAATGATAACTTAAGGTCAATAAAATAACAGGGAGGCAATGATGCAAAAGTAATAAATTAAATAAGACCTTAACCAGACCCCTAATAACCATGACAGGAAATTCGTCAAACATATCATCAACATGTAACTTATAGGTGTAAATAACATAATTAAGTGTATGGATCTCATACATATCTAAGAATCACTAAGAACCATTTTTCCCTCATGTCATTTGCTGCATTATCATCTATTAGTTCATAGACACCTTATCCATTCATTTACAAGTAAAAACATGTTGAGATCGATACACAGTTGTTGTCATAAAACATACATATAACCATCATAATAGGGACAGAAATATCATAAACATATTAGCCATAAAATCCACATATACACCAAAACATTTACACATGAAAATCTAGGGAATGAATTTATGATTATTCAATGCAATATACTACCACATTCCACCCAACCATAGATTGATTAAGCGAAGTCTCTCTTCAGTCAATCACCCTCGTGCCATATTCCAAGCATGAATGTGTGTTGGACATGGGATCCCCCAAGGGAATTTTTGGGGCTAAAAGCCCAGATTTTAGCTAAAAACTGTAAATCTGATGTAAAGACTCCGCATTTTGTGGGCGCGGAGTTGTAAATGAGTCATAGGGTTATCCACCCTCAATTTTGTAATGTAATGTCAGCTAGAGAGATCTACCCATGGTTCGCAGACCATGGGATTGTATAAATAGAGCGAGGCTCTAAGTAGTTGAGACATCATAGAGTCAATAGAAGGAGAAGGAATGATGATGGAATAGAAGGATAGCAGAAGATCTAAGTATAGAGTCGAGTCTTTGGGTCGTAGAGTAGGAGAAGGCTCTGCAGCTGAGTGCATTGAGGCCTAGTAGTCTGTAGCTGAGTGTGCGGACCCTTGCAGCTAAGTACACAGGGCAGGTAGAGTCTGTAACTGTTGAAGCATTAATAAAGAGAATTTTTGCCTCAATTATGTGTATTTATTTCTTGTTTTCTGTATCAAATATATTGGGTATAAATTTCATTTATGTTGTCTATATGGTGTGCAAACATATATAACTATGTAGATTAAATAAATGTGAGTTAAATTATTTGGTTACATGAGGTTGAATAACATCTATAAGAGGATAGTTAAGATACATGGTGTAACTCAGGGAAATAGTGCAGATCGCTGCCATAGCAGCGCGAAATCACCTCAGCCCCTGGTTAGGGCTGCGCGAAGGACAATTATAACAAATCGCGAGGGTATTGTAGGTTAGAATAGTGCGTAAGGTAACCTGCACGAAGGTAGGCACAGTTTGACTAAATCGACCCCTCAGACATCTCGAGGGTGTGGAAACTTGGTTCCAACATCCCCTCATACTGCTTCTAGTGAGAATTTAGTTTGCGCACCGCGAGCTGATGCCGAAAGGGCCAATAGTGTAGGGATTTGTTTGGCTAATTAACTCCAAACTTGGGTTAGGCCCCATCAAGCCAACAAATGGTTTCGTTACTGGGACCAGAATATGCATAGAGATATGTCGTATCATTGGAATCCAACTAAGAAGGAAATTGAAGGTTGGTTGGAAAGGAGGATTCACGAGTTCGCGACGTAGGAGAACAAGAACCTGCGAATGACAAAAGAAGAGTGGTTAGACTTCTACCTATGCACAAAAATTCACGAGATCTTGTTCGCATCTTTCCGTACTGAGCTATACAAGTGGATCACAAAGCTAGCAGATAACCAAGGAAGGTGGAAGCTCAACAATCCTATTGTGTGGACCCCAGAGTTATGCGGAGGTTGCAAGCATCGGAGGATAAGATCGCGCGCGCCGTTGATCACTGTCTTGATTGGATTATAGGAGGATTCATTATTGAGTTCGTGGTAGACACTTCAGTTAGCTACGACAAGGTAGAGCAATG
Organism: Pinus tabuliformis; assembly: GCA_031772625.1. Lineage (NCBI taxonomy): Eukaryota > Viridiplantae > Streptophyta > Pinopsida > Pinales > Pinaceae > Pinus > Pinus tabuliformis. The sequence goes on along the minus strand of CM062820.1, from coordinate 82,386,864 downwards.
CTTTCTCAAGGGATCGCGAGGTAAGTACATAAAGTCTCTGAATACTTGGATTAAAATTTTATTGCGTGAAAAGAGGGTTATGCAATTACCTTGATGTCCGGGGCTACACAAAGTGGAAAAAGTTACAAGAACGAAGGAAATAAGGGACCAGAAACTAGCCCCTTGATTTCACTCCGTGAGGGGACGAGGAAGAACTCATGAAGGTCTCGCCGCGAAGTGTGATCCATCTGATAAGGCAAATAATTTCACGAATACCACCCCCACCCACACCACCACTAGCTTCACCTCCTTCACCGCCATCTTCACCCGTACCACCTCCGCCACCACTGCGAGTCAATATGGCAAGCATGATAAAGTTTCCTGTGTTCAAGGGAGTTGGAAATGAGGATCCATACCAATTTTGGTTCGTGGTAAGAACCATATAGAAAGCACAGGGAGTCACAGATGACAATATAAAGAAAGCGACACTGGTTAACGCCTTGCAGGACCGCACACTAACCTGGTATATTAAGCACTCCAATGATAATCCAAATGAGGGAATCGCGGATATCCAAGCAGCGCTAAACAGAGAATTTCGCAGGTCGAAGTCTAAATCACAATCGATAATTGGATTCAAATGAATCATGATGCTACCAGGCGAAACTCCTGGGAAGTTGGATCAGAGATTGAAATGTATGATTCACGAAGCTAATATGAATCTGATGGATGGACAACATTGTGAATGGTTTGTAGCATCACTATCACCACATTTAAGGAGCGTGCTATCGCAGCAGAAGTTAACGACTCAGGCAGAGGCCTTAGAGATCATGATGAGATTGCATGAGACCCTGATGCAGGATCCTAACTTGGGAGTTTAACAGATCCACGTGCAATTGAAAAACTTATGCCTTGAGATGTAGAGTCTGAAACAAGACAGAACATCTTGCCCAGAAGTGCGCGAAGAGGTGTGGTGTGTAAAATGCAAGGGGCAAGGTCATGATAAGGACCACTTCTCGGTGTTCGCAAATTACCCCACGAGAGGAGGACCGATGTCGTTAAGGTTGGAAACACAAGTAGGACATAGTGCGGCGCCTTCTTTGTGGTGCGTGATTTGTCAAATAGGAGGGAAACACGCTACATACAACTGCCATTTGTTACAGAAGTATACAAAAAATTTGCAACAATTGTTCTGTAACTTTTGTAGGTCAGTGGGACACGATGAGCACACTTGTAGAAGCTATGAGTTGTTGATGGATAGAGCTCCCACCTACAGAGTTCAAACCGAAACGCAAACCCTAGACCAGAATGCAGGAGTGGCACGAACGGGATTTCAGGGGCACGGATGAGGCCGAGGTGGAGGAGGACTTGGAAGAGGTCATGAACATCTGATATGCTACAATTTCAGAGGGCCAGGACATTATGCCTGTGATTGTACGAACCCAACGCATCCATCATGTCTATATTGTACCTTGTTTGATCATGAGATGGAAGATTGTCCTACGCTGATAGCTAGGATATGTGACAAAGGAGTGCTACCGCCTCCCCCGACTTAGAACCTGCAGATGATGAGGTTTGAGCCGCGCGAGGAGTATTTGATTGTGAACATTTTTCTCTGAAGTGTAATCGTGATGGGAGATGAAAAAGGAAAACAACCGGAATATAATACTTGGGTTCGCAAAGCTCCAACGAAAGAAGCGGAGTTTGATTTGGAGCACGCTAAGGAAACCTTCATGGAAGCTAAGAAGAGCTTCGCTGATGTCTCCACTACAGGAAGTAAAGATAGATCGGAGCTGGAGATGGACCCATCTATGCTCACGATGTTCCTAGAAACATGCATGAAGTTGCTGTGCGAAAGTAACGCTGTAAAGGGACTACAGAACTCATTAACAGATGTGCTGGGACTATGCCAGGAGAAATGCGCATAGTCCGGAAGATTGGGAAGCATAAGACAAGGATGGGGAGAGAAATGAGGTTAACCGCGCAGATTGGAGAATATGAGATGGACCAAGTAATTCTGGATTTAGGATCGGACGTGAATGTTTTGCTGAAGCAGACATGGGAGCGCATGGGGAAGCCTAAGTTGTAGTGGTCTCCTATTCAGCTGTGAATGGCGAACTAGCAGAAAATAATACCCATGGGGCGATTAGAGGGAATCACTGTGGACATTGAGGGAGCGAGTGCGCTAGCAGACTTTGAAGTAATAGAGATTTTTGATGACAACAATCCCTATCCCGCGCTCTTAGGAATTGATTGGGCCACTGACATGAATGGGGTGATTAATCTGAAGAAGCACAAGATGATTTTTGAAAAGAAGTCATTACGCGTAGTTATACCTCTGGACCCTATTGAAGGATCGCTCTATATAGAGCCGATGCGCGACTATGAAAGTGATGATGATTTGGACTACATCTATAAGATAACAACATGAAACCAGGATTGGGTGAATCCCACTATGGATGGATGGCTTGTATGGGAGTGTGAGAGCTCTTGTACTTCAGATTCGGATGAGGAAGCAGAGCGATGGTAGCATCGGTTACATGAGGTGACTACACTGAATTGTAATATGATGACAAGGTCATTGTGCTGCGTATTGACAGAAGCAAGGGACCTGCCTACTTATGATGGGTTAAGTGAGGTAGATACCTTCTTGGACAAATTTTAAAGGGAGGTGCCGGAAAAGCAACGCTTCCTGGCTTTGAATTGGGTACTGCGTGCTACGCCCACGAGGTGGTGGGGTATGCATAAAGGGAGCTTTGATGACTGGCACGAATGTAGAAGGATGATACGCACCAGGTTTGGGAAGCCTAGAGTGAGATTGATAGATAGATACAATGGGCAGGATAATCCGCGCGCACATCTAGCCAGGTGGATGCCGACATATGTAAAACAACCTATGCAAATGCGCATGAACTCCGCACTGAGGGATATGGTCAATAACCGTATTTTGGGGTGGTAGATGTGCAGTTGGCTCTTAAGGTTGGACAAACAGTGTGTAGGAAGAACAATCGCGCAGAAGGTTATCCATGCGGAAGAATTTGACAAGGTGTGCAACGCGTTGAGCAAGGTATGCAATGCACAACGAAGTGACTGGGACTTGCGCATGCCCGAATAGATGCCTTTTCAGCTGTTTGATGGAGTAGAAGTTGTAATTCCTATGGAGTCTATCATGTCTAGTCTACGCATAGTGGTGCTGGCCAGGGTAACAGACTGCGGAGCCCTGGAAGAAAGGCTCGTGCCGTTGGAAGAAATCGTAGGAGAACGCTTGGGACTCGATGAGGAGATCCAGTAGGTGATCTTAGGCTCCAAGAACTCATGAATGGAAGAGTTTATTTGAGGGAGAAAAGTGCCATGGCAGAAGCGGAAGTCAAAAAGCTTGAGGAAGGAATAAAGAAGGACTTCCTTGATAGAAAGACCATAGTGATAGAGTAGGATGAGCTCGATTACATTGACAAACTTGGGGACCACCACTGAGATTTTCTCAGAATGCATTGGCTGGGACCGTATGTTATTAACGAGGTCACATACGAAGGCATGGTGCAGTTGGTAAATTTAAATGGAGAACCTTTCCTAGGAAAAGTGAATGGCAGTCGATTGAATCCATACACGGGTGGCCCGACTATCTGACTAGCCCACAGAAGCACAGTCTTAGTGCTCCAGGCAGCTGAAGGGAGGCGTGGGACTATAATCAAGTTCAAGGAAGTAATTTAGCTATAGTAGTCTCTGATCAGTGTGTCCAGAAAGTACATAAGGCAGTTGATTAGTGCGCTGCTGATCTTGTAGTGGTCCAGGCAGAGTTGGGAGGTCTCCATGTGAAGATCTCCGCACCGACAGAGTGACTCGAGGGTGAGTCATGATGTTTGTGTTGGGGGCCTGTTGGGCACGAGATCCCCCAAGGGAAGTCTTAGGGCTAAAAGCCCACATTTTGGCTAAAATGTGTAAATCCGATGTAAAAGCTTTGCATTTTATGGGCACAGAGCGCGAAGTTGTAAATGAGTCATAGGGTTGTCTGCCCTCAATTTTGTAATGTAATGTCGGCTAGAGAGATCTACCCATGGTTCGTGGACCATGGGATTGTATAAATAGAGCGAGGCTCTAAGTAGTTGAGACATCATAGAGTCAATAGAAGGAGAAGGAATGATGATGGAATAGAAGGATAGTGGAAGATCTAAGTGTAGAGTTGAGTCTTTGGATCGTAGAGTAGGAGAAGGCTTTGCAGCTGAGTGCGCAGAGACCTAGTAGTCCATAGCTAAGTGCGCAGACCCTTGCAGCTGAGTGCGCAGGGTGGGTCGAGTCTGAAACTATTGAAGAATTAATAAAGAGAAGTTTTACCTCAATTCCGTGTATTTATTTCCTGTTTTCTATATCGAATATATTGGGTATAAATTGCATTTCTATTGTCTATGTGGTGCGTGAACATATATAACTGTGTAGATTAAATAAATTTGAGTTAAAGTATCTGGTTACGCGAAATTGACTAACATCTATAAGAGGATAATTAAGATACACAGTGTAACTTGGGGAAATAGTGCAGATCGCTGCCATATTAGTGCGAAATCACCTCAGCCCCTGGTTAGGGCTGCGTGAAGGACAATTATAAAATATCGTGAGGGTATCGCAGGAAAGAACAGTGTGTAAGATAACCTGCATGAAGGTAGGCACAGGTTGACTAAATCGACCCCTTAGACATCTCCAGCGTGCGGAAACTTGGTTCCAACATCCCACCATACTGCTTCGGGTGAGACTTCAGTCCACCCACGGCGGGCTGATGGCAAAAGGGCCAGTAGTGTAGGGATTTGTTTGGCTAATTAACTCCAAATATGGGTCAGGCCCCATCAAGCCAACAATGTGGGACTCATAGAACACACCAAAAATAACCAAACAAGCATGGATGCCACCATAGTTCTCCACCTACACCATGAGGAATTTGAGTGCCTCCTAGTCTCTAATGCTTTATCGTAATCCACAGTTTGATCTAGGGATCAATAGGCGCTACACTGAGACACACTCTCAAGGCTTTATTGTACATACCATCTCGGGACTACTAGGCCCAACAGAGAGAAATCCACCTCTTGGATTTACTGTATATCCCGCCATTCACTGGCAAGGATTCTTAGGCCCTCCAAGGCACACAATCTTGGCTTTACTGCAACCCAAAATTTGGCTCAAGGGTTACTAGGCCAGTGGCTTTACCTCGATTGACATTCTGGTTCAGGGACCGTTAGGCCATGTGTTTGTCAGTTTGGAGATCCACTCCACTTAGCTTCGAATCCATCTGGCCATCCCACATTAACCGAATATGAGAACCCATCTCATCAAGGCTATTAGGAAATGGAAAGGTTAGGCAAAAGAACACTACCACACCTAGAAAAACCCATGCCATGATAGAAAGGAACCACATGCAATACCATGCATGCCAAATCTAGCAAGGAAAATACACATGCAAGTTGATACCTGCAATGAAGCATGTTGTAGCTTCTTGATCTTGCTTGATCTTTGCTTCCTCTTGCCTTTTTTTCCTTTCTTGCTCCAATGCCAAAGTGCTCCAAGAAAACTCTGTGTCCAAGAGAGAGAGAGAGAGAGAGAAAGAATAATGAGAGAGATCCAAAACTGGACTGACAAAAGGTTAGCAACTAATCCTCATAAGCCTTTTTATGAATGAGGCCTCTATTTTCTTCATTTTCCATTATTTTCCTTCATTTTCCTCCTCACATGCAACATGTGACCTTTCACCTCCTTTTTCTCCTAATTTCCATGATTTTCATAAATAAATGTGTCAAAAATGTCATTTTTCCTTTCCAAAGCCTTAACCGTTGCCTTTGCCAATTTACTTAGCCATAAACAAACAAATGAACACCCCCTAGGATGTCTTGACCAACTTCAGCTTGGAATAAGTGTACCATCAACCTTTGTTATTATTTTTAACTTTTATTACATGGAATTTTCATCAGGGTTGTTATAGAACCCTCCCCCTTGGGGGACACTGTCATCGATGTTCAATCACACATATACCTCAGCAAACCATTGGAAAGAAGACATACTGCTCATGGAGCTTTATAACATAGCTTGATGTAGTATTTACAATGATCATCCTATTGAGTGCCAACCCACATGACATCATAATAACATGATAACATAATCTCATGATATCATAATAACATGACAACATAATCATAATTACATGACACCCATACCTCTTATTGGAGCTTTATAACATAGCTCATGGTGGTATTTACATCCATATACATATGTACATGTGGCAATATCACCAAAACATATACCAAGTCACCATATCAAAACATATGCCAAAACACCATATCAAAGCATATACCAAACACCATATCAAAACTGCTTTGCCTCAACCGGAAAACAAGGAAGGATACATAGCCCGTATCTGATCCATCATCTCCCATGTAGCTTCATAGGGCCTAAATTTCTTCCATTGCACTTTAACTTGCTTGATTGCTCAGTTCCGGAGCATGAGCACCTTTTTCTGCAATATACACTGAGGCTCTGATTGGAATTCTGCATTTGGTTCCATTTGCAATACAGACTAGCCAATCACATGATCAACATCCTTAACATACTTCTTAAGAAAATATACATGGAAAACATCATGGAATTTCACTGTCAGAGGCAGTGCAAGTCGATAGGCTATTGGCCCAATCCACTCAATAATACTTAAAGGTCCACAAAACTGTGGTGCGATCATGGCACAAGATCCACTCCGCAAGGAGCTCTTCTTTGGTTTGATGCGCAAGTACACCTATTCCCCAACCCACGACTCCTTGAACAACCTGTTATGCTATGCATAGCTCTTATGCCTATCCTGTGCTGCCTTTAGGTTCTTCTTGATCACCTACATTTCCTATTCCACATTAGCCAACGTATTTGGTCCAATCAATACCTTGTTAACCAGATCACTCCAACTGATAGGAGTATTGCAACTTCACCCATATAATGCCTCAAATGGACTCATCCTCAATGATTCGTAATGCCCATTTTTGTATGCAAACTCAACCAAGGTAAGATACTCCTCCCGCCTCCCCTAGATCCTCAACATGTCCTCCAAAATATTTTTGACCCTCCCTTTTTGTCCATCTGTTTGCAGATGATAAGTTGTACTGAAGGCCAACTCTATGCCCAAACCTCTGCAAGTAACTCCTTCCAAAAATTAGAAGTGAACTTTGAATCCATGCTCGACACAATCTTCTTTGGAACACCATGCAACCTGACCACATCTCTGATGAATACCCATGCCACATCGCTAGATGAGAATGTAGACATCACTGGAATAAAATTTGCAACATTTGTCAACTTGTCCACAATGACCATGATGGAATCATGTTGTCTCACTGTCTTTGGAAACCCTGTGATGAGTTCCATGGAAATGAACTCCCATTTCCACTCTGGAATCACGATCGGTTGTAGCGGTCCACCTGGATGTTTACATTCTACTTTCACTTGATGATAATCAAAACATCTAGCCACAAAATCAGCTACATCTCTCTTCAGATTTGACCAATAATGAAATTTATTTACTACAATTAATGTCTTCTAATAACTTGGGTGACCCAAATATGGTTTCACATGAAACTCCCTCAAGATAACCTTCTTGAACTCATGGTTATCTGACACATATATCTTGTCTGTAAATCTAACCAATCCATCTGTTGTAAGACAATAATCCATACCCTATGCACCTACACCTATATGTGTACTTGCACCTATGCATGTACTTGTACCTACACATGTACCTGTACCTATACCTATACCTGCATCTGTAACTGATGAGCCTCATCATTGGGTAACTATATGGACCTTAATACACCTACAAGCTTATTAAAATAAACTCTCCTCATAATTCCTTACATATTTTAATCATATTTTGCTTAATGAGATGAGTAAAAGTAAGATGTTATGTCTAGTGGTCTAATGTGCATTGATTGCAGGTTTTTGAGAACAAATCATGGCATTTTTGGCTAATTAAGGGTAGAAACACGAATGAGACAAGGAGGAGAGATTGTAGGAAATAGATCCTCCTCATTTAATCCTCACTCATTCGAATATTCCTCCATCAAATCACACTAGCTCGGAGTCGCAAGCAGCCGAGTCATGAAGATCAAAAGGTAACCGAGCTAGTGACAATTAAGAGCCAGTTCATCTTGATTTTGGGAGCCAAACCTCCCTAGATTTAAGGAATTCATTGGAGACTTCAGTTGTATAAATAAGGAGGCCTAGAGCCACATTAGGATTCAGATTTTTTTTATGTAAGAGCATTAAGCATTTTCGAGTTCAAGACTTGTGGAAGACATTGTTATGTAATTTTTCTCATATGATAATGAGAATGAGCATTTCCTTGATCCAACACTGAGTTGAATAAGAGGGATGAATCTCTTGGGTTAGGGCCCAACCCTAGCAGCAAAGGCTCCTCTTCTTGTACTTGTATGCTTAGTTGATTTCATAGATTAATGGTTAATTTAGTTTTAGCATTGTTTCACTGCAAGTAGTTGTGAGATTGATTAGTTTGCTTCCATTTGTGCATTGCTTCAACAATAGCTTAGGAAGATAAAGGAATACCAAAAAGGTTGATGGAAGGTGGATCTGGACTCACTCCTCCCTTTAGGGACCATGGTTTGAGGAAAGAACTCTTGTGCAGCCCCAAAAAGACAAATTTCAGATTTCTTATAGAATTTAGGGTTTTCTGCTACTTAGGCCAGCATCTTTTCAGTTTTAAAGAATAGGATTTAGTTGTCACTTCTAATATCTTCAGCCTTGTATTATATCTCATAGTGTTTCACATTATTCTACAAGTATTTCCGTGCATGAACTAGGCAACTAGATAATGAAATTTTGTTTTCTTTAGTTGATTGAAAACCTTTCTTGTTTGACATGATTCATGGATAAATTACAGTGATTGATGCAGTGCAGGAGTTTCATTAGTGCAGGAAGATCTCATGACCAACACCCCCAGCCTAACCTCATCGATCCTTGATCACCAAAAACCACTAGGTCCCTCAACCAATTCATCATTCCATAAGAACAATTTCCAGGTGTGTTGAGCAAATCCAACCATCTTACAAACTCTGTTTTTTGCTCTAAAGAAGTCCTAGCCACTCCCTTTCTCTATTTATTCCATCATTCACCTTCCCTAAGCCTTACACCACCTTCCAAATCACTCCTATTGCTCTTGGCCGGATCTTGTAGGAGCATTAGGACATCATGTAGGAAGCATTAGGACATCATGTAGGACGACTTGTAGTGGCCTATCTTGAGGCCGAATTGTGGAAAAAACATCCAGGAAGACAGGAGAAGATCCATACTTGCTTCATAAGCAATTTGACCTTTCATCACCATCTCTAACCCACTTGTCACATCACCAAGAGGATTTAGCATTCATATTTTTCACACAAAAAAGGACAAAAAGGAAAAAGAGTTATTGTGTTCATTTACATGCACAACAGTAGAGTGTTTGGTTATTTAAGATTGCATGCCTAGGACAGTATGATTATACACATGTTAACTTAGAATTATTTTGAAGAAAAATATCTTAGCAATTAGTTAGATGAGTGGTGTGTTTAAGCATTTGATTTTAGTCTTTTCTTACTACAGGAGACAATATTTCAATTAGTGCAAATTCCCCCTTTCCTCATTGGTAATCAAGATTCTTCTGAATCAATAGAAGGCTGGTTTGAGAAACTCTAGTGGTCTATTGCCAGATTAGCAGTGACAAAGAGTGGACCCATCACATCTAATTGTGTATACAACACTGTCACCTCCAAGTTTGTACGAACCCCGGGTTGATAAAGTAAAGTTGGTAGCCCCAGCAGTCGCAACATTCTTGCTACAATACTGCTGCTCATCACTTTTTGGCACCGTTGTCGTGGAGGTATCTAAGTAAGATGTGATTTTTGCTTTATTTCTTCCATTTCTTATCTCTAACATGTTTGTATGAACCCAGGGCTGATAAAGTAAAGTTGGTAGCCCCAGGAGTTGCAACATTCTTGCTGCAATACTAGTGCTCATCACTTTTTGGCGCCGTTGTCGGGGAGGTGTCTGAGTAAGATGTGATTTCTGCTTTCTTTCTTCCATTTCTTATCTTTGACATTCTACTATTAGCTTCATTTCTACAAAAGTAATTGTAAATTGGTTTTCTTTCTTTTCCATTCTGCAAGTAAGATTTCATTCAGCAGTTAGTTTCCATTCAGTTTGTTATTTCAATTCTGCAATTAGTCTCAAAGCTTGAAAAAACATAAAATAAAACAAAAACACTTCTTTCATGCCTCATAGGAATAGGGATAACTTAGGAAAATTTCTACCAAATACCCCCACCACTTCAAACAACCAACTTCCCTCTTCTTTGGTGGCTGTGAATTGGAGGACCCTTTAGGTGAACAACAAGATATTTTTGAAGAGCCTATAGGGGGAGAAGAAGAAGGAGAACTCATTCCAACTGACCTAATGGCTGAAAGTAGAAACTAAGGAGGAGATAGAGAAAGAATTGAGGGTGATTTTCCCATCAGAGAGACTAATGGGGATACTAATATGAAAAACATAAGCCCCTCTACTCTTCCTCATTTCCATGGCCTGACCTTAGAAGATCTAGATACTTTCTTATTTGAGTTCGTTGTCATATGTAGAACTTATGATTACACTACTGATGAGCAGAAGTTGAAATTATTCCCATCCACGCTCAAGGATGCAGCTCTGCACTGGTTCATGAGTTTACCTGGGGATAGCATCACAACCTAGGCTGAGATGCAACAAGCCTTCAACAACAAGTATCGAGACTACTACAGGTCCAAAGACACTAAAGATGAAATTTTTAGGATGACCTTGGGGCATGATGAATCCCTAGAGGATTATGAAGAAAGATTCCAGCTTAGCTACAAAAGGGCCAGGTGCACACTTGACCCTAATTCATTGAAGCTAGTCCTGCTTCGAGGGGTAAGGGAAGATCTTCGGGATACCCTAAACCTGCTAGCAGGAGGAGAAATCTACCATGTATCCTACGAATATATCAAGACTGTCTTTAGGAATTGTTAGCTCTGCTATGCAACGCTAATTTTTTGAGGTTAGAAAGCATCATGGTCTGGTTGGCTACGTTTAAAGGGAAGCTCACATTGGTCACTTTTTCCCTTTTCCTCCACCCTACTCACCTCTAAACCCTTTCCATTCCATAAATAAACCCTCTAAAATCCGACAAAGTCCCTTTAGCCCCAGTTCTAAGCACAAAAACCCCAAAGCACCCATAAAACCTCACCCATACACCCTCGCGCACTCATAAACCCCGTGTTGCATCCCCACCATTGATCGCCTTGCCGATCCAACGGCTCCCGTCGCACCCGATAAAGGCGACCTACTTTACCGCTCTCCTCTATTAGATCATCTCCGGCAAGATCTGATGGTCTTTGCTCTCATCGCGTCGACAACTTGATTGAACGATAGCGCACAATGAGAGCAGATTTTCTCTCTCATCGACTGCTACGTGTCGATCGCTGAATGGAATTACGCGACCCTGAGCATTTACCGCTTGACACCCAAAAGCAGTGCGATGAATACCATTACCGCCCGACTAATCCACCCGCCTGATAAACGTCTGTGTAGCTTCGCTTCCTGATGACCGTCTGATCTATCCGCTAAAGATATGATGGCCCCAATTCACCCCGGTCTCACCTTAGTCAAGCCATCTCCACCATCCGTTTCCTCGATCCGACGATCATTTTTTCGCGCTCATCCAAATTGTCCACTTGCCCATGCATTCCACTTCCTCTGACCATTCTATTTGCCCGAAGAAGGAGATGACCAGCTATGCCAATATCAGTCACTGTCAGACCCCCAACAACCATATTTAATAGAAAGCATGGCTAAGGGAGAAAAGGACAAGCACGACCCTGTAACTGAATTTATCAGTCATGGACTCCACTAGTACGAGCACTCCAACCGCCTAAAAGGATAGCACAGCACCTGAACAGATCAGATTCACCCACTGAAGCAAGAAAACACGTTCAGAGACTCCATCAGGTAGTTAAATGTAGTTGGTGGTCAATTATGACCCCTCCATACCTAAGCGACCAAGTGCCCTTGTAATGTAAATCTATAAATACCCAGAAACAAGATGTAATCAAGGTTGGCATTTGATGTAAGGTTCAACTTCTGGAGACTGTAGATATTTTGTCACTTATAGCGTCTCGTCTTTATTTTCAGCTAATACAAGATTCTTTTGTTGATAACTGCTCGCTTTCCATTTTCCTTTGTTCTAAGCTTGTACCTGATATGCTGTGTTCTTGATCTCTTGATGTTTAGCACTAGATAACTGTCATCTTATCTCTGTGTTAGAATCTTGTATGCATCATTGAATAGGTTGCTCAGGTTTCTTTCTATCTAATGCAGGAGAGATGTCATCCTGTCTTTGCATTAGTAGATTAGATTTACAGGTTTCTTTACTAGTTGCAGTCGGCCATCACATGGTCTTGTGCATCTGCTGGTGTGGTTAGTATTCTCCATATTCACCTAATCTCTAAAACTGTGAGCATTGGTGGTCTAAAGCCTTGTAGTTTGAGGGTGTTCATGCATATCTGGAGTGAAACAAAGTAGAAGTGGTTATTTGGCTTGAACCAACCCATTATTCCTTCCATTAAACCTGCAACAATAGTTGAATTTTATGTTACTAGGCATCTTTGAGCTACAACCTAGGAGATTTTCTTGGAATCCTAACAGGAACCATTCTAGGGTAGCTAGGAAAAAGGGTAGGGGTAGTCAACAAATGGACAGCTCATCCTCTTCCAACTCATCCATAAAAGGTGAAATTGGAAATATGTTGGAGGATTTCAAGAGTGAAATGCTGCAAACCCTTGCCCTATAGATGGACACTATGCACATCAAGAGAAAGTAGGAGGAAGCAGAGAGAGAATTATCCATCTTTTGCCCTAGATGCATAAGGAAGCACCCTAGGAATGAATGTCCATTAAACCTAATAGAAATTTGCTCGGTCTATGAAGAAAACCACTCCACAGACAAGTTCCCTTCTCTACTTGGACTAAAAGTTGTGTATCAGGGAATTGAAGGGGTGACTGAACAACTCTACTACATAAATCAAAGGAGACCCCATGGGCCTCGGCCATACCAACAGGGCATGCAAGGGTCATCCCATGCATATTAAAACCCTAACCATAACACATCCATTCCCTCTTGGGGCCCCCTGCTCATCCCTCCTAGTCTACACCTCCTCCTTGGTCTTTTGCACCTCAGTACCATTCCCAACCGACCAACCAGTCATTTCAGGCTTATACTCTGCCACAACCTCAGTGGAATGCACCACCCCATGGGTGGAGTCCCGCATACAATAATTCTCCAGCTTTATTGCCTTCACCTCCTACTCAACCACAACTTTTACACCTTTCTCCACCTAAACAACCTCAGATGCCTACCTAGCCAAATCCAAACCCAAACAACAAACAGACACAACAAGTATACGGTGGAAAGACATCCTATCTTGCTTATGATGTGGAGATTCAGGAAATCAACCTAAGATCTGGGAGAGTACTCCCTGGCAACCAACCTCCATCTCTACCTAGGGGGAGTGAGGAGGAAAGAGAGGAAAGCATGCCTAGAGTGAATCCACCACCCTTTCCTGAAAGATTAACTCATCCAGTATATCCTACCCGAGAAGAGAATGAACTTCTGGGTGAATTGAAAAATCTGTGTCAAAATTCCACTTCTCCAAGCCATTAAGGATGTACCTATTTACAAAAAATTGATTAAAGAGAAGTGTTTCAAACATCCAGGGAGGCGAAAAATAGACACCCCTACCATTAATGTCATTGGACAACTATCCCACTTAATGCTGGGGTAGGTAATTTGCCCAAAGTATTTGGACCCTGGAAGCCTCGTAGTAGATGTGCACATTAATGGCACCATTGTCCCACACACTTTTATTTATCTTAGGGTTGTCTTTAATGTAATGACTAAGGACACCATGATCAAGCTCAATCTCCAAGGTTCATTAAGAAAGACCACAATAGTCTTGCAACTTGCAGATTGTTTCGGGTGAAAGCACCCTAGGGCTTTGGGTTAGAACCCCAATAGAGTAGAAGCAAACTACAACAAGAAATACTCATACAACTTAGGAAAGATGCTTATATTATCAAACTACGTAAGATTGACTGTACCTGGATTTCTTTCGTTTGAGTAGATCCCGCAAGGTTCAGATCCTCTGCAACTCCTGATGTTCTTCAAACCTGAAAATCATTCAATTTGAACATACATAGTGTTGGAGGGAAATGTTCCCCTAGGGCTTTTTGGGTTGAAACCCTAGCAGACTGAAAGTTATCTATACAGAGAAACACACATTCACACAACCATTATGCTATTATAAGCAAATTCTATGATAAAGGGGCGTACCTTAGGTCCTACGTTTGAGAAGGCCCTTTAGGGTGCAAACCCTTCTTGGAGTTCCCTTCTTCTCCTTTGTCCTGCAAAACAACCAATTCCAAAGAACACAGCAGTATACGGACAAAACCTTACAAAGAAACCATCTTCGTGTTATAAAGAAAGGTAGTTAGTTATGAAATATAAACAACCATTGACATATGAATTCTAACATGAATATCATAAACATAAAGAAGATTTATATCGGGAACCAAGACATGTGTTTCTTTTATTATAGACAAATAAAGTACAGAAAAGGAATAAATTCACCTGAGTCACCCTTCGCAGGCTCCAAGCAAAGCTTCCTTCCGGATCCGTCCAGCCTCAAGCCTTTAACAAACTCCTTCCATGACTTACTCCATGATGTCATAAATGGTGGATGAACATCAACACACAAGGAAACAAGGGTTTCCTGTACAAATGGGGGAAGTGCAGAAGGCACAAGGGTCTTCAGACCTGGTCAAGGGAAAAATATCAGCATAATAACGTTTCTCTCTCTTCTCTCCTCCTTTAGGCCTTCCCTTTGAGGTCTTTTTATACCTCTCCCAGAGTAGTTTTTTAGTTGGGAGTTGGTTGGGAACAGTTGGGCCATAGGCACTAACAGGTGATCAGCAGGTAAAACCCGCGATCTCCGCCTGAAATTAAGGAGTTTTATATTTTTTTAAGTGTTTTAATACATATACGCGGGTTGGGTATCTGCCTACCCACGTATACACGCGTTTAACTCAGGGCAATGTCGCGTATAAGGGATAAAACACTGTTTTTTAAATTTTGGGACCAGGTATGGAAGGAGGGGTTGCCTTAGGCCATGAGTGCAGCATCACAAACCATAAGAGTGAGATTTGGAGCTATAATAGATGCCCCCTAATATATGAGGTCAGAAGGGGTACATGATGGCCGAAATATATTAAGCAAGTACATGGAAAGGAAATCTGTCAAAAACCGAGGAGGACTTCACCAGAATTCAGCTTGCCAAGCCACAAAAGGAGATCAGAAAGAAACACTATCTGAGGCGGGCATACCCATGCTCAGAAAAAGTAAAGCATGTCCGCATATCAAGTACAAGCGGATCCACTAAGTATACAAGTATAAATGACTGGAAGATACATAATGGATCATCTGATCATGATCAAACAAGTACATGTCTGAATATCACATATAAGACTGTCAATGATGCTGAAAGATGCAACGGATCACTGATATCAAAGACTGATCCCAAAAGGTACCAACCGAACATGATGGAATAGGATGGCACTACACTGCAAACTCACGTGCCAGCATATAGAATGTCACCATAACTGACTGCAACATATAAGGTGGAGTGGTATCAACTAGCAGCAACAAGAGCAACTGTCAAGTGAACCAATGAATGCTGATACAACCTGAGGTCTTCACCGACCGCCGTGGTACATTTCTACACCATGGGAATAAATGATTTGAAGTCAACCATGTGAGAAATCGTTTGATTACCGGTCATTGATGTATACCGTTAACAAACGCGAGACTACTCATTGATAATGATAATGAGCGTCAAGGTACCCAGTACAATCTAACAAGTGTGAATAGATGAGCTGGAGTCGAACACCTGTAAGAATATATCGATCAGGAGACAATGATGGTTTCCCACTGTCGATAGCGAAGGATCTGCCACTAATGACTGCAAACCCCAAGGTACTGCTAAATGGAATCTAGATCTTTGCCCCAGAGCAATGAGTCGGAGTCGATAGGGAAAGATCTGCTAGAAGGAAGGCATTAAGGCATCCTTCATCAATCTAGCGTGAGTGTAACCCGTAGGCCAATAATATGGAAGGAATTGGACGAAATAGATGTAGTAACCCAACTGAAGTACGTTTCCGGCGTACACAAGATGTGGCTAGCGCACGACAGAAACCCTTTGAACCAACCAATAATGGAAGCTGACATAGAGGCGAGGTATCCACCAATAGGGTCAAATGGAAACCAAGGTACTGCACGAATCCCAATGTGTGATAATGTAAGCTGATGTCGAACACAAGGGAAACCACTCAGTCAAGGACCCATAATACTGATCGATGCTGAGCACAAGGTGACCTATCAATAATGAAAATAGGGCCAGGGTGCAGCTCTAGGCCTGTCCTCAGAGAAAGGTGTCATCGTCGATAAGGACAAGACCCACCAACAAGAAGTCAATGGGGACCTTCTCAAACCGGCACGAGTAAAGGACCAATATAACTGATGTGATGATAGACATGATACTGACAACCAAGGATGGCCAACTGAAACATGAGTCAAGAGACACCGCAGAGAGGCCGAATCATGCTAACTTCCCTTGAACAAAAGCACGACTCAATGTGACTATGTGGCAGCATATGATGACTCTGTATAAGTTCGTCATGCAGGAGGCGCGAACGAACCCTCCATATGATTGGAAGAGATAACCAATCGGGGGAGAACTGACTCAATAACAAGGTTAAGGCATACTTAAGTCAAACTAAATCCCGCCCAAACAGAGGAGACTTTGTTTTGAGTGCTTTGTTCAAGGGCGACACGACTGACTCTAGCTGCCAACACTAAATGGAAATACTGTCCCGTTCCCACTCTTTTTGGAATATTTAATTTTTTTGTATTTTTCTGTTAAGCTTGAAAAAGAATAAAAGAATGCTACGGTATAGTGGAAAGAACGAGTGTCGGTGAAACAAATGATCTAGTTCCTGGGAGTGGAACGTTCCTATGCTCAATGCAGGGAGGTGAAAATTGGTCAGTGACACTCAAAGGTGTGTTCCTTCCACGGGTCAAGGTGTGTCAAGCTGCAGAAGTCAAAGGTATGCAAGGTTGATTTTGCAGTTGTCATGGTCAAAAGTTGGCTTAAACACGAGTCCAAGTGAAGCCGGCTCTAGGCCAAAAGGTGCAAGTGGTCAACATGCAATGCAGTAGTACAACTCAACACAAAGGAGCCTCTAGGGTATAAGGCCAGAACGAAGCGAAGAAGCAAAGAGGAATGATTTTTCAACGCATAAGTCATGGCGGGACTACAGAGGACTCCCGAGCCTACTCAAATCGGAGCAGCATGGGCAACAAATGTCAGTGAGGTGCTACGATGCCCATGTAAAGGATGGCTCTACCATCGTGTCATGATTTAAAGGATTGGTAAGTGAAGATGGCTTACGAACCATAACACGATGGGGTCGACCCTATGGTAGATGTATTGGAAAATGGAGGCTAGTATGCATAATGCAACGGAAAAATGGTGTCCCTAACCTATATGCCAGTGAGAAAATGATACCTGCCATGACGGGTCAACAGTCATGGAACCGTCTCGAACTGTCGAAAAAACGTCCAAAATGTCCTGAAAAACAAACCATTCTCGACATTCCAAGCTCCCACGTTAAAAGTCACATGAGGCCAAACAAAAAAAAAATTAAATTTTGAATTTTAAAAACTTATAAAAAGGATTTTTGACTCACCATTTTCACCATATGAGTTTGAGAGCAAAGAGTTGGAGCAAAAGGAGCAAACTTTCCGTACACCAAGTTCAGCCATTCAAATTCTTCAAAAACCTCCAGGTAACTCTTATACTTAGCTTGCAATTGATTGTGACTGGTTTTAAGATTTTTAATTAATGTTTCACCGTTGAATTTTTTGCCCAAAATTTCACCGCGGCGTATACTTGGGTTGGTAATATGGAACACGCGTACCCGCGGGCCCTATACGCGACTGTGTGCACAGGGACCCGCGTATACGCCGCGAACAATTTTAAACCAAAAACTAACGGTTGAAAATCATTTTTTCCTCAGAATGCCGGTCACGTGGCATGAAAGAGAGCATGCAGCGGTGGATAATGAAGTTATGAACAATCCAGAAGCTTTAGATGCCCTACGGGGATGCGGTTTGCTTAAATTCTTCAAACTACCGAATATGAAAGCAAACACATGTCTGCTTGAGATGCTCATTGATTATTGGGACGTCGAGGAGGAAGCCTTTATGATTGACCAGATGCCACTCAGGGTAGAAGTGGAGGATATCTATTTCATCACGGGCCTTTCCCGAAGGGGAGAGGTAGTACATTCCCGGGGCAGGACACGGAGCAGTCTCACGATAGAGGACTACGTATAGATATATTGCCTGAGACATCCCAAGAAGGTTGGGAGCCAGATTTCCATCACATATGTGGCGAGTTTATCACTGAGGATAATCCTGTTCACCATAAGTCGAGTGAACGGATCGTCCTCTCTGCATCAGGCATCACGGCTAACGATGAGCATGGTAGTTGACTGTCTCACTACTGTGTTCGACTGGTGTACTCCTCTTCTAGCCAACATGAAGAGCCAGCTCACTTCTATCAAGAGGGGATAGACCAAAAACTTTGGATATGGGACTATCCTGTGTACTTTCTTTTTCGAGAAGGTTCCTGCACTCCGCCCCAGGGTAGCAGTTTCCATCAGCACCCCACGAGATCCACGCATGGGCCGGTGGGTTGATCTGATGAAACGTCTGGGGGGTGGGGAGGTCCCAAGGACTGCCTTTGACGATGACTTCTTCACCTGGTGGGATCAGCAAATCATCGCCGTAGATGACTACCCCCATGCTAGGCTAGATTTCCGAGGAGATCCTGATCTAGCATTACCACCGAACGCAGCATGGGGCGAGATTGGTAAGAATTTTTTTGATTTTATGATTTTTTTTGGATTTTTCAAATATAATGATGAATTTTGAAAAATATTTTTGATGAGATTCAAATGACTGATATGATGATCATGTTCCAGACATTGGGCCGATACGACCAGATGGGTTCCCGCGGCATGGACGGCGCGGCCGAGGAGCCAAAGAGGCGACTGCTGATACAGAACGGACTCTACACAACGTCTAGCGACACTTGGTGAGACTGAGCTGCCAAGTACCGATGGCGGCCATAAAGGACCTTCCTGAGGATATGCAGCGTCATGTGGTTGGCATGCCACGTGACTGGGTTCGCACTTTTCGGCGTGTGGCTAATACGATAGTTACCTACTTGGCCGCTCATCCTGAGCCGGGGCATTAGATATGCCGGACATGATTATGGGCATTTGAGTCCCAATTTTGTATATTTTTTGGACACACATATGTACACTTGAGACGCTTTATGATATATATATATATATATATATATATATATATATATATATATATATATATATATATATATATATATATATATATATATATATATATATAGTTCGACTTTTTGATGCTTGATTTTATTGTGATGAATGATTGATGTGCCAGTCTAATGCTTGATTAGCGATAGAATCAACTAACCAATTATGAGATCTTGGAATGTGCAAATAATTAATATAAGTAAATGATCTTTGCAACAATCTCACTCTTAAATACTGGCGATATAAACATGGATCCCTTACCCAATAAATATTGTTTAATTGTGACACTATTAATTGAGAATCAAGATAAACTACCAACGAGTCGATCCCATGAGAGATTGACTCGGATAATAAATTAATAACGGCAGTATACTCAGCCATATTGTTTGAAGCAGGACCGATGCATACGCCTCTTGATACCTTCAATTGACCAGTTGGGTAATAGAGTACCCAAGCTGTGGAAGCGAGATTCTGAGTGTGCCGACTAGCACCATCGGTGAACCCAAAATAGACCAAGTCATCCATCAACACCTGCCACAGCAGACCAAAAAGTGCTGATATAAAAAACTCTCGATGATATATGTACAAATATACATAATGTACAAAGAAGCCATTGCCTAATTCCTACTTAAGCAAAGTACTTCTTCAGGTAGAGCCCGTTTCGGGGCTCCGCCAGCTTGTTTCCCTCAAAATCGATTAACTCATACGACCCTTTTTCTAAAACTCATTTAATAATGAAAGGACCGTACCACATAGGCTTAAATTTTCCTGCCCCCAAGGTGTCTTTATCTTGGTCATAGACCAAGACAAGGTCACCTTCAGAAAAGACTCGAGGACGGACAGATTTATTATACTGCGTTTTGACCCTTTTCTTATGAGCCTCATTCACCGTGGCCGCATCTCGACGCTGCTCATCGAGATGTTCCAAGTGAAGGAGGCGCTCTTCGAGACTCGAAGTCTTCGGAAGGAGCTCAACAGCTAACTTAAGATATGGAATTTCACATTCAACCGGAAAGATAGATTCCATCCCATAAACCAACTGAAAAGGTGTAAAACCAGTAGCAGTCTTTACGGAGGTTCGGTATGCCCAAAGAGACGAATACAACATAACGTGCCAACTGGACCGATTTTTGTCGATTGTCCGTTGGAGGATCGTCTTAAGAGTTTTATTGACTGCCTCGACCTGTCCATTGGCCTGAGGATAATAAGGAGACAAATGCTCTTGTCGGAAACCCAATTTGAGAGCCAATTCAGACATCAGTTGATTATGGAAATGACTGCCATGATCAGTGACAATCTCTCTCGGGATACCGAATCTTGAGATAACCTGATTAAAAAGGAACAATGCTGCCGTGTCACTATCATTCTTATAAGTAGGCATGGCTTCGGCCCACTTCGTAAAGTAGTCTACAGCCACGATAATGTACCTGTGATTCGCCGTTGAAGGCGGATTACAAGTCGTAAAATCAATACCCCACTTAGTAAAGGGATCGACGGTGACAACGGGAAAAAGAGGAGCTGGATGAGCACGCATCTTCCGAGTAAAGATTTGACAGGGGTGACAGCGTTTGACCGCTTCCACACAGTCTTTAAAGAGTGAAGGCCAAAAATTGTCGGCACGTAAGATGCGCTGGGCTGTAGCAAGCCCTGATAGATGACCACCATAAGCTCCACTGTGGTAGTCATTTAGCACTGACTTTGCTTCCTCTAAGGTCAAACAGCACCGAAGGATTGAATCAACCCCTCAACGGTATAAGGTATCACCAATGATAACATAATTTTTAGCCGGGTGACGTAATTTTCGACGTTCATCCTTAGAGAAAGTAGAGGGGAACTTCGAAGTCTGGAGATAGACAATGATATCTCCATACCAAGGGTCGAGTGAAGAGATGAGGAATAAATGCTCGTCAGGAAAACTTTCCTCATAAATAGTATCCTCTGCACAAGGCAGCTCAGAAATTAGCTCAGCGAAAACCATGGATTTCTTAGACTTGGCAGACAAGAACTCGAGATCAAATTCTTGCAAAATGACTATCCATCGATTATATTTGTCCCCAATCACTCGCCTACTGAGGACAAACTAAAATGGATTGACCGCCGCTAAGGCAAAAGTTTTGCGTAGCAGGATATAATGACGGAGCCGCTGGACAGCATGGACAGCTGCCAAGGCCAACTTCTCAACCGAAGAATAGCGAAGTTTAGGACCTATTAAGCCTCGGCTCAAATAATAAATCACATGCTCGGTGAGAGCATCGTCCTCCTGAACAAGAACCATACCAATGGTTGATTCTGCTACAGCGAGATATAAAAGGAAGTCTCTACCATAATCCGGTGGACTCAAAAGCGGGGCAGAGACTAATGCCTTTTTCAAAGCATCGAACGACCGCTGCGTAAAGTCGTCCCACACAAATGGAACTCCTTTCCGTAGCAAACGCATGAACCCTTTAGTGATCTCAGCATAGTTTGCTATAAACCGTCTTAAGAAATTAGCCTTCCCTTGAAGACTTTGAAGTTGTCGAATTGAGGACGGGGGAGGCAACTGAACTATTGCCTCAACCTTGAAGGGATCAACCCGAATCCCTTCATTTGACACAATGAACCCTAACAACCGACCGGATGTAACCGCGAAAACGCACTTGTTGGGATTCAACCGGATTTTATAAAAACGACATCGCTTGAAAACCATTCGAAGATGACTAGGGTGATCAGTTCTCTTTCGAGAACGAGCAGCGAGATCATCCAAGTATGCTTCGATGACATGTTTGATGTCGTGGAAAGCATATGACATGGCCCGCTGAAAAGTGGCTCCAGCATTTTTAAGACCAAAAGGCATCTTTCTATATGCAAAGGTATCCCAAGGACATATAAAGGTTTTCTTATGTTGATCTTCAGGATGGATAGAAATTTGATTATAACCAGAAAAACCATCCATGAAGGAAAAAATCTCATTACCCGCACACTTGTCGATAATATGATCAATGAATGGCGTGGGGTAATTATCTTTCGGACAAGCCTTGTTTAGGTCCCTAAAATCGATGCATACTCGGATTATTCCTTGCTTTTTATCCATAGGGGCTGGATTAGAAACCCAATCAGTAAGAGGAACAGGGTATATAAAACCCGCCTTTAGCAGCTTCTCAAGTTCAGCTTTGATAGCTGCTACTTTCCTAGGGTTAACCGGCCAAAGCCTTTGACGAACCGGTTTTGCGTTTTCATACGTCTTGATCTCATGTTGAACTATAGATGGTTCAATGCCAGGCATTTCTTCATAAGACCAAGCAAATACATCTCGAAATTCTTTGAACAGGTCGGTGTAAATTTGAATTTCTTCAGGGGAACATTCAATTCCGATGAAGAGATTCTCGATCACGTTAGGGTCCCTAGAGATGTTTATAGGTATCGTTTTTGAAATCACCGACATATTACCTTCGACACGAACGTGTGCTAGAGCCAAAGGATTTGACACCGTACAAACATCACTAGTAAAGAGCTCGGAGAATCTAGATTCTACTTCCTGCAATGGAGGAAGAAAGTATGAACGATGGTGTAAGTCTTCCCAAGGTCGATCTATACCCATCATTGCTTCGAGGATTGCTTCTTCAGAAGGTAAAACTGAATCTAAGCAGTCCAAGGCAGAGGTAGAATCAAGGCTCCAGGCCGGGGCCACATCACCATCTAACTCCTCTTTGGAAAAAGGAGTAGAGTGGTCGTCTGCAAAGTTAACGATAGACTGATATCTAAGCTCAGCTACAGATATAAGGAACGCCATTCCATTTACTTGTCCTTCAACTAATGTGGTCGTAGGTGAAGGCAAAGTCCAAGGGTCTGAAAAATAACGAGTTCGGAAGAACTCTTCTTGAGGAGACTCCTTAGATGATGAAACGACATTGATTTTAGCGAAAGGAGAGGGAAGATCAAAGGTACCCATCAATGAGGAATACATCCCTACTCCTAAATTCTCAGTAGGCGGACGAGGGTTATCCACTAAAGGAACAGTAGAGTCAGAGCTTGCTTGAGGATTGACTGGACAATAATCCAATTGATCAACCTTAACGATTTTCCCCTCATGAGGAAAGCAAATGACACGAAACAAAGTCGAAACAATGGCGTCCATTTCGTATACCCAATTCCTTCCTAAGAGGAGATTATAGTCTAGGCTAGCATCTATGACTTCTACTTCAATATTGACGACCTTCCCCCCAACACATATAGGAAAGACCAGGATAATCCCATGCGGCTTATGAGAATGGCCATCAAATGCAGTCAAGACGGTAGGTGAAGGAACAGCCGAAGGCGATCCAATAGCCTTCTAGCATGACATCGACATGACGCACGTGGAAGCTCCTTCATCAATAACGGTACGAAAAATGTTAATTTTCCAGTATGTAGACTTTATTTGGAAAGCCATATGATGAGGGAGTCGCTTTTTGACATTTAACATGTCGAAAGTGAGCACTAAAGAGTTAGTTGGATCGACTGCCCCAATCACGGAAAGTAAAGCACTTCGCTGAGCCAGACACGACTGGAGAACCTCTAAAGCGGACATGGCACACGGACTCTGAGCCAGATCCTCAACAATGGAGTAATTCTGGGCGGCCCTAGCATTAGGATTAATAGTTGCGCGTTTAGCGGAACCTTTCGGTATCTGTGGTATAGTCTCGACAGGGGGTCGCTCAATATGAAGGTCAGTATTTCCGGGAACAGTCTTGTCCTTGGAAGTTTCAGCTTCACCGTAATCATGTGACCGAGTAGCCACATGGATGTTAGAACCCATCATGAAAACATCTGATGATTTTCCCCCTTCTTGGTTGCCTCCTGCGAAGGTTCCAGGGTTTGAACTCGCGCCAGCAAGAAGTTGCTACTCTTGGGGAAAAGGGTTGGTTAAAACAGCCTGAGAACTAGAAGTCCCTTGCTGCCCTAACAAGCGCTGAGCATCTTCAATCTTAGGGCAGAGATGAGTTAAATGGTCTCCACTGCACAACTTGCATGGAAACTTGACTTTCTTTTTAGACTCATTTCTACCATCACCAACGTTGTTGCCGGATTTATTTGCATCAGGCTTCCCATCCTGGTTCTTTTTCTTACCTCGTCCTTTCTTTTTCCTATTGGAATTTTGATTTCCTTTGGGGTTATCAGATTGGATGGCGTTAATCGAAGAAGTTTGGGAAGCGGGGGGGTTAGACGATGTGA
The DNA here is from genome assembly GCA_031772625.1 of Pinus tabuliformis. Classification (NCBI taxonomy): domain Eukaryota; kingdom Viridiplantae; phylum Streptophyta; class Pinopsida; order Pinales; family Pinaceae; genus Pinus; species Pinus tabuliformis. Next base: position 82,362,154 of record CM062820.1, on the reverse strand, counting down.
CTTGGTTGTTAGAAACAGTTTTTAAAGACAACTGCTGCAATTGGTTCAACAAGTTCACGGTAGTTATGTCTACCGACCCAACGATACCATCCGCATGGGGACCTGGCTTCAACTTGGCTATGTCAACCTTAGACCTAGGAGCATCTGGAAAGTATTTTTGTAGGATCCCAGACTGAGAGTAGATCAATTCTAATTGCTGGGCCCTAAAAATGGCTTGCTCCTCCGAATAGACTCCAGACATGGAGACATCCTTGGAGATTTTGGGTTGTAACGATTTCAAAAACCAATCGAGACGGTACTCCGGAGGGATTTCAGCTTTAATGAGCCTCTTTCTCCGTCTCCATTCCTGAATATGGTCAGAAATGTGAGTTGCCTTATCCCGACGAAAAGTGGCCAGAAGTTCAGTTCCGACATCATAACGGACAGGCAACTAGAAATGATTTAAGAAAATATTAGCTAAGTCAGCGAAAGATGTAAAGCTACCCCCTGGAACTCTATATACCATTTGGCCGCATTACCAGTCGAGGTGCGTTGAAAAAGTCTCAACCTAATCGAGTCATCGATAAGGGAGTTAGATGAGCACCACAAATGGAATGTGGTTACATGGTCGCCTGGGTCCTCACCACTCTTCCCTTCGAATTTTGGAATGTCCGAAGGGAGTTTGGTTAGGACCGGAGGCTAGGCCGGATTGTACTTGATTGGATCGTTTGTTAACTTAGTGAGATCTGGCAAGTTCAACATTGCTAGAAATGGAAGCCTAAGAGGACCTTGGGGATTCCACCCAGACTGGGCGGAACTCCCAAAGTTCTGAAAAGATTGGCCTGCATTTTGGAAGGCACCAGGCTACCCGAAGTAACCAGCAGAACCGGCTGAACCAAAAGGAAAGCCTTGTGATCCAACAAAATTCGGAGTTTGACCAACTACGGCCGCAAAACCTCCATAACTAGCAAAGTTTCCTCCTAAAGGATTATAAGGAGTTGATAACCCCTGATACGGATTCCAAGCCGAAGCTAAGGGAGGAATACTTTGAAATGAACTAACTGTGGAGTATGGCCTATTCCCTTGTTGGCCGAAAGACGGATTCCCAGTTCCCACGCCACTAACCCCAGGGTTAGTCCAACCTTGGAAAGGATTGCTGCTTTGTCCTATAGAAGAAAAAGGCATGGATCCTATTGTCGGGTTGGAATGTGGTATATGACCACTTCCGAAAGGAAAAACCTGGAATGAAGCCGATCCACCCATCATGGACATGGCGACACTAAACGGAACTAAAGGAATACCCTGTGAATGGGTGCCAAATGGGAAGAATCTAGAACCAAAAGCATTGGTTTGGGAATTTCCACTCGCGGATGGAATGGAGGTAGACCCAACTAAAGATGTGCTAGCAAAAGATCCAAACAAAGAAGCAGAGGAGATGGAAATCGTTCCTCCTCCTTGTACCGATGTTGGAGTCTGCATAGTCGTAGCACTTGTAGTAGAAGCCATGCTTCCAGTAGTGGTCATCGATGGTAAGCGCATAGCGTAACCTAGACTTGACGGTCTATGAATCGGAGTCCCAACGTATTGTAATACGTCTGGATGACTAGATGGTAGTGGAGAATTCAGAGCCACTAACGACTCTAAGAGTTCTTCTACCTCTATGTTATTCTCCACTTGAAAGAGAACTCGAGAAAGAACTGGAGTGTCCCTCTCTTGTTCTGCGGAAGTGCCACGCCTTGCTTGAACACTAATGCCCCCGAGAGGAGGATCAATCCCCGATGCGTCAACTGCCGTGGGACGAAACCCACTAGCAGTATTGCCTCTGCGCCTTCTAGGAGAAAGCTCTAAACTTGGTGGTGAAAGACCACGAAGTCTTCGAGACCGTCTAGGAGATTGGTCAGCCACTTTGAATTTTTTGTTATGATCTAACTAAAGACTCAAAAAATTGAAAGCTAGGCCAACTAAGAGCACAGAGCACACACTATAAAGTCCCTAAAGATAACAGTCAGTCAAACAAATTCCAAGTATTTCTGCTTTGGGTGATTGGGACCGGACACCAAAATACAAGAAAGTGAATTAAGGGGCCTTCCGAAGATAGTCTGGGATGATGAGGGCCCAGTCCTATCAGCGAAGGTATCAGAGGAAGTTACGCTGACCTCCCGACAACAGCTTGTGCCGGTGCAAGCCCCCAAGCTTTGCAAGGGTGCCCTCCAGTAGTACTGTCGAGAGTGATGCAACGTCAACCTCAGGTGCCATGGGATTCCCCTCCGCAGCCACCTGTGTAGATCCCTAGGAGTAGCAACTATGGATACCAACTCGTCGCAGAAGCTAGGCGGAACAGTCGTGAGGTAAGTTCGGACAAGTAGGAGAGGGGGTATCTCTCTTCCCTGTCTTCACAGACCCTCGTGCTTAACTCCCAGATCCGGAGCTTTCCTGGTCTTCCTAACGCTATTGGATTTTCACTCGCTATTCAGACTCCTATGTTTGACGTTTATATGGCCTTGGAGAGTTAACTCTCCACTCGCCTAATCCAAGGCCCTAAAATCCTAAACTTGTTGGTGTAACTGACTTAAACAAAAAAGTTTTAGTGAATTTTAGTTAGCGCTTGATTTTAAAATAGGCTGTTCTTTAAGTCACAGGGTAACGGAAGTGAAACTAGTGGTGTTTTTTGACGCAAAAGAAATTAATAAAAACCTAACTACATGCACATGCACTTGTTTTCGTTTTTCGATGAAAAGCAATTTCTACAGGGTTCAGAGGAACTTCTAATAAAACAAATTTTTCTTTTCTTTTTGTTAATTCATGCTTCACACTCACAAAAGTTAACAAAGCTATGTATGCCTAAAAAGATATGCAAATCTATCCTAATGCAACAAATATATGCTGATGCAAGATTCCAAACTACTCTAAAAACAAGAAATGAAAGTTACTTGCTTATCAATCTTTATCTTGCCACTTAAAATGTCTAGATGGAATATGAGATGCTACCATTCATTTCGTCTAAACACTAAAAACAAGTTCCAAGACAAACATAAAGCACTTTCATTCACTAAAAGGAAACTAAATGAAAACCAAGTTCAAGAAAGCAAAACGAAGTTTTTCAAAAAAATTTCTTCAAAGCAACAACAAAAAAGTCTTTTCAAAAATGCTCTCAACAACACTGAAACTTGTGATTGAAGAATAGGCAACAAACACTTTTGCAAATTGACACCACACAATGGATGAAAACTCAACAAAAAGAGATGTGTTTAAGGATGCTCTTAACAATCAAAAGCAACAATGAAAGCTTTGGCAACAAAGACCAAAAAGATAAAAAAGACAACAAGAAAGTGTCAATCAACAACTTTCATGAAACAAAGAAGCGGATGGTCACAAAAGTGGTTTTGTCAAGCAAACAAAAAGTCACCAAAAGCAAGATTTGACACGAAGATTGAGATCAATCTCCCTACCTTGATGAATCAGAGCGGCCAAGATTCCAAGCAAGAAATCTTGCGTGCTTGAACAAGAAACGATGACGCTTGCAATAACGAAAAACAAGACCAATACTCCTTATAATCAGAGAGAATTTGGAACAAGATGCTCACTGTAAAAACAACAACTGATACTGGAAAGTGACTGTTTAAGACTGACTCAAACTATCTGATAGACCTTCAGAGACAATCAGAATTTAAAAATCTTGAAAATTGCAAGATATATGCGACTGTACTGGTGTACAGAATGCGTGTATACGCTACTGTAACTAAGGAAACCTGCGTATACGCGGGTTCACTTAAGGAAACATGCGTATATACGCCTCTGTAACTAAGAAAAATAGTGTATATAAAAGATTTCAAGAAAAATAAAAAACAAACTGAAGAAACTGGCAAAACTTCAAATTCAAGAACAGACCAGACAGTAACAACAAGCAGACAGGTGGCTGAACCCTGATTGGCTTGAAAACACCCAAACTAGGAACAACAAGTATGTTGTCCCCAGTGGAGTCACCAATTCTGTTGGAGGGAAATGTTCCCCTAGGGCTTTTTGGGTTGAAACCCTAGCAGACTGAAAGTTATCTATGCAGAGAAACACACATTCACACAACCATTATGCTATTATAAGAAAATTCTATGATAAAGGAGCGTACCTTAGGTCCTACGTTTGAGAAGGCCCTTTAGGGTGCAAACCCTTCTTGGAGTTCCCTTCTTCTCCTTTGTCCTGCAAAACAACCAATTCCAAAGAACGCAACAGTATATGGACAAAACCTTACAAAGAAACCATCTTCATGTTATAAAGAAAGGTAGTTAGTTATGAAATATAAACAACCATTCACATATGAATTCTAACATGAATATCATAAACATAAAGAAGATTTATATCGGGAACCAAGACATGTGTTTCTTTTATTATAGACAAATAAAGTACAGAAAAGGAATAAATTCACCTGAGTCACCCTTCACAGGCTCCAAGCAAAGCTTCCTTCCGGATCCGTCCAGCCTCAAGCCTTTAACAAACTCCTTCCATGACTTACTCCATGATGTCATAAATGGTGGATGAACATCAACACACAAGGAAACAAGGGTTTCCTGTACAAATGGGGGAAGTGCAGAAGGCACAAGGGTCTTCAGACCTGGTCAAGGGAAAAATCTCAGCATAATAACCTTTCTCTCTCTTCTCTCCTCCTTTAGGCCTTCCCTTTGAGGTCTTTTTATACCTCTCCCAAAGTAGTTTTTTAGTTGGGAGTTGGTTGGGAATAGTTGGGCCACGGGCACTAACAGGTGATCAGCAGGTAAAACCCGCGATCTCCGCCCGAAATTAAGGAGTTTTATATTTTTTTAAGTGTTTTAATACATATACGCGGGTTGGGTATATGCCTACCCGCGTATACACGCGTTTAACTTAGGGCAATGTCGCGTATAAGGGATAAAACACTGTTTTTTAAATTTTGGGACCAGGTCTGGAAGGAGGGGTTGCCCTAGGCCATGAGTGCAGCATCACAAACCATAAGAGTGAGATTTGGAGCTATAACACATAGCAGTATAGAAGTAAATCATATTCATGAAATTGACTTTATACCATATAAACAAATGATTGATCATACATCAAAACGACATTCACATATGAATTAAAACATAATTTGATGCATAAACATAGTTAATTTCAGAAACAAGACAACATTTCTTTTATTGCAGTAAGCTATAAATAACATGGAGAGAATTCACCTGAGCCTTCTTCTGGCTCCAAGCGGAACTGTCCTCTGCATTTGTCCTATCCTAGCCTTCAACAATCTTCTTCCATCACTGTCAGGCCAGACAGTAACTCCAATAGGCAGTAAAACTGATTTATCTTATTCCATCAGGCATGTTATTGTTATATACATAAAGATGTGACAGTTCAGTTCATCTTTTGATGACTGTCCACATTCCTGATTAATTATTTACATGAATTCACCCAATCGTGAGGATTAGGTGTCAACATTCCCCCCCTTAATCTGAAGGGATGTTGGTGAGTCCAAGCATCATTCTGAATCTTTCAAGCTTTTCCCTTCCAAGAGCTTTGGTGAAGATGTCTGCAATTTGCTCATTTGTGGAACAATGACGAAGATGGATTGTTTTGGCCTCAACATGATGTCGGATCAGATGATATTTAGTATTAATTTGCTTTGTTTGATCATGGAATTTTGGGTTCTTGGCCAACTTTATTGCAGAGGTGTTGTCAATCATGAGTGTAGTTTATTGTACTTGTTTTACCTATAAATCTTCGAGAATTTTCCTAAGCCACACAATTTCTTTTGTTGCTTCAGCTGCTGCCACGTATTCTGCTTCTGTTGTGGAATCTGCTAGAACTGATTGTTTGCGTGATCTCCAGGAGACAGCTCCTGATCCATGACTCATACCATATCCTGAAGTAGATACCCTAGTTTCTTTGTCTCCATCGAAGTCTGAATCAGAGTATCCAATCAAACTGAAGTCATCCACCTGTGTGTACTTGATTCCAAAGTCTTGAGTTCCCTTCAAGTACTTTAGAACTCTTTTTGCAGCAGACCAATGTCCCTCACAAGGCTTTTGCATAAACCTGGAGAGGATTCCAACAGCAAATGAAATGTCTGGTCTGGTGGTAGTTAGGTAGTTGAGACTTCCTACAAGCTGTCTATACTTTGTTGCATCCTCAAATTCCTTTCCTTCACTAGATGTGAGCTTCAAGTTTTGTTCCATTGGAGTAGTAAGAGGATTGCATTCTATCATGCCAAACCTGTTCAACAAATCTCCAATGTATTTCTTTTGAGAAAGAAATATGGACTTTGGATGTTGGGTTACTTCAATGCCAAGATAGTAATGAACATAACCCAAATCAGTCATTTCAAAACTTTTTCCCAATTCTTTCTTTATGGATGCAATGTAGCTTTCATTGTTCCCTGTCATTAAAAGATCATCTACATATACCACAAGATATACAACTGTTTTTCCAACTTTCTTGACAAATAAAGTTGCATCATCAAGATCAAAATGATTGAAATTGAGTTTCAGAAGATGCTCAGTTAGTTTTTCATACCAGGCTCGCGGTGCTTGTTTGAGGCCATACAAGGACTTCACAAGTTTGCATACTTTATGTTCATGTCCTTTCACAGCAAATCCTTCAGGCTGGGACATAAAAACATTCTCTTTTAGATCTCCATTCAAGAAGGAAGTTTTTACATCCATTTGATGGACTTTCCAACCGTTCTGAGCTGCTAGTGCAAAGAGTGTTCGGATGGTGGCCCATTTTTCTGTGGGGGAAAAAGTTTCCTCATAATTGACCCCTTCCTTCTGTGCAAAACCTTTTGCCACAAGCCTAGCTTTGTGCTTTTCAAGTGAGCCATCAGCTTTGTACTTGTTCTTGTAGACCCACTTGTAGTCAATTGGTTTGGTTCCAAATGGAGGGTCAACCAGCTTCCAAGTGCCGTTCTTTATGAGGGCCTCATACTCCTTTTGCATCGCTTCTTTCCATTCATCGTGAGAAGCAGCTTCTTTGAAGGAAGTTGGTTCAAAATCTGTAGACAAGTTCAATTCACAATCATAAGAAACATCCATATCAACAGGTGAATTAGAGTCATCTACATCACCTCCATTTTGTCGGTTTGAATTTCTGGTTCCTGTTTTTCCAATTTCATCAGGATGAACACTTTCAAGTGTCTTTGTCAGCCACTTTGGGGGACCTTTCTGAGATGGTCCAGGCTGCTCTGTTGATTGAGTTGGGACTGAATCAAGATTGAGTCTCCCAATTCTATCAATTACATCACTTAAAGCATCATCCGTTGTTGGAGTTTCATTCGGGGGAGAGTGTTCTTCAGAAGAAGATTCCACATGTTGATCTAGAATAGGAATCCCCCCTTCAAGATGTGGAATCTGATTATCAAATTCTTGAAATGATTTTGTTTTTGCGAATCTATCCAAGCGATCAAGTTGCCGCTCAACAACATTGTCAGATTTGGATGATTCAAGAAAAATTACATCTCTCGATACAACAAACTTTTTATTTACTTCATCATAGAGGCGGTATGCTTTGGAGGTGTTTGAATACCCCAAGAAGATACACTTACGACTTCTAGCACCAAGTTTGTTTCTATGTACCTTTGGTATCAAAGCATAACAGGTGGAACCAAAGACCCTAAGATGTTTTACAAAAGGAACATGTCCATACCACAATTCATAAGGAGTCTTGTTTCTTATAGCATTAGATGGACATCCATTCTTTATATATGTAGCACATAGAACAGCATCAGCCCAAAACATTATCTTTACATTTGTGAAGAAAAGCATGGATCATACCATATTCAAGATTGTTCTATTCATTCTTTCAGCTACACCATTCTGTTGGGGATTATAAGGCACAGTTGTTTGATGTTTGATCCCATGTTGGCGAAGATAGTTTTCAAATTCATTTGATGTATATTCTTTTCCATTATCAGTGCGAATAGACCCAATATGAGATTGTGCATCATTTTCAATCCATTTATGAAAATTCTTGAATGTTTGAAAAGCATCAAATTTGTTCTTCAATAAATAAACCCAACACATTCTGGTGTAATCATCAATAAATCTCATGATATATTTATTTCCATTTGCAGAAGGAACAGGCATTGGACCACATAAATCTGAATGAATGAGTTCAAGCTTCCTATGTGCTCTTGAATGTGAATCATGAAAAGACTGTTTGCTATGCTTTCCTAGAATGCAAGCATCACATTGCTTATGTTTCCTAGGAATTGTAGGCAAACCAGCAACACCATTTTTCTTCAATAAGCGGAGACTGTCATAGTTTAAATGTCCAAATCTAGCATGCCATAATAAACTTGATGAAAGTGTACCTTCTTCATGATGAGAAATATATGAGAAATGTTGTGCATGAGCAGAGGTTCCTTGCAGTTTGAGAAGCCTTTCTTCTTCTATTCCCCTCATGACAAGTGAGTGGTCAGATGCTTTTCTTACCTCAAGCTTGCCATCAAACATATGAATGGAGTGACCTTGCTGGCGGATGTGGATCAAGGACAACAAGTTTCTCTTGAGCTGTGGGAGATATAGAACATGATCCAGAAGAAAGTCTGGAAGACTAGGCAATTTAAGCCTGATTGTGCCAAGCCCTGATGGCTTGATTTTTGACTGATCTGCAAAGTATACTGCTCCATCAACATTGTCAGTGAAATCTTCAAAAAAATATTTTCTATGAGTCATGTGACAGGTTGCTCCTGAATCAAGCAACCAATCATTTTTCCAAGGAGCAAGTGAAGTATTAAACAAATCTTCATTTACTCCAATGTTACATTATGCCTCAATATAGTGAGTGGATTCAGGTGCTTTACCTTTGTCTGTATCATTAGTTTTACCTTTCTGTTGGTTTCTTTTCTGCTCAATTTTGTCCCATGGTAGCTTGCATGTAGAGGCATCATGTGATCCATTTCTTTTGCAGCGAATGCAGTGTAGATCTGTGTTTTCTCCTTGAGAATGTCTGCCCCCCCTGCCTCTGAAATATCTTCCTCTTCCTCTTCGTCCACCTCTTCCTCTTGTAGAATCTTGAGCAGGATGCTTTTCTTTATGAGCAAGGCACATAGTCTCTTCAGAAGATTCAGGGGCTGTCTTCTTTCCAAAAGCTTTCTCTCTTTCAACAAAATTTTTCACAAGAGAGTCAAAGGTTATATCTTTGAGATTTCCATTTGCTTGCAAAGACTCAAGATAATTGGAGTAAGTAGGATAGAGTGCCTTGAGAAAAGCAATAAGAGGGATATCCAGCTCAACCTTAGTGGAATTGATATCATGCATTATAGACTTTACTTCAGATGCAAGAGCAAGAGGATCATTATTGTTTAGTTCAAGAGTGAAGAGTTTAATCATGAGCTGAACAACTTCAAGTGCAGAATGTGAGTCATAGAGTTCTTTCAGCTTTTTTAAGGCTTCAAAGGCAGTTGAATATGACGAAATATGGCGACTCACCTCTTTATTTACAGATGCTGCGATTAATGCATAGGCTTTGCTGTTCTTTTTTGCCAAAATGACGAGCTCTTTGTCTGAGGTAGGGTGTACTGGGTCTTTGTCTCCTTCTCCGACACACACTCCTTTCCACAACTCATTGAAAATGAGGGTGTGTTTTATCATCCAGGACCATTCAGGATAATTCTCCTCGCCAGTGAGAACTATCCCTACCATGGAGATGATTGAATGCATTCTGTAAAAAATACTTCTGCTGATAGAAAAATACTTCTGCCAATATACAGTAAAAATGTACTCAAAAATTTCTATGGGAAATGATTTTGGTTGTTTAATACAGTCAATAATCAATCATTCACCGCGAGCTCTACAAAGTTGGAGCAGCAACAACATTTAACCGCAAGCTCTACAAAGTTGGAGCAACAATGACATCACAATTTCAAAGCTCACTGAAAAGACTAAAAAATCACCATAAATCCCTTTGATTCTCTAGACCTTGAAGCCACGACTGTTTCTCTTACCACGAGCCATCTCAAATTTCCACAATAGATATTATTGAATGCATTTTAAAACTGTCTTCTGCTGGCAAAATGTGCTGAATGTTTAATATTGTGAAAGTGGCAAAGGACTGTGATATGCTGGATTATACCGCAGCAATAACATTCAATAATCCACAGCATTAACATTCAATGGATAATACCCAATGTAATAAAATGAGAAGCGGAGGTGTATTATTAAAAAAATGGAAAGCGACGGTGTGCGAAGGTGTGCATACAACGCAGCATGGAGTGGTAAGTAAAATATGTGACAGCGTAAATACAAGAATATGTGACAGCGTAAATATAAGAACAACGTTCAAAGGATTTCGATGGCAGCGTAAATACAATCACCAGCAAATAACGTCTCCTTCGCACATGAACTCACAACATTACTCGCATACCATTAACACAATGTGGGACTACATCACAGGACTTCACCGGATTTTCATACATGGTCATACCATTTACCCACACATATAATTCTGCCCAATTTAACGTAGAGATAACTCTAGGTTCAATGCAAATGTATGCAGAGGTCTCAACAAACTGTTACGCACCATTCAACAAGCAGGAACGCCTAGTGCTAATATAAACTCCAAGGGATTTGAATCGACAGAATATGGCAGAGAATAGAGGGACAATCACACAACCTCGTTCCTCGCCTCGCAGCTTACACGAATGAATGAATGCAAAATTAAAGTCTCCTTCAGACTTGGGTTGTCTCAGATCTGCGTTCAAACGAAAAAGAATGCGGCATTCTCAACAGCACACTCCAACAGCACACTTAGGCGCGCATTAGCAAGACAGAGATTAGGAAAATCGTTCCATCGATTTCTGAAGGAAGCTTCTTTCTGCCTCCAACGCCTACTGACAAATCCTCCAACGCCTCTGGCAACATCTGTCAGTATGGCAGTAGGTGAATATGAATAAAAAGGTCAGTACCACAGTATGGCAGCGCTATTCACAAAAAATTTGACGTACAGCGCTTCTGTCTAGACAGAATGGACAGATGCGTTATGAGGCAGCGCTGAAAAGGAATATGGAAGAGGGAGGTTATTTCAGGACAGAGGTAGAGCAGCGCTGGAAGGTAATTCAGGAGTGTATCATGTCAGTACAAGACAGAGGAGTTACAGGAGCATAATAGCTAAAACAAGGAGCTGGCTCTAATACCATGTCAGGCCAGGAAGTAACTCCAATAGGTAGTAAAACTGATTCATCTTATTCCATCAGGCATGTTATTGTTATATACATAAGGATGTGACAGTTCAGTTCATCTTCTCATGACTGTCCACATTCCTGATTAATTATTTACATGAATTCACCCAATCGTGAGGATTAGGTGTCAACAATCACCAACACCATGATATCTCAAACAAAAGGGAGGATATCTATAATCAAGGAAACAAGGGTTTCCTGAAGCTTGGGGAAGTGCATGAGGCACAGGGATTCATCAGACTCAGCTAGGGATAATCTCAGTATAATAACTCTATCTCTTCTCCTCTTTAAGGCCTTCCCATGGAGGTCTATTTATACCTCTCCCAATTAGTTTTTTAGTTGGGAAACAGTTGGGCCACGGGAAATAGGAGGTAATCAACAGGTAAAACCCGTGAACTCTGCCCATAATTAAAGAAATTTAATTTTTTTAAGTGTTTTAAAACATATATGTGGGTTGGGTATTGACTGACATGTGTGTACATGCTTTTAGGTTAGGGCAAAGTAGCGTACAGGGAATAAAACACTGTTTTTTTTATATATTTGGACCAAGTCTGGAAGGAGGGGTTTCCCTAGGCCATAAACAAAGCATCACATATACAAAGAGTGGTAAATGGTGCTATAACAGATGCCCCCTAATATATGAGGTCAAAAGGGGTACATGATGGCCAAAATGTATAAATTCTATGGAAAGAATCATGCCGAGACTGAGAAGGACTTCACCAGAATTTAACCTGCCAAGCCATCAAAAGAGATTAGAAAGAAACTGCTATCTGAGGCAGGCATACCAATGATCAGAGAAAGTAAAGCATGTCCGCATATCAAGTACAAGTGGATCCAATATGTATACTAGAATAGAGGAACTGAAAGTACATAATGGATCATCCGATCGTGATAAAAAAAGTACATGTTTGAATATCACATATAAGAAGATGATCAATGATGCTGAAGGATGAAGCTGATCACTGATGTAAAAAACTAATCCCAATAGTACCAAATGAACATGATGGAATAAAATGATACTACATCACAACTCAGATGTCAGCATATAAGATGTCGCTGAGAAGAACTGCAACATAGAAGGTGGATGGTGTCAACTAGCAGCAATAGGAGCAATTAACAAGTGAACCAAAACATGTTTATGTAACTTGAGGTCTTCACCAACCACCGCAGTAAATTTCTACAAAATGGGAATGAATGATTTGAGGTTGTCCACATGAGAAATCGTTTGATTATTGGCCATTGATGTATACCGTTAACAAATGCGAGACTACTCACTGATAATGATAATGAGATTCAAGGTACCCAGTACAATATAACAAGTGCGAATGAATGAGTTGAAGTCGAACACTTGAAAGAATCTATCAATCAGGAGACAATGATGGTTTCCCACTATCGATAGCGAAGGAATCTGCCACTGATGACTACAAACCCCAAGGTACTGCCAAATGGACTCTAGATATTTTTCCCAGAGAAAATGAGTTGTAGTCGATAGGAAAAGATCTGCTAGAAGGAAGGCATTAAGGCATCCTTCATCAATCTAGCGCGAGTGTAACCCATAGGCCAATAATGTGGAAGGAATCAGATGAAAAAGATGTAGTAACCCAACCGAAGCACATTTCTGGCGTACACAAGATGTAGCTAGTGCATGATAGAAACCCTCTGAACCAACCAATAATGAAAGATGACACAGAGGTGAGGAATCCACCAATAGGGTCAAATGGAAACCAAGGCACTGCACGAATCCCAATGTGTGATAATGAAAGCTGATGTCAAACACAAGGGAAATCACTCAGTCAAAGACCCATGATACTGATCAATGCTGAGCACAAGGTGACCTATCAATAATGAAAGTAGGGCTAGGGTGCGGCTTTAGATCTGCCCTCAGAGCAATTTTTCATAGTCGATAAGGACAAGACCTGCTAGCAAGAAGTCAATGGATACCTTCTCAAACCAGCACAAGAAAAGGACCAATATAACTTATGTGATGACAAACATGACACTAACAACCAGGGATGGCCAATTGAAAAATAGTTCAAGAGACACCATAGAGAGGCGGACTAAGGTTTACTTCCCTTGAAAAAAAGCACGACTCAATGATGACTATATGGTAGCATATGATAACTCTGTATAAGTTTGTCATGCAAGAGGCATAAGAAAACTCTCCATATGATTGGAAGAGGTAACCAATCGGAGGAGTACTGACTCAATAACAAGGTTAAGGCACTCCTAAGTCAATCTAAATCCCACCCCAATGGAGGAGAGACTTTCTTTTGAGTGCTTTGTTCAAGGGTGACACAACTGACTCTAGCTACCAACAAAATATGGAAATGTCATCCCATTCCTGCTCTTTTTGGAATATATATATATATATATATATATATATATATTTTCGTTTTCTTTAAGATGGAAAAAGAATAAAAGAATGCTATAGTACAGTGGAAAGAACGAGTGTCATAGAAACAGATGATCTAGTTCCTGGGAGGGGAACATTCCTATGCTCAATGCAGGGAGGCAAAACTAGTCAAGGACACTCAAAGGGATGCTCTTTCCACGGGTAAAAGGATGCATCAAGTTGCAGAAGCTAAGTGATTGCATGGTTGATTTTGTAGAATACATGGTCAAATAAGTGGCTTAAACATGAGTCCAAGTGAAGCCGACTCAAGGCCAAAAGGTGCAAATAGTCAAAATGCAATGCAACAGTACAACTCAACAGCCTCTAGGGTATATGGCCAGAAATTAGCACAGAAGAAAGGAGAATGTGTCTTCAATGCATCAGTCATGGCGGGACTAAAGAGGACTCCTGAGCCTACTTAGTATAGCAGCATGGGCAACCAACGTCAGCGAGGTTCTAACTAAGATGCCCATGTAAAGGATGGCTCTACCATCGCATGATGATTTCAAAATTGGTGAGTGAAAATGGTTTGCTAACCAAGATACGATGGAGTCGACCCTACGACTAATGTATCGCTGAATGGAGGTTAGTATGCAAGATGCAGTGGAAAATGGTTTTCCCTAACCTAAATGCTAGTGAGAGAACGATACTTGCCATGATAGGTCAGCGGTCATGGGATCAAAATAAAATCTCGAAGAAGTCTCCAAAATTTCCTGTAAAAACAACCCGCTCTTGACAATCCAAATCCAAAGGTCAAAAAAACCATGAGACAAAAATCAAATTTTAAAAAAATATTTTTCAATTTCAAAGTTATATAATGACTTTTGGACTCACAGGTTTTTCATTTCTGTTTGGAGCAAAGAGCTGTGGAGCAAAACAAAGGAAGCTTTCTGTTGAATAATTGGACCTTTCAAATCGCCCCAAAGTCTCTAGGTAATCCTCAAATCCTACTTGTAATGTTTTATAATAGTTTTTAAAAGTTTTTTCAAAGTTTTGACCGTGGAAAACTATGCCCAAAAATTCAACTCTGCGTACACGCAGGTTGGAGGTGCACAACCCGCGTATACGATGGCCCTACACACAACTATGTGTAAAGGGAACTGGCGTGTACACGAGTTAAAGTTTTAACATATAAACTAAGGGTTGAAACTTCAATTTTTTGCAGGACGACTATCACTTGGAGGGAAAGAGAGAATACCACTATAGATAATAGGGTAATGAATGACCCAAATGCATTGGATGCTCTGAGAGGCTGTGGCTTACTTAAGTCCTTCAAAATGTCAAATATGAAAGACAATACATGCTTGCTAGAACTTTTGATCCACTAGTGGGGCGCAGAGGACGACGATTTCATGATCGACCATATGCCTCTACGGATTGAGATCGAAGATATCCATTTTATTATCGGTCTATCCTGAAGAGGGGAGGTCGTGCACTCGAGAGGCAGGACGAGAGGTAGTCTTTCGGTGGAAGATTATGTCCACATATATTGTCTTGGACATCCAGAGAATATTGGGATTCAAATTCCAATCAAACATGGGGAAAGTCTATCCTTGAGGATCTTGCTATTTACCATTGCACGGGTAAATGGGTCAACTTCCTTGCATCGGGCATCACGAGTATCTATAAGCTTGGAAGTGGAATGTCTTACCACAGTATTTGATTGGTGCACACCTCTTCTGACTAATATGAAGAGTCAATTGACCTCTATACAGAAGGGTCAAACAAAGAAATTTTGATATGGAACCATCTTGTGTTCATTCTTCTTCGAGAAGGTACTTGGGCTACGTCCCAAAGTATCAATGTCCATCAGTAGCCCTAGAGATCCACGAATGGGTAGATGGGCAGATTTGATGAAGCACCTTGGGGGCGGTGATGTGCCCAAAATGTCTTTTGATGAAGAGTTTTTCACCTGGTGGGATCAACAGATCATCGCCGTCGATGACTACCCATATTCCGACATGGATTTCCGAGGAGATCCGGACTTAGTGTTACCACCAAATGCGGGATGGGGAGACATAGGTAACAATTTTTAAGTTTTTGTGAGATTTTAAAGATTTTTTGGATTTTTTAATAAGAAATGAACTTAGAAAAAATATCTTTGATGAGACAAAATACTGACAAAATATAATGACAATGTTCCAGATGTGGATCCAGTGAGACCTGATGGATTTTCGAGGCACAGGCATCGTGAAAGAGGGGCCGAAGAGGCAGCAACTGAGACACAGAGAGTCCTTTATGCTGTTCAGAGAAACTTGTTGAGATTAACTCACCATGTACCTATGATAACTGTAGAGGATCTGCCTGAGGAGATGCAACATCGTGTTGTAGGGGTACCACGGGACTAGGTCCGGATACTTCAGCATGTAGCCAACGCTGTGGTTAACTTTTTAGCTGCTCATCCTGAGCCAGCTCGATAGATAGATCTATGTATGACTGGACATGATTATGGGCATAAGCCCAAATTTTGAGGGAATATTGTCGCAATTTTGTGTATTATTTTTTGAACACTCCATCTATATATAGGCATTTTTATGATACATATACAGATTCGATTTTTTTTTTTTTTTTTTTTTTTAAATTTATTTATTTATTTGATGAATGATTAATGTGCTAATATAATGCTTGATTAGCAATAGAGTCTGCTAATGAATTCTTAGATCGTGGAATGTGAACATATGTGATATAAATAAATGATCATTGCAACACTCTCACTCTCAAAATTTGGTGATATAAATAAGGATCACGAACTCGATAAGTGTTATTTAACTGCGACACCACCAATTGCGAGTCTAGATAAACTACTAATGAATCAATCCCATAAGATATTGCTTCGGATAGTAAATTAAGAATAGTAGTATATTTGGCAATGTTGTTCGAAGCAGGGCCAATACATACTCCCCTCGACACCATCAACTGGCCAGATGGATAATAAATCACCCAAGCCATGGAAGTAAGATTCCGAGTGTGCCTACTTGCACCATCGGTGAATCCGAAATATATCGAATCGTCCATCAATACCTGCCAAAGCAGATAAAAAAATATCGATATCACAAAAACGCTAGACAGATATGTACAAAGATACAATATATACAAACAAGCAATTGCTCGGTTGAAGCCTAAGAAAAATACTTCTTAAGGTAGAGCCCATTTTTGGGCTCCGCCAGCTTGTTCCCTTCAAAATCAATTAATTCATAAGCCCCTTTTTTCAAAACACACTTGACTATAAAGGGACCATACCACATAGATTTGAACTTGCCTGCCCCTAGGGCGTCTTTGTCTTGGTCATAGACTAAGACAAGGTCGCCTTCAGAAAAAACCCGAGGACAGACAACTTTATCATATTGAGTTTTAATCCTCTTCTTATGGGCTTTGTTTATTATGGCTGCATCTCGACGCTGCTCATCAAGATGTTCCAAATGAATGAGGCATTCTTCGAGACTAGATGTCTCTGGAAGAAGTTCTACAGCTAGCTTAAGGGACAGAATTTCACATTCGATAGGGAAAATAGATTCCAACCCATAAACTAGTTGAAAAGGAGTAAAACCAATGGCAGTCTTAACTGAGGTTTGATATGCCCAGAGTGTTGGGTACAACATGATGTGCCAATTGGATCAAGTTTTATCAATTGTCCTTTGCAGGATGGTCTTAAGGGACTTATTCACGACTTCAACCTACCCATTGGGTTGAGGATAATATGGAGATGAATTCTCCTGCTAGAAGCCCAACTTGAGAGCCAATTCGGTCATCAGTTGATTTTGGTTGCCATGGTCAGTGACAATCTCTCTTGGGATACCAAATCGTGAAATAACCTGGGTGAAGAGAAACAAGGCTGTTGTTTCATTATCATTTTTGAAAGTAGGCATGGCCTCAGCCCACTTCGTAAAGTAGTCTATGGCCACAATGATGTACTTGTGATTCCATGCCGAAGGCAGATTACAAGTAGTAAAATCAATGCCCCACTTTGTAAATGGACCAACAGTGATAACAGGAAAAAGTGGAGCTGGATGTGCGTGCATTTTCCGAGTATAAACCTGACAAGGATGGTAACATTTGACCGCTTCAATACAACCTTTTAAAGTTGACGGCCAAATGTAGCCGGCTTGCAAAATTTTATGGGTTGTTGCAAGCCCTGATAGATGACCGCCACAAGCTCCACTGTGACAATCATTAAGTACTGACTCGGCTTCTTCCAAAGTTAAGCAATGCCTAAGGATTGAGTCAACCCCTCTGCAATATAATGTATCACCAATAATAACATAGTTTTTGGTAAGGTGACGTAACTTTCGATGCTCATCTTTGGAGAAAGCAGGTGGAAACTTCGAAGTCTGGAGATATATAATGATATCTATGTACCAAGGATCTTGTGAAGAAATGAGGAATAAATGTTTGTCAGGAAAATTTTCCTCATAAACAATAGCTTCCTCACAAGGCAGCTCCAAAATCAATTCCAAAAAAACTAATGACTTATTAGATTTAGCTGACAAGAATTTGAGATTGAACTCTTGCAAAATAAAAATCCATTGATTATACTTGCCCCCAATGACTAGCCTACTGAGGACAAATTGAAAAGGATTGATAGCCACTAAGATGAATGTTTGGTGAAGCAGAATGTAATGACGAAGCTGCTGGACAGCATGGACAGCCACCACAACAAATTTCTCTATAGGAGAATAGCGTAGCTCAGGTCCTACTAAGCCTCGACTCAAGTAGTAGATTACATCCTCACTGAGAGCATCATCCTCCTGAACTAGAACCATACCGATGGTTGATTCTGCTGCAGCAAGATACAAAAGGAAATCTCTGCCATAATCTGGTGGACTCAATAATGGAGCAGAGGTTAATGATTTTTTCAAAGCATCAAAAGATCATTGCACAAAATCATCCCATAAAAATGGAACTGTTGGAAATAATACTGAGAGGGGGGGGGTGAATCAGTATTATCAGATCAGATAAAACTTTTCAATTTCATACTCAGAAACATATACGCGACTTCAGATAAGTGAACCCGCGTGTACACGCGACTGTGTCTAATGAAACTAGCGTATACCCAGAGATCTTATAATTCAGTTAGCTTAATCTTCAGTAAATGCATCAGAACATTATTAAGCAATTTAACAGTAAACAGGCGCAGTATAACAGAGCAGAACATCACACAAGAGCCATACACATGAACACCATGATATAAGGTGGAAACCCAATGTGGGTGAAAACCACCTGCTGCAATTCGTCTCTTTCTTCTTTAATGAGAAACTTCTTTTACAATGTACTGGTGCAGTCCTTTACCAGTACGTAGGCTACAACCTGCAGAGGGCTACAACCCTCTCTCGTTTTCCAACTACTTCTGGAAGGGAGTTACAACCCCCTCAGCTCTTGTACTAGCTGATCCATTTACTAGTACGTAGGTGCTGACCCTACAACCTTCAGGGACCACGTTTCATACATTTTCAGACTGGATCCAAGAGTACAAAACAAACATTACCGCAATACAATCATCAACTTATACTTGCATCATAATTCATTAAACAACCCTATACCGTATCACTGAAACCCTGTCATCAAGAACACAGAACCCAAACCAGAATCCAGAACTCTGCAACAACCACCAGAATCAGCAGCAACCTGAAATATTAACCCTTATCATGCATACGCTACTTCACTGTACCAAAACCGCGTGTATACGCGCTTTCTCCAAAGGCAACCCGCGTGCAGATCTAGAAATGATTACTTCTGCCTTCGCTGTCAGATCCGACCCTTACCAAGCGTCCCGAACAGATAACCAACAATACCAGATCCTCTCACTGCGTCAGACACTCATAATCCATACTCCTTTGCCTAGTGATCTTCTCCTTATATAGCCTTAGGCCTTGTTCAATACCAAGAGCCAAAACCATAGAAACACAATACCATCAACCTCGAAACTAGGGATCAACAAGTCCGTCGAGACATTATGGTCCAAAACCATAGGTACAACTTCCAAGGTCTAACTACTACGGACCAAAGGTACTTTTCACATGTACGCGCTTTTACTGAATCCAACCTGCGTGTACACGCGGATTCTCCTTGCTGAACCTGCGTATATCTCTTTCTTGTCCTGCTGTACTGAGATCTGTCCTCTGATCAAGTTGCCATCACCTGTACCAACCTCTGAGCACCTGTACCAACCTCTGAGTGAGTTGCCATCAAGGACAACACTTGAAACATAATGCCAACAATCTCCCCCTTTGGACTTGATGGCAACCACCACACCAAGTCACTCTCCCCCTTTGACATCAAGGGCAAAGGGCGTACCAAGATATGCTCTTATTTGGTATACCTTCTACTGTCCATACTCCCCCTGAGTACATGCTGAAGTTTCTGATTTGACTCCCCCTTTGTATATGCCAAAGTGTACCAATCTATCCACGCTCCCCTTGAGCAGATGCAAGTTCTAAGACCAGCCATTCAGATCTGTATCATAAGCATCAGCCTGCAATACCATTCCTTTGATCAAACAACAAGATGTATCATCAACTTCTAACCATAGTGCCAACAATGAATTATTTGAAGAATATTCTCCCCCTGAGTGTGAGCCAACCATGTCTGAACCATTTCCTGAGTCTGTTCTGCTCCCCCTGAGCCTGAGCCAGCCATGACTGAACCTGGGTCTGTTCTGCTGCCCTTTCTCCATATACGCGACTTTGCAGTATGTAACTCGCGTATATACGCGACTTGTCTTCATTATATCAGCGTATGCAGGATGGAATACTGAATTTCATCACTTTCAGATTCCCCTGTGTCTGTTATGTCAGCTGACTGAGTTATCCCACACCTTTCTGTCTCTGTCTTCTTCAATTCCTGCAACTGTGATGATGTATGGTCCCCTTGTCTTGAATTTTGAAATCTGCTCCTCGATTCCCTTGCTTTATGCCCATAGTTGTTGCATGTATAACACCTTATATTTTTCATGTTCCTTCTATCACAATCAATTGCTTTGTGTCCATATGCATTACAGGCAAAGCAATACCCTCTGAAATACCTGGGATGCGATGATCTTTCTTGAACCATTCTACTTCTGCATCTGGCTGCAACATGTCCAAGATTATGACATACATAACATTCAACATTATTCAGCGGAGGAAATAATCGTCTGTCACGTCCATAGTTAGGAGTAAAGGATCTTCCTTGAGGAATTTCTTTCCTTGGTTGTTCCTTGAGCATTTCAGATTTCTCATTAGAGTTTCTTGCCTCACCTTGTGAACTAGATTCACCTTCAACATATTCATGAAAACCAAGACCAGTCTTGATAGCAGGAGATCTTTGACTATTAAGAATATCATCCAAGACTTTAGAACTATCTTGAAATCATAAGAGCTTATCCTTTTCTTCTAGTTTACCTTTCAAGATATTTACCTCAACTTGATGTTTTTCTTCCTTTTTCAGATACTGCTTCCTTAGGTCTTCTTCAACTTTTCTCCCTTCTTCCACTTGTCGCTTTAGTTTGATCACTTCATGTTTTTGATCTTCAAGATCTTCTTTTAGAGGGAGGATCTTTGATTCAAGTCTCTGAATAGTTGTGCTCTGATCTTTTGCTATATCCTGCAATTTCTCCCTTACCCTGGTTTCTGTCTCCAATTGTTCCTTTAATTTGGCAACTTCTTCAGTTTCTGCATTCTTCTCTTCATGTGCCATGAGACTTTTAATATCCTCGCTATTATTGGATGAAGCATTCTTCTTCTTATGTGCCATGAGACTTCTAATATATTCACTATCATTTAATGTACTTTTAATATGGGTATAATAGCTTCTACCATCTTCTTCATATATCTTTCCTTTGTTATGAGGACATCTAGCAGCATAGTGACCAACTCTACCACATAGAAAACATTTGAAAGGTAGCTTATCTTTGAACCGTCCAGTTCCCCGTTCAAGATTCTTGACAAAATTTACCTCATCTTCTTCCTCTGACACTTCGAATGCGGCCTCTGGTGGTACCTCTTGTCGCATTTCAAAAGCAGTTAAGATCCCGTGAAGCTGTGACATGGTAATTTTCTGCACATTCTCCTTTTCTTCTATGGCAGATACTTTAGAATCAAATTTAGTAGACAGAGATCTCAAAACCTTTTGAACTAAGACAACTTCCTCAAATTCTTCACCCAGATCCCTCATACAATTCACAATCTCATCCATACGCAGGAAATAATTAGCTATGCTTTCATTACTTCGCATCTTAAGAGTTTCATACCGGATTCTGAGAGTTTGAAGCTTTGCTATTTTTACCTGATCATCTCCTTCGTAGCTTGTAACGATTTTGTCCCATATTTCCTTAGCTGATTTGAAATGCATGATCTTCATAAATTCTGATTGAGTCAAAGTACTCAATAGGACAGTAACTACTTTGGCATTGAGCTCATATTGCTTTTTCTCTGCTGGATCTGTAGGAGTTGCTGATGGGAATTTGTATCCTCCTTCTACGATTCCCCAAGCTTCTGCTCCAAGAGACTGTAGATATGCAGTGGTTCTTATCTTCCAGTGAGTAAAATTGTTCCCGTCAAAGACTGGTGGCCTGATGCGTGCCTCTCTTTCTAGATTAGCCATTTTGATGGATCTTTTCCTTCAAGCGATCAAGCTTCTTCTGAAGGTCCTGCTCTGAAACCAATTGTTGGAAATAATACTGAGAGGGGGGGGTGAATCAGTATTATCAGATCAGATAAAACTTTTCAATTTCATACTCAGAAACATATACGCGACTTCAGATAAGTGAACCCGCGTGTACACGCGACTGTGTCTAATGAAACTTGCGTATACCCAGAGATCTTATAATTCAGTTAGCTTAATCTTCAGTAAATGCATCAGAACATTATTAAGCAATTTAACAGTAAACAGGCGCAGTATAACAGAGCAGAACATCACACAAGAGCCATACACATGAACACCATGATATAAGGTGGAAACCCAATGTGGGTGAAAACCACCTGCTGCAATTCGTCTCTTTCTTCTTTAATGAGAAACTTCTTTTACAATGTACTGGTGCAGTCCTTTACCAGTACGCAGGCTACAACCTGCAGAGGGCTACAACCCTCTCTCGTTTTCCAACTACTTCTGGAAGGGAGTTACAACCCCCTCAGCTCTTGTACTAGCTGATCCATTTACTAGTACGTAGGTGCTGACCCTACAACCTTCAGGGACCACGTTTCATACATTTTCAGACTGGATCCAAGAGTACAAAACAAACATTACCGCAATACAATCATCAACTTATACTTGCATCATAATTCATTAAACAACCCTATACCGTATCACTGAAACCCTGTCATCAAGAACACAGAACCCAAACCAGAATCCAGAACTCTGCAACAACCACCAGAATCAGCAGCAACCTGAAATATTAACCCTTATCATGCATACGCTACTTCACTGTACCAAAACCGCGTGTATACGCGCTTTCTCCAAAGGCAACCCGCGTGCAGATCTAGAAATGATTACTTCTGCCTTCGCTGTCAGATCCGACCCTTACCAAGCGTCCCGAACAGATAACCAGCAATACCAGATCCTCTCACTGCGTCAGACACTCATAATCCATACTCCTTTGCCTAGTGATCTTCTCCTTATATAGCCTTAGGCCTTGTTCAATACCAAGAGCCAAAACCATAGAAACACAATACCATCAACCTCGAAACTAGGGATCAACACGTCCGTCGAGACATTATGGTCCAAAACCATAGGTACAACTTCCAAGGTCTAACTACTACGGACCAAAGGTACTTTTCACATGTACGCGCTTTTACTGAAGCCAACCTGCGTGTACACGCGGATTCTCCTTGCTGAACCTGCGTATATCTCTTTCTTGTCCTGCTGTACTGAGATCTGTCCTCTGATCAAGTTGCCATCACCTGTACCAACCTCTGAGCACCTGTACCAACCTCTGAGTGAGTTGCCATCAAGGACAACACTTGAAACATAATGCCAACAGGAACTCCTTTCTTAAGAAAACACATAAATCCTTTGGTAATCTCGGCGTAATTTGCTATAAATATCCTCAAGAAATTTGCCTTTCCTTAGAGACTTTGAAGTTGACGAATGGAAGATGGAGGAGACACGAATCCTTTCAATCAATACGATGAATCCTAACAGCCGACCAAATGTGACCGCAAAAAACACACTTATTCGGATTCAACCAGATTTTATAAAAATGACATCTCTCAAAGACTAACCACTGGTGGCTGGGATGATCAATTCTCTTGCGAGAACGAGCAGCTAAGTCATCCAAGTATGCTTTAATAACATGTTTGATGTCATGGAAAGCACAAGACATGGCCCACTGAAAAGTAGCTCCAGCATTTTTAAGGCCAAAAGGCATCTTCTTGCATGCAAACGTGCCCCAAGGACAAATAAAGGATGTCTTGTGGTGATCCTTTGGATGGATAGTAATTTGATTATAATCAGAGAATCCGTCCATGAACGAAAAAATTTCATTACCCGCACTTTCATCAAAAATTTGATCAATAAAGGCATGGGGTAATTGTCTTTTGGACAAGCTTTATTTAAATCCCTAAAGTCGATACATACTTGGATCTTTCCTTGCTTCTTATCTACTGGGACTGGGTTGGAAACCCACTCAGTTAGAGGAACGGGGTATATGAAACCCGCCTTAAGTAGCTTTTCAACTTCAGCTTTGATAATTGCTACTTTCCAAGGATTTATCAGTCGAAGATTCTGATGAATAGGTTTGGCATTTTCGTATGTCTTGATCTTATGCTGGACTATAGATGGATCAATTCCAGGCATTTCCTCATAAGACCAAGTGAATACATCTCGAAACTATTTAAAGACATCGGTGTAAATTTGAATTTCTTTAGGGGAACAATTAGCTTCGATGAAGGCATTTTCTATTATGTTAGAATTCCTAGAGATGTTGACATGTATAGTTTGTGAGATAACCGACATGTTATCTTCGACAGAAAACTGTGCTGGAGCCAAATGGTTTGAAACTGTACAAACATCACTAGTAGACAAATTATACAAACTATATTCAACTTCACGCAATGGAGGGAGAAAATATGAACGATGATGTAAATCCTCCCATGGTCAATCCACACCCATCATTGCTTCCAAAATTGCTTCTTCAGATGGTAAGACTGTATCCAAGCAATCCAGAGCTGAAGTAGAATCGAGGGTCCAAGCTAGAGCCACATCACCATCTAACTCCTCTTGTGAAAAAGGAGTGGGATGGTTGTCTATAGAGTTAACGATAGATTGATAAGTGAGTTCCGCTACAGACATGGGAAATGCCATTCCACCTACCTGCCCTCCATCTAATGTGGTGGTAGATGAAGGTAAGGGCCAAGGGTTCGAAAAATAATGAGTTTGAAAGAACTCTTTCCGAGAAGGTCCCCTAGAGGATGAAATCACATTAATTCTAGCTGTAGGAGGGAGGTCAAATAAACCCATTAACGAAGAGTACATCAACCTCCTAAATTCTCAATAGGTTGACGGGGATTGTCCACCAATGGAATGGTAGAATCTGAAATTGCGTGAGAGTCACCTGGAGAATAATCTAACTGATCAACTCTAACAATCCTCCCCTCATGAGGAAAACAAAGGATGCGGAATAATGATGAAACTATGACATCCATATCGTAAATCCAATTCCTAACTAAGAGGAGGTTATAATCTAGGTTCGTATCGATGATTTCTACCTTAATATTCACTACCTTTCCCCCAACACAGATAGGAAAGGCCGGGATAATCCCATGCAGCCTATGAGAATTTCCATCAAATTCCATCAAAAGAGTCGGTGAAGGAACAATTGAAGGTGATCCAATGGCCTTCCAACATGACATAGATATCACACGTGTGGAAGCTCCCTCATCTATAACAGTCTGAAAAATATTACTTTCGGTATGTGGACTTTATCTGGAAAGCCATATGGTGAGGAAGTCTCTTTTTGACATTCAACATATCAAAAGTTTGCACTAAAGAATTATTTGGATCTACTGCGCCGATTGCTGAAAGCAAAGCACTTCTCTGAGTAGGGCATGACTAGCTTAGCTCCAATGCCAACATAGCACAAGGAATTTGAGCTAGATCTTCTACAATCGAGTAGTTCTGGGCTGCCCTAGCATTAGGGTTAATAGTCAAGCACTTTGCGGAGCCTTTCGGTATCTGAGGTATAGACTCAACAGAGGGTCGCTCAATATGAAGTGGTTTTGTGGCTTTGGGAACAGATTTAGCCTTAGATGTTTCCGATTCACCATAATCGTGTGCTTGCGTAGCGACGTCGATATGAGAGCTCATCATATAAACATTTGATGAATTTTCCCCTTCCTGGTTGCCCCTGGAGGAGGTACTAGCATTAGAATTCACACGAGCAAGTAACTGCCGCCCTTGAGGAAAAGGGTTAGTTAGAATAACTTGGGAGCTAGAGGACCCTTGCTACACTAATAAGCACTGAGCATCTTGCATCTTAGGGCAGAGGTGAGTCAGATGATCTCCATTGCATAACTTGCATGGAAATTTTACCTTTTTCTTGGACTCTTTCCTACCCTCTCTGGCATCATTGCCAGGTTTGTTTGCATTGCCTTTCCCTTCCTGGTTCTTTTTCTTACCTCATCCCTTCCTCTTCCCATCAGATTGTTCATTTCCTTTGGGGTTAGTGGTCTGGATGGTGTTTATAGAGGTAGGTTGGGAAGGTGTAGGTACAGATGGTGCTACCTGGGTAGAAGAAGGAGTTTGTAGAGACAATTGCTGTAATTGATTCAATAGGTTCACCGCATTAACGTCAATCGATCTAACTATATCATCGGCATGGGGGCCTAGTTTCAGTTTGGCTAAATTGACCTTAGATCTAGGAGCATCAGGTAGAACTTTTTGAAGAATCCCAAACTGAGAATATATCAGTTCCAATTGTTGGGCTCTAAAAATGGCCTGCTCTTCCATATAAACACCAGAGAGAGACACATCCTTTGAGATCTCAGGTTGTAATAATTTGATAAACCATTTGAGAAGGAAATCTGGTGGGATTTCAACTTTGATAAGCCTTTTCCTCCTCCTCCATTACTGGATGTGATCCGAAATGTGAGTTGCGGTGTCTTGCTGAAAGTTAGTCAAAAGTTCAATTTTGGCTTCATATCGGACAGGCAACTAAAAATGGTTCAAAAAGACATTAGCCAAATCATAGAAAGAAATATAGGTGCTCCCTGGCAACTCTATATACCATTTGGCCGCATTTCCAGTTAGGGTGCACTGAAATAACCTCAACCTAATCGAATCATCTATTAGGGAGTTGGATGAGCACCATAAGTGAAATGTGGTTACGTGGTCTCCCGGATCTTCACCACTCTTCCCTTCGAATTTTGGGATATCTGAGGGAAGTTTAGTTGGGACTGGAGGCCAAGCCGGATTGTACCAAATTGGATCATTTGTCAATTTAGTTAAGTCTGGCAAGTTCAGCGTGGCTAGAATAGGGAGTCGTGTCGGACCTTGGGAATTCCATCCAGTGCGGGTGGGGTTCCCAAAGGTCTGAAACAAATGACCTGGATTTTGAAAAACACGAGGTTTCTCGAAGTAACTCGTAGAGCCTATTGAACCAAAAGGTGCTCCTTGTGGTCCAGCAAAATTCGGAGTTTGACCAACTCCTGTTGAAAATCCTCCGTAACCAGTGAAGTTACCCCCTAACAAAGTGTTAAAAGGAGTTGACAGCCCCTAATAAGGATTCCATGGGTTAGAAAAGGGTGGAAAATTCTGAAACGAATTAACTAAATAGTACGACACATTCCCTTGTTGGCCGAAAAATTTATTTCTAGCTCCTATCCCACTAAATGCAAGGTTTTTCAAACTCTGGAATGGGTTATTACCTTGACTTGTAAAAGAAAAAGGCATTGACCCTACTATTGGATTGGAATGTGGTATATGACCACTTCCAAATGGGAAACCCTGAAACGAAGCCGATCCACTCATCATGGATGTGGAGGCGGTCGATGGTATGTTCAAAGGAACTGAAGGAATCCCATGAGACGACATTCCATAAGGGATAAATCCAAAACCGGATGTAGTAGCCTGAGAACTTCCACTCATTGACAGAATGGAAGTAGACCCAAATATAGCCATGCTGGGAGTAATAGAAGGGATGGAAATAGTTCCTCCTCCTTGTATAGATATGGGAGTCTGCATGCTCGCAACACTCATCGTAGATGCCATGCTTCCAGCAGTGGTCATCGAAGGAATAGATGGGTGTAAACTTGGGCTCGAAGGCCTATGAGTCGGGGTTCCGACGTATAATAGAACGTCTGGATGATCAAGAGGAAGAGGAGAATTCGGAGCTGCAATCGACTCTGAAAGCTCTTCAACTTCGATATTATCTTCCGATTGAAAAAGTACTCAAGAAAGAACTGGTGTGTTCCTCTCTAACTCTCTACTGGTGCCAGGTCTATCTTGTGAATTAATGACCCCAAGCGGAGGATCAATCTCTGATGCGCCTATTGCCACTGGTTGAAAACCACTGGTAGAATCGCTCCTACGCCTTCTAGGAGAAGGCTCAGGACTCGTAGGTGATAGCCCACGAAGTCTCCTAGACCGTCAAGATGGTCGATCAGCCACTTTGAATTATTTAAAATATCTACTTAAAGAATCAAAAAATTATAAAGCTAGGCTGACTAGGAGCAAAGAACACTCACTAAAAAGTCCCTAAAGATATCAGCAATCAAACAACTCTCGAGTATTTCTGCTCCAAGTGATTAGGACCAAACACCAAAATACAAGAAAGTTAATAACAAGGGCTTTCCGAAAATAGACTGGGGTAATTACGCCCCAGGCCTACTATCAAAGGTATCAGAGGTAGTTACGTTGACCTCCAGACAACATCCTTTGTCGGTGCAAGCACCCAAGCTTTGCAAGGGTACCCTCCAGAAGTACTGTTGAACGTGATACAATGTCAACCTCAGGTGCCATGGGATTCCCCTCCGTAGCCACCTATGTGATCCCTAGGATAGGCAACTATGGTCACCAACTCGTATCAGAAGCCAGGCAAAATAGTCGTGAGGCAGGATCCGACAAGTAAGAGAGGGGGTATCTATCGTCCTTATCTTCACTCTCCCTCGTGCTTTACTCCCAGTTACGGAGCTTTCCCGGGGTCCCTAACACTATTGGATTTCACTCATTAATCAAAATTCTATGTTTTGTAATTTTGAGTAGCCTTGGAGAGTTAACTCTCCTCTCGCGTAATCCAAGACCCTAATAAACCTAAACTTGTTGGTGTATTCTGATGACAACATAAAAGTTCTAGTTTATTTTAATTAATCGCTTGATTTTAATGGTTGTTCTTTAAGTCAAGGGGATATATGGGAGTGAAACCAATGATGTTTGTATGACGCAACATAATCAATGAAAAACTAACTACGTTCATGCAATCATTTTTTCTTCGATGAAAAGAGATCTCTATATGGGTTCTATAAAACTTCTACAAAGCATAGTACTTTTTCTCTTCTTTTCTTGAAACACACTTCACACACCCAAAAACTAAAATACTATGAATGCTTTAACAATGCAAACTACCCTAATGCAAGGTATAATGGAGATGCAAGATCCTAATTGATGCTCAAAAAGAAAAAGCAATTGTTTATAACCAACAATGAGCCAACTTAAGTACTGAAGAGGATACAAATTTTGAACACAAAATTCTCTCCAAACAAGAAGGACAAATTGTAAAAAGATCGCAGTTCGCTTTCAACAATAAAAAGAAACCATAAACCAAACTTGGCAAAAGAAAAACAAAAACAAAGTTTTTTGAGATCTTTTCTTTTTTAAAGAAGCAATCAAAACAACTTTTTGAAATCACCAAAATGCTACTAAAACTCAAAAGATTGAAAAAGGAGCACAAGGAGTCTTTGCAAATTACAAACTCGAAAATGAATGAAAACTTGAGCAAAAAGACTTCAACTTGCACCAAACGACCCAAATAACAACAAAGAGCTTGACAAACTGACCAAGAAGCCAGGAAAGAAATACTTCCAAATTCGTCAAAAAGACTTTCAAAAAGAAAGAAAAGCTATGAGGCCACAAAACAAAGGAGAGCAAAGCAAGTAGTTTTGAAATCCGGGATTGAGACTGAAACTGAAAACAATTTCGTGTTTTGGATAACCACAAAAATCAAGAACTTCAGAACGAAGCCTTATGTGCCAAAACACAAACTACAAACTTGCTAAAGAAGCAAACCTAGGCAAAATATTTTCAATGAGGAAGAGACTTCGAAATAGTAAGCTTGCAGAATATTTAAATTCTTCAGACAACAATTGACCACACAGAGACTGAAAAGACCAGGCACAAATGTATCTGGGCTAAAATATTTGAAAAAACATTGCAAAAATTTACACACGTGACCGTGTTCAAACACAGAAGCGTGCACATGCGCTTTTGACACAGGAAACTCGTGTATACGCGAGTTCACTTTACAGAAACAAGCGTGTATACGCTACTGTAAACAAAGTAAAGAGCGTATACAAAGCTTTGCAAGAAAAAATAAAAAACAAAGTCTGATCCAAAAGATCAGACTTAAGGCCTGGGACTCTAGTAGACCAAATAAGACTATAACAACAAGCAAACCAAAGACTGAGCCCTGATTGAGAATGAACAACCCAAACCAGGAATAACAAGATTGTTATCCCCAATGGAGTCGCCAATTCTGTTTCGGGTGAAAGCACCCTAGGGCTTTGGGTTAGAACCCCAACAGAGCAGAAGCAAACTACAACAAGAAATACTCATACAACTCAGGTAATATGCTTATATTATCAAACTATGTAAGAGTGACCGTACCCGGATTTCCTTCGTTCGAGTAGGTCCCATAGGGTTTAGACCCTCTGCAACTCCCGATGTTTTTCAAACCTAAAAATCATTCAATTCGAACATACATAGCAATATAGAAGTAAAACATATTCACGAAATTGGCTTTATACCATATAAACAAATGATTGATCATACATCAAAATGACATTCATATATGAAATAAAACATAATTTGATGCATAAACATAGTTAATTTTGGAAAGAAGACAATGTTCCTTTTATTGCAGTAAGTTATAAATAACATGGAGAGAATTCACCTGAGTCTTCTTTTGGCTCCACGTGGAACAGTCCTCCAGATTCATCCTATCCCAGCCTTCAACAATCTTCTTCCATCACCAACACCATAATATCTCAAGGAAAAGGGAGGATATCTATAATCAAGGAAACAAGGGTTTCCTGAAGCTTGGGGAAGTGCATGAGGCACAGGGATTCATCAGACTCAGTCAGGGATAATCTAAGTATAATAATTCTATCTCTTCTCATCTTTAAGGCCTTCCCATGGAGGTCTATTTATACCTCTTCCAATTAGTTTTTTAGTTGGGAAATAGTTGGGCCATGGGAAATATGAGGTAATCAACAAGTAAAACCCGTGAACTCCACCCATAATTAAGGAAATTTAATTTTCTAAAGTGTTTTATTACATATATGTGGGTTGGGTATTTACTGACCCGTGTGTACACGCTTTTAGCTCAGGGAAAAGTAGCGTACAGGGAATAAAACACAGTTTTTTTTTTTTTTTTTTTTTTTTTTTTTTTTTTTTTATATTTGGACCAAGTCTAGAAGGAGGGGTTTCCCTAGGCCATAAACAAAGCAACACATATACCAAGAGTGGTAAATGGTGCTATAACATAGACTGTTCCACAGTAGCCCCTAAGGGGATTTTTGAGGATGTGATGGTCTCCATTGACTCCTAGGAGTACCCTACAGACTTCCTAGTTGTCCAGCCTAAGGCCAAGCTTAGTGGTTATCCTCTCATACTTGGGAGGCCTTGGTTAGCCATTGTCGATAACTACATCAGCTGCAGGGCTGGAAATATGACTATAAAAAATGGGCATTTTTCCAAGCAGCTGGTCTTGTACCCTCCTGCTTAGCCATCTCTAGAACATGACTTACCTTTATGGCTAGAAGAGGAGGAAGAAGATGAAATCTACTCAGCCCAACTCTATACCCTAGAAACTGCCATGGGAGGAGGACAACTAGACGAAGATGATTTGATTGAACACATACTCCAAACTCCAACTCCCAACACCTTGTCCTTAGAGGAATTAGTAAAGGAAACAAAGAGAAACCATCAGATTAATTTAATGAATTCGGCCTTGAGAGAACTTTGAAAATAAACCCCTCTCTTTCTATACACCAAGAAGAAAAGTTGTGCAACTTGCTAAGGGAACATCTGGATGCCTTTGCTTAGAGTTACAAGGAAATGAAGGGAGTGCACCCCTTGGTGTGTACTCACCACATTTATATCAAAGAAGGTTGCAAACTATTCTGACAACCCCAAAGGAGAATGAATCTAGCTCTCAAGTATATAGTCAAAGAAGAACTGCAAAAGCTGTTGGATGCATGATTCATTTACCCTATCTCGGACAGTGAGTGGGTTTCTCCTTTGGTGTTGGTTCCAAAGAAAAATGGAAAGTGGAGGATTTGTGTCGATTATAGAGAGTTAAACAAAGAAATAAAGAAGGACCATTTGTCTCTACCTTTCAATTACCAAGTGTTTGATGGCCTTGCAAGGAATTTTTTTTCTTTCCTAGATGGGTTCAGTGGGTACAATCAAATCTAGACTAGCCCAAAGGACCAGGATAAAACCACCTTCACCTATCCTTGGGGTACTTTCACTTATATGGTCCTTCCTTTTGGCCTATGGAATGCCCTTGCCACTTTCTAGAGGGCAGTGATGAGTATCTTTGCCGAGCTAGTCTATGATGAAGTAGAAATTTATATGGATGATTTTACACCCTATGGGTGTGATTTCCAGGAGGCTCTATCCAACTTGGGTAAGGTGCTGAACAAATGCATTGAAATGAACTTGTCCCTTAGTCTAGAAAAATGTGAGTTCTTGATGACTGCAAGGACTATTCTAGGTCATTCAATATCCTAGAAAGGATTGCAGGTGGACCCAAATAAGATAGCCATCATCCAAAGGGTCCCACCTGCACAAAAATAGAGGGATGTCAGAAGTTTTCTAGGTTTAGCTAGATATTAATGGAATTTATAAAAGACTTCAACAAGTTAGCTTCTCCTTTATTTGGGTTATTGGCCAAAGACTCTGAATTTTTATGGTCAGAAAGCTATCAAGAGGCCTTGGACATCCTAAAGGACAAGTTGACCACTGCACCTATTCTCTGAGGCCCAAATTGGGCCCTTCCTTTCCATATTTATGCTGATGCCTCTCATAAAGCCATAGGGGCAGCTCTAGGCCAGATGGATGACAAGCTACCTTATGCCATTTACTTCATCAGTAAGAATCTGTCAAAAGTAGAACTGAACTACACAGTGACTGAAAAGGAGCTCTTAGATGTTGTGCATTCATTGAATAAATTTAGGCATTACATTACAGGTTACCAAAAATTTGAGCATACTGACCATGCTATAATTAAATACTTGATTAATAAACCTGACGTAAATGCCCGGATTATTAGATGGTTACTTTTATTACAACAGTTTGATCTAACTATTATTGATAAGCATGGCAAGGAGAATGTTGTTGCAAATTTTTTATCCAGATTGACTTTGCCTGCAGGGGAGGAAGGAATGGTCGATGATAAGTTACCAGATGAACACTTATTCACCATTTTAGTTCTCTCTCCATGGTTTGATGACATAGAAAATTACCTGGTGTCTGCGTAGTTTCCACCAAATTTGTCCTCCAAAGAGAAAAGCGAGATCGTGAGGAAAAGCACCCCATTCACTTGGATTGGGGGCAACCTATTCAAACTAGGCCCGAATCAAATTCTGAGAAGATGTGTCAGGGAGGAGGAAGTCTTTGACATCCTGATGATCTATTATGATGGTCCTTGTGGAGGTCACTTTGCAGCCAAAAGGACAACATTAAAGGTGCTACAAGCTGGTTATTACTGGCCCACTCTCCACGAGGATGTGAAGAGGTATACTAGTCATTGTGATTGGTGCCAAAGGATGGGAAAACCTACCCCAAGGGATGAAATGCCTCTGCAACCTCAAGTGACTTTCGAGCCATTTGATAAGTGGGACATGGATTTCATTGGACCCATTGACCCTCCATCCAGGAAAAAGTAGTTCATCATTGTGTGCACTGACTATTTAACCAAGTGGGCTAAAGCCAAGGCCATCAAAGCAACAACAGAGGAGAAAGTGGCTAAGTTCTTAAGGGAAAATGTATTTTATAAGTTTGGGTGCCCTAGAGAATTGGTCACTAATCAAGGCAGTGAGTTTACATCTCACATGATTGAAAATCTATTAAGCCAACACAAGATCAAGCATAGAACATCCACTCCTTACCACCCACAGGCCAATGGGTAAGTGGAGGTCACCAATAGAACACTGGAAGGCATTCTGACCAAAGTGATTAGCAATAGCATAAAGGATTGGATAGATAGATTATTTGAGTTCACTTGGGCCTACAATACCACCTGGAAGACCACCACTGGATTCATTCCTTATGAGCTAGTCTATGGGAGGAAGGCCCTGCTGTCCATTGAATTTGAATATAACACCTTAAGAATGGTAACACAACTAGATCCAGATCTCACCTGGGAACAACAAGAGAGATTTCTCCAGCTGAATGGGGTAGATGATTTTAGGATGCAAGCCCTCCTGCACAAAGAGGTGACTCAAGTTCAAAGGAAGATTTGGCATGACAAGGACATAAAGGACAAACATTTTCAAGAAGGTGATTGGGCTTTGTTGTATGATTCTAGATACGAGGATTTTAAAGGCAAGTTAAGGACTAGATGGTTAGGGCCTTATGTCATAGAAAAATGTCATGATAATGGTTCAATATAGGTAAGAACCATTGATGCAGAAGCTATTCCTTTACTTTTCAATGGGTGTAGATTGAAGGTCTACAAGAACCCCTTGTCAAAGAAATAATTCATCAATGGCATCAACAATACAGTGATGGTGGTGGAGCAAGTCTCAGCTTCTGCTCCATCAAGTCCTTGAAAAAAGGAAAAAAAAAGAAAAAATAATAAAGAGACTCAAGTGAAAACCTCCATGAGGCACCTGAGTCCCACTGTTGGGTTGAAAACCTCTCGAGGCGGCCCAATGGTGTCCAAAAAAAAGAAAAACTAAAAATATCTCTGGGTGAAAACCTCTTTTGAGGCACCTAGGGCAAGCAACTAGGATGAAAACCTCTTGGAGGTAGACTAGTTGTCAAAAAAAAAACAAAAAAACAAAAAAAAAGAGAGAGGAGAAAAATTTGAAAATGTTGTTTGCAGGTCAGCAGGAGGAGGATTAGAACAACTAGAGAGGAGCAGAAGGACCTATACAATTCATATTTTCATTCCTCCATCCCATATTCTTCATTATCCATCAATCCCTCCATTCATGAACCCCTCCACCTCAGTTTACACAAGCTCTATGTTTTCTACAGGATTCCCTGTAATCCTACATGATTCCTTGAAAACCTACAGGAGTTTTCTGTAGGAATTACAATGACATGGGAATCCCAATAAAAGTGACCCTAGAGCAAGGGGATGACCAACCTGTGTCAAAAAAAAATGTTTACTCCACCACTTCATCACCATGCCTCTCACCATCATGTTACCCCTGTATTCATCCCATAAGTCAATTCCAAAAAGATTACAGTTTTCAAAAAAGAAAAAACAAATAGACGTAGGTGAGAATAGAGGACAAGGGGAAAATACCTGAAGGCTATACCTCGCACCTACCAATCACTAGAATGCTTCTCTACCCATGAAAAAGATCCTTATGCTCCACAAGTGAAGAAAAGAATGAATGTTTAGGGGAGAGGCAGCTACAGGACATCTTGTAGGTTTCCTGTAGGAAATCCTGTAGCAGCCTATCCCATAAAAGGAAATTTCACAGGGTTGCAGTCATCTTCAGCATAGGGATCCCAATGTCAAGGAAGATCCCCCAGAGATCAACAGCAAAAATAGGATCATCAACATCACTCTCCAGTACCTGCACATCAAAGGAAACAAGCATCAAAAGAGGACAATATAAAGAAAATCATGCAACAAATACACAACATCAGGATATCATTCTTCAACACACAACAACATTAAAGCATCTTACCCACAAGTATGTCATCTTGCTTATGCTCTCTCGTTAGCATGATATGATAAAACAAATATAGGATTATGCATGAGTTAGTTTTATAAGCAAAGGTGGCAAGTTAACTTAGCCACCTTTGGTCAGTCGACGAGGAGAAAAACAGTTAGACCACTCCACACGTGGCAACATTCAAATCAGAAGAAAAGGGAGATAAAGACAAAAATGGTTAGATTACGGAGGCTCGAAGTGGGAGATGATTACAAGGTAAGGAGGAATGATGGAGTGATAGTGGGACCAATGGTCCAAAAGTGGGTGCTCGTACTTAGGCAACCAACACACCATCCCACACGATCACCCATATGAGGAAATAAAAAACTGATTTCCATGCAAAGAAGGCATTCACAATCTTGAGGATTCATCGAAACAAGGTTGCTCTCGGCCTCTTGAAGCATCATCTACAAGAAAGAGAGTGAGTATTTTGCATCGCATGAGCACCTACAGGATCCTATAGGAAAACCTACAGTATCCTACAGGGAGACCTACAGGATATAAAGTAGTCATCTACAGGATTATCAGTGGGCATTTAGGGAGGAAAGATCAAAGTTTGTCCTCATCAGACAAGTAACTAGGAGGTAGGAGCTATACCTTCCCATATTTTCCAGTTAAAAATAAAGAAAAAAAATCCTCCATTTGGTTAAGGAGGTTGCAGTCTAGGGAAATTATAGTGCACAATTATCATTTAAATCTCTCAACCACTAGGATTCTCGAATGACACCCATACAAGCCTCAACAATTACCAAAGGAAACATGACAATAGGTTTTAACAAGAGGGAACCCACAAACTCAGTAAGAATTCATCATCACCCTCATGTAATAGAAATCTTCACAAGCCACAATTGTATGGGTTTCTTTTAAAGAATGAGGGGATACGATGATGCGGTGGCCAGAGACTTTTCTTTCTCACTCATACCCCTTACTAGGACCCATGCCACTACTATGGTGAAAGGCTTATTAGTAGAAATCACCCCTGAAGTCATAAGAAGAATCACCACACTTCCTTTAGGGTTGCCTTGGAGAAAAGAAGATAAGGGTAACAAAACCCTTGCAAAGAAGAAATTCTTTTTGGAAGGGGAGGAGGCAATGGAGGACAAAAATGGGGTCAGAAGAGAAAGCCTTCCATACCCTTGGAATGAAATTAGCTACCACCTCATTAAATATATATCATGTGAAGGGAGATACAGTGTGGTGTATGGATACCATTTCAGGCTTCTCCAAGAACTAAGGTTTGGAGCAGACACAACTCATCAAAATAGACTAAGTGTATCCTACTTTCTTCTTCAATCAATGATAGATATGAGCACCAAAGTGTAGGAAGGAAAACATCAACAGCTATCCCATCATGGGTTAATCAATCTTATCCTAGAAGATGATCTCCAAAACCTAAGACTCTCTATTACATGGACAACTTTCAAAGACATGCAGGTAGAGGGAGAACTAAAAGCTCTTGAATATGACAAAATCCCCACTATTAGTGAAAGGGATGAAGAGGAGACAGAGGAGGAAAAAGAGGAAGAAAAGGAGGAGGAAAATGAGGAAGAGACAAAAGAAGAAACACATGAAGGAACAAATGAACAGAGTGAGGAACTGGAGGAAGAAGAGGAAGAGAAAGACAAGGTTGAGAAGGAGAATGGAAAATAGGAAACAAAGTAGAAAGAAGAACATAGGTCTATAGTTCAAGGAAAATAAGGGGAAGAATCACTAAGGGAATCCCCAGAACCCACTAAGAAAGAGGCAACAACTGCTCTTACTGCCCTAAGTACACCTATCAAGTCAAAAGGGAAGATACAGATACAACCCCCATTATACTTTAGGATAAGAAAAAGCACAAGAATCAGGCAAGGAAGACCTCAAACACCCATCGAAATTCCTATTGTCATTGAAGACTCACCAAAGCAACAAGAGAAGATAGCTCCTCTTGAGAAAAGTCAAGGAGAAGGATCATCAGGACAAGCCTCTCCCAAATCTCCCATCACCTATGTTAGGAGGCCTATCAGAAGGTTTGCCTCATCAAAGGGAAAAGGTCTCCTATAGGAGACACAAAAATACCTACAGGAAGCAGAGGCCATCCTACAGGAAACTCTGCTAAACCTACAGGAAACTCAGAAAATGGACCAAGAAGGTATCACTCAACAAGAAACAAAAAAGGAAGACCCAGAATTGAGAGAACTTAGTCCTAAACCCAACCTTGATTCTTACTACAGGTTCATTGAAGGGGGTAGGGTCATCCCACATAAATTTTCCATCCCCTTATTTTTTGAGCTTGAAAAAGAAATGGCAAGAACACACAAGTGGATGCAAATTTCCAAATCCAAAGGAGCGGAGGATGTGAGCCACATGGAGGAGAAATTAAAGGAGATGGGCAGAGAACTGAGTAGCATAAGGGACAGAGAGGAAATGACGAAATCTCAGTTGGAAGTAGAGAATGCATGGATAAGGGGACAATTACAAGAAAGAGAAAGCTAGTTGGAAGCTATTTTCAGTTTATCCTTAGAGGCAATCTAGTGCAGGATGCCAGCAAAGTCTTATGCCTTGTATCTTAAGGAACAGTGGCTGCAATTCCAAATTAAGACTTTAGCACATAGAGGAACTATGCCCTTCCAAGGCTATAGACAATTCATTGATCTCTGCGATCAAAGAACCTTGGAGATAGAGCAAAAATGTATGAGTTTTACCTACACAACTTGGCTTTGTTAGATTTAAATGTGTGGGACCCAAATTCAAAACTATGAGACTTGTAATTGATGGCCTTAGCATCATGGATGAATCATGAGGAGGCAAGAGATGCAGAGATGAAGAAGGTAATGGAAAGAGAAGAGACAAAACCCGTCATGATAAGAGCTGAGCAATCTAACCCAATGGCTGTCATCAACACCCACAACATGATTGCAAATGATCTTAAGCTTGCACCTAGGTACCTTTCTACCCAAGAGAAATAAATCACTCACTTTGAAGACATTTTCAAGTTGTTAGGAGATGACAACGTGCAATCTTTCCAAAGGAGATGGAACACCTTTGCCTACAGCCTGAAAATCAGAGAATACCATTCTCCTCAGAGACTGAGAGATGCACTAAATACAACACCCATGTACAAGCAAGCTCTACAAAGGCTCAAAGTCAATTGGATTGGCTTGAGACTCAGTCCACCACTGCTCTTAGGAATGTTGGAATGAAGGAAAGAAGAGGAAGAAAGAAAGCAGTGGGAAGAGATAGAGAGAAAGGAGGGATTTTATTCACAAGAAGAAACTACAACAGAAGCATGGGATGTCAGGGAGGCCACCAGAACAATGAAGTACATGGATATAGATTAAGTTGCTCAAAGGATGAGTAACACTTTCAGTAGGGGGTGATGATGAGCCTCATCATTGGGTAAATATATGGACCTTAATACACCTCCAAGCTTATTAAAATCAACTCTTCTCATAATTCCTTACATATTTTAATCATATTTTTCTTAATGAGATGAGTAAAAGTAAGATGTTATGTCTAGTGGTCTAATGTGCATTGATTGCTGGTTTTTGAGAACAAATCATGGAAATTTTGGCTAATTAAGGGCAAAAACTCGAATGAGACAAGGAGGAGATATTGTAGGAGATAGATCCTCCTCATTTAATCCTCACTCATTCGAATATTCCTCCATCAAATCACACTAGCTCAGAGTTGCAAGCAGCCGAGTCATGAAGATCAAAAGGCAGTCGAGCCAGTGACAATTAAGAGCCAGTTCATCTTGAGTTTGGGAGCCAAGCCTCCCTAGATTTAAGGAAGTCATTGGAGACTTCAGTTGTATAAATAAGGAGGCCTAGAGCCTCATTAGGATTCAAATTTTTTATGTAAGAGCACTAAGCATTTTTGAGTTCAAGACTTGTGGAAGACATTGTTATGTAATTTTTCTGATATGATAATGAGAATGAGAATTTCCTTGATCCAAAACTAATTTGACTCAGAGGGCTGAAGCTCTTATATCAGGGCCCAACCCTAGCAGCAAAGGCTCATCTTCTTGTTCTTGTATGCTTAGTTGATTTCATAGATTAATGGTTGAATTAGTTTTAGCATTGTTTCACTGCAAGTAGTTTTGAGATTGATTAGTTTGCTTCCATTTGTGCATTGCTTTAGCAGTAGCTTAGGAAGATAAAGGAATACCAAAAAGGCTGATGGTAGGTGGATCTAGCCTCACTCCTCCGGTTAGGGACCATGGTTTGAGGAAAGAACTGTTATGTAGCCCCAAAAAGACAAAATTCAGATTTCTTATGGAATTTAGGGTTTTCTACTACTTAGGCTAGCATATTTTCAGTTTTTAAGAATTGGATTCAATTGTCACTTTTGATATTTTCAGCCTTGTATTAGATCTCATAGTGTTTCACATTATTATGCATGTATTTCCATGCATGAACTAGGCAACTAGATAATGATTTTTTTTTTCTTTAGTTGATTGAAAATCTTTCTTGTTTTACATGATTCATGGATAAATGCAAGTGATTGATGCAGTGCAGGAGTTTCATTAGTGTAGGAGGATCTCATGACCAACACCCCCAGACTAACCTCATCCATCCTTTATCACCAAAAACCGCTAAGTCCCTCAACCAATTCATCATTCCATAAGAACAACTTTCCAGGTTTGTTGAGCAAATACAACCATCTTACAAACTCTGTTTTGAGCTCTGAAGAAGTCCTAGCCACTCCGTTGCCCTATTCATTCCATCATTCACCTTCCCTAAACCCTACACCACCTTCCAAACCAATCCTATTTCTCTCGGTCGGATCTTGTAGGAATACAGGGGATCCTGTAGGAGAATTAGGACTTCTTGTAGGAAGTATTAGGAAATCTTGTAGGATGACTTGTACTAGCCTGTTTTGGGGCTGAATTGTGGAAAAAGAATCTAGGAAGACAGGAGAAGACCCCTAATTTCGTCCCAAGCCATTTGACCTTTCACCACCATCTCTAACCCACTTGCCACATCACCAAGAGGATTTAGCATTCATATTTTTCACACAAAAAAGGACAAAAAGGAAAAAGAGTTATTGTGTTCATTTACATGCACAATAGTAGAGTGTTTGGTTATTTCAAATTGCATGCCTAGGATAGTAGAATTACACACATGTTAACTTAGAATTCTTTTGAATCAAAATATCTTAGCAATTAGTTAGATGAGTGGTGTGTTTAAGCATTTGATTTCAGTCTTTCCTTACTATAGTAGATAATATTTCAATTAGTGCAAATTCCCACTTTCCTCATTGGTAATCAAGCTTCTTCTGAATCAATAGAATACTGGTTTGAGAAACCCTAGTGGTATATCGCCAGCTCAACAGTGACAAAGGGTGGACCATCGCATCTACTTGTGTATACATAACTGTCCCCTCCAAGTTTGTACAAACTCCAAGTTGATAAAGTAAAGTTGGTAGCCCCAGGAGTTGCAACATTCTTACTGCATTACTGGTGCTCATTAGTAACTGTACCAACACCCTATTGCAACCTATGCACAATCTCCATATACCTATCATCCCGTTGACCTGCCTGCAAGATACTATCCTATAAGTATGTCCCATAGGAGCTCATAGCTACCAAGTGATTTACCTGTACCCGTTTGTTAAGAGCATATGCCACCTTGTTCTTTTAACCTTTGATGTACCTGATCTCAAAATCAAACTCACTGATCGTGTCCAACCATCTAGCCTGCCCGGTGTTTAGATTCAGCTGGTCAAACAAATACCTTAACCCAATATGATCACTCATAAGTACAAACCTCATGCCAAGAAGATAGTGCCTCCACATCTTCAAGGCATGTATGATCGCTGCTAACTCAAGTTCATGTGTCAGGTAGTTCTACTCGTGCTCATTTAGTTTTCGGGACTCATAGAATACCACCTGTCCATCCCACATAAGGACTCCACCAAGTCCTCTCTTGCAAGAATTTGTGCACGCTACAAATTGTTTGTTAGGATCTGGAATCTGTAGCGCTGGTGCATGTGTAAACAACTACTTAAAATGCTCAAAGCTAGCCTCACACTCCTCTGTCCATTCGAGCTTCTTACCTTTCCTTTGCAATGATATGATGGGATAAGAAATCAACGAGAAGTTCTTGATGAACCTCCTATAATAGCTTGCCAAACCCATCAAATATCTCACCTCATCCACACTCTTAGGAGCTACCCACTCCATGATGGCCCTTATCTTCTTTGGATCTACTATAATGCCCTCCTTGGAGAAAACATGTCCCAAGTAGTGTACCTCAGCCTGAAAGAAACTACACTTGCTGAGCATAGCATACAACTAATCCTCCCTCAACAACCTCAACACTACTACTAAATTCTAGGCCTTCTCTTCCTCATTTTTTGAATATACCAGTATGTCAGCAATGAAAAAAATAACAAACTTATCCAAATATGGATGCAACACATTATTCATCAAGCACATAAATGTAGTTGGAGCATTAGTTAAGCCAAATGTAACAACAACAAACTCGTAATTCCCATACCTGGTCTAGAAAGCGGTCTTGTAAATGTCCTCCTCTTTGATGCGTACTTGATGGTATCTGGATCTCAGATCAATCTTTGAGAACACTACTTCTCCCTTCAACTGATCGAACAAGTCATCAATCCCTAGTAAAGGGTATCTGTTCTTGATAGCCACTTTGTTCAACTGCCTGTAGTCAATGCATTATCTGAGAGTTCCATCTTTCTTCATCACAAACAATACCAATGTGCCCCATGGTGATACACTTGGCCTAATGTATCCCTTATCCAATATTTCCTTCAACTGCAACTTTAAATTGGCCAACTTAGGTGTGCTCATCTTGTAAGGTGCTTTTGATGTTGGAGCGGCCCCTAGCACTAACTCAATAGAAACATATACCTCGCTGTGAGGTGGCAACTCCATGATTTCCTTAGGAAATACATCCTAAAACAGCTACAAAATTGGGTACCTTCTCAACACATAGAATCCTCAATCTCTTTATCCTTCTCACTAGAAATGTGCACTACAAATAACATACATCCTTTCCTATGGCTACACTTTGCTTGCATAGTTTTCGCCATCCTAACTAACGTGGCTTTCTTCTTACCCTGCAAGACTCTTGGTTACCCATTGTCATCAACACACTCAATGGCTTTATCATAGCAGTCTACCTTGTTTCTATGTAGATACAACCAATCCATGCCTAACAACATATTGTATGATCCCAACGGTAGTACATGTAGATGTGTTGCGGTAGGAATACTATTCAAGTCAAATGTGAAAGCTCTTACCCAATGATGAACTCGTTTCTTCGTACTTGTAGCCAACTATACTAACCAAGACTCTACATACAATTCTTTACTCAAACCACAC
Organism: Pinus tabuliformis; assembly: GCA_031772625.1. Taxonomy (NCBI): domain Eukaryota; kingdom Viridiplantae; phylum Streptophyta; class Pinopsida; order Pinales; family Pinaceae; genus Pinus; species Pinus tabuliformis. The sequence goes on along the minus strand of CM062820.1, from coordinate 82,319,177 downwards.
TTATCCACCAAGTCAGAACTAACATAGCTATAAATAGATCTAGCGTCAATCAAAATAGAAATAACTTGATCATAAAGCTCACTATCCATCTCAATGATAAATGCCTGGTGTTCTGCGTGTCTGTTGTCCACTTTTGCATAGATACGAGGAATACTTTGCCCTACAACTCCAACATTCTGTGCCTCCTATGAACTATATATATTAGGCCTACCAACATGATGCTGCGGACAATCTCTCCTATGGTGTTCCTCTCCACATGTCCAACACTCCAACAGACCAGTTCCCTCACCTCTATGTTGTTAGTTTTGTGACCCATGTCCCTGTCTAGTTACATTAAACTTCTTTTGTGGTGCCACATTTTCTTTCCCATTTGCAATGTGCATTCTGATGCCTTGTTCTCTTGGGCTATCCTTCCATTTCCATCCTTGATGAGATTCATTCTTACATTTTGACTGTTCATAGAAATGCTTCAATTTCCCAATGACTTCCTCAAGTGACCGAGGCTCATCATACTCAATCTGATCTCTAAATGCTAATGGAAAACCACTAACAAATCATTGAACGTTAGCCTTCTCATCAGTAAGACATGTTACATACCTCAATAGTTCAAGAAACTTGGTCATGTACTCTTTGTCTGTCACTGACCCCATCTTTAGCTCATAGAATTCTTTGGCTTTATTGTCGTAGTACCTCTATGATAAGTCGTTCTTCCTTAAAATCCTCTTGAACAACCACCAACTCAAGCCATTTGTCTTGATGTCTCTAACCGCTTAGCTTTTTCCAACCAGATGTTTGGTTTACCTTTCAAGTTGATGATAACTATTCTGGCCTTCATGTTATCTATGTACTCATGCAACTCAAAGAATTTTCTCATCCCAAGTATCCAAGTCTCTGCATCTTCCTGATTCTTCTCATCACCATCAAAAGTAGGTGGCTTCACTTTCTTAAATTCATCTAGCAAGTATCCCCTATCACTCCTCCTGTAAGGATGATAATGATGATGATCATGATGTCTATCAGAACCAAAACTAGAATAGTACATGTGCTCATCACCCCTTCTATTCGGAGTGTCCAAAAACCTGTCATCTCTCACCGCATCAAATCTATTTGGTCTATGTCTACCAGGATACCTACTACCTATTAGGATATTCTGACACATAGGAAATAGTTAAGTATAACTTGGTCTAGTGTAGAGTTAGGTAAAGTGTGTTTCTTTACTATATACTTTTTTAAATTACAATCTGACAGTCATGATATGTTCTAGACATGAAGTGATCCAACGGTTCATTCTCTCCTCGGTATTACCGACACTTGATCCGTGGCTTAACACTCGATTGGTCCATGATCTCTATTTAAAGATCATGGAGGTTCATTTGTAAGGTGACCATTCATGAAGTGGCCACATTGGCTCAGGCCGTGGACTGTTTCCCTCTTTGAGGGTTTTAACCACGTCAAGAATACTAGTGTATTGATCTGTGATCTGTTTGTGAGCGGTGTCCTTTGGTTTTCTATCTGAGGAACTTACCCTGTAAATTCTTACATTATATTAGATCTATTTGAGGGCCACATCTATTGGTAATCCAAATCTGAATCTGGTACAACTACATCCGACGGTCATTTCCTAGATCTATTATTTCTGATAGCTTTCGGGTTGAGAGGATTGCTCTATTGTGTTAGGAGCATCTGTTCCAATGAGGAACCCCTTTCGTTTCACACGAAAATGTTTCCAATAGCCCTAGCTATGTCATTTTTAATATCTGTAGGTATACAGTCTTTATTTGCAGTTTTAATTATTTATCTCTCTATTTATTTCAGTTTATTTATCTCTCTCTTTTTTTATTACGGGATCTATTCCTTTCATTTCTGCGTATCGTCTGCCCCATGACTCTGTGAGATCTAGACAAATCAGAAGCAGAAAGGAAGGAGTTTTCTCATGCGTATTCTCTTTTCCGCTACACCTTAGTGTGATCTCGAAAAATCAGAAACATTGAGGAAAATATTTAGTTTCTGGCGAAATCTAACTTCAAGCCATAAGGTTTGTTTTTTTTGCATGTCCATTTTGGGTTGTGTGTTTTTTTGTTTTGTAGGCAAAAAGGGCTTTCTCAAGTAAGCACACACTCCAAAGCTACAGTGACTTAAAAAACCCCCCTTCTCTTTTCCAAAAATTACTAACATTTTAAACTAGCTCACTTGGTCCAAAGTTACTTTATGAGAATAGAGGTCTTGGGTTCAAGTCTTTCTTTTTGTTGAGTTACTTTTTTAAAAAACACATGTAACTTATGTTTTAAAGTTACTTTGTGTAAAAGTGTTCTCACCCATTATAAAAAGAGAGTCACTTATAATTCTAAAGTCTCTTTATCTTTTATTTAAGTTACAATTTAGTGGGTAGCTCATAAAGTATCATTGTAAAAGTGACTTTCACTTATTTATAAAAGTGGGTCACATAACTTTTTTTAAAAGTGAGCTAATTAGATTAAGTTTTGAAAGACGGGGGATTTAAAAAAAAAATTGTAACATTATCATTCACTTCCGCACATTCACGTACTTCGTCGGCATCTTGAACTACTTTTCTTCAAAAAGCCATAACTTCTTCATCTGAAAGTCATTTTCAGAACCATTTTTTTTAATCAGCTTAATTTTTCAAGATCTTTCCATTGGAACACTTAGTTTCAACATTTACAGCTTCAGGTTTTGTTAAAATGGAAAGTTCATGCCAAGTTATTCTTGACAACACCAACTACTTCCAATGGGTGTCCTACATGGAGGATTTACTTAGAAGTAAAGTTTTTTATAGAATAGCCTTAGGGAAAGAGTCTAAACCTAAAGGTGAAGATAAGAAAGCTAAATGGGAAAATAGGCAAGATCAAGCACGTGGGTTGATAGGGATATCTATTTCTCCAGAACTTAGATTCCATATCGCAGAACTTGATACCCTTGATGAAGCAATGAAACAAATTAATACATTTTTTGGAATTAAAAATGAAATTAGAGCTCATCAACTTGAAAATAAGTTGCTTATGTTGGACTCCAATAATTTTTCTTCCATTAAATATTTTCTGTCCAAGTTCAATACCCTTAGACTTCTCTTGGAATGTGTTAAGGTTAAGAAAGAAGATGGTAGCCTTATCTATTCCATTCTTACTAAGTTGGGACCAGCATACTCTATGTTTGTTTCCACCTTCCATTCTACTAGAGAAGCCTTTATTTCTCAAGGAAAAGACTACACATCCCCCTCTTTTGATGCCCTTTGTGATTCTTTAATAAGAGAACAAGAAAAACTCTTACATCTTGGTCTTCTTAATCTTGGAAACTCTTCTAAGAAAGCCTTAGCCACCCAGCAACAACCAAGTTCAAGGAATTGTAAGAAGTAGCATCCTAAAAACAATGGTCCTAAACCAACCAAGGGTCCTAAGCACTTTCAGTCTAAAAATGAAAAATCAATTCAACAAAATGATAAGGAAAATTAAAACAAAGGGAAGAAGACTTATAGACATTGCAACTTTTCTAATCGATATGGCCACATAGAATCCAAATGCTTTAAGAAGATGGAATCCTTGGAAGCAGCAATGAAGAAGCATAACATCCATTTGGAGCACTCTTCTACTTCAACTTCATCTTCAGGAATAACACTTTCTGCATGTGGTTTTGAAGCATCTAGGTCTATTTATGCACTAAATGTATATTCTTCTTCTCATTCTCATGAGTGGCTCATTGATTATGGAGCTTCTTATCACTTGGACAAAAACAAAGCCATGTTTTCTTCTTTAAATGATTGTAACACCAAAAATATATATGTTGGCAATGATAGATCTCTTAGTTTTGTAGGGACTGGAAATATTCATCTAGACAATGGTCAATTTAATGATGTATTATGTGTTCTAACCTTATCCTGCAACCTTCTATCTGTATATTAGATAACTCATTCAGTTGAAGGTAAAATCGTTGAATTTTCACCTCATGATGTTGTAATTAAGGACCTAAGAGATCCTAGACAGATTTTAGCTACTGGCATTGTTGATGATTCTACAAGGTTGTATACATTTAACAACTTTGGGTCATCAACTCTTCCCTTGGTATTTGTTGCTCATAATGATGAAGTGAGCAAACTTTGGCATGAGCGATTTGGTCACTTAAGCTATCGCTCCCTTCAAAATCTATGTAAAGAAAATATGGTGACATGTTTTCCTATGGTATCTTGCAGAGGTGGTGTTTGTTCCGTATGTGTCCTCAGAAAACATCATCAGGATAGTTTTGAAAAATGTGCCTTTTGGTATGCCTCAACCCCTTTACAGCTTGTGCATAGTGATTTATGTGGTCCACTTCTAGTTGTTTCATTCTCTGGCTACAAGTATTTATTAATTGTCATTGATGATTTCTCCAGATGTACTTCAGTATACTTCTTAAAACTCAAGAGTGAAGTATTTAACATGTTCTTGGCCTTTAAGGCCTTCGTTGAGAAACAATCTAGACATCAAATTCTTAAGTTAAGATCTGATAATGACAGAGAATATTTTAACAAAAAATTCATCAACTTTTGCACTGAGCATGGAATTAAAATGCAACATATTATTCCATATACTCCATAACAAAATGGTGTAGCTGAAAGAAAGAATCACACCTTCAAGGAAATGGCTAATTATATGCTACAATCTAAAGGACTTAGTTTCTAATTTTTTGGGCAGAAGCAATTAAATGTGCAAATTACATAGTAAATCGCGCTCCTACTAAGATTTTAAAGAATGTCACTCCAGAAGAAGCATGGAGCTCAATTAAACCAGATGTAAGTCATTTTCGTGTTTTTGGAAGTGAAGAGTTTGACCATATTCTAGCTGAGAAACATAAAGCCTTAGAACCTAAGAGTGAAAAATGTATTTTTGTTGGATATTCTGAAGATTTCAAAGGATATAGACTTCTTCCACCTAAATCCAAAAATTTTATCATTAGAAGAGATGTAAAGTTTTCTGAAAATATATCGGCCTACAAGCCTAGTTTGGTGGATGTGCCACCTCTCTCTATCCCTTCTACTTCTGAAAATATTTCTTCTTTAGATGATGAAAACGAGGATGACAATCCTCCCCCACCTTCTTAGGATCCTCCTTCAACTCCTCAACTTCCAAAATGGGTCTGTGCTACTCGGGATGTAGTAGGTGCTCTCGCAAGTGATCCTACAAATCAGCAGCGTACACGTTCTTAGTTCGATAGAGCCTCTTATTTATTGGCTCAAGCTTCAAAAAATTATGATCATGACACATTTGGAGAAGCTTCAGACCATCCAGATTGGGACGCAACTATGAATGAAGAATATTGTTCATTATTGGCAAATGATATGTTTTTCCTCTTCCAAAGGTACGAAAACTTGTTAGATGCAAATGGGTTTACAGAACCAAGTTTGGACAAGATGGAAAAGTTGATAAACATAAATCTCGTCTTATTGCTAAGGGTTTTTCACAAGTTTAAGGCATTGACTATACTGAAACCTCCTCCACTGTTGCCAAAATGAACTATATCCACCTTGTTCTTTCCCTTGCTGCCTCTTTCAAATGGAAAGTCCATTAGATGGCTGTTAAATCTGCCTTCTTGCATGGGAACTTGCATGAAGAAATCTCTATGGAACAACCTCCTGGCTTTATACAAACAAACTCTAGCCTTGTATGCCAGCTTAAGAAATCCCTTTATGGTCTCAAGCAAGCTCCTCTGGCTTGGTATGCCAAAATGGATAGCTTTCTTTTAGATACTGGCTTTTCTAGGTGTCATTATGAAAATATTGTCTACACCAAGAAAGTGGGTAAGTCTATTATCATTCTTATGCTTTAGGTTGATGATCCTATCCTTACTGGTAGTGATCCCAACCTTATAAACCATGTGACGTCCAACCTTAAAAAGTAGTTTGAAATGACAGAATTAGGACACTTGCATTATTTTCTTGGTCTTCAAGTCTTGCTATCGAAGGAAGGTATTTCCCTTTCCCAGTCCAAGTATGCATGTAATCTTCTACACCACTTTCACATGGAACAATGTAAGCCAGCCCCTTCTCCCTTTCAATCTGGAGCCAAAGTTTCAGTCACTTGTACTTCCCATGAAGTTGATGCTACCTGATACTGCCAGCTTGTAGGAAAACTTTTATATCTGACCCATACCCGTCCTAACCTTTCCATTGTTGTTGGAATTATTTCTTAGTTTATGCAAAACCCACATGAAAGTCATTGGAAAGCAGCTAAAATAATACTTTGTTATGTTCGAGGTACAATTCAGTTTGAGATTCATTACAGTGCAAAAGCATCTCCTCTATTGGTTGGTTTCACTGATTCTGATTGGGCTAGTGACCCTGATGATCGGAAGTCTACTGTAGGTTATGTCTTCACTCTTGGTTCTGGACCTATTACATGGGCTTGTAAGAAACAAAGTTCAATTTCTCTTTCTTCAGTAGAAGCAGAGTATTGTGGCATCATAGAAGCTAGTAAGGAATCCCTGTGGCTTTGTTAGATCATGTTGGAGTTTGGCTTTCAGCAGCAGCATCCGACTTCACTTTGATGTGATAATCAAAGTGCCATTAAACTATGAAAAGATCCAGTCCAACATCAACGCAAACAACACATTGAACTACACATACACTTCATCAGAAAGCTCATTCATGACCATATTCTTGAAGTGCAATATTGTTCAACCGATGATCAAGTTGCAAACATTTTTACAAAGGCTCTCACAGAGGAAAATTTTACTAAACTTTGATTTATGGTTGGAGTTCAGGAAGTTGTCACTAAGGGGGGATAGGCTCTAATTCCTCCTTCCTTCTCCTATTGTGTCATATTTGTACATCCTTCAATCCTATCCCAAGTTGTTCTTAAGGGGGGATGTTATAATATTTTGACACATAGGAAATAGTTAAGTATAACTTGGTCTTGTGTAGAGTTAGGTAAAGTGTGTTTCTTTACTATGTGCTTTTGTAACTTACAATCCAATGGTCATGATATGTTCTAGACATGAAGTGATCCGATGGTTCATTCTTTTCTCAGTATTACCGACACTTGATCTGTGGCTTAACACCTGATTGGTCCATGATCTTTATTTAAAGAGCATGGAGGGTCATTTGTAAGGTGACCATTCATGAGAGAATCTTATGTAAATTTTCTTTCTTTTACATTAATAAATTTCCTAAAGTGGCCGCGTTGGCTCAGGCCGTGGATTTTTTCCCTCTTTGAGGGTTTTAACCACGTCAAGAATACTGGTGTATTGATCTGTGATCTATTTGTGAGGGGTGGCCTTTGGTGTTATATCTAAGGAACTTACCCTGTAAATTCCTACACTACCATATGCCCCATTAGTTCTATCCTCCTATCCATGGTTGATCTGAAGTGGCTCTTGTTGCTTCAATTTTGATAAACTCTCAAGAAGTATTGCATTAACCTTTGCTTACTTCTCTTGTGCATGTATGATTCGGTCATTATCTACCTTACAACTACTTATCTCTTCCTTCAAGCTACTCAATGTATCTTCCAAATCAGAAGAGTGCCCCACACCATGCCGCTCATTTGATGCATAGGGAGATTCTATGTAGTCTACCACCTTGCTAGCCATTTGATCTCTTTCCTGCAATGGATAATATGTCAGATAAACCAAATCGAAATAAATCAACATACCTTAGTATAATTTAGGGAGGTTACCTCATGTGAAAGATCATCTAAATCAGCGTGATACATGTATAACACAATCATAACGATGAATATAAACGTAACATCTAAGCATAGGACCATGTAACCGTCATTCTAGCTAAGGTCCAACCATCAATGCAAGGGTATATCAACAATGCATGCTATTACCTCATGCATGAAAACAATCATTAATCCATTGTACACATTACCACATGCAACTATCAACATGCATAAGAAATTCCTAATCAACTACACATGCGTATGAATGCATGTAGTCAATCATAAGCAATCAATTCTTGTAACCAACTTACAAGAATGATACATGTAATCAAACATACATGAATGTAACCAAGAGACATATAATCAAAATGTAAGCAACATATAACAATTCTTAAGTGACATACAATAATATGTAACCAGCCACATACTCATGACGATGCATTCCACAAAATCAACATCAAGTTCCTCATGACAACCTTACTACAACCATAATCAATCATCAAAAAAATGCAACAAGCACATGGAATGCAAGTGTAAGAGACAAACATGCAACTGACATGCATGCATGACCAACACACACCTCATCTTGTCCAAGGGTTGAACCATGCTCTGATACCACTCTGTAACACGCTCCTCCCACATCTACCCAAGTAACTAGCCAACCGGGGAAAACATGCTACTAGATGCTACTATGATTGGATTCAACCTCCTATGTGACCTTAAGGAAATGGAATCAACATAAACATAACACATATACATTCCATATCAGCTTCAAGACCTACAAGAACCAATCCAACACTCCAAATTTCTTGCCCTTGGGTCCCACTGAGTTTTTGGACAACTTAGGTCTTAGTCACTCTCATGCTATAGGCATGAAAATGTCCAAAAACCTAGAGTCACTCTTACAGGTTTTCCTATCAGCATCCAGAGACTCATTTTTCCAGTTCTGTGCCAGCGTCCTTGGGATTTGAGTAATTTTAGGCCCAGAGCCCATGTCATTACCGAGAATGGAATGATAACTTAAGATCAGTAAAAGAACGTGGAGATAATAATGCAAAAGAAATAAATTAAGCAAGACCTTAACCAGACCCCTACTAGCCATGACAGGCATTTCATCAAACATATCATCAACATGTAACCTGTTGTTGGTATCATCCCAAGACCCCTTTTTCCTCCTAAAACATATCATTTACCCATTCATTTTCATCATATATCCCTTAGAATCCTTGAAAATTAATTATTAATAGTCTTATAGTTATTAAAATGCATTGAAATTGATTTAGGAATTTTATGTTGAAGAATTAGAAGTTTTTGGTGAAATGGTTACAGGAAGTTCCAACATCCTGTAATTAGCTCATTGTTTGACATGTGGCACAACAGTTGGGGCTAGAACGAAAGGGATGGATGAAAAGTAGAATGTCCAAGCATGGACAAACACCCATCCTCCATCCGACCGAATGCCAACTGGAATAGGACACGTGGCGGATTGTGTTTTTAAATACAAGGGAAAGAGACAAATGTAAAGTGGCCTATTCATTTTATTCCACACAGCCAAATCATGACTCCACCACCCGACGTACCCAATGATTCAAGGGACTCCGCGAAACCATACCCAACATTATATATACATGATCCCAGCGCTCTTGCGGTGACATCTATGTAAGCGTACAGCACTCCTCTATTCTAAAATGAATGAATACGCTGTGAAGTGAGTACAGCCGGTTATCCCACCATCATTTTCGCATTTGATCCCCATAACTTTCAAAGTAAAATCAGAAGTAGTGAGCGCCGAAAGAAGTATTATCATTTGGGTTCGATTTACACAGTGAGGATTGGAAGCAGTGAGCGCCGAAAGAGGAAAGTATAACCACTCTGTTTCGACTCCCACCACAGTCATAAGACAATCGACCGGCCGAGCATCATATTGAAGAATAAGGGAAGCGATACACCAGGTAACCAATTTGAAATTTCTTTGTTAAAATTGTAAGAACATAAACAGAGAAGGGTTAGAAGCACGACCCTCTGCCACTATGACTAATAGGGTCGAACCGAGTGTGTTCGAGAGTTCACAATATCATGAGGATTGCATTGAAATTCTCAGAGAAATACAGTGGTTACCATTTCTAGAGAAATTTCATGGAAGCAATGAGGAGGTTACCAAGCAATTTGCTTTCACCTTCAATGGAGAAAAAGCCCTGATAGGTAACTTCTCATTCAGGGTTTCAGAGGATACTATAGCTCAGGCAATAGGGATTAGTCCAGAAGGGGAGAAGTATTTTAAAACCAAGCAATTTAAAGAGAAATCGTGGACACAGTTTATGTCTAGATCTAGAGTCTCATCAGTGAACTGGAAGAAGGGTGTTCCAAGAAGTTGGTTGATGCATCCCTGGGATGAGATGGTCTACATCCTTCAAAAATTCATAACCTGTGAAGGCCATTACAGTATTGTCTATCTATACCACATTAAACTACTCCTCCACTTGAAGAAACAATGTGTTATCAATGTACCATATTTTCTATTACAAAGCTTAACCAAGATGTCCAAGACTATCCAGAAGCAGAAGGGGAATGAAGACAAGAGCCTGTATCACTTTGGCTTAATTAAAATTCTTATTGAGCATGAATTACAGAGAAGAGGGAAACCATGGAAAGAATTCCTCGCTGTTAATCAAATTAGAGATGAGGAAGATAAAGAAGAAGTGCAAGAGGACTCAGGGTTCATGAAGGACATTGATGAAGAAATCCTAGTATCCAAAACCAGCAAGGCACCTCTACCTGTGGGCAGCATAAAGACTAGGAACATGAGAAAGGAAGATGCTAAGAGGGCCGAAAAAGATAAAATTTTCACCACTAACTCACGAAGAACAAGGAGGACACCAAAAGCCCAGTTACAAGAAGACCAGTTTGAATCCAATGCACCTGCACAAATGGATGTTGAGAGTGGTGACCACTCACTACCAGGACCAGAAATTGATATAGAGGTAGAAAGCAATAACAAGCAGGAAAAATGTTCACCACCTCCCATTAAGAGACAGAAGAAATTGGAAAAACAAATTGAAGAATTAAAGGAAGAGCTCATGGAGGCTAATATGCTAGAAAAAGTTATCAAGAGAGAAAATGAAATGCTCCGGGCGCAGAGTAAAGAAACTCAGAAGAAGAATGAAAAGTTAAAGGAAAGAATCAGTGAACTGGAGGCTGAGCAAATTAAGATTTCTAACTGGGCCACTAAGTGGTACAATCAGAAGAAGACCCTCAAAGAAAAATACAAAAGGTTAAAACAGGAGCTCAAGGGTCAGAAAGATAACCAGGTGAAAAAGAATGTGGACACATTGCTCAAGGCAGCAGAGATCCAAGCAGGGACAGAGTTCAAGGGAAGCACTTACGGGATAGCATGAGGACATGCTAATTCCTTAAGTCGGGGAGAGATGTTGGTATCATCCCAAGGCCCCTTTTTCCTCCTAAAACATATCATTTACCCATTCCTTTTCATCATATATCCCTTAGAATCCTTGAAAATTAATTATTAATAGTCTTATAGTTATTAAAATGCATTGAAATTGATTTAGGAATTTTATGTTGAAGGATTAGAAGTTTTTGGTGAAATGGTTACAGGAAGTTCCAACATCCTGTAATTAGCTCATTGTTTGACATGTGGCACAACAGCTGGGCTAGAACGAAAGGCATGGATGAAAAGTAGAATGTCCAAGCATGGACAAACACCTATCCTACAGCCGAATCGACTCTCCTACATGCGCGGTCAACTCAGGTCAAAGCATGGCACATTGGCAACAAAGGCAGAAACAGCAGCTCATTCTATTTTGATTTAGTTTTTGTTCTTTTTGAAATCAGTTAGGATAGAAACATTTTGAAAAGCTCGATGTAATAAAAGCGGCAACAGCCAAATTCCGAATGTAAATTCATTATCGAAATGACATGGTTGTGCTAGACATATGTAAATACAGTCCGAGTAATGGATGTAAAGAAAAAATCGTTGTATCATTCTAAAAACTCTGTTTTTGAACTTAATACTAAGAATCCAGTTACAGTTACGACTTGTGTCTCGTGCATTGATTTGATAGCTGGTCGAATATAGTCCAGTGTACCTCTGGAATGCGGACGGGCCCTGCGTTCAACCGGTATATTGTTCTTTTCATTTTATTTGCACTTAGGTTATCGTATGGTTTACACAGTAGTTACGATTGATTGGATTTTGATTTCAATAGGTATTATATGGTTTGCACAACAGTTACAATTACTTGGGTTTCGATTTCCATAGCTCTTGATTTCCATCGAATGTATATGGTTTGCGTTTGTGGTAATGCCTGAACAGTCATCATTGAGATCTTGAAGTGCGTCCTGTAAGGGATTCGATCCCTATGTTGTCTTTTAAAAGCACTGTCATGAACTTTGTTTTCATTTCACAATCCATTTATGATCTCTTTATATTTCGATATTGTATAAATATTAGTGAATGCTGGGTGTTTACTGAACAAGGGTTTTATGCGTAATGTCTTTGTAAGGAGATTGAGATCATTGTTGCAGTGATACACAATGTTTAGTTTCAGTGTGTAATTTGGTAAATGCATTTAATGATAGTATTGCAATCAGGTATATTAGCAGAGTGACCTGAGTGTTTGGATGATAGGTGACATACCCCAGTCTTCCGTAAAGAAGCCTTGTGACCTACATCATAACCACTTAGCCAACAATCCTTTATGTCTATATACTTTAGAAGCATGCCTCTAAGCTTACGCATCCTGGTCGATAATAAATATAGTCTAGTCTAGTACCCTAGCTAGAACACTATACCTATTATCACCCAAAAATTCTCAAAACATCATTGTGTCAACTCTGCTTTTGGTCATGATTTCAAGGAGGTCTAAAGGTCATTTTAGTCTTGATAATGGGTAGGTGATAGGTTAAGAGTCTCATTTTCATATCCAAATAAAGTTAAATCAGCCTTGTTCCATGTCCTAGAAGTCTCACATGTTATTTAGAACCCATATCTTTAACCATTTTGAAAATTGCGTTGAAAAAAGAGCATACATAGGAATCTGCAATTTCGTAGCACAGCTAGTTCAAAAAAGGTGATTTGCGCTACGAAAACAAGCTAATTTCATAGCGCACTATGAGACAAAAACCCTGTTGTTCTATTTTTAGTAGTCAACTTCCAAGGGGGTTCCTGAGCAATTGAAAACTCATTTTTGAAAAATGAAAGAGGTTTTTCTTATAAACATTCTTACCTACAAAACCTCCTCCATTTTTGTAACAACTATCAAGGATCAAGAGATAGGAGCTCAGGAATGCAACCTTCTTTTTCAGGAAAAACAGAGTTATTTTTATTGGTTGATGAAGTGGTTGTTGCTTTCCACTCCCTCATTTTGTCACCTTTCTCTCCACATTCGAATATCATTCCTTAAAAAAGTTACCCAAGCTCCTCTCTGTCATTTACTTTTCAACCTTTGCATGTATCAGTTAGCTATCACCTTTGAAAAGTTAACTTTGTGACAAACAACTTGCTGTCCAAAAAGTTCTTTACAGCTGTCATATTTTTAAGAGGGAAGTTTGGGTTATAAAGGGAAATTTCCATGAAGATGAAAGGATAAAAAGAAGGCTATCATGGACAACCTCAGCTTCACACAAGCTTTCATTCAGACATGTTACATGTATTTCTACCAGGCGCTGCAAGGGGATTTGTGTGTTTCTTGGATTGTTTTGAGTTGTTGATTTCAAAAGGAATTTTCAGACAAATGAAGATGAGTTACAAAAAAATCCTCGTTTTTTGTAATAGCCATCAGGGATCAAAAGATATAAGCTCTATCTCAACACCTATTTTTCAGATAAAAACAGTGCAAAAAATGATAAATTTATAGGTTAGTCTTTCATTAAGGTGAAGACCAAATTTTGAAGAAGAACATCTTATAAGGGTAAGTTGTTTTGATTCTTGGTGATCATATCAGTCTTTATGAAATATTGAAAATTCCCAAACTACAGATTTTGAAGGCCGTGTTGAAAAAAGAGCATACACAGCAGTTTCGTAGCGTGCTACGAAACTGCTGAAGGTGACTTTTTAGCACTTTATAGATGCATTTCGAAGGTAAGGTCTGATCAAGTCCAAGTTTTGATGATTGCTGGTAGACATATGAGGATCATTGATAAAGTTTCAGATGGCAGTGATGCAAAATGGTTCAAAGAAGTATTCCATAAATGATATTAAAACTTTGCTACGAAAATAAGCTATTTTAGCAACACAATCATGTTTCATTCTCTTGTTCCTCTATTCGAGAGTTCTTTCCTTGCATAGGTGGAAAAATGAAGTTTTTATGGATTATTAATGCATGCCACATGTACAACAGCAAAACTACTTGAAGATAAACATAAAGGATTAAGGGCCTTAAAAGGAGGAACTCTGTCTCCTAGTTTTCAGGACAGTTAGGTCATGACTCAGCAGGTTTTGCAACAACAATGTGGACATCATCAAGCACGAAGACATGGGTTGGCGGCTGATTAAATAATGTATTGAAGTCATAGATAAGGTTGTTGAAAGCATGTTTTAGGAGTTTCACTCCTATTTGTATTAGGACTCTTAAAGACAACTAGCTGTCAAGTTGTAATTAAGTAGTTTTTTTTATGAATAGATATGTGTCAATGATAGGGATTCAAATTCCCCTAGAGATGGATCATAGTATCCAAGGTTGCAAAACTCGATGTAAAGCTTGAGAATCGAATTCCTCAGGGTTGGAAAATTTTATAGAAAAGGACTACTTTTGTAAATGCTATGAAGAGACTGATATATACAGAAGCAGTTTAACTTTTCTGAATCTGAGATTCTTAGTGTACTTCAGTGAGCTCTATCTTTTATCTTTGATATGTTTTACTTCCATAGTCTTCATGCTTATTACTCAGAATTCATGGAGGAACATGCTCTGACTTCCTTTAAGTGTTAAACTATGGTGAATTGAGTTCTTGGGTCCTATCTTTGGATGTTTTTCTTCAATGTTTTAATACTTATTACTTAGAATTCATGGTTATTCATGCTCTGACTTCCTTTAAGTATTAGACTTTGATGAATCACTTTTAATACTTTCCTTTTGAATACCTTGATGTATCATTACTCAGAATTCATGCCCACATGCTCTGACTTCTATGAACTTCAAGTTATTGAGACTTTCCTGAATGTGTTACTCTTTCATTGAAGTATATACAAGCCTCAGTTCATAAGAAAAGCTATTTGTTATCTTTTTCTCTGTCACTGACTCCATAGCCCAATGGTAGCAAGTCTCCATCTTTCAACCTATAAACATATAAAATCACAAACCATAGAGTTAGCCATCTATCTATATCTTTAATCAATATCATTAACCCTTGAGAGAGCCCTCTCAGGCTGAGGAGGCTAAGCCTCAGCCAAAATATTGGTTTGAAATAGTTACTCAGAGTCTACTTGATCAACAACCTATCAGGGTCAGATTTTGTGATAACATAACCTACAGGTGTAAATAACAGAATTAAGTGTATGGATGTCATACTTATCTAAGAATCGCTATGAACCATTGTTCCCTCATATCATTTGCTGCATTATCATCTATTACATCATAAACACATTATCCATTCATTTACAAGTAAAAACATGTTGAGAGCCATACATAGCTGTTGTCATAAAACATACATATAACCAACATAATAGGGACAAAATTATCATAAACATATCAGCCATAAAATCCACATATACACTAGTACATTTACACATGAAAATCAAGGGAATGAATTTTTCATTATTGAATGCAATAAACCAACCGAAGGTGGGACTACCATGTTCCACCCGACCATAGATTGACTGAGCCAAGTCTCTCTTCATCCAATCACCCCCAAGACATACTCCAAGCATGAATGTGGGACTCATAGAACACACCAAAAAGAACCAAACAAGCACGGATGTCACCAGATTTCTCTGCCTACATCATGAGGAATTTGAGTGCCTCTTAGTCTCTCAGGCTTTATCGTAATCCACAATCTGAGCTAGGGATCACTATGCCCTACATTGAGACACACTCTCTAGGATTTACCGTACATCCCATCTCGAGACTATTAGGCCCATCAGAGAGAAATCAACCTCTTGGATTTACCGTATATCCCTCCATTCACCGGCAAGGATTCCTAGGCCGACTGAGCCACACAATCCTGGCTTTACCTAAACCCGAAGTCTAGCTCTTCGGTTACTAGGCTAGTGGCTTTACCATGATCCACAGTCCGGTTCAGGGACCATTAGGCCATGTGTTTCTCAGTTCATAGATCCACCCCACTCAGGTTCAAATCCATCCGGCCATGCCACATTAACTGAATATGAGAACCCATATCATCAAGGCTATCAGGAAATGGAAAGGATAGGCTGAAGAACATTGTCACACCTGGAAAAACCCATGCCATGATAGAAAGAAACCACATGCAATACCATACAGGCCAAATCTAGCCAGGAAAATACACATGCAAGTCGATACCTGCAATGAATCTTATTGTAGATGCTTGATATTGCCTTTCCCTGCTTTATCTTTGCTTCCTCTTGCCTTCTTTACCTTTCTTGCTCCAATGCCAAATTTCTCCAAGAAAACTTAAGTATCCAAGAGTGAGAGAGAGAGAGAGAATAATGAGAGAGCTCCAAAACTGAACTGACAAAAGGTTACCAACTGATCCTCAGAAGCCTTATTATGAATGAGGCCTCTATTTTCTTCATTTTCCATTATTTTCCTTCATTTTCCTCCTCACATGCAACCTTACCTTTCACCTCCTTTTTCTCCTAATTTCCATTATTTTCGTATATAAATGTGCCAAAAATGTCATTTTTCCTTTCCAAATCCTTAGCCATTTCCTTAGACATAAACAACCAAATGAACATCCCCTAGGATGTATTGGCCAACATGCATCTTGGAATAAGTGTCCCATCAACTATGGTTATTATTTTTAACTTTTATTACATGGAATTTTCACCAGGGTTGGTACATTACTAGTGGAAAAAGAACAATTATTTTTTCCAAATGATTATGTTTTTAGAAATAAAATCTTAAGACAACAAAAATAAACCTTATCACAGTTTGAAAATATTTTATAAAGCCTAGGAATATGGTTATGTTAAAGAGTAATGGAAATTCCTATAGACAAAGAAACATTGTTAGATTCTAGTTTGGGTGGTTGGGAGTATGGTTTGCTTTCCCTTCCATTCAGGTTCAATTCCTACAAAACAAACATGTTACTTAATTGTGATAAGGCTAGAAAGGTAGCCAACCCTTACAAGACATAAGTTACAACCCTTTGTAAGACATAAGTTTACTACTATGACACCAAGTGGTTTTGAACATAGTCCTCATCTAAGTAATCTCAACGAGTTACAAATTCCTCTAAATCTAAAATAAAGAAGAGAATGAGAAAAACATAGAAACAAAAACATGAACTGGTGCATTCTAATATTGAGGAGAGTCAATTGGAATGGCTTCATCACTGCCATCATCCTCCTTTGAGGTTAAAAACTCCAAATCAATAATTTTCTTTGGTAGTAGGGTCAGTTGGAATGGCTTCACCACTGCCATCATCCTCCTTTGAAATTGAAAACTACAAATAAATTATTTTCTTTGGTAGTAGGGTGACCGTGTGGTCTAGGAGGGTGTCCAAACATAAAAGAATTGTATATTGTGATTCACTCCTTTTCACAATCATGCTTCCCATGATGGTCTTTATAGGCCAATAAAGATCTAGTGTTTGTAAATATTTGGTATTTCTACCACAAGTGGTACATTCCCCATCTCTTCCTCTATATATTCATTGTAAATGCAGCTCATCTCCACGTAAGCTTCAACCTCAACAACATTGATCTCGTCTTCAACCTCAACAACATTGATTTCATCTCTAGCTTTTAGAGAGGTGAGCTCTCCATAAAGGTTAGCAGGGGTATTTGCACCATGTTTGGCCCACAAGATAGGATGACTACCGCACCTTCAATATCCCTGATGATTGCGACAAGTACCAGTGTGAGACATAGTGATAAAGACAGGTGAGCGGGAAGGAAAGGAACGCCAGAGAGTAGGTAGGAGAAACTTTGTTAGGGAACTTTTAGACCAAAACTAAACTAAGGGAGGTCACAAAAGGAGTAGATTGAGAAAAGGAAACTTGTTAGAGAAAAGGGATAAAGCATACTAGAAAATCTCCAACACGAGGCCTCACATTAAAGTACATACACTTGTAGATAAATTGAAGTTGAGTAGGAAAACCAACTTACATAGAAGTGAGGCACCACTCCATCCACAAGGTGAGAGACTGATATTGTTATAGCCAAATTCTTCCTTTTGTGGCCATAACAGTAGTGGCTATGAGATTTCATGGTCATAACAACATTGACTAGATGAGAAGGTCACAAGGAAAGTTTAAAATCATGCTCCAAGGTGATTAGGATCAGCAATTAAGTCCATAACACTACTACATGTGGGGGGTGTTTTCAGACAATATTTAAGACAATTTTCGAGTCAATTGTCTTAACTTGAGAAAAAAGGAAACTTGTGTATTGTCTTAATTATTGTGTTTAAGCGGGTTTCTCAAAATTATTGTCTTAAAAATTTGTCTCTATAAAGACAATATAGAACATATATTATTCTTGTCTCTATAAAGACACTTTCATTTTTGTCTATGTAGAGAGACTTTCATTTTTGTCTCTTTAGAGACAATTACATTTTTTTCTCTTCAAGGACAATAGCTGAGATTAAAAACATACTATTTCTATACAGACTCTAAGTCCATAATTCCAACTATTGTTTCTCTAGAGAGAATATGAAAAAATATTAAAAAAAAATAAACAGAATCATTTTAAATTTTATTTTGAGGTGGTTTCAACATTTAATGTTCGCAAATAGTGATTTTAATTACTTGAAATCTCTGTTCTTTATGGAAAAAAAGGAATAAATTCCAATTTTTTTAAAGTTAACAATAAAGTCATTTTAAATATAAATGAAAAAACAATTTCCAAAACTTTACAGCTTTGGAAAGAAACCTTGAAAATCAGAAGGCAACGCACGTATATTTGTTGAAAATACATTCATGTCATTGAATTCGAACATGCAAGATCCTTAGTTGGAACTTCATTTCATAACATATTATGATGCAAAAAAAAATGTTCAAGATTTCTCCATCCTACAAGAGAGTTTACTCTCTGACATATAAATCCAAAAGCTTGAATCACATTAAATGGTGGAAATTAAATTCATATCTAGTGGTTAGCTCCACAATTTCAATACCCTTGTATAATTGGAATTGGCTTCCTTGATAACAAAAAATTGTAAGAATGTATATGCATTCGAATCTACAATTGATTGGCAATCTTGTCTTGATGAAGGTTTTACAAAAGATGGAAAATTGACACAGGTCCTGGCAACATGATATAGGCCAATTCTCAATATATTGGTGACCTACAAAGTTATCTCCTCCATTACTGGCTTTCACAATTCGAGAGTCGTTGATGCAGTATTTATTTAACATTCTCCAGTTTGTGTAAACCTGCTCACCACCATAAAATGCACCTAGTTGTTGTTGAGCAATATTGTAGGGAAGTTTTGGGCTCTCCAGTTGAGGAAGAGGTAATGAACTATTCTGATCGATGTAGAATCCTGACCTAAAACAAAATAAAAACCAGTCAAAAACTCTAAATTCACATTTCCTTAATTTCTTATCATCCCCTAAGGCCTAGTAGATTGTAGCATACAGTTTAATTATAGTTCCATGCTACCTGAATGCTTCTGCTTTTTCAGTTAAAATGATCATAAATTTCATAATCCATAAAATTATATTATGTTCTTAAGAATGCTTGCTTGGTTATTATCACTTCATCCTAGGAGATGGAGTAACAAAACTATAAGCTAGGAATACAAAAGATGCAAGTGTTTTACACCAGATTACCAGATTCCAGTAAAACCAAATAGAAAAAAATTATTTGTTCACCATTATCTTGATGCAGGATATGTTTTTTTGGTGCATCTATTTTTGATCTCTAGGTTTTAATTGGGTAAATATTATGCATTTTATTGTGGTTTATTGTAATTATTATTTTCATTTGATTAAAAATTTTAGAATATATATATATATATATATATATATATATATATATATATATATCTATATCTATATCTATATCTATATCTATATCTATATCTATATCTATATCTATATATATATATATATCTATATCTATATCTATATCTATATCTATATCTATATCTATATCTATATCTATATCTATATCTATATCTATATCTATATCTATATCTATATCTATATATATATATATATATATATATATATATATATATATATATATATATATATATATATATATATATATATATATATATATATATATATATATATATATAAACAATGATTATTCTTATCTCCTGCACTCATTCAAACATTCAGGAAATCATGGTAAGGTAAGATGCTTCTCTGTTATCATGTCTCTGCTCAGGCACTCCACATTATCAATCTACATATCAATCTTGTGTGAAAAAACTGCAAGTATTGCAAAAATGATTAGAACCACTAACTAAAAGTACTCATTCTGCTGACAAATCTATAACAGTAAATAGTTCAGGTGTAAAATTCAATGAACTCAATTCATAAAAAAAACACTACTTAATCCTCAAGAAAGAATACAATACTGACCATATAGAGATCCATTGTTGTCAAGTAGAATGACTATGAGGAGCTCCAATTCCTTGCCTCTCAGTTTGTTCATTGCATCTTTGTATACAATTTTCAGAGCTCTTTCAACTTGGTCAGGTCATGCCATGTAGATTGGAATAATAGGTTCAAGATTGAATACCTGCAACCAGGGGAAGGCATAAACCAATAACATATATTAGGAGCATTTTTTCTAGGTTTTCTGTACAACATAGGATAAACTGAAAATCGTGTTACAACCTCTAAAAGGAATATGAAAGGTCAACAAGGCCCACATGTTCCTACCATGCCAGAGATTTGGCACATTTGAGGCAACTCATGACAAAATCCAACAGCAACACTTTCTTAGACGCCTCATGAGAAGTTGATACAAACCTAGTGGTTAATTTTGCCTCCATTGACCATTTTATGTTTCATATCATGTTATGCAAATGTTAGTTAACAAATTAGAAACAATAAAATTTTATATAGTACAAAGTTTATGCATAGGTTATTTTCCTATTGAAGAACATATATCCTATATGTTGTATAGGGAAATTATATTTAAGAGAAGACAGTCATTACCTTATTCATCATGTTCCATTGACCTACCTGTGGTAGACATACAAATCCCTCCGGTCAGGTTTGATAATTCATGAAACATAACAAACAATAAAAGCCAAACATGAAACAATTGCTTGAAATAGATGTGAAAAGACAAAATAACATAAATAGATAAAAAAATATGAATGTTACCTTTTTAAAGCATTTGAAATTTGGAGTAGATTTCTTTGATGAGTAATTTGTATTTCTATAATCCCAGTCTTTCCTGACAATTAGATTTGAATTGTATAGTATGTCGAATTTCCGAAATTCACCAGTCTCAGAACCAACATCTCCTTCTTTTGCCATAATGTAGTCCTTTGTGCCAGCTTTAACTTCTAATGTTGTTGCAGATTTTGAAGCTTCTTGTTGACTTATTTCTTCCTTTTGTCTATCACATGTTAAGTATTTCTCATCACTAGTAACTCTTCTAAACTGTTGATGAGTTCAAGTTGTTGAGGACTCCTATAAAACATTTTTTCCAAAGACAACCCAATAGAGCCTGCTTCTTTTTTCGCTAAGGCAAAAGTGGATCCTTCTATTCAATTAAAAGAAGGAGAAATAGTGTACAAATGGTGACCTCGGTGGTGAGGCCCACCAATATGACAGGCCCACCCCAATCCATGGTCGCAAGATGACAAAGCGAACCCAGGGATGCAGGCCCACCAAATCAAACAAGCAGTCCAAAACTGACCGTTGGATCCTAAGCTAAAGATCCAGCGGATGAAAAACATAATGGGAGGCCAAAAAGCTCACCTTTTAATAAACACATCAGACCTGATGAACACTATAGACCAAAATTTATAATCATATCGGGTCCATTTTTGACATAACCTGCGATCACTTTTACCACCCGAAATCCACCATTTGCACGCGATTCCCGTGAGGTCGTGCAAACAGCTCGAAACATAACCATTGTTTCAGACCCACCAACATGCACGCTCATTCCTGGCCGTGGATTTTCCTTGCTTGATCCAACGGTTATGGATCATATCGCTTGGACTAAAAGCACCGATAGTTACCACGTGATGAGGGCAGTGATTCCTCCCAACCCTTAGCCACATGTTGCGTGGTCAGTGGAATCGCTCTCGATTATGAAAAACCGCTTCTGGCTTAATGAGCATGCGATAAACTGGAAACCACCCTGAGGGCAGTAAAGCTATCACAGGAATAAAAGCGGGGGTTTTGCGCCTGCCGAGAAAATATGGATTTCGGTGCATGGGCCAAAGGAAGATGAAGATCCCGCCTTCCAGCCATCCCTCTGAGACTTCTGGTTTGTTGTTACCTGGGTTAAGGAGGCCGACATAGACCTGCATCCTAAAAAGGACCTCACTTATGTCATAACATTTCATAATGAATCCAGATCAACTAGACCTCGTCTCTGTGGCTCTGTTTCAGAAAATTCTGTCTCTTGATTTTCCTGATACTGCTGTCGGTCACTGATGGCCCTGGATGAGCATCCCTCCTTCAACCTGTCATCCGTTATCTCCTCCCACCAACAACACAAGTCGATATGCTTGTTTTGTACCCCCTCATTTGCAAGCTAGTGCGCAACTTTGTTGGCTTCCCTGCGAACATGCACCAACCTAAGAGTTCTCAGCCTTCTTAGGTGCACTTGGATTCTTTGGTAGACTTGCAGAAGCCACCAGTGTTCTAAGATTTTCTCAGGAGTAGCACCAGCATTTATCCTCTTCACTGAGTTAATGACTAATTCTGAGTCAGCCTCAATGATGACATTGTGAATGTTGTACTTGAGTAGTATTTCCAGGCATAATTCTATCGCCATGAGCTCAGCCATATTGTTGGTTGTTGTTCCTAGATAACTGTGGAAGATGACTTGTATGTTTCCTTCCTCATCCCTCAAGACCCATCCATAACTAGCTTCTCCCGGATTCCCTTTTGAAGCCCCGTCTATGTTAAATTTTAAAAATCCATGAGAAGGGGGTTGCCAAGAAGACTTATCTGCTGAGGTATTCTTGTTAATCTGCATAGAACCCTGAGGGGGATGAACCTTGAGCTCTAGCTTCTCCAATATTCTGGCCTCTCTTTGCTCGATGGGGGTTCTAGTAGCTGCACCTCCCAGGATATGAACAGTCTCTTTGAGTTGTTTAAGGATTAGCTTAAGGATGCTGCTCACTGGACTTGCTTTCTCCTTGAAAATCTTGTTGTTGCGCTCCTTCCAGACATTCCAGATTATGAATCCTGGGGTCAACATCCAGGCGGAGTTAATGATCTCATTATCTGAAAAAAATTTCCGCCAATTCTTCAACGTAGTAGTGATGTCATTAACATTTCTGTCTGTCTGCTCGAAGACTTCTCCAACCCAATTCCAAAGTATTGTAGTGAAAGTGCATCTATTCAGTAGATGATTTGTAGTTTCTTCCTGTTGTCTACATAAGTGACATCTTGAGGGGCCAACAAAGCCTCTTTTTCTTAGGTTATCCCATGTCAGAATCTTGCCCTGTTGAACCAGCCACTTGAATAGTTTGACTTTCATCCAATGAGGATTTTCCCAGATTTCTTTTCATGTCTTATCAGTGTTTGGAAGATTAAGCCCTGCATCTATTCTTTTAGCTTCCTTAAGGTTGAAGAGACTTGTCTTGTTCTTTCCCCATCTTAGTTGATCATTCAAGTTTAAGTTGAAGATTTGTCTCTTGTCTAAAAGACCTTGAAGGGCTCTAGCTTGAGTATGCAGCATGCCCATTCCACTGTAATCTGAAAGTTTCCATGTTCTCCATTTCCCATTGTTCCTTGCTTGGTCCCAATAGTCACTTACCCACCTTAGTCCTTTGTTGATGGTATCGGTGTGAAT
The DNA here is from genome assembly GCA_031772625.1 of Pinus tabuliformis. Lineage (NCBI taxonomy): Eukaryota > Viridiplantae > Streptophyta > Pinopsida > Pinales > Pinaceae > Pinus > Pinus tabuliformis. The sequence continues at coordinate 82,295,423 of CM062820.1, read as the reverse complement.
GTTTGCTAATTCTTCACTTCAGAGATTGTCCTCCTGCTGCCAATTATCCTCCCAGAACCAAGCCAGGTTTCCATTTCTGATCTCTTAGAAATTGTGGTTTTGGATTAGGGCCCTGTTCTCCTATGCCCTGTTCCAAATTGCAGAACCTTTTACTTGTCCTGTCCTTCTAATTATATTTTTATCCTACCATTCGCTATCATATTTGTGATTCCAAAGATTTGCCCAGGGGGCTTGTATTTCTTTCAGCCATCTCTACCAGATTTTGGCACTAAGAACTCTGTTAAGAATCACTGGGTCATGAAGACCCAAGCCACCATGGGACTTAGGTTTGCATACTCTATCCCATGCCACAAGGGCACATTTATTCTTTTCTTCACCTTTCCCCAGAGAAAGTCTCTCTGAATGTTTCTTATATTAGTGATTACACTGGCTGGTGCTGGAATGGAAGATAGCATATATATAGGGATACTTTGGAGGACAACCTTAGTGAGAATTAGTCTCTCTGCTAGATTTAGTGCTCTATTTGTCCATTTACTAATATTTTCTTTTAGCTTATTAAGAATAGGCTCCCAGATATCCTTGTGAAGCGGTTTGTCAGTGAGAGGAACTCCCAGGTACTTCACAGGAAGTGACTCCCTTTGAAAGCCCAAAATTCTGGAAAGATTTCTTTGAATTGAAATATCCATATTGAAAAAGAAAATCTTTGATTTAGTGAGACTTACCTCTGTGCCTGCTGCCCTAGAAAACTCACTTAGAATCTATTTGAATGCTTTGACTTCCTTGACAGTGGGTGTGCCTTGAAGCATACTTTCATCCACAAATTGCTGATGTGTCACTATGTCCCCATCTTGAGTGAGTCTCAGACCCTGAATTCTCCCTTCCTCCTTAGAATCTCTGATAGCTCTTCCTAACCCTTCCATCATTAGAATGAAAAGGAAAGGAGAAAGAGGATCTCCTTTCCTGAGACCTCTAGAAGGCTTGAAGGTTCTGGAAGGAGAGCCATTGAGAAGAATTGAACAACTGGCTGTGGTAACTAGCACCATAACTGTTATAGCTCCAAATCTCACTCTTGATGTTTGTGATGCTACACTCATGGCCTAGGGAAACCCCTCCTTCCAAACCTGGTCCAAATACTTAAAAAATAATGTTTTACTCCTTATACGCAACATTGCCCTGAGCTAAACGCGTGTGTACGTGGGTCTGTGTATACCCAACCCGTGTATATGTCTTAAAACACTTAAAAAAATTAAATCTCCTTAATTTCAGGTGGAGATCACGGGTTTTACCTGTTGATTACCTATTAGTGCCTGTGGCCCAATTGTTCCCAACGAATTCCCAACTAAAAAACTACTTTGGGAGAAGTATAAAAAGGCTTCAATGGGAAGACCTAAGGGGGAGAGAAGAGAGAGAAAAATCACTCTGCTGAGATTATCCCTGACCAGGTCTGAAGATCCTTGTGCTTCCAACACTTCCCCCATTACAGGAAACCCTTGTTTCCTTAAGTTATGATGTCTTTCCATTTTTTTGAGATATCTTTGAGTGAGTTATGGAAGGAGCTTGTTGAAGGCTTGAGATTGGACGAATCTGGAGAACGGTTCTGATTGGAGCCTGCGAAATGAAGACTCAAGTGAAATCATTCCTTTCTGTACTTTAGTTATCTATAATAAAAGAAACACTTGTCTTGTTCCTGATATAAATCTTTTTCATGTTTATGATATCTACATTACGATTCACATATGAATGGTTGTTTGAATTGTATAACTAACTACCTTTCAATATGCTATGAAGATGATTTCTTTATGATGCTTGGTCAATATACTGCTGTGCTTTCTTGAATTGATTGTTTTGCAAATTGAAGGATCGAAAGGAACTCCAAGATGGTTTGGACCCTGGCTGGATCTTCCCAAATGAAGGACCCTCAGGTGCACCTCTCTTCATGTAGTTTGTTTATATTAGCATCATGGCTGTGTGGAATGCTTGCTTTTCTTTATAGATAAGCCCCGATCTACTAGGGTATTGACCCAAGACCCTAGGGGAATTTATCCCTCAACAAAATTGGCGACTCCGCTGGGGACAACAGTATTGTTGTTCCTAGTTTAGGTTTATTCAAGCCAATCAGGGCTCAGCTGTTTATTTGCTTTCTATGTCTGTGTAGTCTGTTCCTGTAAGAACTTGAACTATAAGTTTGATCAGTTTCTTCAGACCTTTTTTTGTTTTTTCTTGTGATCTGTTATATACGCTATTTTTCCAGTTTACAGAAGCGTATATATGCAAGTTTCCTTAAGTGAACCCGCATATACGCAGGTTTCCTTGGGCTGAATAGCGTATACACACAGCTGTGCATTAACACAGTCACGTATACCCTAAAATTTTCAATATTTTTCAAATATTTTTGTTTTTGAAGATCTGTCTGCTGGTCTGAGTCTTTCCTGAACAGTTATTTTTCTGTGTCAGTCTTTATTTTTACATCAAGTTCATGATTTCAAACTCTCTCCGGTTGTAGAAAGTATTGGTCTTGTTTTGTTTTGTTTCAAGCATCATCACTTTTTGTTTAAGCACATAAGATTCCTTTCTGGGAATCTTGGCTGTTCTGTTCTTCCAGGGCGGAAAGATTGGTCTAAATCTTTGTGGTAAATCTTGTTTTGGTGATCTTTTTATTTGCATGTCAAAATTGCATCTTTGTGGCCATTTACTTTTCTTGCTTTTTTAAAGTTGTTGTGTGACGATTTTGAGAGTTGTCTTTCTTGATCTTTTGATCGTTGTCACCAAGATTTTTCAGCTACTTTTGATTGTTAAGAGCATCTTGAAACACACTTTTTGTTGAGTTTTCACATGTTTTGTGTTGTAAACTTGCAAAGTGTTTTGTTGCCTATTCTTCAATCATAAAGTTTCAGTCTTAGTTGGAGCACTTTTGAAAAGTCATTTTTGTTTTTGCTTTTGAAGAAAACTTCTTGAAAACTTGGTTTTTTCTTTCTTTGGCCTTGTTTTGATTTAGTTTCCTTTTCGCAAGTGAAAGTGCATTTTTGTTTGTCTTGAAACTTGCTTTTAATGTTTGGACGAAAATGAGCATTAGCAACTTATATTCTATCTAAACATCTTAAGTGGCAAATTACAATTGATAAACAAGTTACTTTCATTCTTTGATTTAGAGTAGCCTTAAGTTTTGCATCAGCATGTACTCATTGCATTAGGATAAATTTGTACATATTTTAGGGCATCTATAGTTTTGTTAATTTATGTGAGTGTGAAGCTTGAGTAAAGGAAAATAAAAGAAGAATTTATTGCTTTCTTAGAAGTTCCTTAGAACCTAGTAGAAATTTCTTTCATCAAATAACAAAATAAGTGCATTTGCATATAGTTTGGTTTTTATTAATTTCTTTTGTGTCAAATCACCACAAGTTTCACTTCCACTTATCCCTTGACTTAAAGAACAACCCATTTAAAAACAAACACTAATTAAAATATACTAGAACTTTTTCATAATTGTCAATTTAGACACACCAACAAGTTTTAGGATATTTTAGGGCCTTGGATTAGGCGAGTGGAGAGAAAACTCTCCAAGGCCATTTAAACTGTCAAACATAGGAGTCTGAATAGTGAGTGAAAATCCAATAGCGTTAGGAAGACCAGGAAAGCTCTAGATCTGGGAGTTAAGCATGAGGGTTTTTGAAGATAAGGAAGAGAGATACCCCCTCTCCTACTTATCGGATCTTACCTCAAGACTGTTCCACCTGGCTTCTAACACGAGTTGGTAACCTTAGTTGCTTCTCCTAGGGATCTACATAGGTGGCTGTGGAGGGGAATCCCGTGGCACCTGAGGTCGACGTTGTATCACTCTCAATGGTACTACTGGAGGGCACCCTTGCAAAGCTTGGGGGCTTGCCCCAACGTAGGTTGTTGTTAGGAGGTCAGTGTAACTTCCTCTGTTACCTTTGCTAGTAGGACTGGACCGTCATTATCCTAGACTATCTTCGGAAGGCCCCTTAATTCACTTTCTTGTATTTTGGTGTCTGGTCCTCATCGCCCGGAGCAGAAATACTTGAAAGTTGTTTGACTAGCTGACATCTTTTAGGGACTTTTTAGTGTGTGCTTTGTGCTCTTAGTTGGCCTAGCTTTCATTTTTTATTGAGTCTTTAATTAGATCTTAATAAAAAATTCAAAGTGGCTGACCGATCGCCTAGACGGTCTCGAAGACTTCGTGGTCTTTCACCACCAAGTTTAGAGCCTTCTCCTAGAAGGTGCAGAGGTAATATTGCCAGTGGGTTTCATCCCGTGGCAGCTGACGCATCGGGGATTGATCCTCCCCTCAGGGGCATTAGTGTTCAACATAGGCTTGGTATTTTTGAAGAACTAGAAAGGAACACTCCAGTTCTTTCTCGAGTTCTCTTTCAATTAGAAGATAACATAGAGGTAGAAGAACTCCCAGAGTCATTAGCGGCTCCGAATTCTCCTCTACCGTCTAACTATCTAGACGTATTACAATACGTTGGGACTCCGACGCATAGACTGTCAAGTCCAGGTCATATTACGCACTTACCATTGATGACCACTATTGGAAGCATGGCTTCTACCACAAGTGCTACAACTATGCAGACTCCAACATCAGTACAAGGGGGAGGAACTATTTCCATCCCCTCTGCATCTCTATTTGGGTCTTTTGCTAGCACATCCTTAGTTGGGTCTATCTCCATTCCTTCTTCGAGTGGAAATTCTCAAGCCAATGCTTTTAGTTCTGGATTCTTCCCGTTTGGCACCCATTCACAGGGTATTCCATCAGTTCCATTCAGTGCCTCCACATCCATGATGGGTGGGTCGGCTTCATTTCAGGGTTTTCCTTTTGGAAGTGGTCATATACCACATTCCAACCCGACAATAGGATCTATGCCTTTTTCTTCTACAGGACAAGGCAACAATCCCTTTCAAGGTTGGACTAACCCTGCGGTTAGTGGCATGGGAACTGGGAATCTGTTTTTCGGCCAACAAGGGAATAGGCTGTACTCCACAGTTAGCTCATTTCAAAGTATTCCTCCCTTAGCTTCTGCTTGGAATCCTTATCAGGGGTTATCGACTCCTTATAATCCTTTAGGAGGGAACTTCGCTGGTTATGGAGGTTTTTCAGCCGGAGTTGGTCAAACTCTGAGTTTTGCTGGATCACAAGGTCTGCCTTTTGGTTTAGCTAGTTCTGATGGTTACTTTGAGTAGCCTGGTGCCTTCCAAATTCCAGGCCAATCTTTTCAGAACTTTGGGAACTCCGCCCAGTCTGGGTGGAATCCCCAAGGTCCTCCTAGGCTTCCTTTTCTGGCAACATTGAACTTGCCAGATCTTACGAAATTAACAAACGATCCAATCAAATACAATCCAGGCTGGCCTTTGGTCCCAACCAAATTCCCTTCGAACATTCCTAAGTTCGAGGGGAATGGCGGTGAAGACTCGGGTGACCATGTAACCACATTCCATTTGTGGTGCTCATCAAACTCCCTTAGCGATGACTCAATTAGGTTGACGCTTTTTTAACGCACCTTGACTGGCAATGCAGCCAAGTGGTATATAGAGTTGCTAGGGGGAAACTTTATATCTTTCACAAATTTGGCCAATATTTTCCTAAATCATTTCCAGTTGCCCGTCCGTTATGATGTCGGAACTGAACTTCTGGCAAATTTTCGTTAGGACATGGCAACTCACATTTCTGATCATATTCAGGAATGGAGACAGAGAAAGAGGCACATTAAAGCCGAAATTCCTTTGGAATATCGTCTCGAATGGTTTTTGAAATCTTTACAACCTGAAATCTCTAAGGGTGTCTCACTGTCTGGAGTCTACTCTGAGGAGCAAGCTATTTTTAGGGCCCAACAGTTAGAATTGATTTACTCTCAGTATGGGATTCTACAAAAATATCTTGTCAGATGCTCCTGGGAGTAAATTTGATATAGCCAAGTCAAAGCCAGGTCCTCATGCGGATGGTATCGTTGGATCCATAAACACAAATGCGGTGAACCTGTTAAGCCAATTGCAGCAATTGTCTTTACAAACTGCTTCTAACAACCAAGTCACATCGTCTAACCCTATGTCTTCTCAACCCTCTTTGGTTAATGCCGCCTAATCTTCCAACCCCAAAGGAAATCAAAATTCCAATGGGAAAAAGAAAGGACGAGGTAAGAAAAAGAGTCAAGATGGGAAGACTGATGCAAATAAACCCAACAATAATGTTGGTGGTGGTGGAAATGGGTCTAAAAAGAAGGTCAAGTTTCCATGCAAGCTATGCAGTGGAGACCATTTAACTCATCTCTGCCCAAATATTCAAGACGCTCAGCGCTTGTTAGGGCAGTAAGGGACTTATAACTCTCAAGTTGTGTTAACCAACCCTTTTCCCCAAGGGCAGCAACTGCTTGCTGGCGCGAATTCAAATCTTGGTACCTCTGTAGGGGGCAACCAGGAAGGGGAGAAATCATCAAATGTTTTGATGATGGGTTCCAACGTCCATGTGGTCACTCGGTCGCGTGATTACAGTGAAGCTGAAACATCCAAGGAAAAAACTGCTCCCAGAAATAACGACCTTCATATTGAGCGACCCCCTGTCGAGACTATACCACGGATACCGAAAGGTTCCACTAAACGCGCGACTATTAATCCTAATGCTAGGGCCACCCAGAATTACTCCATTATCGAGGATCTGGCTCAGATTCCATGCGCTATGTCCACTTTAGAGGTTCTCCAATCGTGTCCAGCTCAATGAAGTGCTTTGCTTTCGGCGATAGGGGCAGTTGATCCAAATAACTCTTTAGTGCTCACTTTTGACATGCTCAATGTCAAAAAGCGACTCCCTCATCACATGGCTTTTCAAATAAAGTCTACATACTGGAAAATTAATATTTTTCGTACCATTATTGATGAAGGAGCTTCCACGTGTGTCATGTCGTTGTCATGCTGGAAGGCCATTGGATCGCCTCTGGTTGTTCCTTCACCTGCCCTTCTGACTGCATTTGATGGGCATTCTCATAGGCCGCATGGGATTGTCCGACCTTTCCCATATGTGTTGGGAGGAAGGTAGTCAATATCGAAGTAGAATTCATTGACACTAACCTAGATTACAATCTCCTCTTAGGAAGGAACTGGGTATACGAAATGGATTGCGTTGTTTCAACTCTATTTCATGTCATTTGCTTTCCTCATGAGGAGAAAATCATTATGGTTGATCAATTGGATTATTCTCTAGTTGATCCTAGGGCAACTTCAGATTCTTGTTACACTAAAAAATGTCACCATGGCTATTTACAGTTAGTATGGCTCTATCAACAGTGATGCTATCCTCTTAGGCAAGTCTTATGCCTCTGCTCTCCATGTCAAACTCCAAAAAGAGAGAAAGTCTTTATAAATGTATTTATCTCTGGGTACGCAGGTTCTCTCAACCTTACCTGCGGGTACGCACCCAATGTTCATAAAAGCTGTGTCTTTGGACGCTCTGTATGTAAAGGGGCAGGTGCGTCCCCCTGTAAAGGTCAAAATGCGCAAGTTTCATCTTTAAAAAGTTACTTGTGGTCATTTCTAGAGCATTCTAGAAGGTTGTTCGACATGTATTGAGTGCCTCCAGATGGTTCATGTACCCCTACCAAAGAGGAACTTATCCCATCAATAAGGGAGCTATCCCATCCAAAGAGGGGATTATCCCATTGATGGTGGACCTGATTAACTTCCTCTTGAGCACTATAAATACAGGCATTGGGCCAGAAGGAGGGAGGTTGGAAGCTAAACATTTCTAAGGGTAGATGCTGCTGGAATTAGGACTCCCATTTAGAAGCTTGTGAGGAGAGATTGCCATCTTTGCTTATTCTATTTGGAAGTGGGTGAGCTTTGTCAAAGTAAAGGAGAACTCTTGATGGACCCTGGGAGGGACTTGCACAACACCAAGGCTCAGGTTGTATTTGTTCCTTTTGTTTCCTATTAATGCAAATGAGTCCATTCTTCTCAATAACTTGTTATTTATGAGTTGTTTCATGTACTCCTTGGTCTATGTGTTAAATATGTTTTATTCTATGAGATTATCAAGTGCTATTTAATCGTTTGATTGTTAGTGGATGCAGGTTTCAAAGTGAAGGAGGAGCTCATCCGGATCAGCGGAGCTGGACTGCTACAACAGCGTTGGACTACAGGTAGGATCTAAACACTTGATTTCTTATATAGTAAATGCATGTTTAGAGAAGGATTGCTCTTATTTGTCTTGTTTGTCACTAGAGAGTCTTAGGCGCCTAGGGAGGTTGGTTGTGTCCGCACTATCGACTCTTTCCGCCTGACAAAATGGCGACTCCGCTGGGGAATCCATTGATGTGAAAGTCTTTTCCTTTGTATGCAACTTTGCTCTGAGAAAAGTCATTTATTTTCTGGTTTTTGGCTCTGTGACTTTGTTTTTGGGTGGGTTAGCTTAGGGTTAGATTCAATTTAGTTTTTCTTGAATTTTCCAGTAGGACGCACCCTCTGAGTATTGCACAGTGCGTCCCTGGACGCACTGTCGCTGTGTGCACAGAGCGGGCCCGCACCTGTCTTAACGGGTTGCCTGCGTCCCCTGCTAAAATTTAAGAAAATTCCATTTTTTGCATTTTTTCTCTTAGATTTTGCTTTTTCTTAGTTTTTACTGCCCAGATCCACTGGTTACCTGCCATAAATCTTCACCTAAGCTTGTTTCATTGGCATTCCTGCTTTAAGCTTTCATCAATTGGGTGTTTTGAGTCTCTTTTTTGAGAAATTCTTGATTTGATTTCCTTTGGTCATTACTTGGAGGTTTGTCTCAGTCTTTTCACAATTTTGCATCTTTTTGCTTTTGTTTTTGCAAAAAAATTTCCCCCTCATTCGCCAGGGGGGGGGCTAAATTGTGTATGAGTGTTAATCGCCTTTGAGTGTTTTTATGTTTTGATCTTTGGAACTCTCACCCAATTTTCTCGACTTGCGCTTGATTGGTTCTTAGATTACATTAGAATCATCTTGTGTTTGAGAATTCTCTTGCATAGATCACATTTGCATAATTAGAATTCTCATTTTCAGAATATGAATGAAAGATGTGCATAGATTACATTTGCATACTTTTCAAGTGAATTGTGCATAGATTACAATTGCATAGTTTACATTCTGGAAAATCAATCGTAGATTTAGATCAGTTTTCTTTGATTTGAATTTACACAAAAATAAAAATAAAAAAATGGTTTGGAATTGATTTGCATTAGTTTTTCTTGATGAAATTAGTGCATTAGAGAATTTGTTATATTTTCTCTTAGTGATCAATTTTTTGCATTGTTGGAAGTGAATGGAAACTCTCTCCTTACTTTAGTTAGGATTCATCGAATTGAAAAGATTACATTATCATATTCGATTGCATTCAGTTGAGTCGGGTCATAACACCATTGGTTTCATATCCATTTACCCATTTGAGTAATAACAGCCTTAATAACACAACGCTTAATTAAAATTCATCTATTAATTTTTACATTTCTAGGGCTCTGAAACACCAATATAGATCAGGCTAGTGTCTTGGAGTAGGAGAGTAATTAACTCTCCAAGACAGCAAAACCAAACAAGTAGCTCATCTTATGGTAGGATAAATCCAACTATTTCATTTGTACTCTGGGAAAGCTCCTCTTAAAGGAGAAGCACGAGCTCGTGTCCGAACCAGTGAGGGGATCAATCCTCCCTCGTTGGGAACGACGCCAGACACGCATGTATTAGAAACGGTAAACCTCGGATTAACCATTGTCGAGGAGCTAGGGGTCACTTGTCGGTAAACCTTGGATTATTGTCAAGGAGCCGGCAAGGGGATTGAGCTTGATACTCTGCCCTTGCGTGCTGTCGGAGTGTAGACTGTTCCCCCAGGTGCATTTGTTGCTGTTGGTAACCTTAGTGACCATTATCTTTAGGGTTCTACCCAAGGTGACGGTGGAGGGAAGATCCCACTGTACCTGGAGCAGACGTCGGCTAGACTCACTTGGATTTTCTGGGGGGTTCACTTCACTCGAGACGGTTAAAAGTGGAGGAACTTGGTCCAGTCTATTCATTAAGCAGGTTGCCGGGGTAACTGTTCCACCCACCACTTCTGTACTGAATTCGGCGATGTTGGGCTTCATCACCAACTAGTGTTTTCGGTCCGGAAGGCTACTGTTTGTGTATGGTTTGACTCCTAGATTTGATAGCACGTGTTAATTTGTTTGTTTTTAGTTTTAGAGGCCATAGGTGTGAATTGTGAATTTTAATTGTTAGGTGTGAATTGTGAATTGTTAATTTTAGTTTTAAGATTGTTAATAAAATTCACTGAAGTTGAATATAATGGCAAATGTTTCGGAATTTATCAACCTAGGAACCCCTCCTAATGAGAATCCTAGTACTTTTCCTTACTTTGGAAATGTTGGTCCTCCTTATATGGCTACTTTGTCATTACCTGGATTTACAATAGGTTTACCGATATGGTTATTTTCAACTTCGTTGGCCCAAAATACTCCAATTGTTCCACCTCAACCGGATGCTTCACCTCAACAGAGTTCACCATCTCAACATCACCAACCTTCTGTTGACCCTTTACCTTCTTCGCCTAATAGAAGCAAGATAAGAAAGAAGTCAACCAACCAATCACGACTGTAAGTGTTAGTGGTGTTGAGGAAAACTCCGACATGCATCGTAAACCCAAATACCCTTGCAGGCTTTGTAAGGGTGACCACTTCCTTGTCAATTGTCCTGGTATTCCAAAGGTCTTGGAAGTATGGTCAGAAAAATCTCATCAACTTTCCGTTGATCCATCAACCAGTGATAGTCAGGTTCCTGGGAAAAAGGGTAAACTTAGGTTTCCTTGTAAGTTATGCAAAGGGAGTCATCAAACTCACGTTTGCCCTCACATGGATGAAGCCTCAACATTGTTGGAAAACCTTACTGTTCCACAACAAGAATTTGCAACTGGTTACCGTAAACTTTCTCCCAACCTACCGTCAACTGACGGAGTGATTGATCTAAATTCAAGTACAGTCAATCACATTCTTCCATTGGAGAGTGAAACTCATGTCACTCAGGTTGATGATCCATTAGTTGATCAAGTGGTCGATTCAATTTCACATTCGATCGATCACACTTTCCCTTTGGAGAGTGAACTTCATACCGCTCAGGTTCTTCTTGTTACATCAGATTCTTATATGCCGGGGGGCATTTCACCTATTTCTACAGAACCCCCTCCAAGCACTGAGGTCTTTTCCTTTGATTGGAATAGACTGACAGAACCTCGTCTTCCTTCCTCCATCCCTTTCCAAATCATTGTCAAGGCTGGTGGTAGGGACACACATCGTACTCAGGTAGATGAAGGTGCTTCTGTCAGTATTTTATCCTCAACTGTTTGGAAAGCTTTGGGTTCCCTCAGCTTGCGCCTATTACGCGGAATCTGAAAGCTTTTAACAGAACCATTAGTGAACCTTTAGGGATCCTTCCTAAGTTTTCTGTTATCTTGGAAGGTAAAACTGTCTGTATTGATCTTATGGTAGTTCGAGGTCCCTTGGATTTCAATTTACTCCTTGGGCGAGACTATGTTTATGCAATGAAAGCTGTCGTATCGACACTCTTTCGTGTGATGTCTTTCCCTCACAATGGCAGTATTGTGACTGTAGACCAGCTTTCATTCCCTAGTCTTGTTTCAACTACCAATAATATGACACCCCTAAATGTTCCTTATTCTAAAGTGGTATCTACCCTGCCACGGGTTAATTATGTGGCAACTGGTCCCATGTTTTCAGTTACCGATGCAAGTGAGCCTCTCACTGTTTGCTCATCTTCCTTTGATTTAGATCCGGTAATTGACATGGAAAACTCTATGGGATTACTTGAACACGATGTTCTTATCCCTTTTGAGTCCCTTGACATGTGTTCCTTCCAGATAACTAATCTTCCTTCTGATGAAGATCTCTTGGAAGCCATGATCAAGGTGTGTCCATTGACATGTCTTTCTTCCAGTTGGAAGCCATGATCAATGTTGTGAGGATAGTTTCTTCTAGTCTCAACCTCGTTAAAAAATGAAACTGGAAGTCATGAGCATAGTTCCTTGTCTTGTGTCAAGCTCATTAAAAAATGAAACAAGGAGTTGTGAGGAAAGTTCCTTTTACTGTGTCAACCTCATTAAAAAATGAATCAGTGTATGAGGACAGTTCTTTTCCTGAGTCAACCTCGTTAAAAAATGAATCAGTGAGTATGAGGACAGTTCTTTTCCTCTCTCAACCTCGTTAAAAAATGAAACTGGATGTAGTGAGGAAAGTTCCTTTTACTGTGTCGACCTCGTTAACAAATGAATCAGTGAGTACGAGGAAAGTTCCTTTTACTGTGTCAACCTCGTTAAAAAATGAATCAGTGAGTACGAGGATAGTTTTTTCCTGTATCAACCTCGTTAAAAAATGAAACAGGCTAGTATGAGGATAGTTCTTTTACTAAGTCAACCTCATTAAAAAATGAATCAGGTAGATTTTAGGATATGTAGGTAGATTGTAGCAAGTAGGGTTTGAGGATAGTTCCTGTTACTGAGTCAACCTCGTTAAAAAATGAATCAGGTTAGAGGATAGTTCCTGTTACTGAGTCAACCTCGTTAAAAAATGAATCAGGTAGGAGGATAGTTCTTTTCTTGTGTCAACCTCCTTAAAAATGAAACAACTCCCTTTTCAAGTTAAATATTGAAAGTAAACCTTCATTCCATCCATCTGGTTGCATGCAATGAAGCCTGGGGGGCATGCACCTCGCTTTGCATCATTATACTGGGGGCATGCGAACTTTTTGAGCATAGTTCCTTGTCTTGTGTCAAGCTCGTTAAAAAATGAAACAAGGATAGGTTAAGTAGGTAGATTGTAGAGAGTAGTCATGAGCATAGTTCCTTGTCTTGTGTCAAGCTCATTAAAAAATGAATCAAGGATTTTTGAGCATAGTTCCTTGTCTTGTGTCAAGCTCGTTAAAAAATGAATCAAGGTTTTTAGAGTAGAGTTTTTTGTTAGGTAGATTGTAGAAAGTAGTTATGAGCATAGTTCCTTATCTTGTGTCAAGCTCGTTTAAAAAATGAAACAAGGGTTTTTGAGGATAGTTCTTTTCCTGTGTCAACCTCACTAAAAAATGAAACAACTCCCACAAGTCTTTCCAAGATCTTGAAAGTAAAGCTTCATTCCATCCACCTCATTGAATGCAATGAAGCTTGGGGGGCATGTACCTCGTTTTGCGTCATTATGCTGGGGGCATGTGAACTTATAACAAGCATAGTTTTTCGTTTCAAGCTTGCGTAAACATGAAACCGAATCCGAGCATAGTTCTTTTCCTGTGTCAAGCTCGTTAAAAAATGAAACAAATCCTCTTTCAGACTTGAGTCGAGAGATTGACTAGATCTCATAAATGTTAAGTTTGATATTTAGGTTAGTTATTTGAGTTTTTGCATAATTTTCTTACAGTTTAGGTCGAGTCTTTCAAATGATCTCGTACTGAACCTTCATTTCATCCAACTGGTTGAATGAAATGAAGCTGGGGGGGCATGCGCTCTAGCAGTTACGCTTAGGGGGCATCAAGCACAGTTTTCTCTCTGTTTCAAGCTTGTGTAAAAATGAAACTACTTTGAAGCATAGTTTTTGTCTGTTTCAAGCTTTTGTAAAAATGAAACCTATCTCGAGTCAATTTCAGTTATTTTCAAGACTCGTTAAACTCATGAAAATCTTGAGATTATTTTGCTATCTTTCATTCTCGTAAAACAAATGAAAATTCCGAGTTCTTTCCGTCTTTTCCTGCTCGTAAATTAAATTGAAAGTCGGCCATATGAGTACATTTTTATCATTTTTTCGAACTCATTAAAACTTACGAAAAAGTGAAAACCATGAGTACATTTTTACCATTTTTTCGAACTCGTTAAAACTTACGAAAAAGTGAAACCTCAGAGTCATCTTTTAAGCTCTTTTCTGACTCCTAAAACATGAAAAGATTGTCAAGCGTTTATTTTACACTCGTTAAAACGGAATTAAAAGACGGTCCCCTTATGGCTCTTTTCTGACCGTAAAAACAGAAAAAAGGTTGCCGGGTTTTTGTCGTTTCAAACTCGATACTGGAAATAAAACGACGTGTCCTTGATCGCTTTTTACTTTTCAGGTCAGTGGCACTAATTATGAAAGTACTCCTTGGTCGCAAGATCAAGTGGTTCCCCCAGGTATTATTTTATACTTTTTCGGGCTTGAGGGACACAAATCTACGAAAAAGTTCAACTTGGAGTCTTCTTAAGTTTTCCAGACTCTCTAAAATTGAAAAACGCCAAGTTTCTCCTATATTGGGCTCGTTAAACATTTCACAGTAAAGGACCTGTTCAATTACAAACAGGAACGAACCACTCCTTCCTAGGGTTCGAATCAAAACTAGGTTGGACTCATCCGAAGGATGAGCTTATAATCAAGCATATGTTATCCTCCTCAAGCTTGTTAAAAATAAAGAGGTACTTGCCAGAAATGGTGGGGGAAAAGAGAGAAGAATGAGCTTATTTGTTATCTTTTGTCTCAGAAGAAACTTTATTACCACTCTTGGACACGACACTTTTCATTCACCTGGGTTGGGAAATCCTTTACCTCACAGTTGATCAAACCACATTGAAAGTCTTCAGCCGGGTTCCGGGGATTAACTTTGAGTTGTTTATCACCAAGCCATCTGTTGTGTCGTTATGTGTTCAAGAGGTCTGCAAGCAAAACTTTCATCTGCAAAATACTTGTCATCCATTTGACCATCCCTGAGTCAGTCCTTACAACAACATTTCTTCAACTTGAACAATGATTTCGTGTTGTGGGCTTGCCTGCAACGGGTCGCTTTCTATCGACATCAGCACATTATCTAGAGAGGACTTAGAAATCGTCAGTACCTTGAAGTTTGCATGCATCAATGGCAGGTTTCTCGCCTTTGACGTCAGTTTACATCATTGACTTTCGATCGAAGGATTCCGTGAAATGTTCGACATCAACTCATTCATTCACATCTCACGGATTGTACTGGGTACTTTGAGAACCATTGACATTACTGGTGGTCTCTCTCACACTTGTTAACAGTTTACATCATCGACTGGTAATCAAGTGGTTTCTACCATGTTCGACATCAACCCATTTAATCGCATGGCTAGAATCGTACCAATTCGGGAAGCAGAAATGAAGACCCTGGATCTAGTTTCCACCATCCAGACTGCGAGGAGTTTTGTATTCATTATCTAAGTAGACTAATCATAAACAGATGGCTGCGCCCATACTGTGTCTACAAAAGTCTATGATTATGATGTACTGCAAGATCATTCCTGTATCAGAGTAGTTAGTCTGTTAGTTAAAGTTTTGATCTGAGTATGGGAATGCCTACCTCAGTGATGATATAATCTTATACATGTATTTTGTGTTGAAAATTGCAGGTTCTGACCAGGCTCTCCACGAGATAATCCTTGAAATGATAAAGCGCTTCACCCTTCCTAGATAATAAAAAACCTTAATCTGTTACAGGCTTCGCACTTTAGGGGGCAATCTGTTACACTAAAAAATGTCACCATGGCTATTTACAGTTAGTATGGCTCTATCAACAGTCATGCTATCCTCTTAGGCAAGTCTTATGCCTCTGCTCTCCATGTCAAACTCCAAAAAGAGAGAAAGTCTTTATAAATGTATTTATCTCTGGGTACGCAGGTTCTCTCAACCTTACCTGCGGGTACGCACCCAATGTTCATAAAAGCTGCGTCTTTGGACGCTCTGTATGTAAAGGGGCAGGTGCGTCCCCCTGTAAAGGTCAAAATGCGCAAGGTTCATCTTTAAAAAGTTACTTGTGGTCATTTCTAGAGCATTCTAGAAGGTTGTTCGACGTGTATTGAGCGCCTCCAGATGGTTCATGTACCCCTACCAAAGAGGAACTTATCCCATCAATAAGGGAGCTATCCCATCCAAAGAGGGGATTATCCCATTGATGGTGGACCTGATTAACTTCCTCTTGAGCACTATAAATACAGGCATTGGGCCAGAAGGAGGGAGGTTGGAAGCTAAACATTTCTAAGGGTAGATGCTACTGGAATTAGGACTCCCATTTAGAAGCTTGTGAGGAGAGATTGCCATCTTTGCTTATTCTATTTGGAAGTGGGTGAGCTTTGTCAAAGTAAAGGAGAACTCTTGATGGACCCTGGGAGGGACTTGCACAACACCAAGGCTCAGGTTGTATTTGTTCCTTTTGTTTCCTATTAATGCAAATGAGTCCATTCTTCTCAATAACTTGTTATTTATGAGTTGTTTCATGTACTCCTTGGTCTATGTGTTAAATATGTTTTATTCTATGAGATTATCAAGTGCTATTTAATCGTTTGATTGTTAGTGGATGCAGGTTTCAAACTGAAGGAGGAGCTCATCCGGATCAGCGGAGCTGGACTACTACAACAGCGTTGGACTACAGGTAGGATCTAAACACTTGATTTCTTATATAGTAAATGCATGTTTAGAGAAGGATTGCTCTTATTTGTCTTGTTTGTCACTAGAGAGTCTTAGGCTCCTAGGGAGGTTGGTTGTGTCCGCACTATCGACTCTTTCCGCCTGACAATTCTACTGTTCCTTTAGTGGATAACCCTTGCCCACAAACTGAGAATCTAAGAGTTGGGATGTATTGTTCATTGATGGGTACATTTGATTTTCCCTCTCCTATCACTAGAATCAATGTCATTTCATCATCCAAGGAGTCTTCATGGGAAGAGTTCTTCCAAACTCATTATTTTTCAGACCCTTGGACCTTGCCTTCACCTACGACCACATTAGTTGAAGGACAAGTTGGTGGAATGGTGTTTCCTATGTCTACAACAGAGCTTAATTATCAATCTATCATCAACTTTGCAGATAACCATTCTACTCCTTTCTCCAAGGAGGAGCTAGATGGTGATGTGGTTCCGGCCTAGACCCTTGATTCTACCTCCGCTATGGACTGCTTAGATACGATTTTACCATTCGAAGAAGCAATCCTAGAAGTAATGATGGGTGTAGATCGACCTTGGGAAGACTTACACCATCGTTAATATTTTCTTCCTCCATTGCAGGAAGTAGAATCTAGGATATCCGAGCTGTTTACTAGGGATGTTTGTATGGTATCATATCCTTTGGCTCCAACACACTTTCGTGTTGAAGGTAATATGTCAGTGATTTCAAAAACGATATCTATAAACATCTCTAGGAACCCTAACGTGATCGAGAATCTCTTCATCGGAGCCGAATGTTCCCCTGAAGAAATTCAAATTTACACCAACCTTTTTAAGGAGTTTCGAGATGTATTCGTTTGGTTTTATGAAGAAATGCTTGGTATTGATCCATCCATAGTTCAACATGAGATCAAGACGTATGAAAACGCCAAACCGGTTTGTCAGAGGCTTTGACCGGTTAATCCTAGGAAAGCAACAACCATTAAAGTTGAAGTAGAGAAGTTGCTCAAGGTGGGTTTCATATACCCTGTTCCTCTTACCGATTGGGTTTCTAATCCAGTCCCTGTGGATAAAAAGCAAGGAACAATCCAAGTATGCATTGACTTTAGGGACCTAAACAAAGCTTGTCCCAAAGATAATTACCCCACGCCATTTATTGATCAAATTATTGATGAGTGTGTGGGTAATGAGATTTTCTCCTTCATGGATGGTTTTTCCGGTTATAATTAGATCTCTATCCATTCGGAAGATTAGCATAAGACAACTTTTATATGTCCCTGGGGTACCTTTGCATACAGAAAGATGCCTTTTGGTCTCAAAAATGCTGGAGCTACCTTCCAGTGGGCCATGTCATACGCTTTCCATGACATTAAACATATCATTGAAGCATACTTGGATGATCTAGCTACTCGTTCTCGAAAGAGAACTGATCACCCTAGTCACCTTCGATTGGTTTTTGAGCGATGTCGATTTTACAAGATCTGGTTGAATCCCAATAAGTGCATTTTCATCATTACATATAGTCAGTTATTAGGGTTCATTGTGTCAAATGAAGAGATTAGGGTTGATCCCTTCAAGGTAGAGGCAATAATTCAGTTGCCTCCCCCGTCCTCAATTCGACAACTTCAAAGTCTTCAAGGGAAGGCTAATTTCTTAAGAAGGTTTATAGCGAATTATGCTGAGATCACTAAAGGGTTTATGCATTTGCTACGGAAAGGAGTTCCATATGTATGGGACGACTTTGCGCAGCGATCATTTGATGCCTTGAAAAAGGCATTAGTCTTTGCCCTGCTTTTGAGTCCACCGGATTATGGTAGGGATTTCCTTTTGTATCTCGCTGCAGCAGAATCAACCATAGGTATGGTTCTCTCTTAGGAAGACAATGCTCTCATGGAGCATGGGATTTATTATTTGAGCCGAGGCTTGATAGGTCCTAAACTCCGCTATTCTCCTGTTGAGAAGTTGGCCTTGGCAGTTGTACATGTTCTCCAGCGGCTCCGCCATTATATCTTGCTACGCAAAATTTTTGTCTTAGCAGCGGTCAATCCATTTCAATTTTTCCTCAGTAGGTGAGTGATTGGGGGCAAATATAATTGATGGATAGTCATTTTACAAGAATTCGATCTCAAGTTCTTGTTCGCCAAGTCTAAGAAATCTATGGTTTTTGCAGAGTTAATTTCTGAGCTGCCTTGTGGAGAGGATACTGTTTATGAGGAAAGTTTTCCTAACAAACATTTATTCCTCATCTCTTCGCTCGACCCTTCGTATGGAGATATCATTGTCTATCTCCAGACTTCGAAGTTTCCCTCTACTTTCTCTAAGGATGAATGCCGAAAATTACGTCACCTAGCTAAAAACTATGTTATCATTGGTGATACATTATATCGTCGAGGGGTTGATTCAATCCTTCAGCGTTGTTTAACCCTAAAGGAAGCAGAGTCAGTGCTCAATGACTGCCACAGTGGAGCTTGTGGTGGTCATCTTTCAGGGCTTGCTATAGCCCAGCATATCTTGCGTGCTGGCTATTTTTGGCCTTTGCTCTTCAAAGATTGTGTTGAAGCAGTCAAACACTGTCACCCCTGTCAATTTTATACTCGAAAGATGCGCACACATCCAGCTCCTCTTTTTCCCGTTGTCACTATCGGTCCTTTTACTAAGTGGGGTATTGATTTTACAACTTGTAATCCACCTTCAGCAGTGAATCACAAGTACATTATCGTGGCTGTAGACTACTTCACAAAGTGGGCTGAGGCCATGCCCACTTATAAAAATGATAGTGAAACAGCGGCATTGTTCCTTTTTAATAAGATTATCTCAAGGTTCAATATCCCGAGAGAGATTGTCACTGACCATGGCAGTCATTTCCAACACCAACTAATGTCTGAATTGACTCTGAAATTGGGTTTTCGGTAGGAGCACTCGTCTCCATATTATCCTCAGGCCAATGGATAGGTCGAGGTAGTGAACAAAACCCTTAAGACAATCCTGCAAAAGACGAACGACAAAAATGGGTCCAATTGGCATCTTATGTTGTATTTGGCTCTTTGGGCATACTGAATCTCTGTAAAGACTTCTACAGGTTTTACACCTTTTCAGTTAGTTTATGGGATGGAATATATCTTTCCTATTGAATGTGAAATTCCATCTCTTAAGTTAGCTATTGAGCTCCTTCCAAAGACCTCTAGTCTTGAAGAGCGCCTCCTTCATTTGGAGCATCTCGATGAGTAGCGTCACGATGCCGCCACAATCAATGAGGCTCATAAGAAAAGGGTTAAAACTCAGTACGATAAAGTTGTACATCCTCGAGTCTTTTCTAAAGGTGACCTTGTCTTGGTCTATGACCATGATAAGGATGCCTTGGGGGCAGGCAAGCTCAAGCCTATGTGGTACAGTCCCTTCATAATTAAACGAGTTTTAGAAAAAGGCGCGTATGAGTTAATCAATTTTGAAGGAAACAAGTTGGCAGAGCCTCGAAATGGGCTCTACCTCAAGAAGTACTTTGCTTAAGTAGCAGCTAGGTAATGGCTTCTTTGTACATTTTGTATGTTTGTACATATCTCATTGGGAGTTTTTTTTTATATCGACACTTTTGGTCTACTGTGGTAGGTGTTGATGGATGACTTGGTCTATTTTGGATTCGCCGATGGTGCTAGTCGGCACACTCGGAACCTCACTTCTGCAGCTTGGGTACTCTACTATACAACTAGTCAATTGATGGTGTCATGGGGAGTATGCATTGGTCCTGCTTCAAATAATATGGTTGAGTATACTTCCGTCATTAATTTACTATCAGAAGCAATTTCTTATGAAATCGATTCGTTGATAGTCTATCTTGATTCACAATTGACAGTGTCACAATTGAATAACATTTATCGAGTAAGAGTTCCATGTTTATATTGCCAGTATTTGAGGGTGAGGTTGTTGCAAAGATCATTTACTTACATTAATTATTTTCACATTTCAAGATCTCATAATTGGTTAGCTAATTCTATTGCTAATCAAGCATTAGACTGGCACATCATTCATTCATCACAATAAAATCAAGCATCAAAAAGTCCAACAGTATATATATATCATAAAATATCTCGAGTGTACATAAGTGTGTCCAAAACAATATACAAAAATTGGGACTCGAATGCCCATAATCATGTCCAGTACATCTAATGCCCCGACTC
Source organism: Pinus tabuliformis (assembly GCA_031772625.1). NCBI lineage: Eukaryota > Viridiplantae > Streptophyta > Pinopsida > Pinales > Pinaceae > Pinus > Pinus tabuliformis. The sequence goes on along the minus strand of CM062820.1, from coordinate 82,274,816 downwards.
AAGATGAGTGGCTAAATATGTAGCTACTGCTTTGGCCACATGCTTAAGAGTGCGAACCTAGTCTCGTGGCATGCCAACCACATGACACTACATATCTATAGGGAGATCCTCTACAGCCTCCATTGGTACTCAGTGAGTTAGTCTCACCAAGTGCTGTTGAACTGTGTGTAGAAGTCGCTCTGTTTCCACAGCCGCCTCTTCGGCACCTCGGCTGTGACGTCCATGTTGTGGGAACCCATTCGGTCGCACTAGCCTAATATATGGAACATGATCATCATATTAGTCATTTGAATCCTATCAAAAATATTTTTCAAAGTTCATTTTTATATTTTAAAAATCATAAAAAAAAATAAAAAAACATCATAAAATCAAAAAACATTTACCTATATCACCCCATGCTATAGTTGGTGGTAAATCTAGAGCTAGATCTCCTCAGAAGTCCAGCCCAGCATAAGGGTAGTCGTCTACGACAATGATTTGCTACTCCCACCAGGAGAAGAAGTCATCGTTGAAAGCAATCCGTGGAACGTCCCCACCTCCTAGTTGTTTCATCAAGTCAGCCCACCTGCCCATTCGTGGATCTCGTGGGGTGTTGATTGAAACTGATACTCTAGGGTGGAGTGCTGGGACCCTCTCAAAGGAGAAAGATCACAAAATGGTTCCATACCCGAAGTTTTTGGTCTACCCTTTCTTGATAGAAGTAAGCTGGCTCTTCAGGTTGGTGAGAAGAGGAGCACACCAGTCAAATATGGTGGTGAGATAGTCTACCGCCAAGTTCATGGCTAGCTGTGAAGCTTGGTGCAAGGAAGCTAATCCGTTCACTCTGGCTATAGTGAACAAGATGATCCTCAGTGCTAAAATCTCCACATGCTTGATTGGAATTTGACTTCCAACCTTTTCTGGATGACCCGGGCAATATATATGCATGTAGTCCTCGATAGAGAGACTACCTTGTGATCTACCCGTGGAATGTACTACCTCTCCCCTCTAGGAAAGTCCTGAGTTGAAATAAATATCTTCAACCTCTATCTTGAGTGGCATCTGATCAATCATAAACGAGTCATCCTCGATGCTCTAGTAGTGAATGAGCATTTCGACTAGGCGAGTGTTTGCTTTCATATTTGACATTTTAGAGAACTTTAGCAAACCGCATCCTCTTAAGGCATCCAATACATTTCAGACGCTTTTTCGACAATTTCGAGACGATTCCATGACTGCTGACCTGTCATGGCAGGTATCGCTTTCTCACTGGCGTATCGGTTAGGGAAACCATTTTTCCGTTGCATTATGCATACTAGCCTCCATTTGTCGATACACTTGCCATAGGGTCGATCCCATCGTGTTATGGTTCGTAAACCATCTTCACTCATCGATTTTTAAATCATGACACGATGGTAGAGCCATCCCTTTCATGGGCATCATAGTTAGCACCTCACTGACATTTGTTGCCCATGCTGCTTTGATCTGAGTAGGCTTGGGAGTCCTTTGTAGTTCCGCCATGACTTATGCAATGAAGACTCATTCCTCTTTGCTTCTTTGGTTCGTTCTAGCCTTATACCCTAGAGGATCCTTTGTGGTGAGTTGTACTACTGCATTGCATTTTGACTATTTGCACCTTTTGGCTTTGAGCCGGCTTCACTTGGACTCATGTTTAAGCCAAATTTTGACCATGTCGACTGCAAAATCAAACTTGCATGCCCTTGACTTCTGCAACTTGACACACCTTGACCTGTGGAAGGAACACACTTTTGAGTGTCTTTGACCAGTTTTCGCCTCCCTACATTGAGCATAGGATTGTTCCAATCCCAGGAACTAGATCATCTGTTTCACTGGCACTCGTTCTTTCCACTATACTATAGCATTCTTTTATTCTTTTTCTAGCTTAAAGAAAAAAAAATTATATATTCCAAAAAAAAGCAGGAACGGGACAATATTTCCACTTATTGTTGGCAGCTAGTGTTAGTCGTGTTGCCCTTGAACAAAGCACTCAAAACAAAGTCTCTTCCATTTGGGTGGGATTTAGTTTGACTTAGGTACGCCTTAACCTTGTTATTGAGTCAGTTCTCCCCTGATTGGTTATCTCTTCCAATCATATGGAGGGTTCGCTCATGCCTCCTGCATGACGAACTTATATAGAGTCATCATATGCTGCCACATAGTCACATTGAGTCATGCTTTTGTTCAGGGGAAGTTAGCCTGAGTCGGCCTCTCTACGGTGTCTCTTGACTCATTTTTTTAGTCGGCCATCCCTGGTTGTCAGTGTCTTGTCTATCATCACATCAGCTATATTGGTCCTTTACTCGTGGCAGTTTGAGAAGGTCTCCACTGACTTCTTGTTGGAGGGTCTTGTCCTTATCGACGACGACATCTTGCTCTGAGGACAAGCCTAGAGACGCACCCTAGCCCTATTTTCATTATTGATAGGTCACCTTGCGCTCAACATCGATCAGTATCATGGGTCTTTGACTGAGTGGTTTCTATTGTGTTCAACATCAGCTTACATTATCACACATTGGGATTCGTGCAGTACCTTGGTTTCCATTTGACCCAATTGGTGGATACGTCACCTCTGTGTCAGCTTTCATTATTGGTTGGTTCAGAGGGTTTCTGTCGTGTGCTAGCCACATCTTATGTACGCTGGAAACGTACTTTGGTTGGGTTACTACATCTTTTTCGTCTGATTCCTTCCACATTATTGGCCTACGGGTTGTACTCGTGCTAGATTGATGAAGGATGCTTTAATGCCTTCCTTCTAGTGGATCTTTCCCTATCGACTACGACTCGTTGCTCTGGGGCAAAGATCTAGAGTCCATTTGGCAGTACCTTGGGGTTTGTAGTCATTAGTGGCAGATCCTTCGCTATCAATAGTGGGAAACCATCATTGTCTCCCGATCGATAGATTCTTACAGGTGTTTGACTATAGCTCATCTATTCACACTTGTTAGATTGTATTGGGTACCTTGACGCTCATTATCATTATCGATGAGTAGTCTCGCGTTTGTTAACAGTATACATCAATGACCAGTAATCAAACGATTTCTCACATGGTCGACTTCAGATCATTTATTCCCATGGTGTAGAAATGTACCACAGCGGTCGGTGAAGACCTCAGGTTGCATCAGCATTCATTGGTTCACTTGATAGTTGCTCCTATTGCTGCTAGTTGATACCACTCCACCTTATATGTTGTTGGGCTTCAGTTTTGATCTTATTTTGCTTTGAGAAACTTACCTAACTATCCATTTATCCTTCATTTTCACTTCATCCATTTAATTTTAATGAATATTTGATGTCTAATCAGGTATTTAGCTTTAATTTGTCAATTTCTAAAGTTTTTATAAAAGTTTGATTTTAAGTGCAATTTTGGCAATTTCAGAAATTCCCGTAATCACTTCATGGTTGATATGGATGCAGGCCACTTCAGCACGAATGGGATGCATGAATAGAAAGCTTGGGAACTAGGACCAAGCCACCTATGCTTGGTTCCAACAGAACGAGCTTTATTATGCCTTTTTGAAGCTAGTCAATCATGACTAGTCATCCAGAAATCCCATCTAAATAGGGCTGTTTTGGGATTCCAAGATATTAGTCATATTTCTTGGGATGAGGGAGGTGGATTCGACTTGGATAGGTGGATTAGAGTAGATATGTTTGTTAGAGTAATTTTAGATCAGTTGGTTTCATGAACTCCTTATTTAAGAGCCACACTTTGATGGCTCAACACAATTGACATATGATACTTTTATGCTGTAATATTTTTGGTTTGAAGACTTAATTTGAAGACTTGTGTTACTCTCATTTTTGCTGCTCAATACATGGATGTGTGACTGATATAAAGCTTCTGATATCATCTTCAAAAGTGTGCAAGGCAAGGGTGGAGGGCCCCCACTCCAAGCTAAGTACACTTCCAAGTTAAACTAGTTTTATTTCATTGCAAATCTGGTTGATGGTAGCTTTAGTTTTTCAAAGTCTTATTTCAGATTGCATCATGGTTATGAATAGTGATTGATTTCATTTGTTAATGGTTTATTCATCATCTAATTGAGTTGGGAAACAAGTGTTCAAGTTGGGCATTCTCTCTATGAAATGGTGAATTAGAATTAGTCTCTTTTGTTTACATGCAAATAGTTTGTTTCCATTTAGATTTATATCTTGAGATGAATGAGTTATGTTGGAAAACCTTAAGTGTCTCTTAAGTTAAGAGCCTTTTTCATGTATGATTTATGCATCTTGAGTTTCTGGTTATCATCTCTAATTCATTAAGTAATAACTGAGGTGGAAGTAGACTTCTTGAGTCAAGAACTCTTTCAATGTTTCCTCTTTTAAGCTGATTGAATCAAGAGTTTTAAGATATATTTTCTCTTAGTTTTTAATCATTTATCTTTCAAAGTTTGGTTATATTTGATCTTCACAAATAGTGAATTTGCCTCCAAGAATAAACAACCCGGATTGATAGTAAATAATTGTGTTAGTTTAGGAACATAAATTAGCTCAACATTTTGGCGCCGTTGCCGGGGAGGCAAATATCGGCATAGTCAATAGAGAGATAAAATCCAAAATACACAAAAACATTAGTTACATTTCATTTCTTTAATTATGTTTCTTTATGCCTAGAGTTAGAGATCCTCAAGGTAGATTTATCAAAAACCCCCCACAAGTAGAGATAGGATCATCACATACACCTATTACTGGTAATCCAATCATTGAAGAGCTGATTGAAAAACAAAGAAGTGGCCAAAGATTAACCTTGATTGAAAGGCAAACTTTGTCAGCTTGGGAGGCAAAGCAAAAATTCTCCACTTCCGGAAAACCAAAGGAGAAAGGGAAACAAGTTGTTTTTCCATCCATCGATCCTCCCATCTTCCCACAACTTGAACCTCCACCTGAAATTGAAACAACTCAAACAATGGCAGAAGGACATGGATCCGTTCATCTTAATGATGAAGAACAAAGAGCTGAAAATGAAAGACAAGAAAGAGAATGGAGGAGGAAGAGAGAGGAAGAAAGGAAGCACGAAAATGATAGGAAGGAAGAAAATGACAGGAAAAGACAAGAAGATGGACTTGACCAAGAATCAACTTTTGGTTTCCCAATAATAGATACAAGTGCAATACTAGGAGAAGAAGTAAAGATGAAAAACATTCCACCTTCTGTGTTGCCAAACTTCTATGGAATGTCTACAGAAGATCCGGATTCATTCATGTTTGAATTCGATATCTTATGTAGAACATATGGCTATACTGATGATGTCCATAAGCTCCGTCTTTTCCCTGCAACATTAAAAGCAGCAGCCTTAAAATGGTTTATGGGTTTAGGAGAACAAAAAATAGCCTCCTGGGATGATATGCGAACTGTCTTCCTTAAGAAATATCAGCCCTATTGTAGATCTAGAGATTCAAAGGAAGATGTGTTTAGAATGACACAGCAAGAAGATGAAAATCTAGAAGAATATTTAGAACGGTTTGCATATAATCTACAGAAGTCTAAACAACATTCCCTAAATCAAGAAACTGTTCGTACAATCTTCCTCAAAGGTGTAAGAGATGAATACCTTGACATTTTAAATGTAATGGGCAAAGGAGATATTTCAAATCTTCCATTTGATGAAATTGTCGAGTTATGTCAGAAATATTCTAGAGGAAGATCAAAAGCCGGAAGAAGGGAAGTGAGTTCCAAAGCAGCAAAGTCAGCTGCAGGAGGGATAACAAGGGCTGAAATAGGAAGTCTACTGGAAAATTTCAAAACAGATCTTTTGAGTACATTAGGGACACAAGTAGATGTGCTAAAGGCAAACAAAAAGAAAGAAGAACAAGAACAAGCCTTAGCAATATTTTGTTCAAAATGTAAAAAGAAACATCCTTTGAGAGACTGTCCTTTAGATAGCATTCAAGTGTGTGGTCTTTGTACAGGCAATCACTCCACAGAAAATTGTGTAACATTAAAAGACTTGCAAACTAATTCAATGGAAGAAATGCAAGGAGCAGAAGGCTTCTATTATGTTGCACCAAGAAGACCATGGCCACCTAGAATGCCACAACCGAATCAGCCACAAGTCCCTCAGCAAAATTATGCTTATCCATCTTATAATCCTTGGACCCCTCCAATGCCATGGCAAGCTTGGCCTCCACAACAATATCCACAACAACCTGCACAAGGTTGGAGAGGATATGGTTATGGAAACCAACAGCCACAACAGTCTCAACAATATCAACAACATTACCAGCAACAGTATCAACAACCATTTTCATATCCGCCATATCCTCCATCCATGCCATTTCCGCAACAAAATTCTGCATATCCATTCCAGCAGCAGAATCCACCACCATTACTATCACAACCACAACAGTTACAGTTACCTTCAAATCAGCCCAGACCAACACAATTACCATCCCAACCGGTGGCAAACCCGAATAATAGAGCGGACAAATCTGCATATACAGTAGAGGAAACAGCATATTATCCTGCATATTCAATTCTTCCTCTTGATGATGTCCATTTAAGGTCTGGAAAAGTACTTAAGAAGGATTCTCCTCCAATTATAGAAGAACCAGCTGAACAAGGGGAATCATCTGAAACAGCACAAACTAAGGTACAAAATCAGAAAGGAGCAAATATTACACAAACACCACCTTATCCTGAAAGGTTGGTAGAACAACAAATTCAAAATCAAATAACCCTTCCTGAATTTGATATCTTAGATGAGTTAAAAAATGCATATGTTAAGATTCCTTTATTAAAAGCCATTAAAGAAATACCGATATATGCAAAGACAATAAAGGAACTGTGCATTAGGAAAGAAAGAAAGAAAAAGGATCCTGCAACAATCCAAGTCATTGGTAAATTAGCAAGTCTCATGTCTACTCAAACTGTAATAGAAAAATATATTGATCCTGGTATCCCAATGGTTACCATATCAATAAATAATTTCTCTGTACCTAACACATTAATAGACTTGGGAGCAGCTATCAACGTAATGACAATGGAAACAATGAAAACTTTGCAATTAAACAACATTAGATCGACCTCAACAGTCTTGGAATTAGCAGATAGATCTAAGGTTGTTCCTGAAGGAATGTTAGAAGATATCATAGTTTCCTTGGATTCATGGGAATATCCTGTTGACTTCTTGATCTTGCAACCAAAGACAAACTTGGGAGGACATCCTCTGATATTAGGCAGACCATGGTTAGCCACTGCAGATGCCTTCATAGGATGCAGATCTGGAAGTATGATAATTTCACATGGAGATGAGAGGAAGCATGTCACTCTTTATTCACCTGCACAAACCACTTCTTTAGAATCAATACTTGAAACCCAGGAAAAGCAACAAACAAAAGCAGTTTTAAGTATCAATCAATTCTTTGATTTTAGAGAAGAAGAGGAGAATGAAGATCTGATGGACCTTTTTATCTCAGAACCAAGTATTTCAGAGCAGCTTAGGAAAGTTCAATATGAAGCTGCAAATGAACTTTTGAATCAGTGTTTTCAGGAAACATGTACTATTCGAACTTTGTAGAATTCTTTGGGAGACATCTTTCCTGTAAACACAATTAGCAACCCAATAATCAAAACAATTGAGGTACATCCTGGAAAACATTTAAATATTGGAAACCAGCTGCAATCAAAACAAGAACAAGAGGTAATTGCATTACTACAGAAATACTCAAAAGCATTTGCCTGGGATTACACTGACATGCAAGGAATCCATCCTAACACATGTATCCACCACATCTATACAGATGATAAACTTAAACCTGTTAGACAACCACAAAGAAGAATGAATCCAATGATGAAAGAAATAGTGAAAGAAGAACTGCAAAAACTGCTAAATGTTGGATTCATCTATCCTATTTCAGATAGTCAATGGGTTTCACCACTGGTTGTTGTACCAAAGAAAAATGGAAAATGGAGGGTATGTATAGATTATCGAGAATTAAACAAAGCTACCTTAAAAGATCATTTTCCTTTACCATTCATTGACCAGGTGCTAGATTCTTTGGCTGGAAAGAAATACTTCTCTTTCTTGGATGGGTTTAGTGGGTACAACCAGATTAGAATAGCAACAGAAGACCGAGACAAAACTACATTTACTTGCCCATGGGGAACCTATGCATATGATGTTTTGCCATTTGGTTTATGCAATGCACCTGCAACTTTTCAAAGAGCAGTGCTTGCGATATTTGCTGATCTAGTCCATGAATGTGTAGAAGTTTATATGGATGACTTCACAGTGTATGGAAACACATATGAAGATTGTTTGAACAATCTTGAGAAAGTATTGAAACGATGTATCGAAACAAATCTGTCATTAAGTAATGAAAAATGCTATATGATGTTAACAGAGGGTATAGTTCTGGGACACCATATTTCCGGCTCCGGAATTAAGGTGGATCCAGCCAAAATTCAAGTCCTAGTTAACTTAATGCCACCTACAACTCAAAAGGAGGTTAGAAGTTTCTTGGGCTATGCGGGCTATTACAGAAGATTCATAGAAAACTTTAGCAAAATAGCTCAACCCCTGTTTAAACTTTTAGCAAAAGATGTTGAATTCCAATGGACGAATAGCTGTCAGAATGCTTTTCAAATTTTAAAAGATAAACTATCAGTGGCACCCATACTTCGAGGGCCAAATTGGTCTTTGCCTTTTCATATTTCCACTGACGCATCAGACACTGCAATAGGTGCCTCTTTGGGACAGAAAGAAAATTTGTTCAACTATGCAATATACTTTATCAGTAAGAATTTGACACCTGCAGAAACAAACTATACAGTCACTGAAAAGGAAATGTTAGCCATCATACATGCAGTAAACAAATTCAGGCATTACATCACAGGATATCAAGTTTTTATTCACACAGATCACTCAGCAATAAAATACTTGATGAACAAACCCATCACTAATGGACGAATTACTAGATGGCTCCTGTTATTGCAAGAATTTAACATTACAATCCAAGACCGGCCAGGTAAAGAAAACCAGGTGGCTGACTTTCTGTCCCGCATCCAATCACCTGAAGACCCAAATCCAGTTATAGACAATTTCCCTGATGAACATCTGTTTGCCATAGCAGTTAAAACACCTTGGTTTGCAGATATTGCCAATTACTTGTCATCTGGAAAATTTCCAACTCAATTCACTAGCAAGCAAAGAAAGAAAATTGTTAGAGAAAGTTCTAGGTATAGCTGGGTGAATGGTGATTTGTTTTATACAGGTTCAGATCTAATGATTAGAAAGTGTGTGCGTGAAGATGAAATACTAGATATTCTCAGGGCATGTCATGACGAACCATGTGGTGGTCATTTTGCAGACAAGCGAACAGCATATAAAGTGCTGCAATTGGGCTATTACTGGCCATCTATCTTCAAGGATTCTAAGGCATATGTCAAACAGTGTGACAGTTGCCAAAGAATAGGGAGACCCATCATGTCAGATGAAATGCCGCTCAAGCCACAAGTCCTCATTGAGCCATTTGAACAGTGGGCACTTGATTTTGTTGGACCCATTAATCCACCATCAAGTGGAAAAAGATACATCCTAGTGTGCACGGACTATGTAACAAAATGGGTGGAAGCCAAAGCAGTGAGCAGAGCGACAGAGGACACAGTGGTTACCTTCCTCTTTGAAGAAATTTTTGTGAGATATGGTGTTCCAAGACAAATAGTGATAGATCAAGGAACGCAGTTTACCTCAAAGTTAGTGCGGGATTTGACAGAGAAATATAAGATAAAGCATAGGAAGTCTACTCCATATCATCCTCAGGCAAATGGTCAGGTAGAATCCACAAACAAAGTCTTAGAAAAGAGCATGACTAAGACAGTGTAGCAGAATAGGGAAGATTGGTCTGAAAAGTTGAAGGATGCATTATGGGCCTACAGAATCACATGGAAAAACACAACTGGTTTTAGTCCATACCAGTTGGTCTATGGGAAAGAAGCCTTGTTGCCTATTGAATTTCAGATACAAACCTATAGACTAGCAGCAGAATTGGGCATGGACCTGACTGAAGCACAGCAACAAAGGATCATGGAACTCAACCAATTGGATGAACATCATCAACAAGCAATTGAACAGACAGCATTAGTACAGCAACAGAGAATCAAATGGCATGATAGATACATAAAGACAAAGACATTTCATAAGGGAGACTAGGCCTTATTATTTGACTCCAAATTCAAGGATTTCAAAGCGAAATTTACAACACATTGGCTAGGGCCATATGAAATCAAGGAGATCTTTGATAACGGAGCAGTGAAGATAAAGACCATTGACCAGGACCCCACCTCATTTGTTGTATATGGTCATAGGCTGAAAGTTTATCATCAGCCTATTAGTAAAGAGACATTCATGAAACAACTGGTAAAGAATCAGGACTGGAAATTATGGCTCTGCCATCTTCCAGTTCAGAAAAAGAATAAAAAATAGTAAAAAAAATATATATATATATATATAAAAAAAAAAAAAAAAAAAAAAAAGAGAAAAAGATATATAAAAAAAAAAAAACAAAACAAAAAAATAAATTGTTTGCTGGTGAAAACCAGGCAACTGGAACTAAGCAAACACGAATTCATAGGGGAAAACCAGGGAAACCTGGACTCTATGAATTCTGTATTCTTGTTTTACTACTCTCACACAATTTCAATGCAGGACCTTTCCACAATTGACTTGAGGACAAGTCAAACATTCAACAAGGGAGAGTCTTGTAGCAAGCTTTTAGCTGCCACAGCTAAGGGATTGTGTTGTCCACTTTGGACCTGAAGCAAATTTGTTGCAGCAGAACCTGAAGGGACCTGAGCTGAAACATTATTACAGAAGGGACCTGAAGCAAACTTAGTTGCAGCAGATCAAATCATTCCAGAAGCATTGCAGAGGGACCTGAGATGAAACATTATTCAGTGGGACCTGAAGCAAACTTAGTTGCAGCAGATCAAATCATTCCAGAAGCATTGCAGAGGGACCTGAGATGAAACATTATTCAGTGGGACCTGAAGCAAACTTAGTTGCAGCAGAACCAGATCAGAGCCGACACAATATACCAGAAGCATTGCAGAGGGACCTGAAAAGAGAAACATTATTCAAAGGGACCTGAACAATTCAAGAAATGGAGCATGGTAAACAAGGAGCAGTAATAAAAATCTACTTTTCATCTATCCACAACATTTTGGATTCCATTCCACCTGAACAAATAGCATTCAGCATTCCACCTGTACAAACAGCATTCAACATTCCGCCTGTACAAACAACAGCAAGGGAGTATATTCATAGCCATTTTGTGCTTGAAATTCAAATTTTTTTTTAGAAACTTCTAGTTTTGATCTAATTGAAGTTAGTATCTGCAAATATTCATTGATATTCATTCCCAATATATACCCCACATTCCCTATTCATATTCCATTTCATTCACATAAATTTCCCTAGGTATTTTCCTTAAACGCAAAAGGATCAAACTGGGACCACTCTTTTCACCTGCACATGAACTCAGAGCATTAGAATGATTATAATTTTAAACATGACCCCAATGGTCATTTTAAAATTATAAAGCTATGTTATAAAGGTATGCGCTAAAGTTATCAAAGCATTGAACATATACATCATAGGTTATATGAGCGCTAAAGCTATTTTTCAAATGTGCATAAACTAATAATGTTGCAAAAAGAATATAGTATGCGCATATATCAAAGGTATTGGGTATAAAGTATTGTGCATACAATATGGAGATATAAGGAATATATATAACCAAATGCGCATATCCAAACAACCAAAAAGCATATAACATAGTGATAAAAGGCCGCGGGCAATGTAATGATACAAGTGGAGGATGTAATGATACAAGTGGAGGCCGTAAGCATTCAAACACGATGGTGAGAGAAACTATGGTATGGCATATATATTTCAAAAGCATATATATTTGAACGCGTTATGGCATATATATTTCAAACGCACCAAACTATGGTATAAAGTTAAAAGTGCAAAGGTTATAAAATTCAACCATAAGCTTTGGGCGCATATCATATGGAGCATAAGGTATATATTGGCATAGTTGTGCACAAGCCATATGATAATGATCAGACAGCAGTGCGGCAGCGAAGTAATGAAGCGCCATATGCAAAGGTCGTTGTAATGAAGACGCACGACGATGGCCGTAATCAACAAACATTGCAGCAAAGAATAAAATGATAGACCATAAGCGCCACGCAGGCCAACACACAGGTACGGTGGTGACACGGTGTTCTGGCCGTTTGTGGGTATTGGATGATGGAGCGGTGGAAGGTATGCGTTTGAAACAACCATACGGCCATCCTCATGACTCAGTCGGGCGATTGAGTCAATGAGGACGGCCATGTAACCACGTATACCAAACAAATGAATGCAGGGTACAGCGAGGAAACGGTCATAAGAAACCTTCCTTGCGCTGTTCAAAGCAACATTCCTCATTGCCAGAGCTCAGAAAGTCGAGTTTGAAGCCGAAACATAGCAAAAGGAGAAAGGAGTGTGTTGAGGGAGATTTTAAAGGCAAAATCTGAGTCGCATGAGTAGAAGAAGCCGAGTTTTGCAAGCAAACAAGGTAAGAACTCGAGTTTATTTCGCTCGGCGACTGTAGATAGGGATGAGTTCGCCATTAACTCACAAGATTTCGTTGCTTTGACACCAGTTCGACTGACCGAGGAAGGAGGGATTTGAAGTGATTGTTTGCATCCCACGCACCCAGTGACAGTCAGGTAATACTAAAACCGGGATAACTCCAAGTCTGCAGCACGTATGGATAGATTGAACAGATATTTATGCGTAGATTATGGTGTAGAAACAATGGTCAATCGCCCAGCATTTAAAGTTATATGTTGCATGCATAACACGATAAGAGGAGTTTGAGTTAAAAGTGGAACATAATGCATCAAACGCGGAGAGTTAGTTTGAATGCTGAGCGCTAAGGGTTGTTATATGTATGAGCGCTGCTTGTTAAACCATTGTTGAATTTAACCTTCATTTGTTTGCTGCGAGCTAAGTCTCTGTCATATGCATGATTAATACGATTTTTCTGCGCGCAATTGTCATTGGCTGCCAACAGAGGAACGCATAAATCATGGAATGTTTGTCATATGCATATGGATACATGTTTGCTCAGAACAGAGGACGCATTAAATTGCCGAGTGTTGTCATATGCGTTGTGAAATGCATTAAATCAAATTGTTGAAGTGTTGTTATATGTGTATGGGCTGTAAACCGAGTGCGCATTTGTATATGCCGAGAGGATTGTCAAATAAAAACAGAGGAATGCTGTAGGGTGCATATTCAAAACAAGTCAAATGCATTCATGCTTCACTGTGCGCCTATGTATTAAAATTTTAATATATTTGTGCCAATGAAATGCGTGGGATTGCCTGCATATATGCTATATTGACTGCAAATCTTAGTTGAATGTCGAATTTGCATTGTTTGTGCCTTGAGGCCGAGAGTTGCATAGTCTGCGTTTTTTTTTTTTTTTTAAATTGTTTGACATTTGTTATAAGCAGTAGGGAATATGAGGCCGAGCGCATGTGATTAGTCCTCTAGGCTTATAACTCTGTTTGCAGTATTTACACAGTCATATTTTTATAAAAAAAATGAATGATGAAAAGGATTGAGGCCGAGAGCAATTTGCTAGTTTATACAGTCATTTTTTTGAGAATTTGTTGAAAGGCCAGAGCAATTTGCTGCATTACAGTCAAATTTTGTTGAGATTTCTTGAGAGGCCGAGAGCAATTTGTGCATTACACAGTCATTTTTTTCTCTTTGTGAATCGGCAGAGAATGTTTTGGAAGAGCTGTTGAGAGGCCGAGAGCAAAATTTTTCAAGTTTTTGTTTAAATACACAGTAACACATGTTATTTTGAGATTGAGAAAACATGGTTATTGCTGCATGTGTATTTACTTTTCAAAAACAAACAGAAAACAGTGTATTGATAGAAGATATTCAGGTGTTGTGTGCCTTAAACAGGGAATTGAAACAGAGTTTGTGCAGAGGAAAGACAGCAGAGGTTAAAGAGGACAGAGTCAAACAGATTAAAGTTGAGTCAGAGGGGGAAGGTAAGCCTCGTTACTTCTACAATTTCATTTAAAAACAATAGTCATAATTTTTGTTAAAATGAAGTTAGTAACAGCAGAGGATTATATTGATTAGTTCACAGAAATCATGACAAACCGGGTAGAACCAAAATTTCAAATAGAGAGTTGGAGCAAAGAAACTGTAGAGAAACTGTATCAGTCAGGGATGATAGGATTTCTACAGAAATTTAATGGCTATTCTGATCAGATAACTAAATATTTCATCAATAATTTCAGTCAAGACCAAACTCAAGTAGGAGAAATCAGTGTCCCAGTAAGTCAAGAGTACTTGTCCAAAGCCTTAGAGTTGCCGATGATAGGGGAAAAGTATCACAAAGGTTTACATTTCAAGGAGAAAGGGTGGACTTTCTTCCTTGAAAAGAACCGAAAGGGGACATTTGATAGAACTAAGGGGATACCCAGGGAGTGGTTCAATGAACCATGGAAGGAACTAGTCTTGATTGTTCAGAAGTTTTTGACATGTGATCGTGGATACAACATTGCTCATTTATATCATGTTAGATTACTACAGCATATCAAAGGAGATGATAGAATTAACTTACCATATTTCCTGTACAAAAGTCTTGTAAAAATGATTGAAACAGTGAAACAAGAAAATAGGCCAAGGTCAGCACAGATCTATCATCAGGGGTTAATTAAAATCTTAGTGGAATACCAGGTGAAATCAAAGGGCCTAGAATGGAAAGAATTCATGCATAAAAATCATTTTACTGAACAGCTTATTGATATACAGGACAAGGTAGAACAGGAAAGTAGAAGCATGATGAATTCTCCCCTATATCCAAGAACAAGAGCTAGAAATATGGCCATGCATGAGACTGAAACATCTTTTATGTCTGTTCATAGGAATAGAAATTCTATTGATCTTGAGAAAGAAGTAGAAGCTTATTCTCCTAGGAAACCAGAAGAGCAGGATATAGCACAAGAACCCCTTGAAAGGGATTCCATATATAATGATGCAGGAGAATCATTAATGAAAACCACCCAAGATTTTGAAAAGGAAATTCATTTGGCCAAAATCCAAGACTTAACAGATCAGATAGAAATAAGCAAAATTGTGGAAAAGGAATTAAAATCAGAGAATAAGGCACAGAAAAAGGACAATGCAAAACTAATGAAAACAAATGAAAAGTTACAAGAAGAAATAAGCAGGTTGAAAAGGAGAAATGAATTGCTTTCCAAACAGGCATTCCAGTGGTTAAAAGATAAAAACATGTGGAAAGCTAAATATGAAAAACAAAAGGTTAAAGCAGCAATGTTAAAAGCAAAACAGGAATCAGAATCTGATTGTGTGAACAAGGAAACAGCTACAGGTACAACATCCACTTCAGAGGGCAGAAGGTCCAAGAGGAGCAAGCAAGCATGGGGACATGCTTGATCATAAGCATGGGAGAGATGTTGGGCTTCAGTTTTGATCTTATTTTGCTTTGAGAAACTTACCTAACTATCCATTTATCCTTCATTTTCACTTTATCCATTTCATTTTAATGAATATTTGATGTCTAATCAGGTATTTAGCTTTAATTTGTCAATTTCTAAAGTTTTTATAAAAGTTTGATTTTAAGTGCAATTTTGGCAATTTCAGAAATTCCCGTAATCACTTCATGGTGGATATGGATGCAGGCCACTTCAGCACGAATGGGATGCATGAATAGAAAGCTTGGGAACTAGGACCAAGCCACCTATGCTTGGTTCCAACAGAACGAGCTTTATTATGCCTTTTTGAAGCTAGTCAATCATGACTAGTCATCCAGAAATCCCATCTAAATAGGGCTGTTTTGGGATTCCAAGATATTAGTCATATTTCTTGGGATGAGGGAGGTGGATTCGACTTGGATAGGTGGATTAGAGTAGATATGTTTGTTAGAGTGATTTTAGATCAGTTGGTTTCATGAACTCCTTATTTAAGAGCCACACTTTGATGGCTCAACACAATTGACATATGATACTTTTATGCTGTAATATTTTTGGTTTGAAGACTTAATTTGAAGACTTGTGTTACTCTCATTTTTGCTGCTCAATACATGGATGTGTGACTGATATAAAGCTTCTGATATCATCTTCAAAAGTGTGCAAGGCAAGGGTGGAGGGCCCCCACTCCAAGCTAAGTACACTTCCAAGTTAAACTAGTTTTATTTCATTGCAAATCTGGTTGATGGTAGCTTTAGTTTTTCAAAGTCTTATTTCAGATTGCATCATGGTTATGAATAGTGATTGATTTCATTTGTTAATGGTTTATTCATCATCTAATTGAGTTGGGAAACAAGTGTTCAAGTTGGGCATTCTCTCTATGAAATGGTGAATTAGAATTAGTCTCTTTTGTTTACATGCAAATAGTTTGTTTCCATTTAGATTTATATCTTGAGATGAATGAGTTATGTTGGAAAACCTTAAGTGTCTCTTAAGTTAAGAGCCTTTTTCATTTATGATTTATGCATCTTGAGTTTCTGGTTATCATCTCTAATTCATTAAGTAATAACTGAGGTGGAAGTAGACTTCTTGAGTCAAGAACTCTTTCAATGTTTCCTCTTTTAAGCTGATTGAATCAAGAGTTTTAAGATATATTTTCTCTTAGTTTTTAATCATTTATCTTTCAAAGTTTGGTTATATTTGATCTTCACAAATAGTGAATTTGCCTCCAAGAATAAACAACCCGGATTGATAGTAAATAATTGTGTTAGTTTAGGAACATAAATTAGCTCAACACATGTTGTAGTCATTTATGGCGACATTCTATATGCTGGCACCTGAGTTTGCAGTGTAGTGCCATCTTATTCCATCATCTTCATTTGGTACTTTTGGGATCAGTCTTTGATATCAGTGATCCGCTTCATCCTTCAGCATCATTGGCATTCTTATATGTGATATTCAGACATGTACTTGTTCGATCATGATCAGATGATCCATTATGTATTTTCTAGTCTTCTATACTTGTATACTTAGTGGATCCGCTTGTACTTGATATGCGGACATGCTTTACTTTCTCTGAGCATGGGTATGCCTGCCTCAGAGACTGTTTCTTTCGATCTCCTTTTGTGGCTTGGTAGGCTGAACTCTGGTGAAGTCCTTCTCAGTTTTTGACAGGTTTCCTTTCCATGTGCTTACTTAATACATTTCGGCCATCATGTACCCCTTCTGACCTCATATATTAGGGGGCATCTGTTATAGCTCCAAATCTCACTCTTGATGTTTGTGATGCTGCACTCATGGCCTAGGGCAACCCCTCCTTCCAAACCTGGTCGAAATACTTAAAAAATAGTGTTTTACTCCCTATACATGACATTGCCCTGAGCTAAATGCATGTGTACGCGGGTCTGTGTATACCCAACCCGTGTATATGTCTTAAAACACTTAAAAAAAATTAAATCTCTTTAATTTCGGGTGGAGATCACGGGTCTTACCTGTTGATTACCTATTTGTGCGCGTGGCCCAACTGTTCTGAACGAATTCCCAAATAAAAAACTACTTTGGGAGAAGTATAAAAAGGCTTCAATGGGAAGGCCTAAGGGGAGAGAAGATTGAGAAAAATCACTCTGCTGAGATTATCCTTGACTAGGTCTGAAGATCCTTGTGCTTCCACCACTTCCCCCATTACAGAAAACCCTTGTTTCCTTAAGTTATGTTGTCTTTCCATTTGTTGAGATATCTTTGAGTGAGCTATGGAAGGAGCTTGTTGAAGGCTTGAGATTGGATGAATCCAGAGGACGGTTCCACTTGGAGCCTGCAAAAGGAAGACTCAGGTGAAATCATTCCTTTTTGTACTTTAGTTATCTATAATAAAAGAAACACTTATCTTGTTCCTAATATAAATCTTCTCCATGTTTATGATATCAATATTATGATTCACATATGAATGTTTGTTTTAATTTTATAACTAACTACCTTTCAATATGCTATGAAGATGATTTCTTTATGATGCTTGGTCAATATACTGTTGTGCTTTCTTGAATTGATTGTTTTGCAGGTTGAAGGATCGAAAGGAACTCCAAGAGGGTTTGGACCCTGGCTGGATCTTCCCAAACGAAGGACCCCTAGGTGCACCTCTCTTCGTGTAGTTTGTTTATATTAGCATCATGGCTGTGTGGAATGTTTCCTTTTATTTATAGATAAGCCCCGATCTACTAGGGTATTGACCCAAGACCCTAGGGGAATTTATTTCTCAATAATAACCCATTTAGTCCAATTGTGATCAAAGCCATAGGCTTTTAATATTACTCTTATGTACGACCAACCAAGTTTGTCATAGGCCTTTGCTATGTCCAGTTGCATTATCATTCCTACTTGTTTGTTGGTAATGAGTGAATGAACCATTTCATGTGCTTGAATTATATTATCTAGAATTTGTCTTCCTTCCACATAGCCCGTTTGCTCCTCTGACACTAGGGTTAGGAGGAGAGGTTTGAGACAGTTGGCAATGACTTTGGATATAATTTTGTATATCACATTGCATAATGCTATAGGTCTAAATCTGTCTGGAGAGGTGGCCTTTTCCTATTTGGGG